>JACBWV010000610.1:53184899-53202399 GCA_013435795.1 Chlamydomonas sp. ICE-L | reverse complement strand
ACCCAACAAGCCACACTCCCCAGAGAAGCCACATACTCCCCAGCAGGCGGGTGTGGAGGGTATGAGGGGTGTGTAGGGGTGGTCTTTGATGAACTGGGGGCCATTGCCCCTCCCCGTGGACATAACTCGGCAGGGGTGGGGTGGAGGGGGTGGGGGGTGGAGGGTACGGGGTATGTGGGGGTGGTCTTTAATTGATGAGCTGGAGGCCAATGCCCCTCCCCGTGGACATAACTTGGCAGGTGTGGGGTGGAGGGGGTGGGGGGTGGAGGTTACGGGGTGTGTGGGGGTGGTCTTTGATGAGCTGGAGGCCATTGCCCCTCCCCGTGGGCATAACTCGGCAGGTGTGGGGTGGAGGGGGTGGGGGGTGGAGGGGGTGTGGGGCTGGTCTTTGATGAGCTGGAGGCCATTGCCCCTCCCCGTGGACATAACTTGGCAGGTGTGGGGTGGAGGGGGTGGGGGGTGGAGGGTACGGGGTGTGTGGGGGTGGTCTTTGATGAGCTGGAGGCCATTGCCCCTCCCCGTGGGCATAACTCGGCAGGTGTGGGGTGGAGGGGGTGTGGGGCTGGTCTTTGATGAGCTGGAGGCCATTGCCCCTCCCCGTGGACATTACTCGGCAGGTGTGGGGTGGAGGGGGTGTGGGGTGGAGGGGGTGGGGTGTGTGGGGGTGGTCTTTGATGAGCTGGAGGCCATTGCCCCTCCCTGTGGACATAACTCGACAGGTGTGGGGTGGAGGGTATGGGGGGTGGAGGGGTGTGGGGCTGGTCTTTGATGAGCTGGAGGTCATTGCCCCTCCCCGTGGACATAACTCGGCAGGTGTGGGGTGGAGGGGGTGGGGTGTGGAGGGGGTGGGGTGTGTGGGGGTGGTCTTTGATTGATGAGCTGGAGGCCATTGCCCCTCCCGTGGACATAACTTGGCAGGTGTGGGGTGGAGGGGGTGGGGGGTGGAGGGTACGGGGTGTGTGGGGGTGGTCTTTGATGAGCTGGAGGCCATTGCCCCTCCCCGTGGACATAACTCGGTAGGTGTGGGGTGGAGGGGGTGTGGGGTGGAGGGGGTGTGGGGGTGGTCTTTGATGAGCTGGAGCCATTGCCCCTCCCCTGTGGACATAACTCGACAGGTGTGGGGGTGGAGGGTCAGTGGGCAATGTGGGGGGTGCTCTTGATGAGCTGGAGGCCAGTGCCCTCCCCCATGGACCATAACTCGGCAAGGTGTGTGGGTTGAGGGGGTGTGGGGTGGGAGGGTACGGGGTATGTGGGGCAGGTCTTTGAAGAGCTGGAGGCCATTGCCCCTCCCCGTGGACCATAACTGCGGCAGGTGTGGGGTGGAGGGGGTGGGGGGTGTGTGGGTACGGGGTGGTGTGGGGGCGGTCTTTGAATGAGCTGGAGGCCATTGCCCTTTCCGTCGACATAACTCGGCAGGTGGTGGGGTGGAGGATGGTGGGGGTTGGAGGGTAGCGGGGTGTGTGGGGGTGCTTCTTTGATGAGCTGGAGGCCATTGCCCCTCCCTCGTAGGACATACCATCGCAGGTGTGGGGTGGAGGGGGTGGGGGGTGGAGGTTACGGGGTGTGTGGGGGTGCTCTTTGATGAGCTGGAGGCCATTGCCCCTCCCCGTGGGCATAACTCGGCAGGTGTGGGGTGGAGGGGGTGGGGGGTGGAGGGGGTGTGGGGCTGGTCTTTGATGAGCTGGAGGCCATTGCCCCTCCCCGTGGACATAACTTGGCAGGTGTGGGGTGGAGGGGGTGGGGGGTGGAGGGTGCGGGGTGTGTGGGGGTGGTCTTTGATGAGCTGGAGGCCATTGCCCCTCCCCGTGGGCATAACTCGGCAGGTGTGGGGTGGAGGGGGTGTGGGGCTGGTCTTTGATGAGCTGGAGGCCATTGCCCCTCCCCGTGGACATTACTCGGCAGGTGTGGGGTGGAGGGGGTGGGGTGTGTGGGGGTGGTCTTTGATGAGCTGGAGGCCATTGCCCCTCCCTGTGGACATAACTCGACAGGTGTGGGGTGGAGGGTATGGGGGGGTGGAGGGGGTGTGGGGCTGGTCTTTGATGAGCTGGAGGTCATTGCCCCTCCCCGTGGACATAACTCGGCAGGTGTGGGGTGGAGGGGGTGGGGTGTGGAGGGGGTGGGGTGTGTGGGGGTGGTCTTTGATTGATGAGCTGGAGGCCATTGCCCCTCCCCGTGGACATAACTTGGCAGGTGTGGGGTGGAGGGGGTGGGGGGTGGAGGGTGCGGGGTGTGTGGGGTGGTCTTTGATGAGCTGGAGGCCATTGCCCCTCCCCGTGGACATAACTCGGTAGGTGTGGGGTGGAGGGGGTGTGGGGTGGAGGGGGTGTGGGGGTGGTCTTTGATGAGCTGGAGGCCATTGCCCCTCCCCGTGGACATAACTCGGCAGGTGTGGGGTGGAGGGGGTGTGGGGTGGAGGGGGGGTGGGGTGTGTGTGGGTGGTCTTTGATGAGCTGGAGGCCATTGCCCCTCCCTGTGGACATAACTCGACAGGTGTGGGGTGGAGGGTATGGGGCATGTGGGGGTGCTCTTTGATGAGCTGGAGGCCATTGCCCTCCCCCATGGACATAACTCGGCAGGTGTGGGGTGGAGGGGGTGTGGGGTGGAGGGTACGGGGTATGTGGGGCAGGTCTTTGATGAGCTGGAGGCCATTGCCCCTCCCCGTGGACATAACTCGGCAGGTGTGGGGTGGAGGGGGTGGGGGGTGGTGGGTACGGGCTGTGTGGGGGCGGTCTTTGATGAGCTGGAGGCCATTGCCCCTTTCCGTCGACATAACTCGGCAGGTGTGGGGTGGAGGGGGTGGGGGTTGGAGGGTACGGGGTGTGTGGGGGTGCTCTTTGATGAGCTGGAGGCCATTGCCCCTCCCCGTGGACATAACATCGCAGGTGTGGGGTGGAGGGGGTGGGGGGTGGAGGGTACGGGGTGTGTGGGGGTGCTCTTTGATGAGCTGGAGGCCATTGCCCCTCCCCCATGGACATAACTCGGCAGGTGTGGGGTGGAGGGGGTGGGGGGTGGAGGGTACGGGGTGTGTGGGGGTGCTCTTTGATGAGCTGGAGGCCATTGCCCCTCCCCGTGGACATAACTCGCTCGGCAGGTGTGGGGTGGAGGGGGTGTGGGGTGGAGGTTACGGGGTGTGTGGGGGTGGTCTTTGATGAGCTGGAGGCCATTGCCCCTCCCCGTGGACATAACTCGGCAGGTGTGGGGTGGAGGGTGGAGGGTACGGTGTGTGTGGGGGTGCTCTTTGATGAGCTGGAGGCCATTGCCCCTCCCCCATGGACATAACTCGGCAGGTGTGGGGTGGAGGGGGTGGAGGGTACGGGGTGTGTGGGGGTGGTCTTTGATGAGCTGGAGGCCATTGCCCCTCCCCGTGGACATAACTCGGCAGGTGTGAGGTGGAGGGGGTGGGGGGGTGGAGGGTACGGGGTGTGTGGGGGTGGTCTTTGATGAGCTAGAGGCCATTGCCCCTCCCTGTGGACATGACTCGACAGGTGTGGGGTGGAGGGTATGGGGCGTGTGGGGGTGCTCTTTGATGAGCTGGAGGCCATTGCCCCTCCCTGTGTACATGACTTGATTGACAGGTGTGGGGTGGAGGGTACGGGGTGTGTGGGGGTGCTCTTTGATGAGCTCCCCAGCAAATGCCACCAGCACCCAACAATCAACAACTCTATTGATCCCAACAACCAACAACCAACACCCAACAGTCATGACACGTATGAGGATCTCGCCCTAAGATTTGGATTCTTGCCTCGTGCGAATTTCACTTATTTATCTTAATCATTTAATCCAATTTTCATTGTAGCACAAACTCAGGGCCCCCGTCGGTAAAACGATTGTTTGGGGTTCAGTTCGTCAGAGCTTTTTCATTAAAGCCCCTCCTGTCATGGTTGGGCGAGTCCCTTTAGCCTATTTGGTCTACCCCTGGACTGTAAACAAAGTAATAATAACGCCTGGTGGGGCGCGGTATTAAGGGAGCCCTGTCTTACATCGGTAGATAACGGGCTGCTACTTTACCTGGACAAAGCTACCATGGCAGTTGGCAGAGACCGCGAACTTACAACGCTCCTGTATAGGGATTCGAACCTCGCACTTTATTGTTTCAACGAGCTCAACCATTGAGCCATTTGTCGAAACGGGATCACAACTATCTAATATACCCTCAGGCTCCAACATCTTTGACTGCGAATCCCCCAGCCCATGCTTCAGCTCCCCTCCCCCCCACACACACGCACACACATACACACACACCCACACACACACACATTCACACCAACCACCCGTATCACCCACAATACAGACCCATGCAAACTAAATGCTCCTCATTACCTACCCCCCCCACATCCTCACACTTCCACAATCACATACAATGCAGTGGAGAAGACACAACCAAGTATAGACCCCCCACACACCCCACCTCCCACACCCCACACACCACACACCACCAGTACCGCCCGCAACCCAGCCCCGTGCAAGCCCACTAGTCCCCACCACCTACCCTAATCCACACACTTCCACCCAAACCCAAACCCTAACCCTCATACACACACTTCCACAATCGTATACACTCAGTGGAGAAGACACAATCAAGCTCCTTAAACCAAAACCACGAGGGCCATTAAGGGCCCTAGCAACCCCCAACCCAATAAATGAAATGTCTCAAAACCCAATACTGTAGACGCAACCAAGCAGTCTCGTTGATTAACAATGTTTTACCCTCAAACTACCCTCACACCCCAGCCCCAACCCTACCCGAAAGGCCCAACCCCAGCTCTTCCCTCTAACATTACCCTCAAAGCCCAGGCCGAACCCTACCCGAAAAACCCAACCCCAGCCCTTCCTGCAAACCCCACCCGCAAACCCCAACACCAACTCCAACACCGACTGAGACAAGAAAAGATGCAAGGAAAGAGACAATCAAGCAGTCTCAGTAGTTAACACTGTTTAGAGCACTGCAAAATTGCCGGGAATGAAATCAGGATGTGAAAATCAAGCAATCCTTGTGAATGTGGTACAAAATGAGGATCGTGGTGTGATGCGCTTCATGCTGCGACACAAGCATGTTGGAATGCAGTGTAACGATGCACATTCCTAATTCGTGAATTTGATTCAAATGATTACATAGCCCAACAGCCTCCAGGCTACCCACCATCTGCCGGTGCAGTAAACATGAGTAGTATAAACACTACTACACAACACTCCTGAGTACATAATGCAATTAGAGGGATGCACATGCTTACGATTCCCTTTGCATCGACGTCGGCCCCAGCATTCACCTAAGTTTTGATGCAGCCAATGTCGCCCCAAATCGCAGCCGAAGCCAGGGGTGTGACGTGGCCCTGCAAGGTACGTAGGAGCAACACGAGCGTTTGGAAATCAGATAATGTGCAAGTGGTCCCCCCCCCCCCTCCCCCTACCACCACCACCTCCGCCACCACACTCACAAACAGCCACACCACCCACCATTACCACCCCCAATCCAGCCCTGCAAGGTAGGAGCAACACAAGCGTTCAATAATTATATGTTATGCAAGTGGTTTAGAGTTCAGGGTTTAGGTTTTAAGTTTTAGTTGTGTTGAAATCTCTCTTCACACCTCGTAATAAGGCGTACTGTTGATTTATTTATTTATTATAATCTGTGATCCAATGCATGTAATCAAATCAATCCACCAGCCTACTTACTTGACCACAACTATTTATTTTCTTTTTCCATCTCTTTCTTTTTTGTTTGTGATGTTTGTAAGTGCAATAGTAAAATATCATCATCATCATCATCATCATCATCATCATCAACATCATCATCAACAACATCATCATCATTTGGGATGTGGTGCAAGGATATTCATTCTTACATTGTGAGGAGTATCCACATTGGCTCCGGCTTCCAGCAGAGCAGTGAGGCAGTCAAGGGGTATTTGAGGCACCCGGAGCACCCCCTTTATAAATACAGCGCAATGCAGGGGCGTAAATCCACCCTTCAAGGTGGAAACAATGTAAGATTCAAGTGATCAGATGTTGTGCAAGCGGTTAGTGTTCTCATGTATGTTTTTATGTGTATGTGTGTGCGAGAGCCCCGTGTGTGTGTGTGCATGAGCGTGTGTGTGGTGTGATCATGTGTGTGTGTGTGTGGGGGGGGGGGGGGGGGGCGTGTGTGATCAAGTGCTGCATAGATAAATTAACAGTACGTTTCTCACCACATTTGGTTACACTTTCAACATTTGTCAAATACTTCCAAACTTGAAAGGAAATAGGGAATTCATCATCATTCTCAAATTATAACTACGCACTCTTGCATTGAATTGAATTCCAAGTTGATCAAGGAGCAGTTTAAAAGTAATGATAACGCATGGTGGGGCGTGGTATTAAGGGGGCCCCGTCGGTAAAAAAATTGTTTGGGGTTCAGTTCATTAGTGATTTTTCGTTAAAGCTCCTCCTGTCATGGTTGGGCGAGTCCCTTTAGCCTATTTGGTCTACCTCATGACTGTACAAGAAGTAATGATAACACCTGGTGGGGCATGGTATTAAGGGAGCACCGTCTTGCGGCGAATTTGGTTGACCTCCTTGAACAATGAAGGTGCCGGGTTCAAATCCCTATGGGTGCGCTTTAGTGTTTACGGTCCCTGTCAACCGCCATGGTAGCTTTGTCCAGGTAAAGTAGCAACCCGTTCCGTACCGCCATAAGACGGGGCTCCCTGAATACCACGCCTCACCAGGCATTCTCATTACGGTCTCAGATCCCAGATGCACTAGCCTGCTGTCTTTTTGGCTGAATAGCCTGGCAGCCAAAGGAGCTGCTACACGTAGCTAAACAAATATAAAAAGTGCAAATAAAAAAACTTACCTACCTCGCTCCTGGCATATATTCTCATTAAATAGCATAAATACAAAAGCAAATTTTACATCAGCATGCATACAACCATTGTGGAAAGCGGTACAATGATATTCATTCCTTACCTTGCTCCTGGCATCTACTCTAACTGAATGGCATAAATACAAATGCACATTTTATATCAGCAGGCATACAACCATTGTGGAAAGCGGTACAATGATATTCATTTCTTACCTTGCTCCTAGCATCTACTCTAACTGAATGGCATAAATACAAATGCACATTTTATATCAGCAGGCATACAACCATTGTGGAAAGCGGTACAATGATATTCATTCCTTACCTTGCTCCTAGCATCTACTCTAACTGAATGGCATAAATACAAATGCACATTTTATATCAGAAGGCATACAATCATTGTGGAATGTGATACAATGATATTCATTCCTTACCTTGCTCCTGGCATCTAGACTGGCTCCGGCTTCCACCAGAGCGTTCAGGCAGTCAAGGTGACCCTCCCATGCCGCTAGTATGAAAGCGTAAAGTGTTCAGATGTTATGCAAGTGGCGAGTGTTAAATGTAGATAACAAACAACCCCACAAAATTCATGTACCACCACCAGCTAGCACTTAACAACCAACATACACTGCAACGCCAATGACCCCAACAACCAACACCGCAACACCCCTGACCCCAGCACCCCCGATCGCACATACCCCGCCCCGCCCCGCCCCCGCCCCCGCCCCCGCCCCCGCCCCCGCCCCCGCTCCAGCCCCCGCCCCAACCCCCGCCCCCGCCCCCGCCCCCGCCCCCGCCCCCGCTCCAGCCCCGCCCCCGCTCCAGCCCCGCCCCCGCCCCCGCCCCCGCTCCAGCCCCCGCCCCCGCTCCAGCCCCCGCCCCCGCCCCCCCCCCAACCCCAGTCCCCGCCCCAGCCCCAGCCCCAGCCCCAGCCCCAGCCCCAGCCCCAGCCCCAGCCCCAGCCCCAGCCCCAGCCCCAGCCCCAGCCCCAGCCCCAGCCCCAGCCCCAGCCCCAGCCCCAGCCCCAGCCCCAGCCCCAGCCCCAGCCCCAGCCCCAGCCCCAGCCCCAGCCCCAGCCCCAGCCCCAGCCCCAGCCCCAGCCCCAGCCCCAGCCCCAGCCCCAGCCCCAGCCCCAGCCCCAGCCCCAGCCCCAGCCCCAGCCCCAGCCCCAGCCCCAGCCCCAGCCCCAGCCCCAGCCCCAGCCCCAGCCCCAGCCCCAGCCCCAGCCCCAGCCCAGCCCAGCCCCAGCCCCAGCCCCAGCCCCAGCCCCAGCCCCAGCCCCAGCCCCAGCCCCAGCCCCAGCCCCAGCCCCAGCCCCAGCCCAGCCCCAGCCCCAGCCCAGCCCCAGCCCAGCCCCAGCCACAGCCTCAGCCTCAGCCCTAGCCCCAGCCCTACCCGCAACCCCAACCTGCAACCGTTACCGGCAACCACCGCCACCACCCAAACTCCAATGTCATCCCAATCACCAGTATCACTCCCGACCCAGCCCCATGCAATCCGCTGCTCCCAACCACAATAACCACCAACCACCCCCCCTCCACCCACTTCCAAAATCACATACGATGCAGTAGAGGCAGGACACGCAAGCAAACAGTCTCATTCATTGATTTGTTTTTAGCACTGAGGAATTGCCAGGACTGAAATGTAGGCAAATTAATCGATCCTTGTGAATGTGGTGCAAAATGAGGTTGCGGTTTGAAGCGCTTGATGTCCGCAAAATTGTAATTTCACATGCCCTGCCACGGGGCGACAGGTTGAATAAACCCTCCCATCCGCATGCACCGTATATACTGGATACAGGCTACTTTTTAATTTTATTTGCAGACCACTACTGCGCCTGAGCCTGGACTTCCGCGCGACATCACGGAGGGAAGTTCTCTATCTCCCCCAAGGCGGCAGGTCTGACATTTGAGAGCCTGGGATGGCAAGGGCTCGGACCATAGACCTGTCAGATTCTGGGTTCTACCAAACCATACAGCCTGAGCTCGATTGATGTCTGCATGAGCATGTATGTTACAGTGCACGGGCAGCCTTCTAGGCTAAAGGGACTTTCCAAACTTCAAATGATAAAGAACATGTATAGATGATTAGGAGGGGCGAGTCGACACTACCATTGGTGATGAACTGGTCCCCGATGAATTGTACTCCTTAATGTACAGCCGATGGAGAACCTGAGTTCCAATGATATGCAGATAATTGAATGGCATAAATACAAATGCACATTTTCCATCGGCATGCATGCAATCATTGTGGAATGCGGTGCAATGATATTCATTCTTATCTGGTCCTTATCTTCCACGTCGACTCCGGCTTCCACCAAAGCGTTTAGGTGGTCAAGGTGACCCTGTTTTGACACACACACACATTCCAACCCTCCCAACCCGCACCCACCCCACCAACACCCCCAGCTCACCTGGTCCTTCGCTTCCACTTCGGCTCCGGCTTCCACCAAAGCATTTATGAGTTCAAGTTGACCCAGTCTTGCTGCCTGATGTAGGGGTGTCCCCTGCAAAGTTAAAACAATGGTCGTGTAAAGTGATCAGAGGGTGTGCAAGCGTTAGGTGTTCTCATGTGCAGAATGAATAAGAGTGTGCTCGCATGGGTGTGTGAATACATATGCATGGCGCACTTTTGCTTAGGTCTGCTGTCAGCCTTGCTTGTAGAAATGGAACATTCAGATAGGGCCGAGTCGGGTACTACCTTTTGTCAAATTGGTCGGAGCTTAAAGCGCAAAAACGTCAAATTGGTCAGCGCTTCGTGGTGCAAAAAGCGCGCGCTGCGCTCGCAGGGTGTTAAATAAACTGCGCAAAACGCGCAGTGGGGCTCACAAAGCGTGCGCGACATCGCGCTGCCGCGCGCACTTTGTAGTACCCTGGGCCCGACCCCAAATTACCATGAGTTTGTTGCCTGCTTCATGAGAGTGGCGCACGACTTAGATCCTACTCACACTCAATATAACAATTGGAGGGAAGGAGAGTCACCTGATCATTATTACCTCATCCCAGCAAATAGTTTGGAAGAAGGGGGTTGGGGTGGGGGTTGGGGAGGTGTGTTGGGGGTTGGGGTTGGGGTTGGGGGTTGGGGGTTGGGGGTTGGGGGTTGGGGGTTGGGGGTTGGGGGTTGGGGGTTGGGGGTTGGGGTTGGGGGTTGGGGGTTGGGGGTTGGGGGGGTTGGGGGGTTGGGGGGTTGGGGGGTTGGGGGGGGGGGGTAACTGTGATCGATCAGTCAGCGTGTGTGTCTACCCAATACACACGGGAGGGCGTAAAAACAAAGTGTTGGGATGGGGGCTAAACAGTTGGAGCCGGGGGGGGGGGGGGGGGGGGGGGGGGGGGGGCTCCATTTCAACCTCGGCAGATAAAATCAAAGCATGGCGCATGTAATCCGAAATATTCTTCTGTACAAACACCCATGGCTAAAACATTCAACAAAATTGAGGCAACGCTTAAAAATGGCGGAGAGTGATCGCAAGGGAGCGACAGGTGGCAACGGAAGCGAGTTAGTTACGAGACCGTTGGCTGACATGTCGGGCTTCATCACGGTCAGATGGATGGTCGACCGGAGAAATGGGTAACACTGGGGGTTCCCGCCCCCCAGAAGAAGGGGGGGCTCCGCCCAAAATGTAAACAAAGTTTGACATATCTCAAGCCAAGTATGGTCATAACAGTTAAGATGGGTGGCCTCAATGGAGTGCTGAAAATCAATAAAGATTATGACAAGATAGTTGAATGCGCATATTGCATATCTGTAGAGACGGCAACTTCGGATGGAAATTCGGCAATCTTAGCTTCAGCTAGTCGTTATGAACTCGAGAAGTACCCCTCGAGCAGTACACCTCGTCGAGCCTCATCCCACTTGGTCGTGACCCCCCCTATGTACAATGCGCGACGACCGCGACGGTGTCCAATGGACTCGCCTCACCGAGACGCTTCGATTTGTCGACGTCCGAAGTGAAACGACTCACTCAGTAAAAAGTAGGCAAAAAAGGTCCCCAAAATATGTTTCGGTCTCGAAGGGAGAGAGGAGGGGGTGGGGCGGGGGGGTGGGGGGCTCAGTTCGACCTCGCCAGAATTTCTCGAGACCGGCATGTTTCGACAGGAAATAGGCTCCTATTTCGCAGTCGAGCATTGTTATTACACGTAACCGGAGTGCCTAATTATTTATTTGTATAGCTCCCTCCTGGTCTTTGGCACCTTTTTATTGGAGCTTAAAAGGGTGCATTCTGGGTGGGAAGGGTGCAATTGGGGTGTAGACAAGGGTACCCGAGTTCCCTCAAATTTGTAGTGGGGGCTACCTCTGATGCAATAATGCAAGTAGTGCAAAGTTGTAATGCAAGTCGTATACTCCATACATGTGTGTGTAAATTTGTGTGCGTGAGTGTGGTGTGGTGTGTGTGTGTGTGTGTGTGTGTGTGTGTGTGTGTGTGTGTGGGGGGGGGGGGGGGGGGGGGGGGGGGGGGGTTGTGCTACTTGGATTGTGCGCATGTGCACTGCCCTGGAAGTGAGTGTGAGCAACTACTACTCCCTGTGTGAATGGCCATTATTACATCGAACTTCGGTAAGTTTTGCTGTACTGAACCATTCTTGTTTCAAGAGGAAAACCTCTTGATTCACCCCTCTTAAGTAGTCCGAGCGCCAAGAGGTAATTTGCTTGAAAAATGCCCTCTTGAATCCCTCTTATTTAAGTGGTTAATCAAGAGGTGTCTTGTACGTCTATTGATTCAAGGTCACTTGTTGAATTCTTGTTTCAGTGTAGAATCAATAGGTTGCCTTGTATGTGTCTTGAATCAAGATTACTTGCTTCTCCTTAAATAATCCGAGAGCCAAGAGGCATTTTGCTTGAAAGCATCTTGCTTGAACCGTTCTTATTTAAGTGGGGAACCAAGAGGGTGACTTGCGTGTCTATTGATTCAGGATGACTTGCTCTAGGGGAGGACGTATAGGGTTTGGAAGGCAGTTTTATTTTTACATTTAACTAACCAGTAGCAAAGTGAAGTCGCGGACTCAGCAGCCAAATAAACCCAAACCCATCCAAACCCAACTTCCTAATAACCAAACCCAACTTCAACCTAACCTCCTAAGAAGACAAACTGATGAGCTCTGACTAGCTATCTAGTCTGTCTTCTGCCCCTGTCCCCCCCCTGCCACCCCGACTGGCTAGTCTAGCCAAGCTACTATTATATTATGAGTGAGCAGCAGCAGTGACCAGCAGCAAGACCAGTGCCATCATCAGGCTTCTTGATCTTGTCCCTCTACTCATCCCTGTCGCAATATGCGGAAGTCACTGCCTGCTGGAACTGCAGCAGCATGAAAGGAAGGAGGTGGAGTTAGAAGATTATTAGTTGCTTGACCAAGCACAAGCCAGTTGGACAATCAACGAATCAGCAATCAAGAAAGCGAGCAAGCATTCACGTGGTAGCAATTACGATGATGAGACAGATAGATGGTGCAGCATATAAGACACATGGTGCAGCATACAAGACAGATTGTGCACCACACAAGACATATGGTGCAACGTACAAGACAAATGGTGCAGCGTACAAGACACATGGTGCAGCGTACAAGACAGATGGTGCAGCATACATGACACATGGTGCAGCATACAAGACAGATGGTGCAGCATACAAGACAGATGGTGCAGCATACAAGACATACGGTGCAGCGTACAAGACAGATGGTGCAGCATATAAGACACATGGTGCAGCATACAATACAGATTGTGCAGCATACAAGACATATGGTGCAACGTACAAGATAAATGGTGCAGCGTACAAGACACATGGTGAGCATACAAGACAGATGGAGCAGCATACACGACACATGGTGCAGCATACGAGACACATGGTGCAGCAAGGCAAATCATGCTGCATACAAGCCAAATGGTGCAGCATACACGACAAATGGTGCAGCGTACAAGACAGATGGTTCAACCTACAAGACAAATGGTGCAGCGTACATGACATATGGTACAGCATACAAGACAGATGGTTCAGATCTACTCACATCTGTTGGTTATATAACAACATATTGCCACTGTGTAGCCTAGTCAGGGGAAACTGCAGGCAGGCATTTGTCAATCATGGAGGTACATAGGCATGCATGCAGGTGTGAAGCAGGCAGGCAGCAAGGAGGTGGACCAGGTTGCAGCAACCGAGCAAGCGGCTGAGCCGCAGGTTCGGCGTCATGAGTCATGGATCGCTTGTCGACCTTGGCCTGGACATTATGAGCATTGGATCGGGTCGTTAGCATTATTGTTTCGCGTCAGAAAAACGATTGCAAGGAAATCAGGCAAGAAAGGACCAGCAGCGATTCAAACCTTCGACTTTCAAACCTGCGCAACTACCTGCGGCATTCGAATCCTCCCTCTCCATCCGCAACACTCGATTGCAACACGCAATCGGCTTGCCTGAAAGCATGACATTCGCCCAAGTAAAGCTGTGTACTAATCGACGAATTGAATATGGTCCAGCAGGTAGCATGGTTGAAGACAGCGGCTCTATGCAGGAGTAAAGCAGTAGTGGTTTGGTTCAGTGATGCGAAGCATTGTTAAGAAGGCGCACGCAATCGTCTGCCATTTCGCAGATCTAGATGGTGTCTTCTTGGAAATTTGAACGACGAGGAGGGTTGGGGGGTGGGGTTGGGGGGGGCGGTGTGTGTGTGTTTGGGGGGGGGGGGGGGGGGGGGGGGGGGGCGGAGGGTTTTGCCGCGACAAATTGAATAGCCGATCTAAGTTGACAGCTAGGACGCATGAGGGTTGGGGGCGGGGGGGGGGGGGGGGGGGGGGGGGGGGGGGGGGCACGGTAATCCTATCATCTTACTGTGTCGGACTATTTCCAAATTCTTTCTCTATTCTTTTCGCTTTCGCCCCCCCCCTGACCCCCAGTGTCTTGGGTTTGAACAATACAGGGCACCTCCGCACTCTTGTCCATAGCTCATAATAATTATTATTTAACCACATGCACAGTCTGAGATCAAACCATTGAGGCCTTGGGAAGTCATAACCCAAGATTATGTCCTGGTGCCTGCCCAGCAGGGGTGGAACCCACGCTAAATAATCCTGTCATTCGACGGTGTCGAATTCTGTCCAAACTCTTGCTCTTCTCTTTTACTCTTGGCCATAGCTCATAATAATTATTGTTTAACCACATGCACAGTCTGAGATCGAACCATTGAGGCCTTGGGAAGTCATAACCCAATATTATGTCCTGGTGCCTGCCCAGCAGGGGCATAACCCACGCTAAATAATCCTTTCATTCGACGGTGTCAAATTCTTTCCAAACTCTTTTTCTTCTCTTTTCCTCTTGGCCATAGCCCAGAATAATTATTATTTAACCACATGCACAGTCTGGGATCAAAACATTGAGGCCTTGGGAAGTCATAACCCAAGATTATGTCCTAGTGCCTGCCCATCAGGGGTGGAACCCATGCTAAATAATCCTGTCATTCGACGGTGTCGAATTCTGTCCAAACTCTTGCTCTTCTCTTTTCATCTTGGCCATAGCTCATAATAATTATTACGTTTTATTTAACTACATGCACAGTCAGACATCGAACCACTGAGGCCTTGGGAAGTCATAAACAGTATTATGTCTTGGTGCCTGCCCAACAGGAGTGTAACCCACGCTAAATAATCCTGTCATTCGACGGTGTCAAATTCTTTCCAAACTCTTTATCTTCTCTTTTTCCTCTTGGCCATAGCCACCAGATGGAACGACAATCAATGAACGTGGATTGGACTGCGTTTGTCAATTGACACCATACGTGAACATAACGAGAAACCTGTGATGATGGCCCTTGCTTTGCTTGAGATCCAGCCAGAGCTAAAGAAACTGCCTAGGAAGTTGAGATCTTTCTGCCTGGCTCATGACATCTCTTCTCAGTCGAGAATCATTTCAGTGAAGAAGTCGGCAACTTTGTGTAGTGTTCCACCTTGGGCTCTTGGTGTTGGAGCTGAATCGACCTCTTTTGAGTACGTCCTTCGTACTGTCAGGGCCACAAGCAAACATGGGAAAAGACCTTGGTTTGACTATGTCAGATTGCTTGGTGTTGAGGGTGGCACTGAAGTGTCATGGTATGCAGAATTGCGACTGTTGTTCGTCCTAAGAGGCGTTGACTGTGCATTTGTCCGCTGGCTTGAGGTCTGTGTTCCTCCTCAAGATGATGTGTTGTCTGTTTATGGCTGCACCTACTTGAAAGATGTGGATGATGGTGCCGATGACAAAGGATATTATGTGGTGAAGTTGGAGAGCATTAAGGCATGTGAGTATGTAAACGCTAATGTCATCCCAATCAGCTTGAACATTTTAAATGCTGATAATGCAAACCCTTGGCGGGGTTGCACGTATTGTCTATCCATCCATGAATCCATGGACATGGATTACATTCTAAGTTCATTATAGTATAGGTAGGAGCAAATGTACATAGTTCTCACTCTCAATTATGTAACTGGTAAAGTTTACAATTACTTGTTAGCGTTTTGGGAAAGGTTGTTGACGGGGAATAAATGCCATGGGGCTCGTTTTGACACCACTGCCGCATAACTCTCTAACCCCATACGTGAATCTAATTAATTAAAACTAATGAACGAATTAACTTAGCCGGGCTGGGAGGCACCAAGGACCACCTGGTTCGAATAATGCATTAGCGTTTTGGGAAAGCTTGCTAACGGGGAATAAATGCCATGGGGCTCGTATTGACACCACTGCCGCATAAGTCTCTACTTCCTACTAACCCCATACGTGAATCTAATTTTATGAGGGGGGCTGGGAGGCAGGAAGCACGCACTGCCTGGTTGGATTAATAAATTGTCGTACTTGGAAAGGGAGACAACGAAAGAGAAGCAAGAGCAACATTGAATTCCGAAACTAGTTACAATGGGAAATGAGCACCTAAGAGATAATCCTAAACATAAACGATGAAAAAGTTAGCCCTAACTACCCTTAATAAAGTTAAGGGCGGGGAGGACCGACTGACGTGTGTTGATGACCAGAAGGTCACTTTGTACGTAGTTCGTCTTTACTACCGTAACGCATAACTTCAACCTAATTTGAAACAAAATATTCACACGTGATCCTTGTCAAAGAAACCATTATATTCCATATTGACAACATGGAATATATTCACCTCACTTGGGTGGGTCTAATAATAAATTAGCACACACGAACAAAATTCAGTCACGACTACAACTATTGAGAGGGGAAAAACCTTGAATCCCAATGATAAGCCCCTATGGCAAACCACCAATTTATTAGGACTCAAGGAAAAACCTCGGGATCAGGGTTGATTTTTGACTATCAACTTTATGGTAACCAAGTAAGGGCAATCATGACCTCTAATAGGGCAACGACTGCTTAGCCCCTTAACTTGGACCTGACCGTCTACTAAGTGACTGAATCATATGATACCAAATTGGTAACATATGCGTAACACATAAAAAACACCCAAAAAGATGTCAGCGTAGTCCTCGGAAGAGGTAGCTCCGAATGTCTCGCTCCCTAGCTTGCGGGAGTACACGGCACAGTGTACCACCTCGGTCGGCCTGACGTACTCGACAGCCAACTTTCCACACCTGCGTGGTTGACAAAACATTCCAAATTAAAAACATAAATATAAGACGATAAAAAGCATAAACATAAACATATAACATATGCATAAACATAAACATATAACATAAGCATAAACATATAACATAAACATAAGCATAAACATATAACATAAACATAAGCATAAACATATAACATAAGCATATAACATAAACATAAGCATATAACATAAACATAAGCATAAACATATAACATAAGCATAAACATATAACATATGCATAAACATATAACACAAGCATAAACATATAACATAAGCATAAACATATAACATAAGCATAAACATATAACATATGCATAAACATAAGCATAAACATATAACATAAGCATAGAACATAAACATATAACATAAGCATATAACATAAACATAAAAACATAAACATAAGACGATAAAAAGCACAAGTAACATGAACAACATAAATATACTTACAATCGTAAGTTAATAACTCCGTGCATGTAGCCAGGGGGGCTGACCGGTTAGATTCGCCCAGCCACAGGTACATGAGCTGGTGACACGCACAAGGTGTTCCCTCGCTCACATTACAAACTGTGTCCGCCAAGAAGGTCCAGGGATGGATGTAGTTGTAATGAGGGGGGGGGGGTTAGTGTGGATAAGGGTGGAGGGAGGGAGGGAGGGGAGAGGCGAGGGGAGGGTTGGAGGGGGGGGCGGGCGGGATTGAGGCGGGAGGGAGGGAGGGGGAGGGAGGGTGGGGGAGGAGGGAGGGGAGGGAGAGGGAGGGAGGGAGGGAGGGAGGGAGGGAGGGAGGGAGGAGGGAGGGGAGGAGCGAGGTGAGGGAGGGAGGGAGGGGGAGGGAGGAGGAGGGATGGAGGGAGGGAGGGAGGGAGGAGGAGGGAGGGAGGGAGGCGGGAGGAGGGAGGGAGGAGGAGGGAGGGAGGGAGGGAGGAGGGAGGAGGGAGGGAGGGAGGGAGGGAGGGAGGAGGGAGGCGGGGAGGAAGGGAGTTGTGTGTGGGGGGGATGATGGCTGGATGGAGGGATTGTGTAGGATAAATGTAGGGCGACATCGAGGAGGGATAATGGAGGGAGGGAGGAGGGAGTTTGAATGGAA
>JACBWV010000610.1:53177906-53184399 GCA_013435795.1 Chlamydomonas sp. ICE-L | reverse complement strand
ACGCCGACCGAGCACACCAGAGCACCAGCCCCCACCCCTCCCGAACATACCCGACCGACCAGCACCACATCACCATCACACCACCGGCCCGACATACCCGAACCTACCATCAACCCACACTCACAAGCCCACCAACCTCCCTAACCTACCTACAGGACATCACACAACACCTACCACCTACCATCACCACCACCCTACCTACTCTATAACTGTGCCTTGAAGAGCTTGAGGGCAGCATGCTTTCAGCTGCATTCAAGCTTCATATCGGTACAGGTCCCAGGGAAGATGAACATCCCCCTCCACCCCCTTATCTGTGCCACTACCCTCCCTACCCTCCCTCCCTACCCTACCTTCCCACCCGATCTACACTATAACTGCGCCTTGGAGAGCTTGAGAGCAGCATGCTTTCAGCTGCATTCAAGCTTTAGAGCGGAGCAGGTCCCAGGGAAGATTGACATCCCCCTCCACCCCCTTATTCGCACCAGTACCCTCAACCCCACCCTCTCTGCAGACCCTCCCCCCCACACCACCCACCCCACACACACCATCACCACCACCCTCTCTACCCTCTCTACCCTACACCTATGACTTTGAGTGCTTGAGGGCAGCATGCTTTGAAGCCTCCACAAACTTTGATTTCAGACATGAAGAGACCCTACCTCCCTTCACTATTTCCAAACACCACCCTCCCTACCTACCCTGCCTACCCTACCTACTCTACCTACCACCACACCCACCACCCACCATCACCACCACCCACTCACCCTCCCTACCCTCCCTACCATACCTACCCACCTTACCTACCTCACCTACCCTACCTACCCACCCTCCTTCACTCCCCTACCCACCCTACCCTACTTGCCCTACAATTGTGACTATGAGTGCTCGAGGGCAGCATGCTTTCAGCTGCATTCAAGCTTCAGGGCGGAGCAGGTCCCGGGAAAGATGAACATCCCCCTCCACCCCCTTATCCGTACCACTACCCTCAAACACACACTCTCCGCTGGCCCTCCCCTTCCCACCCACCCACCCCACACCCACCATTACCACCACCCACCCTACCCTACCTACCCTACAACTGTGACTTTGAGTGCTTGAGGGCAGCATGCTTTCAGCTGCATTTCAGCGTCAGAGCGGTGCAGGTCCCAGGGAAGGTGACGAACAAACAGAACCTGGCGGGTCAAAAGTGGTGGGGGGTGGTGATGGTGTTGTTAAGGGTTGTGGGGGTGGGGGTTGTGGGGGTGGGTGGGTTTTGGGGTTGGGTGGCAGGTCCCAGGGGAGGTGACGAACAAACAGAACCTGGCGGGTCAATAGTGGTGGGGGTGGTGATGGTGGGGTTAAGGGTTGTGGGGGTGGGTGGCAGGTCCCAGGTGAGGGGAGGTGACGAACAAACAGAATCTGCCGGGTCAAATGTGGTGGGTGGTGGTTAGCCTAGATGGGATGGGGGATGGGGGGTTGGGGGGGTGGGGGTGGATGGCAGCGCCCAGGACAGGGGACGAACCAACAGAATCTACCGGGTCAAATATGGTGGGTGGTGATGATGCTGGGTGCTGGTTATACTGGATTGGATTGGGGTTGAGGAATGTGTGTTGTGTTGTGGGGTTGTGTGTTGTGGGGTTGTGTGTTGTGGGGTTGTGTGTTGTGGGGTTGAGGGTTGTGGGCTGGGGGGTTTAGGGTTGGGGTTGGGTGGCAGGTTCCAGGGAAGGTGACGAACGAACAGAATATGCCATTTCAAATGTGGTGGGTGGTGGTTATGGTTGGGATAGGGGTTGTGGGGTTGTGGGGTTGGGGTTGGGTGGCAGGTCCCAGGGAAAGTGACGAACAAACAGAATCTGACGGGTCAAATGTGGTGGGTGGTGGTGATGGTGGGTGGTGGTGATAGTGGGTGGTGGTGAAGATTGGGATTGGGTTTGTGGGGTTGTGGGTTTGTGGGTGTGTGGGTTGTGGGTTTGGTGGTTGTGGGGTTGTGGGGTTCAGGGGTTGTGGGATTGGGGGGTTGGAGGTTGGGGGTTGAGGGTGGGGGGTTGGGAGGTTGGGAGGTTGGAGGTTTGGGGTTTGGAGGTTTGGGTTTGGGAGTTTGGGGGTTGGAGTGCTGGTTCTATGGGAATTGGGGGGGAGGGGGGTATGGGGTATGGGGGGGAGGGGGAGTTGTGGGGGGAAGGGGGGGAGTAGAGGAGAAGGGGGGGCGGGTGGTGTTTGAGAGGGGGGGGGGGGGGGGAGGGGTTCTCACATTTTGAACAAGATATGTTGAACTAAGGGAGGCAGGGTGTGGGCGGATGTTTTAGGGGGGCCTACCTTTTTAACGAGGGGAGGGAGCTCATCAGCCTTTTGGGGCGTTGACAGGGAGTGTTGGGCACAGGGGGTGTGTGCTGGGTATCGGTTTAGGAGGCCTTGGCCATGGAAGTTTGCAGGTAAACTTGGGGATAGGGCATAGGCTGATGCCGTGGTCAGCGGCCGGGTGGATGTGTGGTGTGAGGGTGGTGGATGGGAACATGTGGGGGGTTGGTGGGTGGCGGTGGGTAGATGGTAGGTCGGTGGTGGGCAAGGGAGAGATAGTCTAGAGCTGATGTGGGAGGGTGACCCAAGGTGCAAGGCAGGTTGGAAGCGCATGGTGGTGGTGATGGTGATCGTGGTGGTGGCTGCGTGTTTGTGGTGTGTGAGTGTGTGTGGTTTGTGTGTGTGTGTGTGTGGTGTGTGAGTGTGTGGTGTGTGGTGTCAACAACAGAGATGGCCGTGCTCCATGCTTATCTGCAACCCAAACGGCAATCGGGGATTATAAGACGAAGTGGGTGATGGGTCTGAGATGATGGAGGGGACTAGCTCGTAGGTGGAATGCGGAGACCCTCAAATTATCGTGTCGATAGGACCCGAATTAACTGGAATGAATCTGGTCCCGGATTGCCAAACCCAATTTGAGGAAGTAGGCTGCAGTTACGGGCATCTATTCCAGCCTGGTGGTGCAGCGAGCAGCGAATCGTTCCCCTCGTTGTTCTGCTGCTTTCTATCGCGTCCCTGCTTCAATTCGGGCTACGCAAATCTAGCCCCTCTCCCTCTGCCTCCCCCCATTTATGAAGATCCGAAGGCATCGAATTCATCGGTTATTTACAGTTACTTCGATCCCCCGCCTCGATTCCGGAACCAAGAAAACTGTCGAGACAGCAGCAGCGATCGCTGCCTCGCTTTAGTTGAATCATCCCTCAGCTCAGACCTCTGCTATAATCAGCTCGGTCACGATTCCGGGGAAACAGCACTGCTGGGACAGCAGCAGCGATATCTCCCCTGCAGTCCTTGGATAGATCATTCCTGAGCCGATACAAGCCCAACAGCCAGAATGCCAGTGAAGAAAGCTAGAGCAAAGCTGGAAGTCGAGAAGGACGCACCTTCCTCCTCCTCTTCCTCCTCCTCCACCTTCACATCAGCTAAAACATTTCTGTTGGGGTCTGGGAACTCAGGGCTTGATGATGTCATCCATGTGTGTGGTGTCGCTGCCATCGCACTTGTGGGCTTGCGTGTTGCTCTTCCCATCCTCAGCAAACTAGGTGAGTCTCATAGTTCATGTGTGTGTGTATGTGGCGGGGGGCCTGGCGGGAAAGGGGGGCACTGATGTGTGTGTGTGCGAGTGTGTGTGGTTGTGTGTGTCAGCGTGTGCGTGTGTGTCATCACATTTTGGGGCTTGCGTGTTGCTCTTCCCATCTTTAGAAAACTAGGTGAGTCTCATAGTTCATTTGTCTGTGTATGGGGCGGGGGCTCCGGGGGGGAGGGGGGCGCTGGTGTGTGTTTGCATCTGCGTGTGTATGTGTGTGGGTATAGGGCGGGGGGCCCAGGGGGAAGGGGGGGCACTGATGTGTGTGTCTGTATGTCTGTGTGTGTGTGCTTGTGCGTGTGCGTGTGTGTGTGCTTGTGTGTTTGTGTCGTCACATTTTTGGGCTTGTATGTTGCCTTCCCCTTCCTTAGAAACCAAGGTGAGTCTCTTAGTGCATGTGAATGGGCGTCTGGGTGAGGGGCTGGGGGGAAGGGGGGTACACTGTTGCACGTTTGTATGTGTGTGTGTGTGTGTTTGATATCACAGTTGTGAGATTGGGTGTTGAATTTCCCATCCTAATCAAACTAGGTGAGCCTCATACTGCATGTGTGTGTGTGTGTGTGCATAGGGGTGGGAGCCCCGGGGGGAGGGGGGTCACTGGTGTGTGTTTATATGTGTGTGTGCGTGTGGGTGTGGGTGTATGTGTGCGCGCCATCGCAGTTATGGGATTGAGTGTTGCTTTTCCCATCCTTAGAAACCTAGGTTAGTCCCATAGTGCATGTGGGTGGGTGTCTGGGCAGGGGCCCTGGTTGGAGGGGGGGGGCACTGGTGTGTGTATCATAGTGCATGTATGTGTGTATGGGGAGGGGGGGGGGGGGGGGGGGGGGGGGGGGGGGGGCACTGATGTGTGTTTGTTTGTATGTGTGTGTATGTATGTATGTATGTATGTATGTATGTATGTATGTGTGTGAGTGTGTGCCATCACTGTTGTGGGATTGATTCTTGCCTTCCCCATCCTTAGCAAACTAGGTGAGCCTCATAGTGCATGTATGTATGTATGTATGTATGTATGTATGTATGTATGTATGTATTGGTGTGTGTGCCATCATAGTTATGAGATTAAGTGCTGCTTTTCCCATCCTTAGCAAACTAGGTGAGCCTCATAGTGCATGTATGTGTGTATGTGTGCGTATGTATCATGAACCCCGGGGAGGGAGGGGCACTGGTGTTTGTGTATGTATGTGTTCGTGTGTGTGCCATCATAGTTATGAGACTGAGTGCTGCTTTTCTAATCCCCAGCAACCTAGGTGAGTCGCATAGTGCATGTTTGTGCACTTTGCCTGATGCTTGTGTGTGTGTGTGCATGTGTGTGTGTCTGTGTGATTAGATGTTGTGTGTGTGTACATGTATGTAGGTGCAGTATATGGGGGGGGGGGGGGGGGGGGGGGGGGGGGGGGGGGGGGGGGGGGTGGGGGGGGGGGGGGGGGGCACTCGTGTGTGTGTGTGTGTGTGTGTACATTACAGTTATGAGATTAGATGTTTTGGGTGTGTGTACATGTATGTAGGTGCAGCATTGGGGGTGGGGGGGTGGGGGGGGAGGAGGGGGCACTGGTATGTGTATGTGTGTGTGTGTGTGCGTGCCATTACAGTTGTAGGATTGGATGGTGTGGGTGTGGGTACGTGTAGGTAGGTGCAGCATGGTGTGTGTGGGGGAGGGAGGTGGGGCACTGGTGTGTGTGTATGTGTGTGTGCCAGCACAGTTGTTTGATTATATGTTGTGGGTTTCGGGTACGTGTATGTAGGAGCAGCATGGGGGGTGGGGGGGAGGGGGGGGCTGGAATCAGGTTGTGGTTTGTTTCAGAGGAGCAAAATTCGGAAATCACTAGATTAAATCACTAGATTAAATCACTAATCACTAATTAACTAATTACTGATCAATGCAATTTTGGCTATTACACAATCCCTGTTTGAGAATTCTGAGGATGCAATTTTGTGCGCCATGGTGTAAATACCCAGAAGCCAGGTCAATTTTCATTTCGTGCCTCTTATTTATATTTAAGGGGGGGGGGGGGGGGGGGATCAGCCCCCCTCAGGTTTTTTAGGGATGACAGGTCCATTTTTTATTTATTTATTTATTTTATTATTTATTTATTTATACTCCTGATCAATAAGATAATAATGAGGAAAACAAGATCCTGAGCTTTTGACTGTCCACAAAACAATGCTAATTTAATTATACAATACTATTATACAATAGAATGCGACAATAATATTGTTATATGATATAATATAGTACAATATAATATAATATAATATAATACAATATAATATAATATAATATAATACAATATAATATAAATGTTATCATACAATATAATATAATATAATAGAATACAATATAATATAATATAAATGTAATCATACAATATAATATAATATAATATAATACAATATAATATAATATAAATGTAATCATACAAAACAATTATACAATATATTGCGACAATGATGAAGAAAACCAGATTCCCACCTTGTGACTGTCCATCATATGTTGCGCCCCTCCAGGGATTTGTTTTCATGCTATATGTAGCGATCGCTACCTTCGACCCCGTTTTGGCCCAAATTGACGCTTTATTGAAGAAGAAGAAAAATCGCCAAAAATGGCCCTTAAAGGCTGTAAAAACCAATTAAAGCTTCACTAACTCTGTCCTTGGAGGAGGCCTAAAACAATTAAGGCATAAAGAAACCACTTTCATGTTTTCATACCATATTAAGTCATATTAAATCATATTAAATCATATTAATATCATATTAATATCACATTAAATCATATTAATATCATATTAAATCATATTTAAAAATGCCTGCTCCCCTTGCAGTTATGAAATTGAAGGGCGGCAACAATAAGTCTGTCCCAGAGCCTGTTGCTCCGCTTCAACATCGCCGGGTAGGTACCTCTGCAGTATATAT
>JACBWV010000610.1:52887906-53172906 GCA_013435795.1 Chlamydomonas sp. ICE-L | reverse complement strand
CAACAAGATGTGTCTGTTTTTCAGGCTGAGGCCAGCCTGGTCCCCCCTCCCCCCACCCCACCCTCCATGTCAGTAATCATTTGAATCCACCACCACTAACACAACCACTCTAACCACCACCACTTCACACTCTAACCACCCCTACCACCACCCAATCCTACTACCACCCGTCCACCTACCAGATTGCCCAAGCAACGAGGCATGGCTGTAACAAGGCTGGACGGCCACATGTTCCCGCCCCTCCCCCCACCCCCACCCCTCCAGGTCAGTTAAGCATGTTAAATACACCACCACTACCACCACTTCCACTAACCAGCCACCACTCACACACTACCACCACAACGCACTACCACTATACTACTACCCACCCTCGTAAACACTACCAGATTGCCAAGCAACGAGGCGTGGCTGTAACAGGCTGGAAGGCCAGCAATGGTCACCCCCTCCCTCTCCCACCCACTCCCCTCCAGGACAGTAGCATGTTTGAAAACCACACACCACCACTTAACACCAACACTCACTACCACCACCACTCACACTACACCACTACTACCACCACCCACTAATACCTACTACCTATACCACCTCGTCGAACACTACCAGATTGCCAAGCAACGAGGCGTGGCTGTAACAGGCTGGAAGGCCAGCAATGGTCACCCCCTCCCCCCACCCACCCCCTCCAGGACAGTAGCATGTTGAATACCACCACCACTAACACCACTACCACCACCACTCACACTACTACTACCACCACCACTAATACTACTACCACCTCGTCGAACACTACCAGATTGCCAAGCAACGAGGCGTGGCTGTAACAGGCTGGAAGGCCAGCAATGGTCACCCCCTCCCCCCCACCCACCCCCTCCAGGACAGTAGCATGTTGAATACCACCACCACTAACAACCACTACCACCACCACTCACACTCGACCACCCACCACTAAACTACTACGAAACCTCGTCGAACACACCAGATTGCAAGCACGAGGCGTGGCTGTAACATTCTGGAGGCCAGCAATGGTCACCCCCCTCCCCCCCACCACCCCCTCCAGGACAGTACACATGTTGAATACCACCACCGACTACCACCAGCTAACCACCACCACGCACACTACTACACCACCACTAATACTACTACCCCCTCGTCGAACATTCCAGATTGCCAAGCAACTGAGGCGGCTGTACAGGCTGTAAGGACAGCATGGTCACCCCCCCTCCCCCCCCCCCCCCCCTCCAGGACAGTACATGTTGATCCCACCACCACTACCACCACACCCACCACCCACCACTCACACGACTACACCACAACCACCACCACTATACTACGACCACCTACTACCACCCGGTGCGTTCACACACTACCAGATTGCCCAGCACCGAGGCGTGGCTGTAACAGGCTGGAAGGCCACAATGGTCACCCCCACCCCCTCCCCCCCACCCACCCCCTCCGGATATTAGTAGCATGTTGAATACCACCACCATACACCACTACCACCACCACTCACCTACTACCGCACCACCACTAATACACTCACACCATCGTCGAACACTTTCAGATTGCCAGGCACGAGGCGTGGCTGTACGGCTGGAAACCAGCAATGGTCACCCCTCCCCCCACCCCACCTCCAGGTCAGTAAGCATGTTAAATACCACCACACTCACACTACTTCTACCACCCCTAACCACCACCCTAATACTACTACCACCCTCTTCCAACACTAAAACTGAGTTGTGTGCCAAAGCAACTAGACGTGGCTGTGGTAACAGTGCGTGGGTTGGGGTGCACACCGAGGGGCCCGGCCGGCGTCATCCAGACTGCAGCTCTGCGTGAGATGTGGCGGATTGGGAGATGACGTTTTTGAGGGCGATTGTGTATGGGTTTACTGGGGCGGGGGCAGCAGTGGTTGTGGGTACTTCGCGGGGACGGGGAGAAGGGACCTTGGCACCACCCGATAAGCACCGGGGCCAGTTGGTAACGCTAAGGCGCGAAGTGGCAGAGGAGCGGGCGATGTTCGGTGTTGGGTAGCAATGGTAGGTTTTGTTGGGTTGTGTGTACGTTGTTAGGAGCGCCTGTCACTTTGTGTTGGAAGCAGCTATCTGTGTGTCGCAAGGGTAGGTTGTTGAGTTGGTTGTTGTGTCTGTGTGTATAGTGGTCGGATGATACACTGCAGTCTGTTCATGGAAGCAGCTGTTAGGATGTGTGTACATAGTGAGGTGTGATTGGTTGGTGCGTGGTCGGGAAATCACAATGTAGTATGTGTGATGACATGCTGTGTGTGTGTGTGGGATCGTGGGTAAGTGTGTCGTGAGGTGTGTATTGGTTGTTTGTCATACATCGGGTGAACACTGCAGGTAGTGTAGGATGCAGCTGTGTGTGGTGTACCTGTAGTGGTAGGGGTTGTGACATTGTTAGTAGTGTCGGTGGAATGCCCTGGTCGAGTAGCTATTTGAGGAGGCTAGCCTGTGTGCTGTGTACATATGGGTAGTGTGGGTGAGTTGTGTAGGTTTGTTTGGTGTTGTAGTACTGAGTACAGCAGTGTGGTGGTGGTGTAGGTGGTTAGGTGTGGTGTTAATGTTTGATGTAGGACTCAGCGTATGTGTGGTAGGTTTTCGTTGCATGTGTGTGGTGGACATGATGTTGGTAGTGGTGTTGGTGATGGATGTTGTGGTGTTGTAGTATGGTGTTGGTCTGAGAAAACGACTGCAGTCTGAGTGTGGAGGCAGCTGTGTGTGTGTAGCAAGGGAGGTTTGATTGGTATGTACTATGTTGGTGGTTGGCATCGGGGTGAAATCACTCAGGTAGTGATGGAGGCAGGGGGTGTCATGTGTTGTGTAGCATGGTATGGAGGTGTAGATTGGTTTGTATCACAGGGAGAAACGCTGCTAGGTGTAGGTGGAGTCAGTGTTGTGTGTGTTCACATGTTATGGGGGGGGAGGGGGGGGGGGGAGGGTCGGTGTTGTGTGTTGTAATAGCGGGATATGCAGGTGGCAGGGGTATGTGGTGGGAGGCAGACGTTTGTGGTGTACAAGGGTAGGTTGGGATGTTGTTGTGTGTATAGTCGGGTATAACAGCGTGCATGCTAGTTTGTGGAGGGCATGCTTGTGTGTGTGTACAAGGGTAGGTTGATGTGTGGTGTTGTGTATCGGGAAAGCGACTGCAGGTGAGTGTGGAGGCAGCTGGTGTGTTGTGTACAAGGGGGTAGGCGTTGATTGGTTTGTATAGGGGCGTGAACACTGACGTGCAGGGTAGTGTGGTAGGTAGTGCAGTCTGTGTGTGGTAGTACGTCGAGGTAGTGTTTTGATGTGGTTATGTATACGGGAACAGGGCCTGCAGGTAGTGTGGAGGCAGCTGTGTGTGTGTACAAGGGTAGGTTGATTGGTTTGTATACGGGAAACACTGCAGCTAGTGTGGAGGCAGCTGTGTGTGTGTACAAGGGTAGGTTGTTCAGCCTGACACCGGGGGTTGGAGGTGGGGGGGTTGGGGGGGGGGGGTTGGGGGTGGGGCAGCCCGTCCCGATATTGGGGGGTTCGGGGGGCGTATCATTCGACAGAACAGAGACGGGTCGTCGGATAAAAGAAGCCAGCGGCCAGTTTGGACGCTAACTGCGTGCAGAGACAGCATTTCTGAGTGTACAAGGGTGGGTTATAGTTTCACAATTGTTGCGCAGCCATCGCATGGTGGAGCGCGAAGCACTATGCCCGGGGGTTCGGGGGGCAGCACGACCCAATATCAGGGGTGTCCGGGGGGCGTAGCATTCGACGGAATGGCGACGCGTCATTGGAAAAGAATCACTGTAGCTAGTGTGGCTGCGTGAAGAGGAACCAGTTCTGGTTGTACAAGGGTAGGTGTATAAAGAAGAAGAAGAAGATGAAGATGAGGACAAAATGGATCAATAGTTATATGAAGGGGGGGAGTAGTAAGAACTAGCTCCGAAAGCCAACAGAGCAAGCAAACGTGCAAGTAAGCGAGCAAAGATGAACTGTGTTCAGCAGCTGTGTGTGTATCCGGGTGGGTTGATTGGTTTGTGTAAGGGAAACAAATTAATGTGCAATAAGTAGACAGACAAACAAAAGAAGCCAGCCTGTGGACTCTAACGGTGTGCAGAGGTAGCAGTTGGGTGTGTTTATGTTTGTATGTTACAGCCCAGGGTGAGGCCAGATAGGCTAAAGGGGCTCTGAATACGTGCAGAGGCATATTTTGTGTGTGTACAAGGGTGGGTGTATTGTGTGACATGTAACAAAGACAGACTGCGTGCAGAGGCAGCAGTTGTGTTTGTACGAAGGTGGGTTGTCCGCTTCAACTTGTTGCTTGCTTCCTTCTGTCCTTGCGTCCTAGCTTGCTTGCTTGATGGATGGATGGATGAATGGATGGGTGGATGGATGGATGGATCGCTGGCTCGCTCACTTGCTGACATGCTGGCTTGCTTTGCAGTGCCTCCCTACCTTGACGATGTTGTGTTTTCTACTGCAGGTGACTGCATGGTGTTTGCCACCGCCTTGCCTATGCACAACGTCCCATTCAGTTGACAAGATGCATTGTTTGGCATCCTTCCCTGCCATGTGAGATACAGGTGGTGTGATGGTGTGTGCCACCGCCATGACCATGCACAATGTCCCAATCAGTAGACAAGTCCCCCCCTCCTCCCTTCCATCGTCTAACTGGGCATTGTATCACTATCATTCAGATGACTTGACTCAGATACCTTACAGGCCGCTTCACATTTCCGGAATACATATTAAATTGGGCAAGCCCAATAGTCCCAAGGGACTTAGGAAATCAGCGTTAGCAGGCTTCATCATTGTCATACTTGAGTTTGCACAAGTTAAGGGGCCTGCTTGCTGGGCATAAAGACACAGCCTTAGAGGCCCAGCGCATCTTCAAATGGGGCCCCTTTTGGCCCCTAACTGGGCATTGTATCAATATCTTACCAGTGTGTTATTTCCTGCAGCAGGTGACTGCATGGTGTTTGCCACCGCCATGCCCATGATCAACGTCCCATTCAGTAAAGACAATGCATGATCTGGCATCTTTCCCTGCCATGTGTGATACAGGTGGTGTGATTGTGTTTGCCACCGCCATGACCATGCTCAAAGTCGCAATCAGTAGACATGCCCCCCCCCCCCCCCCCCCCCCCCCCCCCCCTCCCTCCCCTCCCCTCCCCCCTCCCCTCCCCCTCCCTCCCCTCCCCTTTCCTCGCCTCCCCTCCCCTCCCCTTTCCTCCCCTCCCCTTTCCTCCCTCCCCTCCCCTCCCCTCCCCCCCATCGTCTAACTCCAACACAGGGCATTGTCTCACCACTTCACCTGCGTTGTCTGTTATGATAAGTCAACCAGGGTACTTCCATTGACCAAATTGGCCAGCGCTTTAGCGCACTTGAAAACAAAAGAACTGCGCTTTGTAGTGCAAAATTGCTTGCTGCGCCCACAGGTGGTTGCAAAAAACTGCGCGAAACGCGCAATGGGGCTCAAAAAGGCAGCGCGCCAGCGCGCAAAAGAACGCGTTTGGAAGTACCCTGAAGTCAACACGTTGTAGTGTATCACCACCTTCCCAATGTTGTGCTTCATGCTGCAGGTGATGTGATTGTGTTTGCCACCGCCATGACCATGCTCAACATCCCATTCAGTAGACATGTCCCACCACCCCCCCCCCTCCCCTGCCCTCCCCCCCCCCCCCCTCCCTCCTATCGTCTAACTCCAACACAGGGTAGTGTATCACCACCATCCCAATGTTGTGCTTCATGCTGCAGGTGATGTGATTGTGTTTTCCCCTGCCATGAAAATGCTCAACATCCCATCCAGCAGACAAGCCCCCACCACCACCACCACCACACACACACCTCCCCTCCCCCCCTTCCCTCCCTCGCAGCGTCTGACTCCAACACAGGGCATTGTCTCACAGCCTCACCTGCGTTGTGTGTGATAATTAAACATGTTGAATTGTCTTACGACCTCACCTACGTTGAGTGTGATAATAAGTAAACATGTTGCATTGTCTCACAAGCTTACCTATGTTGTGTTTCCTGCTGCAGGTGACGTGATGGAGTTTGTCATCGCCATGAACATGCTCAACATCCCGTGCAGTAAACAATTCACAGTGCCTCACCACCTCACCTGCATTGCTTGTGATGATAAGTGAACACGTTGCATTGCCGCACAACCTTACCTATGTTGTGTTTCCTGCTACAGGTGACTGCATGCTGTTTGCCACCGCCATGAATATGCTCAACATCCCATTCAAAGATTGCTTCACTGTCAACACCGCATGGCTCATCAAGCCGATGGGCGATGGCACCTCATGCCACATTACAGTCAATCTCAAGGTAGGTACTTTCAAGGTAGTCCTGTCCTCCGGCCATATACAGAAAGTGCACCTACGCATATTCGCATATACATACGGATACACGTACACATACACACATGCACAAATGCACACATACACACATCACTGTCAGCACCGCATGGCTCATCAAGCCGATGGGCGATGGCACCTCATGCCACATTACAGTCAATCTCAAGGTAGGTACTTTCAAGGTAGTCCTGTCCTCCGGCCATATATAGAAAGTGCACCTGCGCATATTCGCATATACATACGGATACACGTACACATACACACATGCACAAATGCACACATACACACATCACTGTCAGCACCGCATGGCTCATCAAGCCGATGGGCGATGGCACCTCATGCCACATTACAGTCAATCTCAAGGTAGGTACTTTCAAGGTAGTCCTGTCCTCCGGCCATATATAGAAAGTGCACCTGCGCATATTCGCATATACATACGGATACACGTACACATACACACATGCACAAATGCACACATACACACATTACTGTCAGCACCGCATGGCTCATCAAGCCGATGGGCGATGGCACCTCATGCCACATTACAGTCAATCTCAAGGTAGGTACTTTCAAGGTAGTCCTGTCCTTCGGCCATATATAGAAAGTGCACCTGCGCATATTCGCATATACATACGGATACACGTACACATACACACATGCACAAATGCACACATACACACATCACTGTCAGCACCGCATGGCTCATCAAGCCGATGGGCGATGGCACCTCATGCCACATTACAGTCAATCTCAAGGTAGGTACTTTCAAGGTAGTCCTGTCCTTCCGCCATATATAGAAAGTGCACCTGCGCATATTCGCATATACATACGGATACACGTACACATACACACATGCACAAATGCACACATACACACATCACTGTCAGCACCGCATGGCTCATCAAGCCGATGGGCGATGGCACCTCATGCCACATTACAGTCAATCTCAAGGTAGGTACTTTCAAGGTAGTCCTGTCCTTCGGCCATATATAGAAAGTGCACCTGCGCATATTCGCATATACATACGGATACACGTACACATACACACATGCACAAATGCACACATACACACATCACTGTCAGCACCGCATGGCTCATCAAGCCGATGGGCGATGGCACCTCATGCCACATTACAGTCAATCTCAAGGTAGGTACTTTCAAGGTAGTCCTGTCCTTCGGCCATATATAGAAAGTGCACCTGCGCATATTCGCATATACATACGGATACACGTACACATACACACATGCACAAATGCACACATACACACATCACTGTCAGCACCGCATGGCTCATCAAGCCGATGGGCGATGGCACCTCATGCCACATTACAGTCAGTCTCAAGGTAGGTACTTTCAAGGTAGTCCTGTCCTTCGGCCATATATAGAAAGTGCACGTACGCATATTCGCATATACATACGGATACACGTACACATACACACATGCACAAATGCACACATACACACATCACTGTCAGCACCGCATGGCTCATCAAGCCGATGGGCGATGGCACCTCATGCCACATTACAGTCAGTCTCAAGGTAGGTACTTTCAAGGTAGTCCTGTCCTTCGGCCATATATAGAAAGTGCACCTGCGCATATTCGCATATACATACGGATACACGTACACATACACACATGCACAAATGCACACATACACACATCAACTGTCAGCACCGCATGGCTCATCAAGCCGATGGGCGATGGCACCTCATTGCCACATTACAGTCAATCTCAAGGTAGGTACTTTCAAGGTAGTCCTGTCCTCCGGCCATATACAGAAAGTGCACGTACGCATATTCGCATATACATACGGATACGCGTACACATACACACATGCACAAATGCACACATACACACATCACTGTCAGCACCGCATGGCTCATCAAGCCGATGGGCGATGGCACCATCTGCCACATTACAGTCAGTCTCAAGGTAGGTACTTTCAAGGTAGTCCTGTCCTCCGGCCATATATAGAAAGTGCACCTACGCATATTCGCATGTAACATATTGATACCTTACACTACACACATGCACAAATGCACGAATAAATGTCACACATACAACACATCACTGTCAGTAACCTTCGGCATCGCTCATCACGCATGGTTCGTGGCACCTCATGCGCATCACTTACGGTCAGTCTTCAGGTCGTTTCTGTCCTCCCGGACATACAGCGAGTGCACCTCCGCATACACAGGCTGGGTGATCACAACCACCTTACACATACCATCAATACACTATGCAGCAAATTTCAACCTCCGCATACACAGGCAGGTACACAAACACACAAATGCATACACAAACACACATATACAGCACGTGCACCTACGCATGCACAGGCAGGTAAGACACTTGCCCTACCCACCCACCCTACACACCCACCCTACACACTCACCCTACACACTCACCCTACACACCAATCCTCCCCATCACCCCACCCTACACCCCAACTCCCACCTACACACACACCCCCGCCTACACACCCAACCTCCCAACACCACAACTAGACACCTGCCCTACATACCCACCCTCCCACCCTACACACCCGCCCTACACACCCACCCTCCCCAACACCACACCTAAGACACCTGCCCTACACCCCCCCCTCCCACCCTACACACCCGCCCTTCACACCCACCCTCCCCAACACCCACCCAGACACTGCCCTAACAACACCCACCCTCCCACCCTACACACTCACCCTACCCACCCCCCTCCCAACAACCCCACCAAAGACACCTGCCTTACACAACACCCCACCAAAGACACTCCCACCCTACACATCCACCCTCCCCACCCCCCTACAACACCGTGACAAACCCTACACACCCACCATCTCCACCCTCCCCAACACCCTACACAACCCCCTAACACTACACACCCGCCCTACACACCCACCCGCCCCAACACCCCCCTAGAGAACAACCGTGCCCTAACACACCCACCCTCCCACCCTACACAACGCTCACCCTACAACACCCACCCTCCCAACACCCCACCCCCACCAAAGACAACCTGCCGCTACACAGCCCCCCAACACCGCAGACACTCCCACCCTACACAGCCACCCTACCACAACACCCTATCAGCTACCACACCAAACACACCACGACACCCTACACACCGCACCATCTCCACCCATCCCCCAAACCCTACTCAACCCCTCCACACCGCGAACACCTAGACACACCCACATCTCACCCTCCCCAACAACCCCATCTAAGACAACCTGCCCTACACAACACCCCACCAAAGACACTCCCCCCTCCCTACACATCCACCTCCCATCACCCTAACCAACACCGTATCACATCCACCCTCCCACACCCAACACTGACCCCCTAACACAGCGACACCCCTACCACCCGCGACCCCTACAACACCCACCATTCCACCCTCTCACCCAACACCCTACACAACCCCCTACACACTGCGACACCCTACACACCGCGACACCCTACACACCCACCATCTCCACCCTCCCCAACACCCTACACAACCCCCTACACACTGCGGACCACCCACTACACACCCCCCATCTCCACCCTCAGCCCAACAGCCATACACAACCCCTACACACTGCGACAACCCTTGACACCCAGCCATCTCCACCCTCCCCAACACCCCATCTACTAACACCTGCCCTCACATCACCACCTGCACACCCCACCCTACAAACCACCCTCCCACCCTACACACTCACCCTACCCCCCACCCTCCCCACGACCCCCCACCAAAGACAACCTGCCCTACACAGCCCCCCACCAAATGACCCTCCTACTCCCACCCTACCATCCACCCCTACACACATCCCACCCCCGTGACAACCTAACACCCACCTCTCCAACCTCCCCAACACCCCACCTAAGATACCTGCCCTACACACCCACCCTACACACCCACCCTCCCACCCTACAACACGCTCAACTACAACACACCCACCCTCCCCACACCCCACCAAAGTACACCTGCCCTACACAACACCCCACCAAAGACACTCCCACCGTACACATCCACCACCCCAACCCCCTACACAACCCCGTACACATAGCGACACCCTACACGCCCACCATCTCCAACCTCCCCAACCTCCCACCTAAGACACCTGCACTCTGTCCTTGCAGGTAAATTTTGTGAAGAGCTGTATGGTTAGCGGCATCATCCGAGGATGCACCGCACGTGACATCTCTATCTTCTACAAAGCGTACTTCGAGGAAGCTGCCGCGCACGTGTCCACCCCAGGGGGGCTGCGGCGCGGCTCTACAGTGCGGTCTCGGGGCAGTGCAGCGGGCGGTACGCAGTCGGTTAGGGTTGACGATGGCCCCGGGACAGGAGGAGGCGCATCCACGCTCGAAGTTACTCGCCACATGCGTGTGGTGGTGGTGGTGTGCATCATCCTAGGTAGCCTGGTACACCAGCTGGCCATGCACCAGCAGTTCGGCTTTGTGCCGAAGCTGTTGGGGATGAGGGAAGGTTAGGTGGGGCACTGAGATTTCTATGTGTAGGTCAGACTAGCGTGTGTGTGGTGGTGGTGGTGGTGGTGGTGGTGGTAGTCGTGGTGGTGGTGTGCATCATTCTAGGCAGCCTGGTGCATCATCTGTTGGGCTGTGTGCAAAAGCTGTTGGGGATGAGGGAAGGTTAGGTGGGGCACTGAAATTTCCATGCGTAGGTCAGACTAGCGTGTATGTGCGTGTGGTGGTGGTGGTGGTGTGGATCATCCTAGGCAGTCTGGTGCACCAGCTGTTGGGCTGTGTACTGTTTGGGATGAGGGAAGGTTAGGTGGGGCACTGCAATTCCCAGGTGCCAATAAATAAGCGTGTCTGTGCGTGTGGTGGTGGTGGTGGTGAGCATCGTCCCAGGCAGTCTGGTGCGCCAGCTGTTGAGCTTTGTGTAAAAGCTATTAGGGGGCATGAAAAGTCAGGTGGTGCGCTGAAAAATCCTATATTTAGGTCAACAGACTAGCGTGTCTGTGTGTTATCGTGCACAAACTCTCCAGGTTCGAATTTAATTTCATTGTTACGTGTATTTCACTATTTCAGCCAGCTCTGGGCTGCTCACCGTCTTCCAATCTCAAGTCCCCCCCTCCCTACCCAACTAATACGGAAAGAGCATTTAAGAAAAATAGAATTGGTACGCCTTGTAACTTGAAATTGAACTTGGTTACATAGCTTCAGCCAGCAATTTGGCTACTCGCCGTCTTTGGCAGTAAACAATACACCCTGCAACGGCGCGACGTTAAGGGAACGTTCCAATTCGACTGCTCTGGGGAAGGCTACTGTGAGCCGCAGTGCCGACTAATCATGCTGGCCTAACAAGCTGAAGTCATGCTCCTTGCACAGTATACACCAACGACCATCATGGTGTGTTTCGTGCTAGGGCCCCCATCCTTACTAATGGGGAAGTTGGAGCCTTCTAATTTTGATGGGAGGGTGGATTGCAAAAATCTTTTATGTGCTATAAATAATTGAGAGAGAGAGTCAGTTGAGTTGTCACGTTCCAAATCAAAATGGGCTTATTGAGAGAGAGATCGGTTGAGTTGTCACGTTACAAATCATCATGGGCTAGAAACTCAGAAAGCATTATTAAGGGGTGGGGTGGGGTATGTCCGTCTGTGGGTGGGTGGGTGGAAGGATGGGGGGCCTGGATGGGGGAGGGGGGGGGGAGGGTGTCGGACTGGGAGATACTAATCAGCGAAATTGCCCATAGAGAATCTGAACCAGGCTGTGGTAGCGACAGCTCAGCTACGATCGAGACAAAGTAATAAGAGAGAAAGCAACGAGCAAGTAGAACGCAGAAGTGCGTAGGGGAGACAAGGTCCGGCCCGAGAAGTCTGACCAGAATCGAGAAAGAGGCTATTTATAGCAACTTGACTGAGATTCTCAAACGCGCCGATGCTTAAGTGAACCACGATTTTGTCACAGTGGAGAGCAAGAGAATCGCAATTGAGTAACGTTGCCATTCAGAAAAGCACCATGCAAGCATCAGGATCGCATTGGCGTAGCAAGGAAGGTGTGAAAACTCGAACTGGCCGAATTCTTCCTAGCGGAATCGGGAGGACAGAACTTGACTGCACCGCCAACAAAGCTTGCTGATGGCGCGCCTATCAATACAGGTAAGCCAGCAAAGGAAGAGCAACGATCGGAGAAAGCAAAGGAGTGAGCAACGGAACGACCAAGGCGAACTCGAAGTGTAAGCAGAACTGGCAAATATCTCACTTATATGTGAACGGTTCGTCCCGTCCTCCTAAACAGTGGCCCCTTCCCCTTCCCCTTCCCCTTCCCCTTCCCCTTCCCCTTCCCCTTCTTCCCCTTCCCCTTCCCCTTCCCCTTCTTCCCCTTCCCCTTCCCCTTCCCCTTCTTCCCCTTCCCCTTCCCCTTCCCCTTCTTCCCCTTCCCCTTCCCCTTCCCCTTCCCCTTCTTCCCCTTCCCCTTCCCCTTCCCCTTCCCCTTCCCCTTCCCCTTCCCCTTCCCCTTCCCCTTCCCCTTCCCCTTCCCCTTCCCCTTCCCCTTCCCTTCCCCTTCCCCTTCCCCTTCCCCTTCCCCTTCCCCTTCCCCTTCCCCTTCCCCTTCCCCTTCCCCTTCCCCTTCCCCTTCCCCTTCCCCTTCCCTTCCCCTTCCCCTTCCCCTTCCCCTTCCCTTCCCCTTCCCCTTCCCCTTCCCCTTCCCCTTCCCTTCCCCTTCCCCTTCCCCTTCCCCTTCCCCTCCCCCCTTCCCCTTCCCCTTCCCCTTCCCCTCCCCTTCCCCTTCCCCCCTTCCCTTCCCCTTCCCCTTCCCTTCCCCTTCCCCTTCCCCCTTCCCCTTCCCCTTCCCCTTCCCCCCTTCCCCTTCCCCTTCCCCTTCCCCTGCCCCTTCCCCTCCCCTTCCCTTCCCCTTCCCCTTCCCCTTCCCCTTCCCCTTCCCGTCCCCTTCCCCTTCTCCCTTCCCCTTCCCCTTCCCCTTCCCCTTCCCCTTTCCCCTTCCCCTTCCCCTTCCCCTTCCCCTTCCCCTTCCCTTCCCCTTTGCCCTCCCCTTCCCCTTCCCCTTCCCCGGCCCCCGTCCCCTGCCCCTGGTCCCCTTCCCCTGCCCCGTCCCCTTCCCCTTCCCCGTCCCCTTCCCCTGCCCCGTCCACAGGGCCCGGTCCCCAGCCCCAGCCCCATCCCAGCCCCCAGCCCCAGCCCCCTCCCCACCCCCACCGCGGCCCAGCGCCCAGCCCCGCATCCCCATCCCCCCATCCCAGCCCCATCCCATCAACCCCCAGCCCCATCCCCAGCCCCCGCCCCAGCCCCAGCCCCCATCCCAGCCCCGACCCCACCCCAGCCCCATCCCCACCCCCTCCCCTCCCCCGCCCCCGCCCCCGCTCCCACACACTTCCCCTCAGTGCTGTCCGTGGGCTAGATTATAAATCAACCAAGTATCCAGTGGGTGTGGGCAAAAAACAAAGTGCTAGTACCCCATCAACAAAAAGTGCGTATGCAAACCCTTCTTCAACCCCCCACCCATTCTCCCCCGTCTCCAGTGACCCCACGGTACATCCACTATCCCACCCACCACTTAGTGTTATGGTGTCTAATTCAGCCCATTTTACAGGGTTTTCAAAGGCCTATCCATTGAGGTTGGTCTTGAGACCATTGGGAATGTTTGAAGCATAGAAAATCATCATCACCAATGTTTCATTGTTTGGTGGAGCTAGGGGGGGGGGGGGGGGGGGGGGGGTAGGGAATTAGGGTATTTTTGGTGTTTTTGATTACTGTGTGGCTGGATCGCAATTAAATTGTGTAACACCGTTAACCAGAGATAGAGAGAGAGAGAGAGAGAGAGAGAGAGAGAGAGAGAGAGAGAGAGAGAGAGAGAGAGAGAGAGAGAGAGAGAGAGAGAGACCCTAGACCCCCCCCCCTCTACCCTGGGCATAACATGGGGTGGATCCCTATCCCAAATGCATAAATGGACTGGTATTTAGTAGGGGAACACCCTAGTTCCACTCCCATGTCATTCTGAGGGCTGTACAAAAAGTGTCTGAAAAGTACCTAATTTTTTGAAAATGTCAGATTGTTTCCTACCCCCCCCCCCCCCCCCTCCCTCGGCGGCCCCAAACTTTGGAGGACCGGCACTTTTTCTACTGGGCCAAATTAAGAAATAAGACCGGATTCTTCATCCTCTCAATGATATCTACAAGGTTTGATGATGGGGTCATTTTGGTTTGAACTTGCCCCCCCCTTGCCAATATCCTAAGTTATCTGTACGGCACACTTATCCAACCTATCCTTAATTGCGGGTGTGAAGTGTGGGCTCCATATCGTCTGAGTAATATTAATAATTCTTACGGTCTCAAAGAAACATGTGAAACTATTCAGAATACGTGTATGAAAAGGGCTCTTGGCGTTATTAGATAAACACACCTTAACCAACATGATCCTCAATGAACTCAATGGATCACCTAGATGGGCTCAATGGTTGAGACAATGTGTAGTATGTTTTTTATAAAATCGTTGACCGTAAGGACGATGATTTTGTGGAAAGAGCCTTGCTAGAGATTGTTCTAATGGCAACCAGAGATAGCAACACAGACTGCTGGTCTCGTGGATGGCTAAGATGCATTCAGAGATGAGGTATGATAGAAACTTTCTCCAGCTTTCTCTGATATTATTCATTCACTACGTCTTCTGAAGCTTTCCGGAGTATTACAACTGAAGCGATACAGGGAATGGACTGAAGGATTGCAATCAGTAGAGCCCGACATATGAAGGAGATAGCGGCAGTAAAAAAAAAAACTGAGTACTGGCGCCGCTGATGAGTGCAAGCCCTATCGGGCAGAGGCACTACAGCAGGTGCAGGCAGGCGGGAAGCCTAGCGCTCTAGGATACTCTAGCAGGACCGGGAGAACCGGTCAATAACATCTCCGAGCTCACAACTTAAATGTTGAATCACTTAAAGTATCTCTCGTTCTGGCAGAATTTGCGGGTGCTGTGATATGGTGGTCGACGGTAGAAGAGTGGTATAAGATGAAATGCAATTGATTGTATAAAACCTGTTATACGCGGAGGATAGAAAAAATACTTTTGATAAATGAAAATTGAACCTGAATTGGTGGATACAGACTCCAGCATGAAGCTGGTCATGAATCCTGATTCCTTTGAAGGATGAAAATAAATAATTTGATTTTAAAAATGCGATAATAATCGCACAATTAAATTATCATCCCAGATGAGATGAGGATTTTATTAAATTGTATGATTAAATGATCACTGTAGCACGAACTCAGGGCCCCTGTCGGTAAAACAGTTTTGGGGTTCAGCTCATCAATGCCTTTTCTAAGCACTTCCTATCACGGCTGGGCAAGCCCATTTAGCCTACCTCTGGACTGTAAGATACATACATACATACAGTGTTCCACGGCAGGGCATATGGTTATATTTAATGGTAACTTGATACTTAAAGATCCGCTAATGCGCCTGCCACAGTAGGCTCCCTGGTTTCTGTGGGTACCGCAGGGGGGGGCTAGGAGTAGAAAGCTGACGAGCAGCCCAGAGTTTGCCGAAAACATGTAACAATATCAAGTCATCAATTCCGCCTCTAACGACCATGGCAGGGAGCTTGTCTGCCGTGGTCAACAGGGGTAGTGGTGAATGTTCGTTTGGTCGTGGATTGTATGGCTGTAGCGGAACAAATTATGCCGAAAAATCCCAGCAAGAAAATGCAGAGGGTGGTCGACATTTTGAGGAACTGGTGTCGATTTCAAGATCTGGGCAGATAACTTGCAGGGATTGCTTCTGATAGACTCTATGCTGATGTCTCTTGATACTCCCGCTTCAATTCAGTTCAGATATTATAACGAGATTCAGGGAAGTGAGGAGCAGAGGATTGCTTCCCCCGTTTTCTAAGTCTGGTCGAATTTTGAGACCAGTTGAAGAAAATGTTTTCAGGAAAGAGAATTCAGCGAGAGTCCCTTTATTGTTTTGTTGCGCTCGCCAAGTTGGAACCGGCGCTTTAGGAAGTGAAGTCTGAGGAGTGCTGACGTCCCGAGGACGACCTGCGCGACAGAGGCATCGTGATGTGACCTGGTCGTCCGCGAGATACTGGTATTATTTTTCGCCCCAGATGTCAGCAGCGCTAATATTTTGAAAGTTGAGGGGGCTGGCCGTTATGTTCCCACCCTAGGCCGTACGACCTGATCGGACGCTTGCGGCCAAGAATGAAGGAAGAGGAGGATCAGAGAGGATGGCGAGAATTTTGACAGATTTTCCGGTTGTAGTACGGTACTTATACCAAGGGATCCCACCGCCGGGGACCCCACCCCCACCCCATCACATGGCGGTACCCTTTGTTTCAAAGGTCCGCCCAGATGGTAATTTTGGGCCGAGGGGGATCATGGCATATCACATTTTAGGGTAGCACATGTAAGGAAGACCTACTCTTTCAGGCAAAAATCCTCTATGTAAAAAAAAAGAAAACGCTCCGGTATCCCCTAGTTCATAAAATGACTGTAGCACGAACTCACAGCCCCCCCGTCGGTAAAACGATTATTTGGGGTTCAGTTCATCAATACCTTGTTTATTTAGCCCTTCCGGTCACGGTTGGGCGAGTCAATTTATTAAAGGCATATTTGGACTACCCCTGGATTGCACAAACATGGTGGGGGTTGGATTCCTTGTTGCATGATAATATTGTTTTCCCTCTGGGAGTCCTAGTTCACTTTCATTTAACTACCCTAGATTATGGTGGATTTGGGATAAATGGTGGTGGAAAATTGCTATGATCTAGTCGATTAATGATCTGTATCTTGTAATGAATGTTTCATAAGGCCGCTAAATTAAATTCGTTATCTGAATTGAAGACCAAGGTAATGTCTAGCTGGAGTCCAGCCTTTCTCGAAAGCGATTATAATATATACATATATATGTTATTATATACATATATATATATATATATATATATATATATATATATATATATATATATATATATATATATATATATATATATATATATATATATATATATATATATATATATATATATATCTCCTTCTGTTGGATATATATATATATATATATATATATATATATATATATATATATATATATATATATATCCAACAGAAGGAGAAGCATTCATACAGAGTGAAGGGCACAGAGACGAGAATGCCAGTAAATGGGACCACGCTGCTGGCCGCAGAAGCTGCACCAGTGCTGATGAAGTCCCTCCTCTTGGAGCGGTGCTCGTGACTTTCATGCACTTGCGCGGCAAACTGCGGAGCCCACTGGTGGAGATCTTCGAACACCTTGATTGAAGCAGCTTCGCCTGCAAGCACGAGGTGGAGAATGGGCCGAGGTGGAGAGGAGAGGAGGCAGTTATGCCCTGTTGTTGCATGCTGCTGCAGGGAATATTGAGGGGCTCGTGGAACTCGGAAAGAAAAAGAAAGAGCACACAAGTTGGTGTGGCTCAGGGAATTGGGATAGTTACTCCGCGCAAAGAGCAAGCCGCACTGAAGCGAACGGCAGCTCCCATCATACACCGAGTGCCCACTAACACCCCTGGAATATAGAAAAGGAAAGCGGAAGGCCAATTCGGCTTGAATAAGGAAGCTGTCCAAAGGGGGTCCTCGGACAACACCATCAAACCGGGGGGGGGGGGGGGGGGGGGCTATGGGGGGCGGTACCCCCGGGTACCCCCCCCCCCCCCCACGATAGCCGGTGGCGGAAGAAGGAGTGTGGGACGAGTGTGTAGCAGATTCCGGCGGGTACACAGGAATATGCATAAAAGGGGGGCGAGACGGGGAAATCGGGGCAAAACAGGGGCCAATCCTCGCCGATCGGCAGTACCAATCAGACCCTTCACTGGTACTGATATGTTTTCAGCAGAATATGACTCTCTCCACAAATCTCGGGTTGCCCTCCGAAACCATCTGGCTCGCGACGCTCTATGCGCTGAGGTGACACACCCACATATCATTTTCCTTGTCTCTTGAAATGAACAGGACCACTCACTTAATGTTGTATGTTGCTGGACAGCGGATGGTAGCTTCTCTGCTCTCTGACGACCAAAGCTAGCAGCCTGGATCTTGTACCCCGCGATCAATTTAGGCCCGAGGAACACTAGGTCCTTTGCGGGGGATTCCATAATGCTTACAGCTGACAATGATGCTTTCGAGGAGCTGTGGTCGCCCAGGGGTTGGTTTTAAGGCAGTAGTCCTGCCGCAGGCCTGCGGACTTCTCAAAACCCCCAATTACGGTTTTCACCCACCCTTACTTGAATTGAAGTAGTACGACAATAGTAGTGAGGAAACAGCAGCCCTGTGAAGACGCGAATAAAGAGTACTGCAGCCCCGCTGCAGCCCATCTGTTCAAAGACCTCCTGCAACCTTTTATTCTGATTTTGATTTTGTTAGCCCCCAAGGTAAGGTTTGCTCACAACCTTGTATTTCGTTTTTGAGAATTTGAATGCCCCTGGCTCTCCATGCGAGAGTCTGGGTGAGGGACAGGGGAGGGAGGGAGGGATACCTAGGCTCAAAGATCGCTGGTGAGAAAGAATTGCGCATGATTGGGGAAAGAGATGTGAAGTTCCGAGGTTGAGAGAAAGTTGCGAGTATCTATTTCCATTCCCAGCTCGTCGCTCCATGTAGCGCAGGGCCCCCTGATGTAGCGCCTGCGCCTGCGGCGAGGATGCCAGCAAGATTTCCGTGATTCGCTGCTCTGCCGGCTCCGAGCTGCCAGCTTCACCTTCACGTGGTCAGCGTCACTCATTTCAGGCCGTACAGGCCTTCCTCGCCGAATCCTTCCTTCCTTCCGAAGCCGTTTCTTGACAGGACGTACTTCTACAAGAGACCCCGCCCACCCCTATCTGCGGTATCCTTTTTAAAGGGCCCCTATATGTCCGCCTTATTATGTATTCCGTAATTTTGGACCAAGGGGAATCGTGGCATACCAAATATTAGGGCTAGCACAGCTAGACGTTCCCTTGTAGGCGAGAATTCTCTGTAAATCTTTGTTTCGTTTATTGTGTGTGTCTGCTTTAGTAAAAAAAGGAAAATAACCCGGAATCCCGTAGTCCCTGATATGGCTGTAACACGAACTCAGGGCCCCCGTCGGTAAAACGATTGTTTGGGGTTCAGTTCATCAATACTTTTTTATTCAACCCTTCATTTCACGGTTGGGCAAGACCCTTCAGCATATTTGGCCTACCCCTGGACTGTTACCATACAAATACTGTACATGGCGGGTTTTGAATCCCTTATTGCATGATAATATTGTTTTCCCTCTAGGATTCCTAACTCACTTTCATTTTACCCACCCTAGATTATGGTTGGTTTTTTGATTAAATGGTGATGAAAAATGATAAAGATTTTAAATGACAAATTAAAAAGGTCATCAAGACCGCTACATTAAATTCTCAAATTGAATTGAAGATACAGGTAGTGTTCAGCACTTCAGCTGGAGTTCATCTTTTCTCGAAATATACGGATATACCAGATTAATAAATAAATAAAAACGGTATTACGCCTTATTACGAGGCGAGAGGGTGAGGGCAGGGTCAGGGCACTGAGGGGGCCAGCCCGTTTGCTTTCACTGGGGTCCACACTATATCATATTATATGCCTTGCGAAGTAAGTTCGAAGCTGGTCGGCTACTAGGTCACATTTAAGTGTGGGTACTGGATAGCATACTTTTTAGCATAGTTTCAGTGATTTTCCTAAGGTTTTTGGACGAAACATTAATAATCGTTTGGGTCCGATTCCTGGGTCTGCACTATGGGAACACGAAAACATTAATAATCGTTTTGAACGATTCTGCACGATTACAGTTTTGCTGGAAGAAAAACGAAATTGTAGGGGGTCCTAGCGGGTCCCCTCAGGGCCTGGAGGTCGGCCCCGGGGGTGGGGTTTTAAACACGAGGGCTTCTGGGTTTGTTGTTCAGTTGTCTACAATTGCGATGCCTTACAGGTTTGCCCGAAGTGAGAAGGCAAGGGGAAATAGCATCCAGCTAGCAGATTGGGCGCAGGCGCGCAGCATCTCACCAGTGAACCCTTCCCACTTCACCGACTCATTAACCCAATACTCGCTCGGTTCCTACAAAGCAGACAGATGTGTGCAGGAGTAGATGCGATGCCCATGAGCTATCAGCTATGCCCGCGCTGGAATCAAAGAGTAGGGGGGAAAAGCAGGGGTCGGCTGTCAGTCAGAGCTCCGGGTGAAATCTGCAAACAGCGCGAAATTGTTAGGCGTTGATGCCGGTAGCGAGTAGAAGGGCACGCATTCCTGCCCAGTGCAAAGCAATAGCTGCCATAAGCGCGCCCAGTCAGAGCTTTGTTCCTGTTGCGAGTGAAAAAAGGGCGCCAAGCATTCCATTCAACAGCAGCAGTTGTAATAGTTGTGGAGGAATAGCTTTAGAGTGAGCGCTCATAAGCGACTGAGGTTTGGCCAGTACTGGTCTTTAACATGTGCCTGTCGCTGATTCGAAGCTCCCAGTGCTGGCCAATGGTTGTGTAGATTGAAATATTTAGCGAGGAGCATGATGCTGGGGAGCACGCGATGGAAATGCAGTCAGCGAGCGAGGAAGAGAAACAGTGCAGGAGGGGGAGAAGCGAGTGCTGTGACGGGGAAGCTGCAAGGTTAGGTGTTTCAGCAAGAGCTGGCAGTGAAGTACGTGGCGAGTTGGGGCGTAACAACAAGCGAGCTCGAGGTTTCACAAAGCCCTGTGTCGAGGTTATTTCATGGGGTACGTGCCGGGTACGTGGCCTCAACTCCCCCCTGCCCCTTTCGCCTCCCCCCGGATGAGCTGGCTGGATTCTGTCCAGCGTGTTACCCAGTATCCTGTCCAGAGCATGCTCCCATGTGATGGGGAATTTGGGATGCGCGATGCCTGAGCCAACAGTATGGCTGATGCTAAACATTAATAATCGTTCTGCACGATGCTGCAGCCAGCGTTTGGGTCGACCGGAAACATTAATAATCGTGCATGAACGATGCCCAGGCCGAAGTTTCGCGAGCTCGAAAACATTACCCAGACCTGAGAAAACGATGGACCATTTCGCGAGAAACATTAATAATCGTGCCTGCACGATTAATCGTGCTTAGGAAAAACGCTGCATAGTTTGTTCTGATCCCAACTCGTATACTACCAAATTGCCAACCCTGCCCTAATGAGAATGTTGGCACAGTTGTCGAGTGAGGAGAGAAGTTTTCTATTTTCAGAAAAAGTATGCCCATGCCAGAAAGTATCAGTTAGCAAAATTAAAAACAAGCCGATCGATTTGTAATGACAATTTGGCATTAATGGCATGATGACCAACCCTGCCCTAATGACCAACCCTGCCCTGATAGTTTGTTCTTATCTCAACTCGTATACTACCAAATTGGTAAACTATCTTTCTGATCTCCCCCTTCCTTGCCGGTCAGCTACAATATTACATTGCAGCGCGGGTAGCATACCGAAAAATTGCTGGATGCATGACTGCTCAGGCAAAGGAGGTAGTGAGAGGGCTGAGGGATGGATTATAGTGGAAGCTGTTACCATTAGGGTACTACATTGTGCCAAACTGGCCAGCGCTTAAAGCTCACAAACGTCAAATTGGTCAGCGCTTTCTAGTGCGAAAAGCGCAAAAACTGCGGGCTGCGCCCACAGGGGGTCAAAAAAACTGCGCGAAATGAGCAGTGGAGCTCAAAAAGCGTGTGCGAAATTGCACGCGCTTTGTAGTACCCTGGTTACCTTCGGACATACTCGGAGTCTCGGACAAGAGGCAGCTCCCTTCAGGAAGAAAAAGTGTAAGGTGGTGAAAGATGTTAGCACGAAAGGAGCAATAATCGTAATGCACATCACATCACCCTCAAGAATAAAGCCCCCCCCCCCCCCCCCCCCCCCCCCCCCCGTGCACATCGCACCATTGAAATTGAAATTGAAATTGTTACATCCGTGTAGAACCGTTACTCACAGGACGTGAAGTTAAGGACACCATAGCGTAAGCCGGAGCTAGCTATAGTCACCGTAGGACCATCTCAGTAAAAGAATTACCACCGGTGCCTGAACAACAGGCACCGTAGCCCCATCATGCCAGTGCAGCTTAATACGGGGGTTTTTCACCCCGGTTGGGAAGCACCGGCACAATACAGCTGGTAAGACAAAACCTGAGAGGGGGGACGGTCTGTGTGCTAGTCCCCAGGTATCGACCCGGGGTGTGTTTCCATAAAGCGTCTGCACTGTAAAATACTCTGGAAACTAGTAATGGTGTGAGAGTGGACTGTGTCCGCCAGTTTGAGGGCACAGGATCTCTGAAGTCCAAGAGTGGTCATAGAAGTCAAAAAAGAGGTAGGAATAGTACCCGTTGTACCAACGGTAATAACTTCATAGTGAACAAGGTATCCAGCCGATCGAAGGCCATTGACTAATTCAACATGTTGGGCATGTTTAGTAATAAACTTAGTAGCGTGATTAGTATCAGAGCAGTATCCAAGCTCAAGAACCCAGAGTTCTTTATCAGACATACAGGTAGGAGAGTCTATGTCAGGAAGGACGGCAAGATCAGGTCTCATCCTCTTCCAATCCGCTACAGTAATAGTGGGGGGGCGTAGCCAGTCAGGGAGACGTTTGCCCAGGACCCCCCTGGGAAGGTCCTCTTCCTTGCCAGCGTCCATGATCATTCTGCGAGATCCTAGGGCTCCTGTGCAGATGGCCTTGTGGATGAGTCGCACTGCGGCGTCATGTCTCTTGATGTAGAGCCCCTTGAAAGTCCGGTGTGTGCAACCCGCCAGGATGTGGCCCGCTCCGTCCTCACATGTGTGGCAGATGGGGCATAGGGAGTTCGTGGGTGGGTGAGTGCTGGTAATATAAGGGAGTTTCCAGCGGAATGCAAGTTTACGGTTCCACAGTCTACCCCAGCGGGCTTTAAGGATGTGGAATTTAGTTTTATGCTGGATAAGGGTTGAGGTCCAAAATTTGTTACTTGCTTGAGGAAGTTGGTGGGGGGTGTTTTCAGCCCAGGTGGTTGCATAAATCCCTTTAAGAGGGTGTTGACCAAGGTGGCAGCTAGTGGGTAGGTTAGAGGTGATACCTTGTGTAAGGTTAGGTGCTAAAATTCTTGGGGGGATATCTCCCATGGGTGTACGAGGAGGTTGAACTGTAGGCCAGTAAACATTGTGGCGGGGGATTTCCCCAGTGTTATCAGTAAAATTAGTTGAGGTAGGGTGCTCAGCTGCCTTGCGTGCCAGAGTGTCTGCTCTGTCATTTCCAAGGATACCTGTGTGGGAACGGACTTTACAAAGGGTGGTGTGTGAGCCATGCAGGATGCGTTGAATGAGGTGTTTTTGAATTGATTGCAGTAATTCAGTATGAATGGAACGGGTTGTTGTGGTGGGGTCATGAATCATTTTTTTTATAAGTTGAAGAGAGCAGAGGCTGTCTGTATGAAGGGTAAGAGATTTGTCATAGTCAATGTTGAGAAGATCTTGGTGGATGGCTACCAGTTCTGCCCGGTTGTTAGTTTTGGTGGCCCCTATTCCCCCAGGGTTGATGGTGTAGCTTTGTACTGCAGCCGGGACATATACTGCAGCACCTATTTTGCTAGGATGCCCTGGTTTACCTTTTATTAGGCTACCATCTGTGTAGACCTGGAGGCCAGAGGAGGGGGTAGCAAGGTAAAAACAGGGGTGGCCGGGTAATGGTAAGAGGAGAGGGGGGAGGGTGTTGGTGGAGTAGAGGTTGCCAGGGATTTTTGGCAAGAGATTTAAGTTTCCGAGGGTAGGTGATGACAATGTCAGTGAAAGTAAGTGTGGAAGGTGGTGTGATAGTAGAGGGCTCCCAGGATGAGGAGAGGCTTTGCATGTAGTATGTCCATTGGTCAATAAAGTCTGGGAGTTTAGGAAAGTAAGTCTCTTGGCTGTGAGGGTTGCATATAAGGATGAGGTGTAATTTTTGAGTGGAGGGTGGGGTGTGAGATTTGCTGCCAAGCCATATTTCAAAGGTAGTATAAAATTCAGACTGTGGTCTAGAGTCTATGTAGTGGATCCAGGAGTGGTGGAGGAGAGTTTTGTAAGGGGCAGCAAGGTCATCAGGGAGGAGCATCAGGGTGCAGGTAGTGCTGAGAGTATTTTCAGCATGGTCAGCACTGGCTAGAGCCCACCTTAGAGCTTGGTGTGCTTGTGTGGTGGAATTGGGAATGTCCACCAGTGAGCCCCCAGTCCAGATGGTAAGAAAGGGGTCTTGGTTGGAGCCAAAGAGCTGGTCAGCAGGGCTGGTAGAAGAGAAGCTGGTGAGGCTTTGGTCGTAGCTAAGAGGATTGGAGGTACGATGGTGAGTAATGCCCAGAGCAGCTGCTGCTTGGTAGAGGAAGGGAGACAGAATGTTAGTGGCAGCAGGAGCAGCTCTGTATCTGGTGAAGAGGGCAGCTAGGTCAGTGTGGTATGTTCCTCCTTGGGTCAGTTGGTTCCATTTGGTTGGGTGGTGATTTTTAAAGTGGTCATAGTTTTGTTTAAGAGAGGTGAGCCTGTCGTTGGGAATGTGCCCAAGACAGTGACCTGTGGGGTTATAAAGATATGAAAAGTTGGTATGTGTGTGTGTGGATTGGCCATCCAGAGTAGTGAGGATGCCTGTTTGTATAATGTAGGCTGAGGGTGGTTGAATGTCCCAGTCTGGGTGCCTGTCGTGTGTGTCAATTTTCAGAAGTTTGTGAACAAGGTTGTGGTTGTCAGCATTAAATCCTGGGGAGGTGGCCCATTGGCCTTGTTGCTGGAGGTTAGTGAGGTGGGTGTCCTTCCTGGGATTGAGGTATGTGGTTATCGGAGGAGTGGTTTTAAAGGTGTGGGTTAATTGGTCATATGTTGGTTGTCCTACCAGTTCAACAAGGTGAGCCGCATGGTGAGATTGAGGTTTCCAGTGTATGGTGGAGGTAGTGGGGGTGAGAGGTGTGCAATGGTGGATGCTGTATCCCATGCGTGTGTAGGAGTTGATATGGTCGTTGTGCATGATGGTTGGGGCCCATTGGACGTGGACAACGGTGGTGGTGGCAAGTTTGTCGTCGTTGTAAGAGCGCTTGCCCCGCCAGCTCGTAATGTGCAGGGCTCTGTACTGAGATCCGTAAGTAAGGTGAAGCAGGCGCGCCGGTGGTGCAGGTGCGCTGCTGGCTGGGAATGTCATGGCCTCGCGGATCCTGTCAGGGTGCGAGGTGGAGGTTATTTTATATGCGCGGTAGAATTTGGAGGAGGAGGAGTGTCGGATCCAGGATTTGCACAAGTAGTGGCGCGCTGACCAGGTGGCGTCACTGTTGGGGCAGCCCCATGCTTGGTGCGCGTGACTGCCTGCGATCTGCGTGGGCCACGCCCACCATTGGTTTCCTTCCAGGTCCCCAGTGGGGTCCGCCTCGTCGTCTGCATCAGTAACGGAGGCGTGAGGTAGGTAGCGCTGGGTAAGTGGGGTGGAGGATTCGATAGGAGCAGGAAATTTGACGTTGTCTGTCGTGTTCTGCGAAATTGCGTAGCCAGGCGCAAGTTGCCTGTGGGAGAGGGGGAGTGGGTCAGAGTGAGTTGGAGGAGTGACGGTTTGGAAGGAGGAGAGGTGTGCGGTGAGGCGGTTCAGGGATCGTTTGTGGTGTTAAGTAATTTTGTGTGAAGTAATAAGAGAGAGGTCTGTAGTGCTGATAAGATGAGTTCCCATGGGGGTGACCAGGTCGTGGTATGAGTAGATGTCCAGGTCGTGAAAAGGAGTCATTAGTGAGACAGGGATCGCCTGTGGTGGAAGAGGGAGAGAGTGTATGTTAAGTTTGTCAAGGAGTTCTGTGTCATTCCAAGAAATTATTATGTCACATTTTTTAATAATTTCCAGCTGGCGGGCTAGGGACATATATTTAAGTTGCTTGCTGGAGAGAGAGAGAGAGGATCTAGAGTAGTCAAGGTGGAGGTTGATTTGTCAAGAAGAGCCCTGGTGAGAATTCCCAGGTGACCTTGGTCGTTTATGGACTGGGTGAGGGCTGTTGCAGTAATCTGAGTATATTCAGTGAGTAGAGAAGGCACCCCTAGTCCTGCCTCTGTTTTAGGGAGGTGGAGTGCTCTTGTCGGAAAGGATCTAGGAAGGGAGCAGCAGAGTTTAACTGTTTTTAATACTGCTCTGTCAATGACATGAATGTCGGTTAGTGAGAAGGGAGCTACTATCATGGGGTATTTAATAGCTGCTCTGACACATTGTGAGATTATTCGTAGACATTGGGTGGGGGTTGCCCTATTTTTAGCTTTAGTGAGGATACTCAAGCCTTTGTTGTGGATGGTTTCAATAGTAGAGTGAAGTTGAGTTTTCCAATTTAAGGTGAGTGAGATGTGAACCCCCAGGTATTTATAGGCTTGGTCTGGCGGCTGGTAGGTAGCATAGGAATTACCTAGAGGAATTTTTCTAGCCTTTGTTTGAGAGTGTTGTTGTGAGTGGGTTGTGAGGGGTGTGATTTGTGGAGTATGCCACTAACCACACATTTAGTGGCGTTAAGAGGAATGCCCGACCAGATACTAAAAGTTTGAACTTTACCACATTGGATGCGAAGGTCCTCTGAGCTGCCGGTTAGGACGGCAGTGTCATCAGCATACCCCAAGCCGGTAGTGTGGTTTTCATCTGCTGTTGTGGAGGGTAGGGATGCTGCTCTGTATCCTCGTCCTCCAGAACGGAGCCATCTGTGTAGGGGTTCTAGAAAAATAATGAAGAGTAAGGGGGAGAGAGTGTCCCCCTGGATAGTGCCCCTAGTGATGGGGATAGGGGAGCCAGATGTATTGTTAAGGAGGATATGTGTAGTAGAGTTTGTGTAAATTCCTTTAATTGTATCTATAGTATCATGGGTATAACCCAAGCTGTGCATAATGCAGAGAAGTTTTTGGTGATCAATCATGTTGAAGGCAGAGCTAAAGTCAAAGTAGGCAGCATAAAGGTCCTGGTGGAAGAGGGCAGCATCCTCAATGTTGTGGAGTAGGGTCAAGAGTTGTCTATAGGTACTTTTGTCTTTTCTGAAACCCTCTTGGCAGGCACTGAGAATGTGATTGGTTTCAGAGTAGGTAGTAATAGTGTTGGTAACAAGAGAGGTCCAGAGTTTGGCTACAGCATTGTTAAGGCCTATTGGCCTGTAATTTTGGGGTAAGCAAGGATCTGATTTTTTGTAGAGCATGACTGTGTGGGAGATTTTCCAGCAGTCTGGTGTTTCTCCCAGGATCCATACTAGCTGCATGAGTTTGTGTATGGTGAGGTGCATTTCCTGAGGGAGGCACATAAGTAGTTCATTAGGTATGCCATCTGGGCCTGTGGCTTTGTTAGTGGAGAGTTTCCTGATGCAGTCATCATAGGTGGTTGAGGAGGAGAGATAGGTGTAAGGGGAGGCAGTGGTTTGTATGGAGTTGGCTAGAGTTTCAAGGTGGTATTTGTCTGTGTGTGTTTCCCATGGAGGGGGAGTGGCATGTCGGGTATAATCATCTAAGATGGGTGGTGTGGGAGGTGACATAAGTTTACCCATGTGTTTGGTCAAAACATCCAGGAGACCCTGGGTACTGGTGCTAAGTGTGTTCGAGGGTGCGTCCAGAAGGGCAGTGGGTGTGTGTGTGTAGTTTTCAGGAGAGAAAATATACCTGTGAGTTTGTCTTGCCTGTGTGCTAAGGCGGCGTTTGAATTTCTTGATGGAGGCAGTTGCTCTCTCCTCTTTGAGTGCAGCCTGCATGTGACGTAGTTCTGTAATACTTTGTTGAATATCAGCAGTTAGAGAGAGGCAGTAGTCAGGGAGGAGTAGGTGTTGTAGGTGTTGTTGTATTTTGATTTTAGTGGTAGGTGAGTATGTACCTGCCGTATGAGGTGTGCTTCTGAGCTCCATGTATTGCTGTTGGTCAAGGTGGTTGGAGGCTGTTCGAAGTGCTTTAATGTGTTTAATATGGTAGTTAAGACGTCTGTAAGTTTTAGCATTTTGTCTGGGCAAAAAATTGCCTGGTGTGCTAGACTTAATGGGGCAGATGTCAGTCATGATGGAAAGAGCTTGGTGTAAAGTGATCATGAGATGATCTGCCATGCTGTTAAGGTTTTCTGGCATGGTGGCTGTGAGTTCTTGTCTAATAGATTGGATGTGTGCAGATGTTTTATCTTCTCCCAGTAAAGTTTGTGCTATAGTCCAGGCTTTATTTATGTTGATGTGGCTGTGTTGAAATTGATGGAGAAATTTATTTGAGATTGCCTCTTTGGCTTTGACCATGTCCTGTTGCTTGAGAGGGAGTTGCAGTTGGGGTGTTGGATTGTGAGGTGGTATGTCCAGGTTGGGAGGTGGAAAGAGAGAGGAGGTAATTTGTTGTTCCAGGGTCAAGTGGTCAAGTGTGTCTCCCATTTGGTGTGTGGTTTCTGTCACCATGGTTGCAGGTGGAGGGTTGATGAGAATGATGTCATCTATCCTGCTGCTGTAGGAGGTGTTGTCTGAATAAGTATGGGGACGTGGAGATGGTTGGATGTGAATTGAATATTTATTAAGATGCTGGTAGTGAGGCTGGTCCTCCAGGTGATGGACTGTGTTGCTTCTATCAGTAAGGTAGTAAGCTGCATTCCAGTCTCCCCCTGCAATATAGTGGTGAGAGGGGTTCTGGGATATGATGTAGTGGATGTGTTCATAGATGCGGGCTCTTTTGGCAGGATCATTGCAGGGCATGTAGACACCTAGGATGTGAGTGATGTTGTTAATAGTTTGATGAGTGAGATGACCAGCTATGCCAGTAGGGATTTCATGTTTAATTAGGTGTGCAGTAAGAGTCTTTTTGATAAGTGTGATGACTCCAGCTGAGCGGGTAACAATGTTGTCTGAATTGGTAGCTTGCTTAATGGTTTTGCTGCTGTGATGAAAGTGGTAGTCAGAGAGGTCTTGTTTGATCATATTAATTATGCCTGTATTGTTGGAGGTGAGTTTTGTTTCGGTGAGAATAGCATTGTCTGGCTCATTAGTTCGAATATGGTCATAGAGTGTTTCCCAGGATGAGAAAATGCCTCTGCAGTTGGAGGTGATAATGTTAGTGAGATAGAGTGCAGTTTGCTGTTGTTGAACAGGATATGAAGTAGTATGAGTAATTTTAATTCTTTTCGTTGGAAGGGTTTTGGTGGTGAGTCTGGAAGGAGCAGGTTTCTTGGTAGGAGGTTCTGCCCCAAAAATTCTGCATTGGCGAAACTTAGTGAAGTCAGGAAGGACAACTTTGATTGGTATAGGGAGAGGTGTGTTGTGCATCTGGTGTATGCAGGGGTGAGAGCGTTTGGTAGTTAAATTATTTTTCTTTGTAGGAGATGTTTTTTGTTTTGATCTGGGAGGTTCCTCATCGTCAGAGACTAAGTAAATAGTTTCTGTGGGGTCTTTTTGATTTAGAGAGGGGGAATCTATGGGATCTTCTTGATCTGATAGGGTGGAGTCTAGGAGATCAGAGAGAGTTAGATCTGAGGAGTTATCCTGATCTGGTAAGTTGTGATCTGTGAGTTCTGCAGGCCATGGGGAAGTTATGTGGTCCCTACTGTGGGGAGAGTCAGGACGGTTGTGAGTGGGTGTGGTGTTACTAGTAGGGGAGGTCATGTCAACAGTCTCCCTAGTAGGGTGGCCTGGTGTGTGGTTAATTTCTGGTTGAAAAGGGTGTGAAAGGAAGGAGGGTGATGCTTTGGTAAGAGTGTAGATGTGCCCTTGGAGTTTTATCCAATCTTGTGAGTGGAGAAGACTAGGGCCGTTGTGTTCAGAGTTCATGTCCCACCACTTACCATTAATTTGCTTAATGGTTGTAGCATGTCCATATCCACAGTTGTAGTGGAGGATAAACCTTGTGCAGCTGGGAGGAAGCCGAGATAAAATTTGCTGTTTAGTGCTGCCAGGCATAACTCCTGCAGAGTAGTTCTCAGATGTGTCTTCAGTTGTTGGTGTAGTAGGGGGAGGATGGGATGGAGTATATGTTTGTGAGTTCCTGTGGCCAGTGAGAGAGCCTAAGTGAGATTTCCTGTTAGCCAGGTAATAGTTGACTAAAGGGATTGTGTAGTTACCGGTTAGTTTGTTGAAATAGCATCGTTCTAGATCCCACTCATGTTGAGTGTAGTTAGTGACGTGTGTGTTGAGGTTTATGGAGAACTGTAGGACCTCTTTGTAGTCCAGGGCCTTGTATCCGAGGTAGGCGTTAATAGAATGAACTTGACAGTGACAGTCTATTTGGGGTTCCCAATAGCTAGAGCTGTTTACAGGAGTGGAACGAAGTCTGGAAGTAGGTCTACCTCCCCTAGGAGCTGTATCCCAGGTAGGATGAGTCAAGGTTCTAATGTCCTGAGTACAGGATTTCCTATTAGGTTCACAGCTAGAATTCTGCTTTGCAGAGGGTTTCAGAAGTAGGAAGCTGTTCACGATTGACTTATCAATGGTGGGTGTACTCTGTACTGATGTCAATAGCTTGGTACACCCTATGATCCAGCAAGTAGCCATAAGGAGAGGGACAATCAGAAGAGTGCTATAGAAGTCTATGACTAAGAAGCAGGGGATCATAATAGGTGCACATAAAATCCCTATGGCTTCTTCCAGACAGTCTTCTTGGTCACCTCCTTCCACTGGTTGGTGGGAGCTGACTGTCTCCTGGGCTGGCTGGGTCCAGCTGCTGGGGCAGGGGCGGCTGCCTGTGGAATTAAAAGTATAGTTATGTAGCTGCTGGCTGTCAAAACGGGAACTGCAGGGGGAGAAATTGTTAGAGTGGTTTACCTGGAGGGGGGTATAGGTCTGGAGCAGTTCCATCCAGGTGGTAGGTCCTTCCGGGGTAGGAGCAAGTCCAATCCCTGGGTGGAGGGCAAGGTCAAGCTCAACGTTAGTCGTGGGCCATGGGGCAGCGTCGGTAAGTTTTGCGCCTCTTGTTTCCCCCTCTTAAATAAGCTAAGCCTCTTGAAAGCTCTTATGGCTTGAAACAAGTCGAATACAAGAGCGGCAAGCAGTGATTGATACACCACTTGTGCAAGACATGTCTCCAAGAGCCTCGCAAGAGGATGCGTCATGCAAGCGAATGCTTCTTGCGTTCTCATCTGTCGCCCTTCGACAGATGGGGCGTTCTCATTTGTCGCCCCTCGACAGATGGGGGGCTTCGAATTCGATTCGAACAACTAGGCAACCCATAGGGCTTGGCTTTGGCCAGGGAGGCCAGGGCATGGAAGAACATAGTCACGTTCTGCCCATAGGAGTCGATGTTGAGGCGGCTCTGAATCTCCTTCCAGCTGGCCAGGTCAGCACCAAAAATGGTAGGGTCAAGGGGGACAACCTTGCCAGTGCTGTCATGGCCGATCTCCCTTGTAATGAGGTAGCCTGCCAGGGCTACCCAGTCTGGGAGGTTGTCCTTCTTGGTAGGGTCCAGGTCAGGCATGAAGCCAAGACGGAAGTAAAACTGGATGCCGTTGACTTTGACTTGTCCTTTGCAACAGATGAATGCTGTGAGGACATGCAATCTGCTGGACTGGATGATGCGGATACCCCTCTTGATAGCCAATTGTACTTCATAGTTCGAGAGCAGTCTCAGGGGGATGAGCTCCCTGGTGTACAGAGAGTGCTCTGGGGCAGTAGCCTGGTCCCTGGTTTCAGCATTCCAATAGGAGAGGGAGAAGTGGTCGAGGCTGTCAACCGAGGAGTCACAGCACTGCTTGTCGTTCATGAGGTCAACGGTTGCCTTGCACAGTCGATTCACCTCTTCAGTGAAGTCCGTCATGGATCTGAGGGCAGTGTTGGCCTCAGTCTTCAGAATCAGGGAAGAGTTGCAGATATCTGGAGGAATCTTGGAGTGGGTGAAATATGCAGAAAAGTGCATGTTGGAGATGTAGAGGGGGAGCAAGGATTCAAAGTGTTCCTTATCCTCTTGAGTTGCAAAGTGTAACTCTTCAGTGACCCTGCCGTCTCTCCCATTCTTCAAGTATCTGAAGTTGAGTAGCCTGAGGGCCGACACTTGGTCATCACATTCCTCAAACTCTGCAGCCATGCGCAGGATGTTCTCCAACTTGGGAAACCATGCTGGCTTCTCAGGCTGGGACCTCCAGTTGGTGGTGAGGTAGTGACCCTGCTGCTCCATGATCCAGGCAACTGAAGGGAAGTTAGTTTCTTCAGGGAAGGGGTGGTGCGGGAGTAGCTGGGGGTCCATGTGAGGCTCAGTCCTCTGCCTTTTAGAGCCATCTGACTGGTCTTCATGGTCAGTCATAGTGTGGTCGCTGCCTTCTGCTGCGGGATTGGGGAAGACGTAGGGGATCTCCCTCAAGGTTGAGTTAGCAGTATCCAGCCCGTCCTGGGCACTGGATCTCCCTGTTTGGCTGCTGCTAGAGGGGTTAGCTGAACAGATCCTGGTATCCCCGATGGTAGACAGGATGTTTGGTCCAACCAGCATGGAGATAGCACATTGCCGGTTGTGCCAGTTGATCTTAGCTGAAGGATCTGAGGGGTAGGGAAGGTGGAGGAGAGAGTCCTCCACAATGCTGAAGTGCGTTTTGCAGTTCAGGATGTGTTGGTTGGTTACCCGAGGAGTGGTGACCCTGGGAACCCCCTTCTCCAGCTTGTTGGCTGTGGAGAGGACTGCAAAGTTGTTAAAGTCCTCTATAATAGACAGGCCAGCAGCCAGGGAAAGCATGTCGTTGTTGGCAAACAGCTTGATTGACCATACTGGTGGCTTTCCAGGCATGGAGGTGTTAGTAACTTGGTCCACAGATACTCCACTTTTGAAAAGACCGTCCTGGGGTCTGTTCGCGATGATATCGCGTATGGTCCGGACCACCGCAGCTGCGTCCGTGCACGGGTGTGCGCCGACAGGAAAGGTCAGAGATTGTGGCGTAGAAAGGGGACCCTCAGCAAGGATGCTAGGGTCGCGTCCATAGATGCCACTGAGGGTTAGCTCGTAAAACTCCTCATTGTCGGTGGTGTTGTGCACCGGGAGGATTTTGTATTTGGAGAGCGTGTCAGCGAAAGGATCAAGATGCTGGAAGGTTGACTCTCCAAGGGGAGACGGAGGTTGAGGGTTGGACTTGAGTCTCTCAGAGATCAACTGGATGTCCCTTGCTTTGCGGATGTATTTAGGACGGTAGGGAGGAGTGGGCATCGGCCTCCCTTCGCTGTTGTAGATCTCTTCACCCTTAGAACGGATGATGAAGGGATAGGCGATCAGGGCTGCAGGGGAGTACGAGTTTTCGTTAGTTTTGCAGAAGATGGGAGAAGAGTTGTAGGACACAGTTGTCCAAGGTTGATTGTAAAGTTGGTTGTGAGCATAAGGACTTGCAGCTTCGTTATTGGTTAATTTTGTCGGGAAGGACAATGCCGTGAGGGGCACATCGGGACTTGCACCCACGCCATGGGAGGCTGTGTTAATCGTCAGAGACGATGATGCCACGAGGGGCACATCGGGACTTGCACCCACGCCATGGGAGGCTGTATTAATCGTCAGAGACGACAATGCCACGAGGGGCATATCGGGACTTGCACCCACGCCGCGAGGGGCGGTATTAGTAGCTGTGGGAGGCTTAGGGAGTATGGGGTTTCGAAGATGGCCAATGGGTGTATTGTTGAGATGTTTGCAGTTTGTAAGGTAGTGCGGTGTGGTAGTCAGGGGAACGAGGTATGCAGCGGTGTGGTGGGAAGGTGGGGAAGCGAGGCGGGATTGAGCAGCTTGTTTCTCGCGGCGGTTCGATTTCCTATCGATCTTACCTTGTTGCACCCTGTTTTGTTGAGCTCCCATTGAATACATGCTGGTGGCTGGGTAGGTGTTAGGTGCGAAGAAAGATAAAGGAGTGCGGAGATAGGCTGTTGAAGCGGCGGCTAAATTCAGGCAGTTGACGAGAAGAAGGGCAATGACAAGGTGAATGGCAGAGTTCGTGGTAGGAGGATTTCGTCTGTCTTGCTTGTTCCGGATATTTTTTGATTGAGTAGGGTTGGGATGATTTTTAGGTTTAGCAGAACTTGGTTCAGAATGAGTCCTAGGTAGATTCTTGGAGCTTTTGCTCTCCGCCCTGAAGCTGCCTGTAGGATCTTGTTGTCCAGGTTGTCCATTGAAAGGTGAGGATATTTTAATTTTGGGGTGATCTGTCACTTTCGCAGATTTGGTGTTGAGTTTGTGGACAGGGTTCCAAGCACTGGCGTTGGGGGCTTCGCATTCCCCTACCTCCCTCCTGCGGGCAATCTGCGCTTGGACTTCTCCAAAGTGCTTCTTGCCCGGAATCGGGATGCTTGGTCGCCGGCAGTTGTTATTGATCATTGGGGAGGAGAGGGGGGTTAGGGAATTCGGCAAATCTGGTTTGAGTGGACATCTCAAATCAGGAAAGTGCGCGAATTGATGATCATTGCAAAGCCTAGCGTCGTCGCATCCCGATTCCAGTCTCCGCTTATGCAGAGGAGAAGTAGCGCCTACGAAATGTGCTTCGGAAAAAGTGACCTGTCAGGATATTATATTTGTTTAAGTATACCTCTATCACATCGCACCACTAAGTGATCCTACTCTTTAAATCCCTAAGTGCGCCAACTATTTGGAGGAGTTGCAACACCATTCGAACTGAATTCTCGGTGTCGCTAAATTGTGTCGGCAGACCCCACTTCCTGGGGTGGGATTCCCTTCACACAACAAACTGAGGGTGTGTGTTGTTACAGGCCAGGGGTAGTCAAAATATGCTGACGGGACTTGCCTGACCAGGTGAAGAGTGCGGCCAGGGCATCCTGCAGCTTGCCCAAGCTTTTCAGGGGATGAGCTTATAGGAGAAAAACTACACACGCCGTCGGTTTTGAGCTGAGCAAGCGAACCTAACGAATATATGTTTGTTACAGGCCAGGGGTAGGCCAAATATGCTGAAGGGACTTGCCCGACCGTGAAAGGAAGGGCTAAAAAGAAGCTAATGAACCAGAGGCTCATACACACTTTCGTTAGTTTAGCACGAACTCAGGGCCCCTGTCAGTAAAACAATTGTTTGGGGTTCAGTTCATCACTGCTTTTAAATTTGTTATCCCTTCCTATAACGGTTAGGCAAGTCCCTTTAGCCTATTTGGCCTATTTGGACTGTAACATGCATACATACATACATACATACATACATACATACATACATACATATACAGTTTGGTCGAAAGACAGTATTTCCTACTGAAGATAGTAGGAAAGGGTGGTGAGGCTCGCGTGGCAGTGCACCCCCCACCTCTACACATCCATGGCAGAGCCCCCTCACCCCTACACATCCATGGCAGTGCCCCCCACCCCAATACAGGCATGGCAGTGCCCCCCCACCCCAATACAGGCATGGCAGTGCCCCCCCAACCTTACACAGCCATGGCAGTGCCCCCCACCCCAATACAGGCATGGCAGTGCCCCCCCAACCTCTACACAGACATGGCAGAGCCCCCTCACCCCTACACATCCATGGCAGTGCCCCCCACCCCAATACAGGCATGGCAGTGCCCCCCCAACCTCTACACAGCCATGGCAGAGCCCCCTCACCCCTACACATCCATGGTAGTGCCCCCCACCCCAATACAGGCATGGCAGTGCCCCCCCAACCTTACACAGCCATGGCATGTAATGACTTCAGTGTCCTGGTCCTGAGCGACTCTTGGACTCATGTCGCCGACTGTGGAGTAAGGGTGTGTTTCCACAGAGATTTTCGCGTCCCCGGAAACAAAAAGTAAACCCTCCCCGGTGCCAGGTAGGCAATTTTGTTTCCACAGGGGTTCCCCGGAGAATCCCCGGAGTTCCAGGTCGGCAAATCTTCGTGACAGGTCGTCGAATCTTTACCCCTGGGTATTTTTGAATATTTCGAAATATTTACGAAAAATGACGGTTAAAGTACAAAACGGACGATTAACGACTTTCCCCTGGCTTTCCAGGAGAAAAGTTTCGGGGGAACATGCCGCCCACCCCTGGAGATTTTGGAGTCTCCCCGGAGTCCACATCAGCATTTCCCGGAGTCCACATCAGCATCCCAGGAGAATCGCCGCAGGGTCGACACACAAAATCGACAAGGCGTGTCATTGTTTGCGTTGTGACAACTTCAGCTTTTACTTCACAGCGGCTCTCTCTTTTGTTCTGTCGCTTGGGCTTCCCGTGGATTGGGGTCCAGCAGTTGACCTGTCAGCTCAACTGAACCCAACCGAAACTCCCCGGAGAATCCCGAAGTCCTTCGGGCGAATCAAGCACTTTGGGATTCTCCGGGGATTGTCAGTTGGGTTCAGTTGAGCTGCCAGGTCGACACCTGGAACCTAATCCACGGGAAGGCCAAAAAGTCCTGTGGAAACACACCCTAAGCACCCCCAAGGCGCACACCATCCACTCCATCCCAAGCACTAGGGGCAACTGAAACAAAATTTAGGTGTATTTGGTCTTGCGTGCCTACTTGTTTGGTCTTGCGTGCCTACTTGTTTGATGAACCGCCCCATCTATATAACAACCTATGCGGGACTACTACTAGTAGGCACCTAGTAGGCCCACTCCATCCCAAGCCCTAAGTGCGCCTACTTTGCATATTGTAGGAGTCGCACCACAATTCGAACTGAATTCCTCCGTGTCGCTGGTTTGTGTCGGGAGACCCACCTCCTGGGGTGAAAGTCCTTCCACAACTAAAAAATAATAATCAAGGTACCGTACATTCATTACATTCTTCAACATGCCCAAGACAAGCCCGCTCCACAACATATGGGAGGGGTCTTCCAACTAATCCTCAAAATAGATAAGCAAGATTGCAGCAAGCAAGCAAGATAGCAGCAGGCAAGCATTTTCGTCGACACTAATTTCATTATCCATCCATATAAACCTGAAAAATCAAAATACAAGTTTGCACCATGGAGACCCTGCTCCCTAGAGGAGGGGGGCCTGACAAGGAGACACTCTGACATGATATGAATGTCCGCGTGGTACGCGGTTTGGATGGCTTGTGAGGCATATATAACAGGCGGTGCCAAATTAGGTCACGGCACCAGAGGGCTTCCTTTTCTGAAACGCAACGGCCTCCCAGCAGGTTGGCGGAGCAAAATTAGGCGAGGGCCTCAGAGGGCTTCCTCTTCTGAAACGCAACAGCCTCAAGGTTCTCCTGTGCAGCAGTGTGAGTGTGCATATGTGTGGGTGTGTGTGTTTGTGCATGGAGGTGTGGGTGTGCAGCAGTGTGAGGGCGAATATCGAATATGTGTACGTGTGCGTATGGAGGTGTGTGTGTGTGCAGCAGTGTGAATGTGCACGTATGAGTGTGAGGGAACATATGTGTGTGTGTGTGTGCAGTAGTGTGAGGGTGTGTGTGCAGCAGTGTGAGCGTGCATTCGTGAGTGTACTGGAGGGGTGTGTGTGGGCAGGAGGGGTGGGGTGAGGGTCGTATGTTGGTGTATGTGCTAGTGTGCGCTTGCGTGATGCGGGCTATCATAATGGAATCCTCTCCCTTGCCTTCCTCACCTTCCTCCACTCCCTCCCCACCTCCCCCCCCCTCCTACCCCCATCCCCTCCCCCCCCCTCCTCCCCTGCATCTCCTCCCTCCCCCTCCCCCCCACACACTGAAAGCTAGGATCTCCGTGTACTCGGAGAGCTGTGTGAGCATGCACATGACACACAAACCTGCAGCCCCACCCCCACCCCCCCCCCCCCCACACACACACACCCACACACACACACCCACACACACCGCTGGGATCTCCGTGTACTCTGACAGCAAGGACCTGAACTCATCTCCAGTAATGGTCTCCTTCTCACACAGCACCTCCACAATCCTGTGTGTGATGAAGCACATATGCGTGATATATATGTAAGTGCAAAGTAGCAGGCAAGATCAGGCCGTGCAACAAGCAGACTGCACAACGCAAATAAACATTTAAGTGACAAGTAGCAGGCAAGATCAGGCCGTGCAACAAGCAGACTGCACAACGCAAATAAACATTCAAGTGACAAGTAGCAGGCAAGATCAGGCCGTGCAACAAGCAGACTGCACAACGCACATATACATTCAAGCGACGAGTAGCAGGCAAGATCAGGCAGTGCAACAAGCAGAATGCACAAAGCAGGTATGTGCCCAAGTTGTTCGTATCAATGAGGCCTGGCAAATGCATACATACATACCTGTCAACGGCCTTGCGGTTGTCTGATATCTACTGCAGAGCTGTTTTGTTAGGCTGCATTTAAACTGCTCATAGCGTTGCCCTTAATATGTTTGGGGTTCAGTTCCTCAATGCTGTTTCTCTTTAGCCCTTCTTGTCATTAGCCCTCAATGTTGGATGTTGGATTGGGGTTAGTTTTGGCTTGGTTAGGGCTGGTTTGGGCGGTAACAAACAGGATGCAAATGCAAATGCATACATACCTGTCAATAGCCTCGCGGTTGTCTGAGATCTGCTTCAGAGCTTTCGCGTACCCCTTAAGGTAAACGGTAAAACAAAAGGAAGACAGGATCCTTTTTGGCTTGGTTAGGGCTGGTTTGGGCGGTTTTGGCTGTAGGATTGGGGTGCGTTTTCATACACACAGTATGCAAATGCTTACATACATACATACCTGTCAATCGCCTCGCGGTTGTCTGAGATCTGCTTCAGAGCCTTCTCGTACCCCTCGCAGGAGATCTTTTTCACAGCCTCGTCAATCTTGACTTGCAAGTTCTCCGACATAGAGTTCTTGGCCATCATGCGCATGATCATGTCGCCACCCTGGGCTGAGGGGTCCATGAGGGGGATGGGGATAGGGGAGCCAGATGTATTGTTAAGGCAGGATATGTGTAGTAGAGTTTGTGTAAATTCCTTTAATTGTATCTATAGTATCATGGGTATAACCCAAGCTGTGCATAATGCAGAGAAGTTTTTGGTGATCAATCATGTTGAAGGCAGAGCTAAAGTCAAAGTAGGCAGCATAAAGGTCCTGGTGGAAGAGGGCAGCATCCTCAATGTTGTGGAGTAGGGTCAAGAGTTGTCTATAGGTACTTTTGTCTTTTCTGAAACCCTCTTGGCAGGCACTGAGAATGTGATTGGTTTCAGAGTAGGTAGTAATAGTGTTGGTAACAAGAGAGGTCCAGAGTTTGGCTACAGCATTGTTAAGGCCTATTGGCCTGTAATTTTGGGGTAAGCAAGGATCTGATTTTTTGTAGAGCATGACTGTGTGGGAGATTTTCCAGCAGTCTGGTGTTTCTCCCAGGATCCATACTAGCTGCATGAGTTTGTGTATGGTGAGGTGCATTTCCTGAGGGAGGCACATAAGTAGTTCATTAGGTATGCCATCTGGGCCTGTGGCTTTGTTAGTGGAGAGTTTCCTGATGCAGTCATCATAGGTGGTTGAGGAGGAGAGATAGGTGTAAGGGGAGGCAGTGGTTTGTATGGAGTTGGCTGGAGTTTCAAGGTGGTATTTGTCTGTGTGTGTTTCCCATGGAGGGGGAGTGGCATGTCGGGTATAATCATCTAAGATGGGTGGTGTGGGAGGTGACATAAGTTTACCCATGTGTTTGGTCAAAACATCCAGGAGACCCTGGGTACTGGTGCTAAGTGTGTTCGAGGGTGCGTCCAGAAGGGCAGTGGGTGTGTGTGTGTAGTATTCAGGAGAGAAAATATACCTGTGAGTTTGTCTTGCCTGTGTGCTAAGGCGGCGTCTGAATTTCTTGATGGAGGCAGTTGCTCTCTCCTCTTTGAATGCAGCCTGCATGTGACGTAGTTCTGTAATACTTTGTTGAATATCAGCAGTTAGAGAGAGGCAGTAGTCAGGGAGGAGTAGGTTTTGTAGGTGTTGATGTATTTTGATTTTAGTGGTAGGTGAGTATGTACCTGCCGTATGAGGTGTGCTTCTGAGCTCCATGTATTGTTGCTGGTCAAGGTGGTTGGAGGCTGTTCGAAGTGCTTTAATGTGTTTAATATGGTAGTTAAGACGTCTGTAAGTTTTAGCAGTTTGTCTGGGCAAAAAATTGCCTGGTGTGCTAGACTTAATGGGGCAGATGTCAGTCATGATGGAAAGAGCTTGGTGTAAAGTGATCATGAGATGATCTGCCATGCTGTTAAGGTTTTCTGGCATGGTGGCTGTGAGTTCTTGTCTAATAGATTGGATGTGTGCAGATGTTTTATCTTCTCCCAGTAAAGTTTGTGCTATAGTCCAGGCTTTATTTATGTTGATGTGGCTGTGTTGAAATTGATGGAGAAATTTATTTGAGATTGCCTCTTTGGCTTTGACCATGTCCTGTTGCTTGAGAGGGAGTTGCAGTTGGGGTGTTGGATTGTGAGGTGGTATGTCCAGGTTGGGAGGTGGAAAGAGAGAGGAGGTAATTTGTTGTTCCAGGGTCAAGTGGTCAAGTGTGTCTCCCATTTGGTGTGTGGTTTCTGTCACCATGGTTGCAGGTGGAGGGTTGATGAGAATGATGTCATCTATCCTGCTGCTGTAGGAGGTGTTGTCTGAATAAGTATGGGGACGTGGAGATGGTTGGATGTGAATTGAATATTTATTAAGATGCTGGTAGTGAGGCTGGTCCTCCAGGTGATGGACTGTGTTGCTTCTATCAGTAAGGTAGTAAGCTGCATTCCAGTCTCCCCCTGCAATATAGTGGTGAGAGGGGTTCTGGGATATGATGTAGTGGATGTGTTCATAGATGCGGGCTCTTTTGGCAGGATCATTGCAGGGCATGTAGACACCTAGGATGTGAGTGATGTTGTTAATAGTTTGATGAGTGAGATGACCAGCTATGTCAGTAGGGATTTCATGTTTAATTAGGTGTGCAGTAAGAGTCTTTTTGATAAGTGTGATGACTCCAGCTGAGCGGGTAACAATGTTGTCTGAATTGGTAGCTTGCTTAATGGTTTTGCTGCTGTGATGAAAGTGGTAGTCAGAGAGGTCTTGTTTGATCATATTAATTATGCCTGTATTGTTGGAGGTGAGTTTTGTTTCGGTGAGAATAGCATTGTCTGGCTCATTAGTTCGAATATGGTCATAGAGTGTTTCCCAGGATGAGAAAATGCCTCTGCAGTTGGAGGTGATAATGTTAGTGAGATAGAGTGCAGTTTGCTGTTGTTGAACAGGATATGAAGTAGTATGAGTAATTTTAATTCTTTTCGTTGGAAGGGTTTTGGTGGTGAGTCTGGAAGGAGCAGGTTTCTTGGTAGGAGGTTCTGCCCCAAAAATTCTGCATTGGCGAAACTTAGTGAAGTCAGGAAGGACAACTTTGATTGGTATAGGGAGAGGTGTGTTGTGCATCTGGTGTATGCAGGGGTGAGAGCGTTTGGTAGTTAAATTATTTTTCTTTGTAGGAGATGTTTTTTGTTTTGATCTGGGAGGTTCCTCATCGTCAGAGACTAAGTAAATAGTTTCTGTGGGGTCTTTTTGATTTAGAGAGGGGGAATCTATGGGATCTTCTTGATCTGATAGGGTGGAGTCTAGGAGATCAGAGAGAGTTAGATCTGAGGAGTTATCCTGATCTGGTAAGTTGTGATCTGTGAGTTCTGCAGGCCATGGGGAAGTTATGTGGTCCCTACTGTGGGGAGAGTCAGGACGGTTGTGAGTGGGTGTGGTGTTACTAGTAGGGGAGGTCATGTCAACAGTCTCCCTAGTAGGGTGGCCTGGTGTGTGGTTAATTTCTGGTTGAAAAGGGTGTGAAAGGAAGGAGGGTGATGCTTTGGTAAGAGTGTAGATGTGCCCTTGGAGTTTTATCCAATCTTGTGAGTGGAGAAGACTAGGGCCGTTGAGTTCAGAGTTCATGTCCCACCACTTACCATTAATTTGCTTAATGGTTGTAGCATGTCCATATCCACAGTTGTAGTGGAGGATAAACCTTGTGCAGCTGGGAGGAAGCCGAGATAAAATTTGCTGTTTAGTGCTGCCTGGCATAACTCCTGCAGAGTAGTTCTCAGATGTGTCTTCAGTTGTTGGTGTAGTAGGGGGAGGATGGGATGGAGTATATGTTTGTGAGTTCCTGTGGCCAGTGAGAGAGCCTAAGTGAGATTTCCTGTTAGCCAGGTAATAGTTGACTAAAGGGATTGTGTAGTTACCGGTTAGTTTGTTGAAATAGCATCGTTCTAGATCCCACTCATGTTGAGTGTAGTTAGTGACGTGTGTGTTGAGGTTTATGGAGAACTGTAGGACCTCTTTGTAGTCCAGGGCCTTGTATCCGAGGTAGGCGTTAATAGAATGAACTTGACAGTGACAGTCTATTTGGGGTTCCCAATAGCTAGAGCTGTTTACAGGAGTGGAACGAAGTCTGGAAGTAGGTCTACCTCCCCTAGGAGCTGTATCCCAGGTAGGATGAGTCAAGGTTCTAATGTCCTGAGTACAGGATTTCCTATTAGGTTCACAGCTAGAATTCTGCTTTGCAGAGGGTTTCAGAAGTAGGAAGCTGTTCACGATTGACTTATCAATGGTGGGTGTACTCTGTACTGATGTCAATAGCTTGGTACACCCTATGATCCAGCAAGTAGCCATAAGGAGAGGGACAATCAGAAGAGTGCTATAGAAGTCTATGACTAAGAAGCAGGGGATCATAATAGGTGCACATAAAATCCCTATGGCTTCTTCCAGACAGTCTTCTTGGTCACCTCCTTCCACTGGTTGGTGGGAGCTGACTGTCTCCTGGGCTGGCTGGGTCCAGCTGCTGGGGCAGGGGCGGCTGCCTGTGGAATTAAAAGTATAGTTATGTAGCTGCTGGCTGTCAAAACGGGAACTGCAGGGGGAGAAATTGTTAGAGTGGTTTACCTGGAGGGGGGTATAGGTCTGGAGCAGTTCCATCCAGGTGGTAGGTCCTTCCGGGGTAGGAGCAAGTCCAATCCCTGGGTGGAGGGCAAGGTCAAGCTCAACGTTAGTCGGGGGCCATGGGGCAGCGTCGGTAAGTTTTGCGCCTCTTGTTTCCCCCTCTTAAATAAGCTAAACCTCTTGAAAGCTCTTGTGGCTTGAAACAAGTCGAATACAAGAGCGGCAAGCAGTGATTGATACACCACTTGTGCAAGACATGTCTCCAAGAGCCTCGCAAGAGGATGCGTCATGCAAGCGAATGCTTCTTGCGTTCTCATCTGTCGCCCTTCGACAGATGGGGCGTTCTCATTTGTCGCCCCTCGACAGATGGGGGGCTTCGAATTCGATTCGAACAACTAGGCAACCCATAGGGCTTGGCTTTGGCCAGGGAGGCCAGGGCATGGAAGAACATAGTCACGTTCTGCCCATAGGAGTCGATGTTGAGGCGGCTCTGAATCTCCTTCCAGCTGGCCAGGTCAGCACCAAAAATGGTAGGGTCAAGGGGGACAACCTTGCCAGTGCTGTCATGGCCGATCTCCCTTGTAATGAGGTAGCCTGCCAGGGCTACCCAGTCTGGGAGGTTGTCCTTCTTGGTAGGGTCCAGGTCAGGCATGAAGCCAGGACGGAAGTAAAACTGGATGCCGTTGACTTTGACTTGTCCTTTGCAGCAGATGAATGCTGTGAGGACATGCAATCTGCTGGACTGGGTGATGCGGATACCCCTCTTGATAGCCAATTGTACTTCATAGTTCGAGAGCAGTCTCAGGGGGATGAGCTCCCTGGTGTACAGAGAGTGCTCTGGGGCAGTAGCCTGGTCCCTGGTTTCAGCATTCCAATAGGAGAGGGAGAAGTGGTCGAGGCTGTCAACCGAGGAGTCACAGCACTGCTTGTCGTTCATGAGGTCAACGGTTGCCTTGCACAGTCGATTCACCTCTTCAGTGAAGTCCGTCATGGATCTGAGGGCAGTGTTGGCCTCAGTCTTCAGAATCAGGGAAGAGTTGCAGATATCTGGAGGAATCTTGGAGTGGGTGAAATATGCAGAAAAGTGCATGTTGGAGATGTAGAGGGGGAGCAAGGATTCAAAGTGTTCCTTATCCTCTTGAGTTGCAAAGTGTAACTCTTCAGTGACCCTGCCGTCTCTCCCATTCTTCAAGTATCTGAAGTTGAGTAGCCTGAGGGCCGACACTTGGTCATCACATTCCTCAAACTCTGCAGCCATGCGCAGGATGTTCTCCAACTTGGGAAACCATGCTGGCTTCTCAGGCTGGGACCTCCAGTTGGTGGTGAGGTAGTGACCCTGCTGCTCCATGATCCAGGCAACTGAAGGGAAGTTAGTTTCTTCAGGGAAGGGGTGGTGCGGGAGTAGCTGGGGGTCCATGTGAGGCTCAGTCCTCTGCCTTTTAGAGCCATCTGACTGGTCTTCATGGTCAGTCATAGTGTGGTCGCTGCCTTCTGCTGCGGGATTGGGGAAGACGTAGGGGATCTCCCTCAAGGTTGAGTTAGCAGTATCCAGCCCGTCCTGGGCACTGGATCTCCCTGTTTGGCTGCTGCTAGAGGGGTTAGCTGAACAGATCCTGGTATCCCCGATGGTAGACAGGATGTTTGGTCCAACCAGCATGGAGATAGCACATTGCCGGTTGTGCCAGTTGATCTTAGCTGAAGGATCTGAGGGGTAGGGAAGGTGGAGGAGAGAGTCCTCCACAATGCTGAAGTGCGTTTTGCAGTTCAGGATGTGTTGGTTGGTTACCCGAGGAGTGGTGACCCTGGGAACCCCCTTCTCCAGCTTGTTGGCTGTGGAGAGGACTGCAAAGTTGTTAAAGTCCTCTATAATAGACAGGCCAGCAGCCAGGGAAAGCATGTCGTTGTTGGCAAACAGCTTGATTGACCATACTGGTGGCTTTCCAGGCATGGAGGTGTTAGTAACTTGGTCCACAGATACTCCACTTTTGAAAAGACCGTCCTGGGGTCTGTTCGCGATGATATCGCGTATGGTCCGGACCACCGCAGCTGCGTCCGTGCACGGGTGTGCGCCGACAGGAAAGGTCAGAGATTGTGGCGTAGAAAGGGGACCCTCAGCAAGGATGCTAGGGTCGCGTCCATAGATGCCACTGAGGGTTAGCTCGTAAAACTCCTCATTGTCGGTGGTGTTGTGCACCGGGAGGATTTTGTATTTGGAGAGCGTGTCAGCGAAAGGATCAAGATGCTGGAAGGTTGACTCTCCAAGGGGAGACGGAGGTTGAGGGTTGGACTTGAGTCTCTCAGAGATCAACTGGATGTCCCTTGCTTTGCGGATGTATTTAGGACGGTAGGGAGGAGTGGGCATCGGCCTCCCTTCGCTGTTGTAGATCTCTTCACCCTTAGAACGGATGATGAAGGGATAGGCGATCAGGGCTGCAGGGGAGTACGAGTTTTCGTTAGTTTTGCAGAAGATGGGAGAAGAGTTGTAGGACACAGTTGTCCAAGGTTGATTGTAAAGTTGGTTGTGAGCATAAGGACTTGCAGCTTCGTTATTGGTTAATTTTGTCGGGAAGGACAATGCCGTGAGGGGCACATCGGGACTTGCACCCACGCCATGGGAGGCTGTGTTAATCGTCAGAGACGATGATGCCACGAGGGGCACATCGGGACTTGCACCCACGCCATGGGAGGCTGTATTAATCGTCAGAGACGACAATGCCACGAGGGGCATATCGGGACTTGCACCCACGCCGCGAGGGGCGGTATTAGTAGCTGTGGGAGGCTTAGGGAGTATGGGGTTTCGAAGATGGCCAATGGGTGTATTGTTGAGATGTTTGCAGTTTGTAAGGTAGTGCGGTGTGGTAGTCAGGGGAACGAGGTATGCAGCGGTGTGGTGGGAAGGTGGGGAAGCGAGGCGGGATTGAGCAGCTTGTTTCTCGCGGCGTTTCGATTTCCTATCGATCTTACCTTGTTGCACCCTGTTTTGTTGAGCTCCCATTGAATACATGCTGGTGGCTGGGTAGGTGTTAGGTGCGAAGAAAGATAAAGGAGTGCGGAGATAGGCTGTTGAAGCGGCGGCTAAATTCAGGCAGTTGACGAGAAGAAGGGCAATGACAAGGTGAATGGCAGAGTTCGTGGTAGGAGGATTTCGTCTGTCTTGCTTGTTCCGGATATTTTTTGATTGAGTAGGGTTGGGATGATTTTTAGGTTTAGCAGAACTTGGTTCAGAATGAGTCCTAGGTAGATTCTTGGAGCTTTTGCTCTCCGCCCTGAAGCTGCCTGTAGGATCTTGTTGTCCAGGTTGTCCATTGAAAGGTGAGGATATTTTAATTTTGGGGTGATCTGTCACTTTCGCAGATTTGGTGTTGAGTTTGTGGACAGGGTTCCAAGCACTGGCGTTGGGGGCTTCGCATTCCCCTACCTCCCTCCTGCGGGCAATCTGCGCTTGGACTTCTCCAAAGTGCTTCTTGCCCGGAATCGGGATGCTTGGTCGCCGGCAGTTGTTATTGATCATTGGGGAGGAGAGGGGGGTTAGGGAATTCGGCAAATCTGGTTTGAGTGGACATCTCAAATCAGGAAAGTGCGCGAATTGATGATCATTGCAAAGCCTAGCGTCGTCGCATCCCGATTCCAGTCTCCGCTTATGCAGAGGAGAAGTAGCGCCTACGAAATGTGCTTCGGAAAAAGTGACCTGTCAGGATATTATATTTGTTTAAGTATACCTCTATCACATCGCACCACTAAGTGATCCTACTCTTTAAATCCCTAAGTGCGCCAACTATTTGGAGGAGTTGCAACACCATTCGAACTGAATTCTCGGTGTCGCTAAATTGTGTCGGCAGACCCCACTTCCTGGGGTGGGATTCCCTTCACACAACAAACTGAGGGTGTGTGTTGTTACAGGCCAGGGGTAGTCAAAATATGCTGACGGGACTTGCCTGACCAGGTGAAGAGTGCGGCCAGGGCATCCTGCAGCTTGCCCAAGCTTTTCAGGGGATGAGCTTATAGGAGAAAAACTACACACGCCGTCGGTTTTGAGCTGAGCAAGTGAACCTAACGAATATATGTTTGTTACAGGCCAGGGGTAGGCCAAATATGCTGAAGGGACTTGCCCGACCGTGAAAGGAAGGGCTAAAAAGAAGCTAATGAACCAGAGGCTCATACACACTTTCGTTAGTTTAGCACGAACTCAGGGCCCCTGTCAGTAAAACAATTGTTTGGGGTTCAGTTCATCACTGCTTTTAAATTTGTAATCCCTTCCTATAACGGTTAGGCAAGTCCCTTTAGCCTATTTGGCCTATTTGGACTGTAACATGCATACATACATACATACATACATACATACATACATGCATACATATACAGTTTGGTCGAAAGACAGTATTTCCTACTGAAGATAGTAGGAAAGGGTGGTGAGGCTCGCGTGGCAGTGCACCCCCCACCTCTACACATCCATGGCAGAGCCCCCTCACCCCTACACATCCATGGCAGTGCCCCCCACCCCAATACAGGCATGGCAGTGCCCCCCCACCCCAATACAGGCATGGCAGTGCCCCCCCAACCTTACACAGCCATGGCAGTGCCCCCCACCCCATACAGGCATGGCAGTGCCCCCCAACCTCTACACAGCCATGGCAGAGCCCCCTCACCCCTCACCATCCATGGCAGTGCCCCCCACCCCAATACAGGCATGTGACAGTGGCCCCCCCAAACCTCTACACCAGCACTGGCAGAGCCCCCTCACCCCTACACTAATCCATGGTAGTGCCCCCCACCCCAATACAGGCATGCAGTGCCCCCCCAACCTTACACAGCCATGGCATGTAATGACTCAGTGTCCTGGTCCTGAGCGACTCTTGGACTCATGTCGCCGACTGTGGAAGTAAGGGGTGTTCCACAGAGATTGTTCGCGTCCCCGGAAACAAAAAGTAAACCTCCCCGGTGCCAGGTAGGCAAGTTTGTTTCCACATGGGGTTCCCCGGGAGATCCCCGGAGTTCCAGGTCGGGCAAAATCTTCGTGACAGGTCGTCGAATCTTTACCACTGGGTATTTTTGATAATTTCGAAATATTAGAACAAAAGTACAAAACGGACGATTAACGACTTTCCCCTGGCTTTCCAGGAGAAAAGTTTCGGGGGAACATGCCGCCCACCCCTGGAGATTTTGGAGTCTCCCCGGAGTCCACATCAGCATCCCAGGAGAATCGCCGCAGGGTCGACACACAAAATCAAGGCGTGTCATTGTTTGCGTTGTGACAACTTCAGCTTTTACTTCACAGCGGCTCTCTCTTTTGTTCTGTCGCTTGGGCTTCCCGTGGATTGGGGTCCAGCAGTTGACCTGTCAGCTCAACTGAACCCAACCGAAACTCCCCGGAGAATCCCGAAGTCCTTCGGGCGAATCAAGCACTTTGGGATTCTCCGGGGATTGTCAGTTGGGTTCAGTTGAGCTGCCAGGTCGACACCTGGAACCTAATCCACGGGAAGGCCAAAAAGTCCTGTGGAAACACACCCTAAGCACCCCCAAGGCGCACACCATCCACTCCATCCCAAGCACTAGGGGCAACTGAAACAAAATTTAGGTGTATTTGGTCTTGCGTGCCTACTTGTTTGGTCTTGCGTGCCTACTTGTTTGATGAACCGCCCCATCTATATAACAACCTATGCGGGACTACTACTAGTAGGCACCTAGTAGGCCCACTCCATCCCAAGCCCTAAGTGCGCCTACTTTGCATATTGTAGGAGTCGCACCACAATTCGAACTGAATCCTCCGTGTCGCTGGTTTGTGTCGGGAGACCCACCTCCTGGGGTGAAAGTCCTTCCACAACTAAAAAATAATAATCAAGGTACCGTACATTCATTACATTCTTCAACATGCCCAAGACAAGCCCGCTCCACAACATATGGGAGGGGTCTTCCAACTAATCCTCAAAATAGATAAGCAAGATTGCAGCAAGCAAGCAAGATAGCAGCAGGCAAGCATTTTCGTCGACACTAATTTCATTATCCATCCATATAAACCTGAAAAATCAAAATACAAGTTTGCACCATGGAGACCCTGCTCCCTAGAGGAGGGGGGCCTGACAAGGAGACACTCTGACATGATAATGTCCGCGTGGTACGCGGTTTGGATGGCTTGTGAGGCATATATAACAGGCGGTGCCAAATTAGGTCACGGCACCAGAGGGCTTCCTTTTCTGAAACGCAACGGCCTCCCAGCAGGTTGGCGGAGCAAAATTAGGCGAGGGCCTCAGAGGGCTTCCTCTTCTGAAACGCAACAGCCTCAAGGTTCTCCTGTGCAGCAGTGTGATTGTGCATATGTGTGGGTGTGTGTGTTTGTGCATGGAGGTGTGGGTGTGCAGCAGTGTGAGGGCGAATATCGAATATGTATACGTGTGCGTATGGAGGTGTGTGTGTGTGCAGCAGTGTGAATGTGCACGTATGAGTGTGAGGGAACATATGTGTGTGTGTGTGTGTGCAGTAGTGTGAGGGTGTGTGTGCAGCAGTGTGAGCGTGCATTCGTGAGTGTACTGGAGGGGTGTGTGTGGGCAGGAGGGGTGGGGTGAGGGTCGTATGTTGGTGTATGTGCTAGTGTGCGCTTGCGTGATGCGGGCTATCATAATGGAATCCTGTCCCTTGCCTTCATCACCTCCCCCCCCCTCCTACCCCCATCCCCTCCCCCCCCCTCCTCCCCTGCATCTCCTCCCTTCCCCTCCCCCCCACACACTGAAAGCTAGGATCTCCGTGTACTCGGAGAGCTGTGTGAGAATGCACATGACACACAAACCTGCAGCCCCCCCCCCCCCCCCCCCCCACACACACACACACACCGCTGGGATCTCCGTGTACTCTGACAGCAAGGACCTGAACTCATCTCCAGTAATGGTCTCCTTCTCACACAGCACCTCCACAATCCTGTGTGTGATGAAGCACATATGCGTGATATATATGTAAGTGCAAAGTAGCAGGCAAGATCAGGCCGTGCAACAAGCAGACTGCACAACGCAAATAAACATTCAAGTGACAAGTAGCAGGCAAGATCAGGCCGTGCAACAAGCAGACTGCACAACGCACATACACATTCAAGCGACGAGTAGCAGGCAAGATCAGGCAGTGCAACAAGCAGAATGCACAAAGCAGGTATGTGCCCAAGTTGTTCGTATCAATGAGGCCTGGCAAATGCATACATACATACCTGTCAACGGCCTTGCGGTTGTCTGATATCTACTGCAGAGCTGTTTTGTTAGGCTGCATTTAAACTGCTCATAGCGTTGCCCTTAATATGTTTGGGGTTCAGTTCCTCAATGCTGTTTCTCTTTAGCCCTTCTTGTCATTAGCCCTCAATGTTGGATGTTGGATTGGGGTTAGTTTTGGCTTGGTTAGGGCTGGTTTGGGGCGGTAACAAACAGGATGCAAATGCAAATGCATACATACCTGTCAATAGCCTCGCGGTTGTCTGAGATCTGCTTCAGAGCTTTCGCGTACCCCTTAAGGTAAACGGTAAAACAAAAGGAAGACAGGATCCTTTTTGGCTTGGTTAGGGCTGGTTTGGGCGGTTTTGGCTGTAGGATTGGGGTGCGTTTTCATACACACAGTATGCAAATGCTTACATACATACATACCTGTCAATCGCCTCGCGGTTGTCTGAGATCTGCTTCAGAGCCTTCTCGTACCCCTCGCAGGAGATCTTTTTCACAGCCTCGTCAATCTTGACTTGCAAGTTCTCCGACATAGAGTTCTTGGCCATCATGCGCATGATCATGTCGCCACCCTGGGCTGAGGGGTCCATGAGGGACCATGGTCCAATGTCAGACATGCCGTAGTTGATCACCATCTGGCGGGCCATGTTGGTCACCTGGGAGGGGGGTGGGTGTGAGGGTGAGGGATAGGGTTGTGGTAGAGTTAGAGATATGTGTTGGTGTTGGTGTTGTTGTTGGTGGCTTGGTGGTGGTCGTGGTGGTGAGTTGAGGATGTTGTAACAGGGACGAATGTCGGACATGCCATAGTTGATCACCATCTGGCGGGCCATGTTGGTCACCTAGGAGGGGGTGGGACAAAGGGGTAGGGTTGAGGTATATGCATGTGTTGTGTTGTTATTGTTGGTGTTTTTGAGTTATTGTTGGTGTTTTTGGTGGTGGTGGTCGTGGTGGCGAGTTGAGGACGTAGTACCAGGGCAGGGTCTGAGGTCGGACATGCCGTAATTGGTCACCATCTGGCGGGCCATGTTGGTCACCTGGGAGGGGGGTGGGTGCGAGGGTGAGGGTAAGGGTAAGGGGTAGGGTTGCGGTAGAGGTTTGGGGTGTTGCTGTTGGTGTTGGTGGTGTTTTTGGTGGTGGTCGTGGTGGTGAGGTATAGGTATAGGTATAGGTTTGGGTTTGCGTTGGAGTTGTTGTTAGGGGTGTTTCTGGTTGTGGTCGTGGTGGTGAGTTGAGGACGCAGTACCAGGGCAGGGTCCGAGGTTGGACATGACGTAGTTGATCATCATCTGGCGGGCCATGTTTGTCACCTGGGGGTGGGGGCGAGGTTGAGCTTGAGGGTGGAGGGTGTTGTTGGTTCTGGTACTGTTGTTGGTTCTGGTGTTGTTGCTGGTGATGTTGTTGGTGATGTTTTCAATACCTTCCTCCAAACTCACTGAACCCTCCAAACACCAAACCCAACAACCCCCAAACCCACCAAACACCAACCCAAACACACCTGCTGCAGATGGCTGGAGGCTCCGGAGGTGACTTCAGGGTCGCCGAATAAAATCACCCCAAACCCACCTAACACCAACCCAAACGCCAACCCACCCCTACCAAACACACCTGCTGCAGATCGCTGGAGGCTCCAGAGGTGACCTCAGCTTCGCCAAACACAATCTCCTCAGCGGCACCTCCACCCAGAGAACCACCACCACCACTCTCACCACCACCACCACCATTCTCACCTCCACAACCTCCTCAAACAAACCAACATCCATCTCCCACCTATCCCACCCAACCCCCCTGCTGCAGATCGCTGGAGGCTCTGGAGGCAGTGGTGGTGGGGGGGGGGGGGAAATACTAACACCCATCTCCCACCCAACGTACCTGCCGGCCACCCAATTTACCATACACCAACCCACCCCCCCTAACCCACCAACCCCAACCCCCCTGCTGCAGATCGCTGGAGGCTCTGGAGGCAGAGGTGGTGGTGGTGGGGGAAATACTAACACCCATCTCCCACCCAACGTACCTGCCGGCCACCCAACTTACCATACACCAACCCCCCCCCCCCTGACCCACCAAACACCAACCCTAACCCACCTGCTGCAGATCGCTGGAGGCTCCAGAAGTGACCTCAGCCTCACCGAACACAATCTCCTCAGCGGCGCGTCCACCCAGGGCACCAACAACACGGGCAGCGATTTGGCTCTTGGAGATGAGAGTGGGGTCCTCGCCAGGGACAAACCAGGTGAGACCACGGGCCTGGGTAGGGGTAGGGGATAGGGTTACGGCTAGGGTTAGGGTTATGGGGATAGGGTACGGTTGGGGATAGGGTTCAGGATTTAGGGATAGGGTAAGTGCTACAGATATGCCCCCACCAGCACTACCACCACCACACACACACCTAAGAATCCCCTCTGTCTTTGGAGATGAGGGTAGGGCCCTTGCCAGGGACAAACCAGGTGAGACCACAGGCCTGGGTAAGGGTAAGGGTTAGGATTAGAGACCGGGTACAGATTAGGATAAGGGATAATGAGAGAGAGAGAGAGAGAGAGAGAGAGAGAGAGAGAGAGAGAGAGAGAGAGAGAGGGGGGGGTGTAGGTTTCTGGGCCTGGGCTAGGGTTAACTCGCCTCCCAACAAACCCAAGCCACCACACCCCACCCACTACACCCAAGCCACCACACCAACCCACCCTACCAGCCCCAACCACTCACCTGGCCACGTGAGATGAGAGTGACCTTCTGCACTGGATCGTCTCCTGGGGTGAACATGCCACCAAACTAACAGGCCTTTAAGACATAGTTTGCCCACCCAAACACCACACCAGCCCCACATACTGTACTTGCCCCCCCCCCCCCCCCCCCCCCCCCCTCAACATAAATAGCCTCAATCTCTCAGCTTGCCCTCGCCCCCACCTCACACCCTAATTCACATCTATACTTTTTCTACTCTTCCAGGTCTGGAAGGCAAGCCTCCTCTGGTTGGCGGCAAGGCCAAGACGTCCAAGCCAGATGGCGCCCTCACCCCACCCACACCTCACCCCACCCACCCCCACCTCAACCACTCACCTGGCCGCGTGGGATGAGAGTGACCTTCTGCACTGGGTCGTGTCCAGGCGTGAGGGTGCCACAGATGGCATGACCCACCTCGTGGTAAGCCACCAGGCTCTTGGCCTTGCCGTCAGTCAAGGGCTTGCCCTCCAGACCTGGAGGTGTAGAGTAGGTATGGGATAAGTATGGGATAAGTACAGATGTGAAGTGTGGTGTGTGGTGTGTGGGTGGGATGAGGTGTGGTGGGTGTGGTGTCTGGTGTGGGGTGAGGAGTGTGGGGTGTAGGGTGAGGTGTGAGGAGTGGTGGGGTGGGGTGGGTGCGGTGTGGGTGGGGTGAGGGTGCCTTCAATGGCATGGCCCACCTCGTGGTAAGCCACCAGGCTCTTGGCCTTGCCGTCAGTTAGAGGCTTGCCTTCTAGACCTGCACCTGGGGAATACATATATATGTGAAGTGGGGTGTGAGGTGTGGTGTGGTTGGGGTGAGTTTGCCACCTGGCTTGGACGTCTTGGCCTTGCCGTCAGTCAGGGGCTTGCCTTCCAGACCTGGATGAGTGGTACAAGTGTAGATGTGAAGTGGTGTTTGAGGTGTGGTGGGTGGGTGAGATGTGGGTGGGGTGAGGGCGCCACCTGGCTTGGACGTCTTGGCCTTGCTGTCAATCAGGGGTTTGCCTTCCAGACCTGAGGTGTAGAATAAGTACGGATGTGGTGTGTGAGGTGTGGTGTGTAAGGTGTGGTATGTGAGGGGTGTGGTGTGTGAGGTGTGTGAGGTGTGGTGTGTAAGGTGTGGTATGTGAGGGGTGTCGTGGGTGAGATGTGAAGTGGGTGTGGTGTGTGGGGTGTTGTGTGGTGGGTGAGGTGCGGTGTGTCGGGTGTGGGTGGGCTGAGGTGTGGGTGGTGTGTGGGTGGTGTGAGGGTGTGTGAGGTGTGGTGTGTGGGTGGGATGAGGTGTGGGTGGTGTGCAGTGGGTGATGTGTGGTGGGGGTGGGTGAGGTGCGGTGTGGTGTGTGTGGGGTGTGTGTGGGGGGGTGTGTGGTGTGCGAGGTGTGGTGTGGGGTGGGATGAGGTGTGGGTGGGGTGTCGTGGGGATGGTGATGTGCGGTGTGGGAGGGGTGTGGGGGTGTGTGGTGTGCGAGGTATGGTGTGTGGGTGGGATGAGGTGTGGGTGTGGTGCGGTGGGTTAGGGGTGGTGGGTGAGGGGTGTGGGTGGGGTGTGGTTAGTTGAGGTGTGAGGTGTGTGATGTGGGTGGGCTGAGATGTGGGTGGGGTGAGGGTGGGTGAGGTGTGGGGTGTGAGGTGGTGTGTGTGGTGTGTGATGTGGGTGGCGTGAGGTGTGGGTGGGGTGTGGGTGGGTGAGGTGTGGTAGGTGGTGGTTGGTGAGGTGTGGTGGGTGAGGTGTGGGGTGTGGGGTGGCTCACATGAGGGTTGGCTGAGGTGCGGTGTGGTGTGGTGTGGTAGGTGAGGTGTGGTGGGTGAAGTGGGGGGCGTGAGGTGCGGGTGGGCAAGGTTGTGTGAAGGCTGAAGTGTGGTGTTTGGGTATATGCATGCCCCCCCCCCCCCCCCCCCCCCCCCCCCCCCCCCCCCCCCCCCCCCCCCCCTAACACACCCACACCACTCCCACCACCTACCAGCCACAAATCGGTTCACAGCATCACCAGTCTCCTTACCAGAGATGGCACTAAGCCCAGTCCCCCCTCCCCCTCTCTCTACCCCCCTCCTGGGCCCCACTATAACTCCCCCCCCCACACCACTCCCACCACCTACCAGCCACAATGCGGTCCACAGCATCACCAGTCTCTTTAAAAGAGATAGCACTACGCCCAGTCCCCCCTCCCCCTCTCTCTCCCCCCCTCCTGGGCCCCACCCTAACTCCCCCCACACACACCACTCCCACCACCTACCAGCCACAATGCGGTCCACAGCATCACCAGTCTCCTTACAAGAGATAGCACTACGCCCAGTCCCCCCTCCCCCTCTCTCTAACCCCCTCATGGGCCCCACCCTAACTCCCCCCCCCCACACCACTCCCACCACCTACCAGCCACATTGCGGTCCACAGCATCATCAATCTCTTTGTCAGAGATAGCACTCAAGCCACAGCGACCAGACAGGATGGCTGACCCATTAAGCAAGTTGGCCAGATCAAAACCCCACCCAACCCCACCCACTACATCCAACCCACCACACCCAAACCACCACCTACCAGCAACAATGCGGTCCACAGCATCATCAATCTCTTTGTCAGAGATAGCACTCAACCCACGGCGGCCAGCCAGGATGGCTGACTCGTTAAGCAAGTTTGCCAGGTCAGCACCGGAGAATCCTGGTGTGCGCATGGCAACCTCCTTGAGGTCGACATCTTCTGCCAGCTTCTTGTTCCTGGAATGCACCTGTATAATCAAGAGAGATGAGTTCAATTGAGTTGTGTTGAGATGAGTTGAGATGACTTTGAATTGAGGTGAGTTGTCATAAATGTATCAAACTCAGTCAGGTCTGCACCGGAGAAGCCTGGTGTGCACCTTGCAACCTCCTTCAGGTCGACCTCCTCAGCCAACTTCTTGAATTTCAATTTATACATTTATATACATTTATAGATAAATGCTGCTCACGTTAAGAATCTCCAGGCGGCCCTTCTGGTAGGGGACAGCATTTGAATTCCCATTTATATCCATTGATATACATGTATTTACATGTATAAATAATTGCTGCTCGCGTCCAAAATCTCCAGGCGGCCCTTCTGGTCAGGGACGGCATGTGAATATCCATGGATACACATTTATATACTTTTATATTCATTGATAAGCAATTGCTGCCCAAGTTAAGAATCTCCAGACAACCCTTCTGTTCCGGCACGGCATTTGAAGTTCCATGTATACACATTTATGTACGTATACATGGAACTAACTGTATAAATACACGGCATTTGAAGTTCCATGTATACACATTTATGTACATATACATGGAACTAACTGTATAAATACACCGCATTTGAAGTTCCATGGAACTAACTGTATAAATACACAGCATTTGAAGTTCCATGTATACACATTTATGTACATATACATGTAACTAACCGTATAAATACACGGCATTTGAAGTTCCATGTATACACATTTACGTACATATACATGGAACTAACTGTATAAATACACGGCATTTGAAGTTCCATGGAACTAACTGTATAAATACACGGCATTTGAAGTTCCATGTATACACATTTATGTACATATACATGGAACTAACTGTATAAATACACGGCATTTGAAGTTCCATGTATACACATTTATGTACATATACATGGAACTAACCGTATAAATACACGGCATTTGAAGTTCCATGTATACACATTTATGTACATATACATGGAACTAACTGTATAAATACACGGCATTTGAAGTTCCATGTATACACATTTATGTACATATACATGGAACTAACTGTATAAATACACGGCATTTGAAGTTCCATATATACACATTTATGTAATGATAACGCCTGGTGGGGCGTGGTGTTAAGGGAGCCCGTCGTACGCGGGTGGGGAACGGTCTCCTACCTCAACTGGACAAGCTACCATCGCGGTTGACGACGACCTGCAACGCCAAGAGCGACCGAAGGGGGAGTCGAACCCCCGACTCTTCATTCTCTAGCGATCTGGTCTACCAATAGACCATTGTAAATCACTGAAAGAGGCTACATTAATGTACATATACAAATTAATTGCTGCTCACGTTAAGAATCTCCAGGCAACCCTTCTGTTCCGGCACGGCATTTGAAGTTCCATGTATACACATTTATATACATATACAAAAGAATTGCTGCTCACGTTAAGAATCTCCAGGCGGCCCTTCAGCTCCGGCACGGCATATGAATTTCCATGCAGACACATTTATTTACATATACAAATTAGTTGCTGCTCAAATTCAGAATCTCCAGGCAGCCCTTCTGGTCAGGGAAGGCATATGGATTCCCATTTATATTCGTTTATAAATAATCGCTTCTCACGTTCAGAAGCTGCAGGCGGCCCTTCTGGTCAGGCACAGCATTTGAATTTCCATTTATATCCATTGATATACATGTATAAATAATTGCTGCTCGCGTCCAAAATCTCCAGACGGCCCTTCTGGTCAGGGACGGCATGTAAATATCCATGTCCACACATTTACATACTTCTATATCCATTTATAAATAATTGCTGCCTAAGTTCAGAATCTCCAGGCAACCCTTCTGGTCAGGCACAGCATATGAATTTCCATGTATACACTTTTATATACTTTTATATTCATGTATAAATAATTTCTGCTGCCGTTCAGAATCTCCAGGCAACCCTTCTGGTCAGCATCTGAATTCTGGACAGCATATGAATTTCCATTTATATACATATATAAATAATTGATTCTCACTTTCAGAATCTCCAGACGGCCCTTCTGGTCAGGGACGTCCACCTGGACTTGACGGTCGAAGCGGCCGGGGCGCAGTAGGGCAGGGTCCAGAATGTCTGCCCTGTTGGTGGCAGCGATGACAATCACACCGGTGTTTCCCTCGAAGCCGTCCATCTCAGTCAGGATCTGGTTCAGGGTCTGCTCACGCTCATCATTCCCACCGCCGATGCCGGTGCCACGAGACCTTCCAACCTAGAGGAGGGGAGGGGGGGGATTGTGTGTGACAGTGTTTGTACATGTTTGGTGGTGGTGGTGGTAGTGTAGGTGGTTGGGTGGGTGGTCGGATGGGTGGATTGTGTGTGCAAGTGTTTGTATGTGTCGTGTTTGGTGGGGGTGGGGGTGGGGGGAGGAATGCCAGCCCTGTTGGTGGCAGCCATGACAATAACACTGGTGTTTCCCTCGGAAGCCGTCCATCTTGGTCAGGATCTGGTTCAGGGTCTGCTCACGCTCATCATTGCCACCAAAGATACAGGTGCCACGAGACCTTCCCACCTACATGTGTGTGTGTGTGTGTGTTCGTGATCTGGTTCAGTGTTTGTGGTCTGGTTCAGGGTCTGCTCACACTCATCATTGCCACCGCCAATGCCGGTGCCACGAGACCTTCCAACCGAGAGGAGGGGAAGGGTGGGTGGTTAGGTGGTTTTATGGGTGGATTGTGTGTGCAAGTGTTTGTATTTGCTGCTACCTCCTGACCACCCGCTACCTCACCACCCAATAACCCACCACCATATTACCCCTACACCACCACCTCACCACCCATCACATCACCACCAAACTATGTACCACCCACCGCATCATTCTTGTTGATGAAGATGAGGCAGGGGGCCTTGGCCTTTGAGAAGAGGTCTCGCACACGTGAGGCCATCTCCTGACCACCACACCACCAACCTCACCACCCAATACCCCACCACCTCACCAACCACTACCTATCACATCACCACCTAACTATGTACCACTCAATGCATCAATCTCATCCACGAAGACGAGGCAGGGGGCATTGTCCTTGGTTTTGGAGAAGAGGTCACGCACACATGAGGCCACCTCCTGACCACTACACCACCAACCTCACCACCCAATACCCCACCACCTCACCAACCACCACCTATCACATCACATCAAAACATATACCACTCACTGCATCAATCTCATCCACGAAAATGAGGCAGGGGGCATTGTCCTTGGCCTTGGAGTAGAGGTCTCGCACACATGAGGCCACCTCCTCACCACCTCACCACCCAATACCCCACCACCTATCACACCACCACCAAACTATGTACCACTCACTGCATCAATCTCATCCACGAAGATGAGGCAGGGGGCGTTCTCCTTGGCCTTGGAGAAGAGGTCTCGCACTCGTGAGGCTCCGACACCAACAAACATCTCAACAAACTCAGATCCAGAGATGGAGAAGAAGGGGACTCCAGCCTCTCCAGCGATGGCCTTGGCAAGCAGGGTCTTGCCTAGGGGTGGGGTGAGAGGGTATGTTGGAGTGAGAGTGGGATCTTGGGTGTTGGGGTTAGATGAGGTGTTGGGGTGAGAGGGGGGCTTGGGGTGTTGGGGTGCGGTTGGTTGGTGGTGAGATGGAGAAAAAGGGAACTCCAGCCTCTCCAGCAATGGCCTTGGCAACCAGTGACTTACCTAGACAGGGGGGGGGGGGGGGGGGGGGGGGGGGGGGGGGGGGGGTTATGAGTGTGTGTGTGAGGTGGCTGAGTGAGGTGGTTGTGTGAGGTGGTCGTGTGAGGCGGTTGTGCGAGTTGTGTGAGATGGAGAAGAAGGGATCTCTAGCCTTCCCAGCGATGGAATTTGCAAGCAGGGTCTGTGAGTATAGTCTGGGATAGGCTTTGGGTGCTGGGGTGCGGTTGATTCGTTGGTGGTGTGATGGGGACGGATGCTGTGGGTCCTTAAAAGTGACCCGTGTGTCCTCTTCAGAGACGTGGCTGCGTGCATGTGCATGTCTATACAAATATAAGTTTGGGTATGCAAATATGTGTATGTGTATACAGATATAAATATGTGTGTGTGTATGTGTAAACAAATATAAGTATATGTTATATTCATATTATTATGTGTTTCTTCAGGTACTTATTGGGGATATTTTATAAGTAAATGCAATGTGGGCTGCTCAATGTCTACCAATTCCAAGTCCTCTCGTGGTATACCCACGGATTGTTTAGACTAGGTCTTGGTTGTACAATTCGTCCCCTATACTTGGTTACATGTAAATTTGTGACATAGGTCTTTACGTCCCTACGGTTACCAGTCACTCCCCCCCCCCCCCCCCCCCCCCCTATACTTGGTTACATGTAAGTTTGTGACATAGGTCTTTACATCCCTAACGGTTACCAGTCCCCCCCCCCCCCCCCCTATACTTGGTTACATGCAAGTTTGTGACATAGGTCTTTACATCCCTACGGTTACCAGTCACTCCCCCCCCCCCCCCCCCCCTATACTTGGTTACATGTAAGTTTGTGACATAGGTCTTTACGTCCTACGGTTACCAGTCACTCCTCCCCCCCCCTATACTTGGTTACATGCAAGTTTGTGACATAGGTCTTCACGTCCCTACGGCTTCCAGTCACTCCCCCCCCACCCCCACCCCCTTGAAAAAATTTCAACTAAAGCGCGGAAAACATACTAGTGGCGTGTAAGCTAAAAAAAAGCGCTGAACAATTTGACCCAATGTGGTGATAAGCATGCCTGCGTGTTTGTGAACATGCATGTGCTTGTGTCTGTACCTGCGTGTGCCTGTGTATGTGTGTGATCTTACTAGTACCAGGAGGACCCACAAGCAAGCAGCCCTTGGAAATATTGCTTTAGTATTTGCATGCATTCCTGTGTGTTTGTGTACGGGCATATGCATGTCTGCGTGTGTACAGACATGTGCATGCGTCTGTATCTGTGTGTGTCTGTGTATCTGTGTGATCTTACCTGTACCTGGAGGGTCCACAAGCAAGCAGCCCTTGGGGAGATTTCATAAGTATGTGTGTGTGTCTTTGCATGCGTCTGTATATGTGTGTGTCTGTGCATGAGTCTGAATATGTGTGTGTCTGTGTATCTAGATGATCTTACCAGTACCAGAGGGGCCAACTAGTTAACAGCTCTTGGGGATTTTGGCACCCACAGCGGTATGCATGTCGTGTGTCTGTGTATCTGTGTGTGCATGTGTCTGTGTCTGCCTGTGTATCTGTGTGTGCATGTGTCTGTCTGTGTATCTGTGTGTGCATGTGTCTGTATCTGTCTGTGTATCTGTGTGTATATGTGCATGTGCATGAGTCTGTATATATGTGTGTATGTGAGACCTTACCTGTACCAGGAGGACCAACCAGCAAGCATCCCTTTGGAATAGTTCATAAGCATATGTGTGCCTGTGTATCTGTGTGTATATGTGCAATTGCATGAGTCTTTTTATGTGTGTGTATGTGAGACCTTACCTGTACCAGGAGGGCCCACCAGCAAGCATCCCTTGGGAATCTTGGCACCCACAGCGGTGAATCGCTCAGGCCTCTTCAGAAACTCCACGATCTGAGAGTGTTGGGTCAGTTTTGGGTCAGTTTTCTTGTTCTTTCTTGTGTTATATTATATTGTATTGTATTGTTTTAAAATGTATTGAATCGCTCAGGCCTCATCGGAAACTACATGATCTGAGAGTTTTGGGTCAGTTCTTCTTGTTTTACATTGTATTGTATTGTTTTGTATTATATTGTATTAACATGTATTGAACTGCATGCCTCTTCAGAAACTCCACGATTTGAGAGTGGCAAAGGGAGGAGTTGGGTCAGTAAGGGAGGTGTTGGGTCAGTAAGGGAGGTGTTGGGTCAGTAAGGGAGGAGTTGGGTCGTAGGAGGCGTTGGGCAGTAAGGGCGGTGTTGGGTCAGTAAGGGAGGCGTTGGGTCATACGGGAGGTTTGGTCAGTCCGGGCGGGTTGGAGGGTCCGTCAGGGAGGTGTTGGGGGTCAGTACAAGGGAGGTGTTGGGTCAAGTCGGGAGGGTTGGGGCAAGTAAGGAGTGTTGGTCCGTTAAGGGCGGAGTTGGTCGTAAGGGAGGTGTTGGGGTCGTAAGGAGGATTGGTACCAGTAGGGAGGTGTTGGGTCAAGTAGGGGCGTCGGTCAGTAGGGAGGAGTTTGGGTCAGTAAGGGAGGAGTGGTCAGTAACGGAGAGTTGGTCCTTAAGAGGTGTTGGATCAGTAGGGAGGAGTTTGGGTCAGTAAGAGGAGGTTGGGGTCAGTAGGGAAGTTGGGTCAGTAAGGGAGGTTTGGGGTCAGTAGGGAGGGAGGTTGGGTCATTAAGGGAGGAGTTTGGGTCAGGTAGGGGAGGTGTTGGGTCGTAAGGGAGGAGTTGGGTCAGTAAGGAGGATTGGGTCAGTAAGGGAGGTGTTGGGGGAGTCGTAAGAGTGGTTGGTCAGGAAGGAGGAGTTTGGGGTCGGTAAGGGAGGTGTTGGGTCAGTAAGGGAGGAGGTGGGTCAGTAAGGGAGGTGTTGGGTCAGTAAGGGAGGGGTGGGGTCGTAAAGGGAGGGTGTTGGGTCAGTACGGGAGGTGTTTGGTCCCAGTAAGGGAGGTGTTGGGTCCGTAAAGGGAGGTGTTGGGTCAGTAAGGAGGTGTTTGGATCATAAGGGGAGTTTGGGGTCCCCCCCCCCCCCCCCCCCCCCCCAGTAAGGGAGGTGTTGGTCGGTAAGGAGGAGTTGGGCAGTAGGGAGAGTTGGGTCGGAAGGGAGGTGTTGGATCAGTAGATAGGGGAGTTGGGTCAGTAAGGGAGGTGTTGGGTCAGTAAGGGAGGAGTTGGGTCAGTAAGGGAGGTGTTGGGTCAGTAAGGGAGGAGTTGGGTCAGTAAGGGAGGTGTTGGGTCAGTAAGGGAGGAGTTGGGTCAGTAAGGGAGGAGTTGGGTCAGTAAGGGAGGAGTTGGGTCAGTAAGGGAGGAGTTGGGTCGTAAGGGGAGGTGTTGGGATCAGTTAGGAGGAGTTGGGTCGTAAGGAGAGGTGTTTGGTCAGTAAGGGAGGATTGGGGTCAGTAGGGAGGTGTTGGTCATTAGGGAGGAGTTGGGTATAGAGGAGGAGTTGGGTCAGTAAGGGAGGTGTTGGGTCAGTAAGGGAGGAGTTGGGTCAGTAAGGGAGGAGTTGGGTCAGTAAGGGGGAGTTGGGTCGTAATGGAGGTGTTGGGTCAAGTAAGGGAGGTGTTGGGTCAGTAAAGGGAGGAGTTGGGTCCGGTAAGGGAGTGTTGGGTCAGTAAGGGAGGAGTTGGGTCAGTAAGGAAGGTGTTGGGTCAGTAAGGGAGGAGTTGGGTCAGTAAGGGAGGTGTTGGGTCAGTAAGGGAGGTGTTGGGTCAGTAAGGGAGGTGTTGGGTCAGTAAGGGAGGTGTTGGGTCAGTAAGGGAGGTGTTGGGTCAGTTTTTCTTGTTTTCTATTGAATTGTATTGCATTGTATTAAAATGTATTGAAATGTTTAGCATTGCATTACATTTTGATGATGTACTGTATTGTACTGCAGGGAATTGTTATGCATCATGCCTGCACCCCAAGGGCAGGTCCCCCCATACCACCACGGGCAGACAGAGCCAACCGTGCCCCCCATACTCCTTGTAACGGGAGTAATGGGTATATGTACTAGAGGATTAGTACTCGGACATCATATGACTTCTTTGCCGAATGTCGCTATGGTGTAACGAGCAGATCCGTACACTGTTTCCAGGAGCTGGTTACTACATCAGGAACGCGATCGAAATCGCAGCGAAAGCGGTTTCGGTTTTCATTTTGGGCCGCGAGCAAAGTATATTTCCTGAAAGCCACCCGGTCCTCCGATCGGTTTTCGATGTGGAGACGCAGACAGCACGCGCGGTAACACACATGCGGCAACGGGAATGAATCTGGCTGCAGAGTCACCGTCATAGTACAGAGACCCCTACGTTTACCTACCACTTGAAGAGTTCCCGGAGTCCGGCCTCCTAGGAGGGAGGAGTGTAACTGGTTTGGTATATGTACTAGATGAATGGAGTACTCGACATCATATGAACTTCGTTCCGAATGTTCGCGTATGGTGTAACGATCAGGATCCGTAACACTCCTCTCCAAAAACACACACAACAACCACGCAACCCTCAGTCCTGCTTTGCCTCATCCACACCCGCACTCACCTCCTCAAAGTCCTGCTTTGCCTCATCCACACCCGCACTCACCTCCTCAAAGTCCTGCTTTGCCTCATCCACACCCGCACTCACTCCGCAAGAAGTCCTGCTTTGGCCTCATCCACACCCGACTCACCTCCTCAAAATTCCTGCTTTGTTGCCTCCGTCCTCCACACCCGCCACTCACTAACTGAACTCCAGTTGTTAGGCCTCCATTTGGAACTTGGCCTTGGACTTTCCAAAAGCCATGGGGTTGTTTCCACCACCAGGGCCACCCATACCACCACCGCCGGCACGCCTAGACAGTAGGAAAAGGCCGCCCACCAGCAGAAGGGGGAAAGCCAGGTTGGACAGCAGATTTGCCACAGCTCCTCACCCCTCCCTGGATGGCAGGGGGTGTGCGGGGTGAGTGGGGGGTGGGAGGGGGGGGTGGGATGAGAGGTGAGGGGGGTGGGGGTGTGGGGGATTGGTAGTGTGTCTGTTAGCTGGCGGTAGGGTGTGTGTGGTTAGGTGGGCTGGACAGCAGATTTGGGGCTCACAGCGCCTCCCCCATCCTGTATGGCAAGGGGATGTGAGGGGTGAGGGGGGGGGTGGGGTGGTGTGAGGGGTGGTTGATGTGGTGGGTGGGGTAGAGGTGAGTGGGGGGTGGGTGGTGGGGTCGTGTTCTAATTTGGTGGGCTTCTGTGTTTAGTGCGGTTGGGTAGGGTTTGGCCAGCAGGTCCCGGGCAAAAGTGGGGGGTGGGGGGGGTTGAGGGTGGGGATGGGTGGGTGAGGGGTGATGGGGGTGCGGGGGTGGTGGGTGGGTGGTTGGGGTGGGTAGTGTGGTCCACCATCCTGCCGGCAAGGGGGGGTGGTGTGAGGGTGGGGAGGGTGGGGTGAGGTGGGGGTGAGGGGGGTGGGGTGGTGGGTGGGTGGAGTGGTAGTGTGTCCCCATCCTGCAGGATGGTGGAGTGGTGGTGAGGGTGGGGAGGGGTGGGTGAGGTGAGGGGTGAGGTGGGTGGGTGGGGGGGTGGGGGGGTTGGGTGTGGGGTCCACATCATGTAGGGACAGGGGGCGGGTGGGGTGGGGGGGGGGAGGGGAGAGGAAGGCGGTGCGGTAGGGTGAGGGGGTGGGGTGGTGTTGGGTGGTAGTGTTGTACCTGTTTATGTGTCCTGCCTAGTGACGTCCTATTCGTGTGTACGGTTAGGGTTTGGTGTGGATGAGTAGGGTTTGGCCAGCAGGTCCGGGCAGACCACACCAGCCTGTGGGCAGCAAGGGTGGGTGAGGTGGGGTGGGTGGGTGGGCGTGAGGGTGGGTGAGAGAGTGTGTGTGTGCCGGTGGTGGTTGGTGGTGGGGTGGGGGGGGGGGGCGTGAGTAAGTAGTGTGCTATTAGTGTGCCTGTTAGTGTCTGTTTGTGTATGTGTGGCTGGGAAGGGTTGGCCAGAATGCTGAGGAACACTCATCCAAAAGGAAGGGGCGGGTGGTGGGGGATGTGGAGGAGGAGGTATGGGTGTATACACACACACACACGTGAGTGCCCGCCCCCACACACACCTCCACCTCCACTCCACACACACTCACCTCGTCCTTGGGGTGGGCTGCGCAGTCAACCTTCTTTTTCGCGGAACTTGGTCAGCAGCTCAGGGGAAGTGCCAGGGAGCTGAACGCCACACACACACCCTCCACACACAAAGACACACTCACCTCGTCCTTGGCGTGGGCTGCAAAGTCAACCTTCTTTTCGCGGAACTTGGTCAGCAACTCAGGGGAAGTGCCAGGGAGCTGCACGCGAACACGCTGTACACGACCGCCATTCTCGGGGGACACGGCCTCAGCTACGGCAATGGTGCCGTTCTCAAACAGGTCAACCTGCATCAAGCGGCAGGACAGATGCAAGGGGATGAAAAAGGTAAATTGCATGCTCTCGACTACGGCAATAGTTGTGCTCTCGATCAGGTCAACCTGCAACAAACAGGGTGAGTCAAATGCAAGGGGATGGAGAAGGTAAACTGCATGCCCTTGGTAACGGCCATGTTTACGCTCACAAACAGGTCAACCTGCATCAAGCAGCAAGAGAGAGTGAGTCAGATGCAAGGGGATGAAGAAGGTAAACTGCATGCCCTTGGTAACGGCCATGTTTACGCTCACAAACAGGTCAACCTGCATCAAGCAGCAAGAGAGAGTGAGTCCAGCATGCAAGGGATGACAAGGTAAACTGCATGCCCTTGGTAACTGCCATGTTCCTCTCACAAACCATGGTCGAACCTGCACGCAAGCAGCAAGAGAGAGTGGAGTCAGATGCAAGGGTATGACGAAGGTAACCGGCCATGCCCTTGGTTAACTGCCATGTTTGCCTCACACAAACAGGTCAAACCTGACATCAAGCACAGAGAGAGGGAGTCAGAGCACGGGATGAAGTAAGGTAAACTGCATGCCCCCCCAACCCGCCCACCCCCTTGTAACGGCCATGTTTACGCTCCAATCAGGTCACCAACCTGCATCAAAGCAGCAAAAGAAGAGTAGTCAGATGCAAGGGGATGAAGAAGGTAAACTGCATGCCTTGGAAACGGCCATGGTTTAGCGCTCACAAACAGGTCAAACCTGCAAATCAAGCAGCAAGAGAGAGAGTGAGTCAGATTCAAGGGGATGAGAAGTAACCTGCATGCCCTTGGTAACGGCCCATAGTTACGCTCACAAACAGGTCAACATGCATCAACAGCAAGAGAGAGTGATTCAGATGCCAAAGGGGATTAACAAGGTAAAACTGCATGCCCTTGGTAAACGGGTCCATAGTTTACGCTCACAAACAGGTCACCTGCATCAAGCCACTAGAGAGGTGGAGTCAGATGCAAAAGGGGATTGAAGAAGGTAAAACTGCAATGCCCTTGGTAACCGGCCATGTTGACCTCACAGAACAGGTCAACCTGCATCAAGGTCAAGCAGCAATAAGAGTTAGTCAGATGCAAGGGGATGACAGGTAAACTGCATGCCCTTGGTAACGGCCATGTTTGCGCTCACAAACAGGTCAACCTGCATCAAGCAGCAAGAGAGAGTGACAAGCAGCAAGAGAGAGTGAGTCAGTGCAAGGGGATGAAGAAGGTAAACTGCATGCCCTTGGGAACGGCCATGTTTACGCTCACAAACAGGTCAACCTGCATCAAGCAGCAAGAGAGAGTGAGTCAGATGCAAGGATGAACAAGGTAAACTGCATGCCCTTGGTAACGGCCATATTTACGCTCACAAACAGGTCAACCTGCATCAAGCAGCAAGAGAGAGTGAGTCAGATGCAAGGGGATGAACAAGGTAAATTGCGTGCTTTCGGCTACGGTTCCGTACACAAACAGGTAAACCTGCTACTGCAGGGTGAGACAGATGATTGATAACAGGTAAACCTGCAACAAACAGCAATAGAGGCAACTGGGTGAGCCTATTTGGCCTACCCCTGCTTACAAGCGCACCACCTCCACCAATGCCACACTCACTACCAGCCTATCCACCACCACCACCATTACCCTCAATACCACAACCATTACCCGCAAGACCACCACCACCCAACTTCTTCACCCTCCCATGGTCAAGCTACTCACAGAACCTAGAGTGGGACAAACAAGAGGAGGCGTCAGCCACCACCACTCCCATCACCACTCCATCCACCACCACTCCCATCACCACTCCATCCACCACCACACTCACCACTGTTCCATGCACCACCACTCCCATCACCATCCCCAAATTACCAAAAAGTCCTACCCCCCCCCCCACCCACCCACACACACACACATACACCTTCCCCTGTCACCCTCCCCAGGTCGAGGTACTCAAGGGCAGTGTTTCATTTTTCGACGACGCGTCGCCATTCCGTCGCCATTCCGTAGAATGCTACCCCCCCCCCCCCCCCCCCCCCCCCCCCTAGATATCGGGTCGCGCTGCCCCCCGACCCCCCCAGGCTCCGCGCTTCGCGCTCCGCCATGCGATGGCTATGCAACTATCCTGAAATCAGGGTTGAGTAGCCCAAGTAGCTACTCAACCTGGACTACAGAAATCTGAAATAAAAAACACTGCTCAAGGGACCTAGAAGTAGGACATGCAAAAGAAGGCGTCGGCCACCACCAATCTATCCACCATCACTCCCCTCACCATTCCATCCAACACCACTCCCACAACCAACACCACACTCACCACTGCTCCATCCACAACCACTCCCACAACCAACACCACATTTACCACTGCTCCATCCACAACCACTTCCACAACCAACACCGCACTCACCACTGCTCCATCCACAACCACTCCCACAACCAACACCACACTCACCACTGCTCCATCCACAACCACTTCCACAACCAACACCACACTCACCACTGCTCCATCCACAACCACTCCCACAACCAACACCACACTCACCACTGCTCCATCCACAACCACTCCCACAACCAGCACCACACTCACCACTGCTCCATCCACCACCACTCCCACAACCAACACCACACTCACCACTGCTCCATCCACAACCACTCCCACAACCAACACCACACTCACCACTGCTCCATCCACCACCACTCCCACAACCAACACCACACTCACCACTGCTCCATCCACAACCACTCCCACAACCAACACCACACTCACCACTGCTCCATCCACAACCACTCCCACCACCATCCCACAATTACCAAAAACGTCCTACCCCCCCACACACCCACACACACCTTCTTCACCCTCCCCTGGTCGAGGTACTCAAGGAACATGGAGTGAGACAAACAAGAGGAGGCGTCGGCCACCACCACTCCCACCACCACCACCACCACTCCCATCACCACTCCCACAACCAACACGACACGAACCACTGGTCCATCCACCACCACTCCCACCACCACCACCGCTCCCACAACCAACACGACTGGTCCATCCACACCACTCCCAACACCACCACACCCACCACCACTCCATCCACCACCATCCCCCAATTACCACAACCACTACAATCCCCGACCACTCCACCACTCCCACCACTCCCCACCACCAACACCACGTGTTCTCCATCCACAACCACCCCACCACCACCACCACCCCACCACCACCACATCTCCCACCACCACCACCACCACCACCACTCCCACTCCCCTCTTCCCACCACCACCACTGCCCACCACCACCACACCACTCCACACCACTCCACCACCTACCACCACCACCACCACTCCGCCTCACTCCCACCACCACCACCAACCACCACCACTCCCACCCACCACCACTACCACGCCACAACCACCACCAACCACCCCCCACCACACCACCACCACCAGCTCCCACCACCACCACCCCCACTTCCCATCACAACTCCGACAACTAACACTAGCACTAACACTGTTCCATCCATCCCACCATCCCCCACCACCACCGCTCCCACAACCAAACGACTGGTTCCATAATCCACACCACTCCCAACACCACCACAAACAACACCCACCACCACTCCATCCCCACCACCAACCATCCCCATTACCACAACCGACTAACATCCAACCACCACTCCCACCACTCCCCACACCAACACCCCGTGTCCATCCACACACTCCCCCCACCACAGCCACTCCCACCACCACCACCACCACACCACCTTTCCCACCACCCGACCATCCCCCATCCCCAACCCCCACCCCACCAACCACTTCCACCACCACCACTCCCACCACCACCACCACTCCCACCACCCCCCACACACCCAGCCACCACCACCACCACTTCCCACCACCACCGCCCCACAACCACTCCCAGCACCGAAACCACACCAACCCCACCCCCACCACACCACCCCAACCACACACTCCCACCACCTACCACCACCACATACCACACCCCACCACCTCCCACCCCACCACCAACTCCCACCACCACCACCAACCCACTCCCACCACCACCACCACCACCCCACCACACCACCACCACGTCCCACCACACCACCACCCCTACTCCCATCACCACTCCCACAACCAACACGACACGAACCACTGGTCCATCCACCACCACTCCCACCACCACCACCGCTCCCACAACCAACACGACTGGTCCATCCACACCACTCCCAACACCACCACACCCACCACCACTCCATCCACCACCATCCCCCAATTACCACAACCACTACATCCACCACCACTCTCACCACTCCCACAACCAACACCACTGGTCCATCCACACCACTCCCACCACCACCACACCCGCCACCACTCCATCCACCACCATCCCCCAATTACCACCACCACTACATCAACCACCACCCCCACAACCAACACCACTGGTCCATCCACACCACTCCCACCACCACCACTCCCATCACCACTCCATCCACCACCATCCCCCAATTAGCTCAACCACTACATCCACCACCACTCCCACCACCATCCCCCAATTACCACAACCGCCCCCCCTCTCCCCCCCTCTCCCCCCCCTTGTTCACCCTCCCCTGGTCAAGGTACTTAAGGACCCTAGAGTAGGACATGCGAGAGGAAAAGACAGCGAAGGCACCAGCAGAATGATAGAAACGGCAGCTACAAGCACACTTCCAACACCAATACCACACACCCGCTACCAGCCTACCCAACACCACCACCGCTCCCCCCAATGCGATCACCACCCACCTTCGTCACCCTCCCCTGGTCGAGGTACTCCAGGAACCTAGAGTAGGACATGCGGGATGAGGCGACAGCGGCATCATCAGCGGCGCTAGCGGCAGCCACAGGAAGGATAGCAGCGGCAGCAGCAAGCGCACTGAATCGGAGGGGGGGGTATGTGTGTGTGTGTGTGTTCGCAGGTGTGGGGGGGTAGGGTGTGGGGGGAGGTGGGTGTGTGTGTGTGGGGGGGGGGGGGGGGGGGGGGTGTGTGGGGGGGGGGGGGGAGGAGGCGACAGCTGCATCAGTAGCGGCGCTAGCGGCAGCCACAGGCAGGAGAGCAGCGGCAGCAGAAAGCGCACTGAAACAGGGGGGGGGGATGTGCGAGTGTGTGTGTGTGTGTGTGTGTGTGGGTGTGGGTGTGTGGGTGGGGGGGAGGGGGGGGATGTGTGAGTGTGTGTGTGTGTGTGTGTGTGGGGGGGGGGGGGGGGGGGGGGGGGGGGGGGGGGGGGGGGGGATGTGTGAGTGTGTGTGTGTGTGTCTTTGAGGGGGAGGGGGGGGATGTGTATGCGTGTGGTAGTGTGTGTAAGTGTGTGAGTGTGTGTGTGTGGAGGCGACAGCAGAATCATCGGCAGCTGTGGCAGCAGCCACAGGCAGGAGAGCAGCTGCAGCTGCAAGCGCACTGAATCGGTGTGTGTGTGGGGTGTGTGTGTGGGGGGGGTGTGTGTGGGGGGTGTGTGTGGGGAGGGGGGGGGGGGGGGGGGGTATGTGGTTGAGAGTGTGTGTAAGTGTGGGGTGTAATGGCAGCGGCAGAAGAAGCGCACTGAATGGTGTGTGTGTATGTGTGGGGGGGGGTGTTTTGTGTGTGTGTGTGGGGGGGGGGGGGGGGGGCAACAGCGCTCTGATCATGGGCAGTGGAGGCTCATCATGGCGGCTCTTCTATTGGTGCAATTATAGGCTCTTTATTACGTTGGATGGAACGCTTGTAGCCATTCAGCAGGTCATTTGGGTAATGGAGGTCGTAGTTCGAAGTTTGTACCTTGACATTTACAGGCAAAATTTAAGATAATTCTCCCAGAATTCTCAAAACTCTCGGAATCTCAGAGGCCAGATCTGCTGTACAACCAACGAACTACAAATCAGTTGGGAATCGAGGTCGTAGTTTGTCGTTTGTACTTTGACCTTTTCAGGCAGAATTTAAGACAATTCTCCCCAGACTCTCCCATTCCCAAAATTGTTTCGAGTCGCTGGCTCCGAGGCCGCAGTTTGTGGTTAGTTAGTACATCACATGTGGCCAGAGATTCCAGAATTTAGAGAAGTCTTGGAGAATTCTGTCTACAATTTTTCCTGAAATGGTCTAGGCTTTTAGAAACACAAAACCTCCTTTCGGAAATGGGATACAAATCGCTAACAAGGACCCAAATCGACCATATCCGCTACGGGGGATTCTTTTCAAATCTTTAAGTGGGTTTTTCCTAGCTTTACAGTTGTAGGCCTCCTCCAGGGACAGCGTGTTAATAGCTTTTTATAGTTTTTAAGGGCCATTTAGGGCGACAAAATTGAAGCAGTTCAACCATATTCACTCCCCACACTACACAAAGAGTCCCCCTCCTCCACCCCCACCTGAGGGGAGGGCAAAAGCTTTTTATGGGTGTTTTACTTTTAAAATATGTAAATACAATATCACCTCACTTGTTCCAAAAACTTTCAATTTCAAAATCAATAGTTTAAAAAAACATTAAATTGTAATCATAAAAAACAGTATAAGTGCCAACCCCTTACACAAACCCGAAACAAAGCTATGGTCTAGTACTCACTTGCGAAGCAGAGCCCTTTTCTGGGGCTGGGTCACCTTGGTAACATCCGATTCCTGCATGATTGCAGGCAGAGTAATTGGTAGGTGGGAAAGCAAACCATGATGCATGTAGCTGAAAAGAAAAACCATGCCATGAGAGCAGGCAGAGTAGTTGGTAACACCGGACTCCTACGTGAGTGCCGGCAGAGTAATTGGTAGGTGGACAAGTCCTGCGGAAAATTGGCGAAGTGTATTGGCAACGGAACGAAAGGTGGTAACGATGGAGCTGACCGAAGCGAGTTAGTTAGTTACGCGACCGTTGGCTGACCTGTCAGGCTTCAAGTTTTTCTTTGTTTCCGGTCAAACGGACAAATGGGTAAACAAGGGGGGGCGGGAGCCCTTGAAGAGGGGGCTCCGCCAAAAAACATGGGTGGTGGTTTAGTTCTGTGAGAAGCATGGTGTGTGTGTGTGGGGGGGGGGGGGGGGGGGGGGGGGGGGGGGGGGGGTATGGGAACTGGTGTTGGAGGTGGAGGTACAGGAGCCTTGCTAGCATTGGTCATCCCAGCCACATCAGGCTCCTGCTCAAGTGCAGGGAAAGCCAGTGGCAGGTGGGATGCATGGGTGGCGCTGTTTTATGTGGGAAGTATGGCGTTGAGAATGAAGCGAAGGGAACCTGAATGTGGCCAACATCTGAGTGTGCTTCACACGAGTAGGAAGGGCTAGGTCGTAGGGGAAGGGGTGGCCTGGGAGGGGGGGAAGGGGGAATGGGGGGAGTGTGATAGGTGGACTTTCCTTATGCTGGTGGATGTAGTAGGTTGAGTGAAGTTAGACAATGCTACCATCAAAATCGAGGGGAATCTGAATGTCCCCGACATCTGAGTGAGCTGCATCGATGCTAAGACAAGCCCGCAAGGGGGAGATGGCAACGATGTTCCGATGTAGTTGTTTGTGTTTTCCGTCCGAGGCCCCCGCACTCGAAAGCTCATCGCGCACCAATGCAGACCTCCATCGATGCCCAGTGGAAATATGCAAGCTGGGGCTAGGTAATCAGGAGGTGGTGGCGATGGTGATGGTACAGACCCTAGAACCCTGTTTCTACCATCGCATTCGAGGTGATTCCCACTTACAGGCTGAGCCTGGACGGCAACGACGGGCCTCTGTACGATCGCAGCCCTCTGGTTGCGAAGTACCAGTGGCCTGGCAGTGGCCAAGCCCCGAGGCTGGGCAGCAGCGACAGCACGAGCCTTGTTGGTCAGCATTTTGATCCCCAACACGCAGCAGAGAGAGGATGAGAGGTAATTTCCTGAAAGATCAACCAGTAGCTCCTGGGCGGATTTCGAGATCTGATGCGTAGCGAGATGACTAGATGAGTCTATATCCATCCAGCATCCCACCACCACCACCACCACACCATTATTGTACTGCTTGATGTACACCGCGCCAACTTCTTTCTTTCTTCTCGCTGAGTCGCTACTTTTCTCCCTGCGCCAAGTTGCACATGACGCTCACGACCTCTTGAAGACAGGAAAATCCAAACATCTGCAACTGAGCCCCTCAGTGGTTGGGCAGGTGTCGGTGAGGTGAGCCTTGACCAGCCACTTCGATTCCTCATTCCCAGCCAGGGCCAAACTCCTAAACCCCATTAGTCCATGCAAACACGTTTGATTGGCTAACACGCGCGCCTGTTCCCTGACACAAATTCAGCTCACACAAGCGCTAGGTTACATCCACACTTAATACGCTCCTTGCCTTGTTTATTGAACCAGTCCTCCTAACGTACTTTTCCAGCCCCCCTCTTCTCCTTTCCCTCTCCTTCTCTCCTTAGCTTGTCCCCTTCTCTCAGGCGCTCAGCTGCGACTTCGCCCCCCTCAAAGTGACTTCTACGGCATGTTGTTAAGTTCTCGTTCGTCCACGTTTAGCGTGCCCAGGCGCCCACAGGCTGCTTCCAGACCGGTGCGGTTAGTCGTTACAGTCCCTTAAACCCTTAGTTACGTCCTTGTGCATGCGTGTTGCACGTTGCTGCAGTCCAGGGTGTACGTTGAGGCAATTGATAGAGTCGACAGACGCGGTGGGCAGCGCTTATACAACCAAGCACTAGTGAACCTGTTTTTGTGAATGCGTGTTTGTGCCCGGACCGTTGATAGAATCGACAGACGCGGCAAGCAAATGCGCTCATGCAACCTGACACGATAGAGTGGACCTGTGAAGATCCATGCATGCGTATGTTGAATAACCAAAGGCTTGGACAGTGATCACAGTGGCTAGCAGTGCGAGTGCAACCGATGCGTGTGCGTATGTACGTGTTCCAGTAGTCCGTGCGTAGCTGTTTCGGTACTCCGTGGGTAGACACCTAGGCCGAGGGGGGTTGCTAACCCCGAATAATCAAATTGCCCAACCCCGAATAAACAAATTCAAACGCGCGTACCCATGCCTACGGTCCTACCTTCCCAACGCAGGTCGTCAGAACTGCTCCTCGGTATGATCTAACCGGTGTGCGTGCGTCCTCCCCAGCCACAGACCCAGTCGCTGGGCAAACCGTGAGGGTAACGGATGACTTCGTGGAGGATGCTAGGCCAGTCATCCTGTATGACGGAGTTTGCAATATGTGAGTGGTGTGTGTGGCTATGGTGACTGAGTGTGGTGTGTGTGTGTTGGGGGGGGGGGGGGGGGGGGGTCCATATCCAAGGCATCCTGTGTGTCAGAGTTTGCAATATGTGAGTGGTGTGTGCTGAGGTGGTCTTGAGGGTGCGCTGTGAGTGTGTGTGTGGGGGGGGGGGGGGGGGGGGGGCAGTAGGCATGACTGGAGTGGGGGATGGGGATGTAGGGGGGGCAGTAGGCATGACTGGGGGATGGGGATGGATTAATGAGGAAGGCAGGGGGGGAGGCACATGGCCAAGTCATCCTGTATAACGAAGTTTGCAACGTGTGGTGGTGTGTGTGGTGGTAGTGAGGGTTTGTTAGAGTGTGTGTGTGTGTGTCTGGGGGGGGGGGGGGGGGGGGGGGGGGGGAGGGGCATGGTCAAGTCATCCTGTATGACGAAGTTTGCAACATGTGTTGGTGTGTGTGGTGGTAGTGAGGGTTTGTGTGTGTGTAGGGGGGGGGGGGGGGGGGGGGAGCGGGGGCAGTAGGAATGTGGAGGGGGGGATGTGGAGGGGTTCATGAGGAAGGAAGGAGGGGGGGGAGGGGGGGGGGAAGGGGGGGGGGGGGGGGGGGGGACAAGTCATCCTGTATGACACAGTTTGCAACAAGTTAGTGGTGGGTGGTGCTGGTGAGGGTGGGTGGGTGGGTGGGTCGGGTTCTAGTGAGTGTGTGTGTGTGTGGGGGGGGGGGGGGGGGGGGGGGGCGGGGGGGCTCTAGCCTCCTTGCAAAAGTATATCTCAAACATCAACCCACCTTTCACCCACCATATGTGCAAGTAACATGGAAATTTAAATTTCTCAATATTTTTAAACATCAACCCACCTTTCACCCACCATATGTGCAAGTAACATGGAAATTTAAATTGAAAAACAATTATGTTCCGGTGTAACTCCGCCTTGAACTTAATGCCCCAGGTGGAATTCTCCCCTGTTAACTTCCGCCTAGCTTCAAATTTAACTTAAAAACAAATATGTTCAGGTGTAACTCTGCCGTGAATTTATGCTCGATGTGGACCCCTTCCCCGGCAACTCCCGCCTAGCTTCAAATTTAAAACAAATCTGTGCAGGTGCAACTCCGCTGTGAACTTTGTGCTCGATGTGGACCCCAACCCTGGCAACTCCTGCCTGGCTTCAAATTTGAATTTAAAAACAAATACGTGCAGGTGCAATTCTGCCGTGAACTTTATGCTCGATGTGGACCCCTCCCCCGGCAACTTCCACCTAGCTTCAAATTTAAATTTAAAAACAAATATGTTCAGGTGTAACCCCGCCGTGAACTTTATGCTAAATGTGGACCCCTTCCCCGGCAACTTCCGCCTAGCTCCAAATTTTAAAAAAACTGTGCAGGTGCAACTCTGCCGTGAACTTTATGCTCGATGTGGACCCGTCCCCTGGCAATTTCCGCTTAGCTTCCTTGCAAAGTGAAGCAGGCATGCGGCTGCTGGAGAGGAGTGGAAGATCCCCTGATGACATTAGCTCGATTGTGCTTGTAGATAGGAATGGGTGAGTGGGATGGGGTGTATGTGGGAGTGGGGGATGGAGAAGGGGGGGGGGGTCCTGATGACATAAGCTCGATTGTGCTTGTGGAGAGGAATGGGTGAGTGGGACGGTGTGTGAGTGTGGAGTGAGGAGGGAAACGGAAGGTTCCCTGATGACATAAGCTCGATTGTGCTTGTGGAGAGGAATGGGTGAGTGGGATGGTGTGTGAGTGTGGAGTGAGGAGGGGAACGGAAGGTTCCCTGATGACGTAAGCTCAATTGTGCTTGTAAAGAAGAGGGGTGGGTGGGATGGTATGTGTGTGTGGTGGGGGGGGGGGGGGGGGGGGGGGGGGTCCTGATGTTGAGGCTGGGGGGGGGGGGGGGGGGGGGCCTAATGGAGATGAGTGGGAGGTATCACGATGACATTAGCTCTATTGTGCTTGTGAAGAGAGGAGAGGATTGTGTGAGTGGGGTGGGGTACTGAGGTTTTGCTGGGGGGGCTGCTGGAGGGGCGTGGAAGGCCTCATGATGATATTAGCTCTCTATTGCTTGTGGAGAGGAATGTGTGAGTGTGATGGTGTAGGGTTATTGAGGTTGGGGCTGGGTGGAGGGGGGCTACTGGAGTCGAACAGGAGTTCCCCTCACGACATTACCTCTGTTGTGCTTTAGATCTGAGGCTTTACTTCGGATAGCAAGGGGTATCAACTGAAACATACAGGCACTACATTTGTTCTGAAGCAGGACATCAGATATCATGAGGCATTGCATGAAACACACAGTCACTGCCTGCAGGCACTGCTTTCGTTCTAAGCAGTACATCGGATATCATAAGGCATTAACTGAAACACACATGCACTGCTTGCAGGCATTACATCGGTTCTGAAGCTGTACCTGGATAGGAAGGGGTATGGACTGAAATATACAGGCACTACATTCGTTCTGAAGCTGTACTTAGGATATCATGAGGTATTAATTGAAACACACAAGCATTGCTTGCAGGCATTACATCGGTTCTGAAGCTGTACTTCGGATAGTAAGGGGTATGGACTGAATTATACAGGCACTACGTCCGTTCTGAAGCTGTACTTCGGATATCATAAGGTACTAACTGAAACACGCACTGCTTGCAGGCACTACATCCGATCTGAAGCTGTACTTCGGATAGTTAGGGGTATGGACTGAATTATACAGGCACTACGTCCGTTCTGAAGCTGTACTTCGGATATCATAAGGTACTAACTGAAACACACACGCACTGCTTGCAGGCACTACATCCGATCTGAAGCTGTACTTCGGATAGCAAGAGGCATCAACAACCCGTTGGGATTTCTTGCTATCTTTGGCTTCCCCGTCCCATTGTTCATCAGGGACCGCGTGTATGATTTGGTAGGTCCTGTGTGATTGATTTTTTAGGTAGCATCCTTTGTGTGTATGATTTGTTAGGTAGCCTCCTGTGTGTGAATGATTTGGTAGGTAGCATCCTGTGCGTGAATGATTTGTTAGGCAGCCTCCTGTGCGTGAATGATTTGGTAGGTAGCCTCCTGTGTGTGTATGATTTGGTAGGTAGCCTCCTGTGTGTGAGGGTGTGAGGGTATGTATGTATGTTATAGTACAGAGTTAACTGTGGGGGTATGTGTATGTGTGGGTGGGTGAGAATATTGTATGCGTGTGTGAGGTGATGTATGTGACAGTCCAGGGGTAGCCTACTAGGCTAATTGTGGGGGTATGTGTATGTGTGGGTGGGTAAGAATACTGTATGAGTGTGTGAGGGTATGTATGTTACAGTCCAGGGGTAGCTTAGTAGGCTAACTGTGGGGGTATGTGTATGTGCTGTGTGGGTGAGAATACTGTATGAGTGTGTGAGGGTATGTATGTTACAGTCCAGGGGTAGCTTAGTAGGCTAACTGTGGGGGTATGTGTATGTGCTGTGTGGGTGGTTGATTGGTAATGCTGTATGTAAGTGTGTGTCAAAACGTTTGTGTGTGAGTGTGGGGGGGATAGGCAGCGGCGATCACTCTGGTGTGTGTGGGGGGGGGGGGATAGGCAGCGGCGATCACTCTGGTGTGTGTGGGGGGGGGATAGGCAGCGGCGATCACTCTGGTGTGTGTGTGGGGGGGGGATAGGCAGCGGCGATCACTCTGGTGTGTGGGGGGGGGGGGGGAGGGGGGGGGGGGGGGGGGGGGAGGCAGATTGATGAAGGCTGGCCTGTCCCTCCCTGATCACCAGGGACCCCTTGTATGACTTGTTGGGTAGTAGGCTCTGTGTCTGTGTGTGAGTGTGTGGAAGGGTGGGTCTGAGGGGTGGGTGGGTGGGTGGGGTCGCGGGGGGGGGGGCTGACTGTTTTTGTATGTGGGAAGGTGGTTGGGATGTAAGGGTTGGGGTGGTTGGGATGTAGGGGTTGGGGTAGGTGGGTGGGGTGGTCGGTTGGTTAGGATGTAAGGGTTGGGGTGGTTGGTTGTCGGGATGTAAGGGTTGGGGTGCTTGGTTGGGATGCTTGGTTGGTTGGGATGTAAGGGTAGGGGTGGGTGGTTTATGCATACTGTGCCAGTGGGTGGGTTAGTGTGTGCATGCAATGTGTGTGTTAGTTTATGCATGCAATGTTTGTGTTAGTGTGCGCATGTGGTATGTGTGTGTGTGTTTGTAAGAGTTCACTTGTTTACCAGCCTCACACTTCCAAGTCTTAAAATTGCACCTTACTATTGTTACCATACTAACCCCACACTGCCACCACGCCTTCAACTGCGCAATTGTGTCATCTGATCATCACTCCAGGTAGCACACAACTGGTACTCCGTCATGGGTAAGATGCTACCACCAAATACTGGGATACACCATACCAACCTCACACTGCCACCGCTCTTAAAACGCACAATTGTGTCATCTGATCATCACTCCAGGTAGTGGACAACAGGTACTCCAACAGGGGAAAGATGCTACCACCACATACTGTCATACACCATACTAACCCCACACTGCCACCACTCCTAAAACTCACAATTGTGTCACCTGATCAACATTCCAGGTAGCACACAACAGGCACTCCATCAGGGGGAAGATGCTACCACCAAATACTGGCATACACCATACTAACACCTCACTGCCACCACTACTACAACTGCGCAATTGTGTCGTATTATCATCACTCCAGGTATCACGCAACAGGCTCTCCATCAGGGGGAAGATGTTACCACCACCTACTGTCATACACTGACTGCATCATGTGACTTCAAATTCTTAATCCATCATGTGGCTGCTTCAAGGGGGATATGCTACCACCACATACTGTCATACACCATACCAACCCCACACTGCCACCACTCCTAAAACGCACAATTGTGTCATCTGATCATCACTCCAGGTAGTGAACAACAGGTACTCCAGCATGGGGAAGATGCTACCACCAAATACTGGCATACAGCATACCAACTTAACACTTTCCAAAGTCATACAATTGTGCTGCATCATGTGACTGCAGATTGTGCTGCATCACGCATGTGACTGCAAATTGTGCTGCATCATGTGACTTCAAATTATGACTGCATAATGTGACTTCAAATTCTGACTGCATAATGTGATAGCATCATGTGACTGCATCTGCATATTCTGACTGCATCATGTGACTGCGTCATGTCACTGCATCTGCAAATTATGACTGCATCATGTGACTGCCACTCTAGGTAGCAGTTAACAGGCCCTCCATCAAGTGGCAGAGTGCTAAGATTGCACTTTGAATACTAAGGTTGCACTTCGACCGCACTTCGAGTACGACAACTGTAATTTTGATAACTAAGAGTGTGATTTAAGTACTGACCAAGATTGCTGTGTGACTGCCACCCCAGATCCGATTCGAATTGATAAAATTCAAAGCAGTAAAATGCATTCAAATCACGATTAAATTTAATTTAATGGAATAAAATGGAATTAAAATAAAACAACATTAAATGCATTTAAAATAAAATAAATTAAAATCAATTAAATTCAGAATTCAATTCAATTCATTTGGGACACGCCCCAAGGCGCCCTTAATTGTTGTGTGACAGCCAACCCAGGTGGCGGATTACTTGAACTTGAACTTGAGCTTGGCTACATAGCTTCAGCCAGCAATTTGGCTGCTCGCCGTCTTTGGCAGTAAAAATAATATTACCTGGGAAATGTAAACTCGAACAAAACACTTTTTTCTTATCATTTTATTATATTTTATTCGCGGACATCAGGGAATCCATAGTAAGAATTATTCTTCCACCACAGACACCATACCAACCCCACACTGTCACCACTCCTAAAATTGCGCTGTTTCATCTGATTATCACCCCAGGTAGCAGATAACCGGTACTCCATCATGGGAAAGAGGGATGTGTGCCGCCTTTCGGATGACGGCTTTGCAGAGCGCTTCATTGTGGAATAGTGTGGCGCACTTCCACGAGCATGCATTGATCAGTCCTAGGCACATCGCAAGCAAATATTGGCATGATATTGTTGGCTTTGGAGCGACAGGTGGCACCGGATTATAATGCAGCAGACTGAAGCCAGGGTTAACGCCAGGGCCAGGGGGCAGTGAGGGCCAGGCTTTTCTTGTGGTCGGACGGGCTGTATGTCAAACAGCCAGCAGGGTGACCCTGGGGACTCCTGCCCCCCAGAAGGGGGGGGCTCCACCCAAAAATAATGACAACTTAAATCCGACGTGTATCAGCATAAAGCAATGAACAGATATACATTGTGCCTTATGACGAGGTTTGAGGTTGAGGGTCACACACACACACTTGGTTGAGATCTGGGTCCTGCTCTAGGGGGTTTAATACCTACGCCACCAAATCGGTGGTTTGGAGTTTGGTTTGTTTGTCCTCGACACACCCCTGACGTAATAGGGTTTTTTTATTTGTGAGTGCTTTTTCTCATTGTTTAAAGCACAAAGTCTCATACACCCTCGCAGTGTCAAGTAGACTTGTAATGTATATGTATATGTACACTTGGACATCCACGAACTACGATTGCTGACGGGATAGATGATAGGAGGAAAATAGGGGAAACGTTGCTAAAAAGGAAGGGGAGAAGTAGTTGGGGAGGTGGAAATTTGGTATTCCACGCCATTACAACAACTGATACCTGCCAGCCTGGAGCCCTGGTGCATACATGTGGGAAGTTGGGATTCCACGCCATTGTAAAAGCGACGTTGCTTCAATTATGACAGTTCAAGCTGTTACAGTAGAAGTTCATAGCTAATGATAACGCCTGGTGGGATGTGGTACTGAGAGATCCCCGTCGTACGGCAGTAGAGAACGGGCTGTTACGTACTTTACCTGGACAAAGCTACCATGGCGGTTGACAGCGCACGCAAACACTGAAGCACACCTGTAGAGATTCGAACCCCGCACCTTGTTTCAAAGTGCTTACCATTGAGCCAGTTGTCTAAGAAGAAGAAGAAGAACAGTTGGTATACCGTACACGCCTGAAGTATCGGCAAACTATTTGGCAAGTGACCCTTTGCATCCGGGATGTAACGGACCCTCCATGTCGCGTCTGCAACGCAACGGAGCCTCCCCATGTTGCGTCCTGCGACGCAGGACGCTGCGTCCTGCACTACCCTGCAGTGAGGTCTTTGCTACACTGAGGGCGGTAAAAACTGCATACAGACCTTGTAATTCCGCGTATAAATAATGTTAATTGTATGATTCCAAATATCTCCATCTGCATTCTGTTTACTATTATGAGAGGATTGATACGAGGAAGACCCCCGTAAGTTGCAGTGTGGGCTTGAACTGGATCAACACTGGCCCTCCTATGATGATGCAATACCGTACGCGCCTGAAGTATTGGCAAATGTCATTTTCCGCCTAAAAGAAAAGGTCTCAGAAAGGTATGGCAAAACTAACTTGGCAAAGAGGTGTATGGCTTTTACTGTCTCACGCTCAGCCCCGAAATCCAGTTGGCAAAGGGTCTTATGTTATTGTTACATTTGCATGTTATGTGTTCACAAAGTAGTTCCCACAAGCTTGCTGTAAAACCATGTAACAATTCAAATCAGGAGCATTAAACTTGCTAGGGCTTAGTAGCCAGACCGGTACATGGCTCCAAGCGAGCCATGTAACCAAGTTCAAGGTCAAGTTCATATTCACAAAGTTGTCTGCCAAGCTTGCTGGAAATAAAACCATGCATCAATTCAAATCAGGAACATTTAACTTGCTAGGGCTTCGTAGACTGAGTCCCATGGTAAGGTTCACCCATCAGTTGATTGGCACACCACCACTAAATTGACGTGGGTTACGGGTTATGTTGATAGCAGGACGCAGCCTACGACTTTGACTGCGTCACAAGACGCAACCTACCGAATTGGATGCATCCCTGGACGCAAACTACAAACCGAATTAGGGTGCGTCCCAGGACGCAAACCCTGGGGTCCCTTTGAAGTACCGTACACCCGGAGACGCCGATTTACTTGAGGGTCCGGCACAGGACTAAGAGTCAAGTTGTGTCGTTGTACAGCACACTACCGTCTGCATATCCATATATTGTGCGATACCCTGGAAAGTTGGAAATTAGGGAGTATATGTATGTATGTATGTAACTGACCAGGGGGTAGCCAATTAGTCAAGAAGACCTTGACAAGTCGTTGACAAGCGGTTGGTGATGAGAAATGGATTTGTCTGTACTCGGCCTAAGTTCGTTTCTTTCACGCGGGAGGTAGCATTATATTCTGGAGACGGTTAGACGCCGAATTGCCGGCATATAAAACCTTGTAACAATCCTTCTTCTTCCTCCTCTCCTTGGGCAAAAATGACTGTACCAACAGGTGCCCAACCTCACATTATGAAGTCAAATGATGTAGTCCAGGGGGTAGCCAATTAGGCGAACAGGACTTATCCATCGGGTGTACACCGCACTTTTGTTTTACCCCTATGGCGCACTTTTGGGACTACCCTTTGTCCAACCTCATGTACTTTCCTGAGGGGATAAATTAAACAAGCACTTCTAACTTGAACTTGAACTTGGTTTCAGAGCTCCAGCAAGCAATTTGGTTGCTCGCCGTCTTTGGTAGTAAAAGCAAAAAACTGTTTTAAGGGGATAAATTAACAAGCACTTAACTTTAACTTTAACCTGAACTTGTTACATAGCTCCAGCCAGCAATTTGGTTGCTCGCCATCTTCGGCAGTAAAAACAAAAACTTCCCCAAGGGGCTAAATTGACAAGCACGTCTAACTTGAACTGGAACTTGGTTGCATAGCTTCCATTCAGGCAGCAATTTGGCTCCTTGCCATCTTCGGCAGTAAACAACACTTTCCCGAGGGGCTAAAATAACAAGCACTTATAATAAGGCACGGTAGCGCTAATTAAACTTTCCCTATAGCATGAACTCTGGGCCCCCGTCGGCAAAACGATTGTTTGGGGTTCAGTTCATCAATGTCTTTTCATTGATTGCAGCCCCTCCTACCTGCCACGGTTGGGCGAGTCCCTTTAATAACCTATTGAGCCTACCTCTGGACTGTTACAACGACAACCTAACGAGCACTCCTACGGTAAGGCACTATTATGTAGAGTAGTAGCCCATATATAGCAAGCCATTAGCTTCAGTACCAACAGTAGGATAGTGCGGAAATCGACCACCATTTTCTCACTGCTCAAATGCATTTTGGGGGGGCATCTTGCAACATGCGCACTATCTCCATTTGGCCGCCTTCATTTGCTTGCTGAAGTGCCGCTCCATTTCGGCAGCCAGCATGGGCAGCATGCTGTGGGGCATAAAGCAATAGGCGCACGATCTCGACGTGGCCACCTTTTGCTGCTTCTACAAGTGCCTCTCCATCTCGGCAGTCAGCATAGGCAGCATTCTGTGGGGCATCAAGCAACAGGCTCACTACCTCAATGTGGCCATTTCTTGCTGCTTCCACAAGTGCCTGGCCATCTTGGCAATCAGCATGGGCAGCATGCTGTGGGCCATCAAGCAATACACGCACGGCCTCAACGTGTCCACAATTCCACATTCTGCTGCTAACACAAGTGCCCGCCCATGTTGGCAGTCAGCATGGGCAGCATGCTGTGGGGCACCAAGCAAAAGGCTCACTACCTCAATGTGGCCACCTCTTGCTGCTGCCACAAGTGCATACCCATCATCGCAGTCAGCATGGGCAGCATGCAGTGGGGCATTAAGCAACATGCTCACTACCTCAACGTGTCCACAGTCTGCTGCTGCCACAAGTACACGTCCAGCATCGCAGTCAGCATGGGCAGCATGTTGTGGGGCATCAAGCAAGAGGTGCATGACCTCAATGTGGCCACCTCTTAATGCTACCAAAAGTGCAAGTCCATCTCTGTTGTCAGCATGGGGAGCATGCTGTGGGGCATCAAGCAATACGCGCACGACCTCAACATGTCCATGTTCCACTGCTGCAAAAAGTGCAAGTTCATCTTGGCAGTCGGCATGGGCAGCATCCTGTGGGGCATCAAGCAAAAGGCTCACTATCTCAAATTCTCAACGTGTCCAAATGTTGCAGCGTGCACAAGTGCATCCCCATCTTGGCAGTCAGCATGGGCAGCATTCTGTGGGGCATTAAGCAACATGCTCACTACCTCAATGTGTCCACCTGCTGCTGCTGCCACAAGTACACGTCCATCTCGGCAGTCGGCATGAGCAGCATGCTGTGGGGCATCAAGCAAGAGGCGCACGACCTTAACGTGGCCACCTCTTGCTGCTGTCAGAAGTGCACGTCCATCTTGCCGGTCAGCATGTGCGGCATGGTGTGGGGCATCAAGCAACATGCCCACTATAGCTACCTCATTGTCTCCACATTCTACTACTGCAAAAAGTGCAAGTCCATCTTGGCAGTCAGCGTGGGCAGCATGCTGTGGGGCATCAAGCAACAATCTCACTACCTTACCATCCCATGTCCACCTCTTGCTGCTTCCACAAGTGCCTGTCCATGTTGGCAGTCAGCATGGGCAGCATGCTGTGGGGCATCAAGCAACAGGCGCACTACCTCAACGTGTCCACATGCTGCTGCTGCTGCTGCTGCTGCTGCCAAAAGTGCCCTTCCATTTCGGCAGTCAGCATGGGCAACACGCTGTGAGGCATTCAGCAGGCACCTGGCCAAGTCTGCGTGCCCATACAGGGCAACCACCACCAGGGCTTCTTCAGACTCTTGCAAGGATCCTGGCATGGAAACTAGATCATGAGCCACATCCAACTTGTGATGCTTCAGGGCACGACGGAAGATACTGACCATGCATGTTGCCCTTCTCTCTGAGGACCAACACCTCCGCAAGATTGTGCGCCACGATCGAATGCCAGAAGCGGCAAACAAGGGATATGTCGCATATGGGCCCCCTTAGGCGAAGGGCACGCAACACCACATCTGTTACAATGTCTGAGGGGAGATCTGCAACGACTTCCAAGAGGAGATTTGTCGTGACTTCTGGTGTATGGTGAGGGACACCCGACATTGATTACAATGGCTGGTAAACAATGGCAAGACAAGTCCAAAGCACGTGAAAACGCTGTTGCAGTCTCCAGACCAAGTAGGGCTGTGAGATTCAAGGAAATGGGCAGATTGGGGACTCCGTCCACAATATGCATTAAGAACAAGGCAGGCGGCAGGGAAGAGAGAAGAGTGAAAGAAGGCGCGTCAGCGTGGCCAGGGGATTTAAAGAAGGCCGAAGTAGCTACCACATGCCCTCTCAATAACGACTGCAATCAGGATATGAATGGAAATTGGCAGCCCCCTGTGGAAAGCATGGTGGGAATGGAGAGTGCTGATTAGATTCTTTGAGCGGGCTGGAGTGGGGTATTTGCATGGCCTCACTTTATATGGAGTCTGGCTCCTAGATAGCCATACCAAATAAATGCAGTCTAAAACTAAATGGTTGAAATTTAAACAACTGCTGATCGAGTGTTAAACTTGTACTAATCAGTGCAGGTTGATAAAAGGACGCTAACGTGTATAGTGCGTTTATAGGTTATTTATGGCTAAACTAGTAGCTTACTCTCTCTAAAGATTGAACTCGGATTGAACCTCCTAAAGTTTAAACTTGTTAAATGCGCTAAATGGACTCATACGTGCCTTTGATGAGAGGGCGTACATAGAAGTTAGGTGTACAAGAAGAAGCGAGCCACGTCACCACTCATGATGGTGAAACACTTGGGCCGATTTACTGTTATGATAAGTTCGTTCCACATATCTTATATGCTAAGGTACCACTATAGTAGTGTCAAATTTCACATCTACATGCCCACCACATTCTACATGTGTGCACTTGGGTACTACATTCGGTCAAATTGGTTATCCTTTTTCACGCAAGTGCCATTGTGTGTAGCCTGCAAAGTACAAGTGCCTTTCAAAAATCTCCGTGTTGTTTCAATACTTGCTACCAAGTTGGGGGGAGACTGTAGGGACGTGGAGACTTCAAGGACGCGGAAAGTATAGGGGCGTGGAGGCCTATCTTACTTACAACGTTACATGTGACCATACAAGGTCGTGAGTAGCCCACATTTGGCTAAACCAGAATGGAACAATTAAAATCCAAGCACTTATTAAGACCTCGTACCTAGGGCAGACGGTGATCAATTAGCCATCCAAGACGGCGATCAGCCGTCTACCCGAGTACAAGTCGTTTTTTTGCTAGCAACCATGTCTACTCTGCTCAACACTTAGTGGGTATAGCACGAGAGGACTTGTAATGGGTAGACACTAAGCATCCCACACTTGGCTAAACTAGAATGGAACAATTCAAATCCAAGCACTTATTAAGACCTCGTTCCTAGGACAGACGGTGATCAGCCGCCTAACCAAGTACAAGTCAGTTTTGTTTAAGTGGAAATATTGTTACAATGAGTAGAAGACCGTGAAAACAACTGAACCGTCTGGCGGTACTTATTAGCAGTACATCGACGACGCTGCCCCCTGATAGGGCAGTGGCGTCGAGGGCTGCAAGCTAAGCAGTCCTGCAAACCTGATGGCAGGACTTGGGAGGGCACAGCACTAGGGCAATGCCGGGCGGTGCCGGTACGTAGCCCTAGCTGGCCTGGGTCAACGGACTTGGCAGTAATTAACTGCTGCCAGTCGAAGAACGTAGGGCAGGACGGAACGATATATAAGGTGGTAGAAACTGAAAACAAGGTGGTACTGGTAGTACACCGGCGAGCTGCCCAGTAAAGCAGTGGAGTCGAGGGTCACCTAGGTACCTTAGAAAACCAGGACTCTACAGTGGTACTTGGCAGTATATCGGCGAGCTGCCCGATAGAGCTGTGTTGTCTAGGGCAACCAAGATACCCAGTGTTGTCTAGGGCAACCAAGATACCCATACAAGTCAGTTTTGTTTAGGTGATCTGAGGTGATGATACAAAAACAGAGGTTGAATGTCTTGGGCATACCATGGGGGGGATAAAAACAACCTAGTACTCCTCCAGACTCCTCCAACAATTAGTTTGTGCACATTCAACATGCATGGGTGACGAAACGCCCACTCGCAATCCCGCGCTATCGATTGCTCAAATCGCACGAAACCCCAGGCCAGTCCAGCTGGAATCTAAATCACTGGTAGCACCTGAAACACAGCACGTCTGCGCATCTTACCTGCGTACAATCACTTAGTTATTGCCTTCAAAGCGTCGCAGCACCTCGGAAAGAGCTTCTCAGCTCCCCAATGCCTTCACGCGCGCCCAAGGTTAGGGTGACGAATCCGCTCCTTGCTCCGAGGCGAGAACTGAGATATTGAAAGCGTTTATTGGATGTATGATACTGTTTGGTGAAGAAAGTTCTGGAGAAGCTTTGCGAATGGGGCTTCTTCGGCCCGCTTTGTTCCCTGGGCTCAAATACGAGGACAGGACCTAACCAACATCAACCAACACCAACTTCGAAAGCAACACATCTAGAAAACTGCGCTGCTCAAGAAATTATGCAGTTATGTGCATTCATATTTTCACGCGCTTTCACAGCATAAAATCCGTTTTTCTGCGGTGGTCGATTTCCTTCTAGACCGCACTACATGATGGGCGCTATGTAGATGAATTGTACATGTTTTCCGCAACAACGTTTGAGAAGGATTTGAGCTACCGCGATGCTCTAGTCGTGTGCACGCACGCAAGGCCTGCCCAAATATTTTGGAGCGGAGGTGGCCGGAGTCGTCCTAACAGCTGCACCCAGGCCAACACGCAGATACACAAACTCGGGTGGAACTTGGCCACTTGGGGCGTCAGTCCCCGGACCTTGGTGTGTGTGTGTGTGGCCCTTGAGCTTTCTATGTGTTGGTTTGTGGGTTTGAGTACATGTATGTGTGCATGAGTTTTGTGTATGTTGCCCTCAGGCTTTCTTCATGTGATTGTGTGTGCGTTGGAGTAGGTTTTGATTGCATTTGGGACTTTGTATGTGTGTGTGTGATTGTGTTGGTTTATGTGTTTGTATACATAGTGTGTGTGTGTTGGGGTACATGTGTGTTCGCACGTTAGTGTGTGTGTGTTGGGGTACGTGTTTGTATGCATGTCTGTGTGTGTTGGGGTACTCATATGTATGCATGTTAGGGTGTGTGCGTGTTGCCCTCAATCTTTCTACATGGAAATGTGTGTGTTTAAGTGCATGATGGTGTGTGTTGGATTATGTGTTTGTGTGCATGTAGTTGGTGAGTGTCCCTTGTCCCTTGTCCTTTTTAGAAAGTGGTGATTGGAAAGAGAAGGGGATGGCAAGAGAGTTAGGATAGGGTCATAAGGAGGGCAGGGGACAAGGCTGGATCAGCTATGCATGGATCAGCTATGCATGGATCAGCTATAGCTATGCATGGATCAGCTATGCATGGATCAGCTATGCAGCACATTTGAGGGGGATTTGTTGGAGTGTGTGTTTTTGCTCACTCAAGCTTTCTATATGAGAAGGGGCGTGTTTGCGGAACTAAGGAGAGGCCAGGGCGTGCAGCAGCGAGGGAGAGGCCAGGGCATGCAGCAGCAAGGGAGAAAACAGGAAAGTCGTGAGGCCGAGACCGGTCAAGATTCACGTTGGGACTGAACCGAAATGTTGAGTCAGAGGCCAATCAAATTGAAATTGAAATTGTTACATCCGAGTAATGCGCCACTCTCAGGACGTGAGGTTAAGGACACCACTGCGTAAGCCAGAGCTAGCAGTAGTCACCATAAAAGAGTCTCCTTGTCAGGAGAACCATGGAAATTGCTAATCCCTTGGTATTGAGCCCTGTTGGGTCTCCATAAAACGTCTGCACTGTAAGATACTCTGAAAGCTAGTGATGGTGTGGGAGTGGACTTTGTCCGCCAGTTGAAGGGCACACGGTCTCTGAAGTCCAAGTGTGGTCATAGAGGTCAAAAAAGAGGTTGGAGTAGTACCGGTTGTTCCAACGGTGATAACTTCGTAGTGAACGAGATATCCAGCCGATCTAAGGCCATTTACTAATTCAACATGCTGGGCGTGTTTTGTGATAAACTTAGTAGCGTGGTTGGTATCAGAGCAGCATCCAAGCTCAAGAACCCAGAGTTATTTATCAGCCATACAGGCAGGAGAGTCTATGTCAGGTAAGACGGCGAGGTCAGGTCTCATTCTCTTCCAGTCCTCTACAGTAATAGTGGAGGGGCGTGGCCAGTCAGGGAGACGTTTGCCCAGGACCCCCCTGGGGAGGTCCTCTTCCTTGCCAGCGTCCATGATCATTCTGCGGGATCATCTATATCACATGGCGTGGCGTGGCCTCTGCTCGCTAGCTCGACAAAACCCCTGCCAATAATTGTGCTCTCTCTCTCTCCACCGACGACAGCCTTTCTTCTACCGATATCCTTCTGTGCCTTTTTCTCGTTTTCCATTCCCATTCTCACTTTCGATCAAGGAAGCAGCTTCCATGGGCAAGCCTTCCCACACATCTTGACACATCCATTTAAGCCCAACAGTTACTCAGCAAAACACTGGGCCTACGTCCAACCAAACCTGCATGCCTACTGGGCCGGCTGCTGCTAGGATGTGCTTGCTGCAATATTCCGAGTCTCAATGTGCGTTCATGCATTCTTCTTCCAGGATTCCTGGGATGGGGGAGAGCTAGCACCCATCCCGCCACCAGCGGGGTGCATGCTGCCTATATAATCGAATAGCTTTATGGGGGTGACCGCAACGCAGATATTGTAGAATTAAATTATCACTGTAGCACAAACTCAGGGCCGCCGTCGGTTAAACGATTGTTTGGGGCTCAGTTCATCAGTGCTTTTTCATTTAAAGCCCTTCCTATACGGTTGGGCAAGTCCCTTTAGCCTATTTGGCCTACGGGGTATACCCCTGTACTGTAGCATACATACAACGCAGAAGGTGAGCTTCAAGATGTAGGTGGGACGCTTCCTTCTTTACTCAGCGATGTGGTGAAGAGGACGGTATTATAAGTGCTCATAAAGTATGAAGAGTCATCTTATCTGCCGAAGATCTAGCTATTATGCTCATATCAGATGACTGGAAAATTATGTCAAGTTTAGAAATGGAGGTGAAATTGTTGGCTTGCAAAAACAAGAAATGCAAATGTCGACCACATCTTCAATTTGTCTTAGCCTTCAATTGAGCGAATGACTTTCACTTCAGGCGCAGACGAAACATTCGCAGGGATGCCTCAGCAGCGCGCGCGCTGATCAGGGTAGTCCAAGACGCACGTCCTTGCGTCCCAGGACGCAACATGGGGAGGGCCGTTGCGTCCCAGGACGCAACATTGGCAGGGTCGGTTGCGTCCCGGACGCAGCCTCATAGATTGGTTGCGTCCGGGACGCAGGTTTTGGAAGTTGGTTGCGTCTCACTTCATTACCCTGCGTTCTCATGCGTCCCAATGCGCCCCAGTGCGTCTGATGCGTCCGACTCGAGAGTGTCTCAGTGGGTGGTGCATGACGCAAAGGACTCTCTCGGCCACATAATTTGAATGGAATCGAACCTAAAAATCCCCCACATGCCCCCAGGCCCTGAGTGGATGAGCGGGGTTCAAACAGCACCCTAGTCTAAAGCCTAGAATTGTTTGATGCGATCGATTTACTCTGGTCGATCTCTCCAAAAATATTCGAAGCGTCAAAATGCAATCTCGCGGCACGCCCAATGCTCCGACCGAGCAGCGAAGGCTGGATGCATTTTTTGTTGCCAAGCCCGCTGCTGCTGCTGCTGCTGCTGGGACGCATCAAGCATGGAGAAAAAATGAGACGCAGTGGGACGCATCAAGCATGGAGAAAAATTGAGACGCAGTGGGACGCATCAAGCTGCTGTTGCTGTGGGAGGGGGAAAGAGGAATTTTTGGGACGCAACCTTCAAACTTTACTGCGTCCCAGGACGCAACCTACGAAATTGGCTGCGTCCCTGGACGCAACCTACCCATTTGGGTGCGTCCCAGGAAGCAACTCCTGGGGTCCGTTTGGACAACCCTGGCGCTGATACCTTCCTTGAAGATTTTACAGAACATGCTGTCATGCCATGCCACTCCATTTTTTTTTCTTTTTAAGTCGTGACTGGTTGTGAAAGGAGTTCCACACCAGGAGGTGGATCTCTCGACACCAAGTAGCGACGCCAAGGATTAAATTCATTTTTTTTGTTGTGGTGAATATTACATAGTGCGACGAGAACAAAAAAACGAATTTATCAACGTAGCACGAACTCAGGGCCTCCGTCGGTTAAACGATTGTTTGGGGCTCATTTCATCACTGTTTTTCTGTTTTTTCTGTTCCTGATATCATGGTTTGGCAAGTCCCTCTTCCCAGCGTTTTGGCTCTTTGTGGCCTGCCCTCCCCCCTCCCTCCCTCCCTGTGTGGTCGTCCGCCGCGCCCTCGTCCCCCCCGTTGCCCCTCCTCTCCCCCCCGGGCCGGTCTTGCCCTCATGTGCGGGGTCGGGCGTCTTCCTTTCTTGCCCTCTTCCCTGGGCCCGTCCGCGGTCTGTTTGCGCCCTCTTCCGCGTGCCCCCCCGTCCGCTCGGTTCGCTCGGGCCCCCGCTGCCTCCTGGCTGGCGGTTCTCCTTCGCCCCTGCCCTTCCTGCGGCCGTCGCCCTGTTTTGCCGTGTCGTTGTTCCCCCCGCCCGCCGGCCCCCGCTCCCCTGTCGGCTCCGTTGCTCGGGCCGGTTGCTCCCTGCCTGGCCCGTTCTTCTTCGCCCCTGCCCTGCGCGTTCTCCCCTGGTTTGCCCGTTGTCCTCCCGCCCGCCGGCCCCCTGCCGCTCGTCCGCCTTCGGGGGCCGCTGCTCCTGCTGGCGGTCTCCTCGGGCCCTTTGTGGGGCCTGCGCCCGGTCCGCCCCATGGGTTTGCCGTGCTTCACCGCCCCGCCCCCCTGCTCCGTCGCTCGCTATCCCACACCCAGCACAGCCACCGACACCCCACACTGACGGCCAGACACTACTACAACAATCCACCCCCATACGAGAGCGACCCCGTCGCCCTGTTTTGCCCAGAAGACACCCACCAGCAGAACCGACCAACCCACCAAACCCATGCTTCGCTCCGGCCCTCGCGGGCCCCCCAGCACCCCACCCTCCCCCGGCTTCCTGCACTACCAACCCGCGGAACCTGTATAATCGCCATTGACCAACCCCCCCCCAAACCAAGAAAGAGCAGTCAACCCAATACCACTTTTGCAGTGCTAACAGAGCACCACACACCCGAAACATGCTAAGCTAAGAGCTCGACTAGGAGGGCTGATACTTTGGACTGGATGTATCCAATACACCACCTCGCACCTTCGCAGGATTGGCCAGCTCTAGGGCTGGGCAAGTCCCTCTAGCCTATTTGGCCTACCCCTGGACTGTAACATACATACATACATACATGCAGCGTATTGACGACCGCAAGTGTGCACACGGCAAGCTAGCTAGTTTGCGAAGGCAGCTGATCATGCCTGTCGGTGATGCTAAGCATGTAACCACGACCTGAGGTGCAAAAGTTATGAGAACGCCTGGTGGGGCTTAATACCAAGGGATCTCTGTTTTAAGGCGGTAGGGAAAGGGCTGCTACTTGACCTGTACAAAGCTACCATGGCGGTTGACAGCGACCGCAAACACTTAAGTGCATCCGTAGGGATTCAAACCCTGCATCATTCAAGGAGCTCTGCCACTGAGCCACTCGTCGAAACGGGGATAGCATTGAGATGCTAAGACTATGTGCAAAACAGGGTACTACACTTCGCCACTCTGGGTTCCGTGAAAAACGAAGATGGGGGTCTTCAAGTTTCGTGCTGGCAGTGTCTGGCAATATTATGGTGTTGGTTTTGGATTTGGTCCCAAGGATGGTGGAAAGGAGCTGCCTAGAAGCTTCTACACATAGCCACAAAAGAAACAGTGAAGACTGCTCCTAGGGTATGAAATTGCACTAGTGGGGGTGAAAAAAACAAGTGGGGATGCAGCGTACTGATGACCGCAAGCCAGGGGATGAAACAGCGATGTAGAGCGGCAGAAATAGCACTAGCGGGGATGCAGCGTACTGATGAACGCAAGCCAGGGAATGAAATAGCACTGTAGAGCGGCACAAATAGCACTAGCGGGGTTGCCGCGTATCGACTGCTGCAAGCCAGGGAATGAAATAGCACTGTAATGCAGCACAAATAGCATTAGTAGGATGGCAGCGTATTGACGACCCCACAAGTCAGGGAATGAAATAGCACTGTAATGAAGCAAAAATAGAAAGTGGGGATGCCGTGTCTTGACGACTGCAAGCCAGGGAGTAAAACAGCACTGTGATGCAGCACAAATAACACTAGAGGGGATGCAGTGTATTGACGACCCCACAAGTCAGGGAATGAAATAGCACTGTAGTGCAGCACACATAGCACTAGTGGGGATGCAGCGTATTGACGACTGCAAGCCAGGGAGTAAAACAGCACTGTGATGCAGCAAAAATAGCACGGCATAGCTTCTCGTTTCTGGTACGGGCAGCAGCTTCTAGGCAGCTCCCTGAGCCAGCCATTGGGCCAGGCCCCAAGATTTAAAGTCAGCACTGAAAAGCCTGTCAGCCCCCATATTAACTCCTTTATTTCAGGTTTGGCCCGGTTTGGCTGGAAAGAAAGCTAGGGGAGCTGCCTAGAATCTGCTGCGCATAGCAGAAAAGAAAAGCTATGGTTTATAGATGTGGGATTCATATAATTATACTTGATCACGTTATGAGGCCTTGCTAGGTTTCCAGACAGAATGGCTGTTAACTGTTCATACAGTTTTATTTAACAACTTGTTGTGTTATGACTTATTAGGTACCCTGAGGTGGGATGGTGGGGTACGCGCTTGCAGGCGCAGAGCTGGTTGTACTGCCCTGGGCAGCGGCACTACCAGGCCCCCCCACAGCAGCGGTGGCAGTGACGGTGGCCTCCGCTAATACCAGGGACTGGTGATAGGAGTTGGAGGTCAGGTTGGTCATCTCAGTGGTACTGCTGGCGGCCGCGGTGGAACCCTCTGTGGTGGGGTTTGTTGCAGAAGTGGTGGTTTGACTGCTCTCTTGTCTGTGGCTATCGCTTCGGCGCTCACTGCGCGTGGAGCGCTGGGCGCGGCGCGCCGCCCGCCGGCGAGTGCGCTCTGTCTCGCGATGCAGGCGCTCGCGCTGGAGCTCTGCCGCTAGCACGTGCTCCTCGACAAGAACGTGGCGACAGATAGGGCAGGAGGCATTCCGCTGCATCCACATGTCGATACAGTCCTTGTGGAAGTAGTGGCAGCAGGGCAATTGGCGCAGCTGGTCACCTGAGCCGTACTCCATGATACACACCGAACACGTGTCCTCTTCGTAGTCGTCGTTAGCCGCAGGCGCGGGGGTGGGTTCAGCGTTGGCATCAGCCACGCCGCCAGCTGCAGCGTTCCCTCCTCCCCGGGCATTTGGCCCTGTCACACAGGGTTCGTCGTCGTCGTCGGAGGGTGCGATGGTGGTGGTGGTGGTTGGGGCTGCAGCTGAGGGGTTGTAGGCCCACCCTGGGAGAGTAGATACGCTCTCTGTACTGCTGTTGTTGTTAGCGGCGGCGGTGATGGTGGTGGTGGTGACATCCATGGGCACTAGTGGGATTTGCAGATGGTCAACGACCGTCGCCCCACTGTCGGCCAGGCTGCTAGGGGCTTTGGGCGAGGCACTGACGGCGGTAACAGTAGAGGGGGGCCCCCCCTTGTCCCCTTCTTTTGTGCCCCCACCCCCCGCAACAACGTAGGGGGCCGCGGCCCAGTTGGGGCTTGCAGGCCGGGGGTCCCCGTACTTGAACACAGGGAAGGACTCCACCACAACCAGGGGGACGGCTACGGTTGGAGCCATGGGCCCTTCGTGGCGGTGCCCGCCTGTAAGGCCGGTTTCGATGTCGTAGTCAGCTGACCTCTGGGCTGCGCGGCGGCGGAACGCGGCGCCGGTCATGATGTAGCAGGAACCCACCAGTGCGATCAGACCACACACGCCCACCGCCACCCCCAAGCCCAGCTGCCAGCGGAACAGGTCTTTGTTAGTCTGAGCCACCATCTTCACACTCAAGCTATAGGCTCGGGTCACGTTCTCTGCGTTGTACACCCACACAAACCAGCTGTAGTGAGGGGGGGAATAGAACATGATGTTAACGCTGTACTCTTCTCTGGTTGTTGCCACTTCAGGCTCTGACTGGTCGAAGTACAACAGGCCCTGGGAGATCTCCTCATAGTAGCGGTTGGAGACGAAGTACACTTCCTCTTGAGACGTGGAGCCGTCTGACAGAGGCGTCACGTGCCAGCGGACCTCTAGAGTGTCGTACCACCACTCCGGGCCCTTGGACGATGAAGGAGTGACTGGGATCATGTAGAATTGCCAGGTGTAAGGAGCAACCAGGATGTCGCCGTTCTCAAGATCGCTGTTGAAGTCTTTGTCAGCTGTGATGGGTATCTCCTGGATAGCTCCCTCGCACCTGCACGCAGGAGTGAAGAGTAACATCATTATGCAAACAGTACAAGACAAACACATCATGTATAACTGCCAGGTGTAAGGAGCAACCAGGATGTCACCGTTCTCAAGGTCGCTGTCTAAGTCTTAGTCAGCTGTGATGGGTATCCCCAGGATAGCTCCCTCGCACCTGCACCCAGGAGCGAAGAGCAACATCAGTGTGCACATAGTACAAGACACATGCCTCCATTAAATAAGATTAAATAAGATAAACACATGCCCCTATCAAATAAAAGTAAAACAAATGTTAATATGAATTTAGCCAATTAAGTATAAGATAAACACATGCCTCTATGAAATATAACTAAAACAAATGTTAATATGAATTTAGCCAATTAAGTATAAGATAAACACATGCCTCTATGAAATACAACTAAAACAAATGCTAATATAAATTTAGCCAATTAAGTATAAGATAAACACATGCCTCTATCAAATATAACTGAACATCAATAATAACATAAAACGTATATTAGATATAACTTAGCATAAATGTGAACACAGGTTGACATTACAATTTAGCTCAACTAGGACCCCCAATGCCTCCTTGGTACTGGCAGTAATAGCCAGCCTCAGAGCTTTTCAGCCCCTCATTAAATAGATAAAATCATGCCTCCATGAAATATAACTAAAACTAAATGTTAACATAAAACGTTAGCTCACCCAGGGCCCCCAATGCCTGCTTGGTACTGGCAGTAATAGCCAGCCTCAGAGCTTTTCAGCCCCTCATGAAATATAAGATAAAAACATGCCTCCATGAAATATAACTAAAACTAAATGTTAACATAAAACGTTAGCTCACCTAGGGCCCCCAATGCCTCCTTGGTACTGGCAGTAATAGCCAGCCTCAGAGCTTTTCAGCCCCTCATTAAATATAAGATAAAAATATGCCTCCATTAAATATACCGTACTGACAGGAAAATTTAGTGTTTTAATTCGACGGAAGCGACCGTCAAATCGAGGCGTACAGTATATTCCGCGACGAAAAAAACGTCAACCCGTTATCAGGCGCGATATTAGGGTATAGACTCCACATAGGGCTTATCACCTCGCCTTGGGACCTGCCCGGACCTGCTGCCTGCGCCTGCCAGCTCAACACGCAGCGTTCGACAAGCTTTCCCAGATCTCATGGCCGAGCCTCTCGATAGATCCCCCGGGGGACGTTTGTGACCTCTAGTAACTCAAAACCACCATAAGCAAAGCACTCAGCAGGGCTTTTTAAACCGTCTAGAACCTAGACAGATCACCGCCTCTAACAATTGAATCGGGTTGCAGCGGAAGTTTGAGAGGCTGTCGCGAGTATCGTCGCGACAACCCCAGCGACGTCAAGCAGCAAGTTTTTCACTAAAAGGGCAGAGAACTTCCTGTAAACTCTGGGGTACCTTCTGGATGGGTCAGAGTTAAAAACCAGACATCAGACGGAGAAGTATGTGAAGTGGGAGGCCTTCCACAAGCTAGTGGCCTTTGAAAAGCACCCATCTCTCAATTCCAAGTGGTTGATCACACCTTCCACTACAAAACACCATTTGGGAAGCATTGAGACCACTGTGTGAAGCTTCAGAAACCACTATATCAAGGCTGGCCAATCTGACATGTGTATGCAATTAATTTGATCATTTTACAGAGTGCATAACAAGCTAATTATCATGATTACCGTACTGCTCTCAAAATTTAACGGTTGCAAAATTTGACGGCTTTTGGGGGGGGGGGTTATTATAAATTGACGGTTTACATTTGACGTTTTTTTATTAGGAATATAAATTGACGTTACTCATTTGACGGTTTCCATTTTAATAAAATCCATTTATGCAACTGAACGTTTGTACTTAATCATGTTACACTGGTTCATGGTTCATGGTACAATATTAGGGTACACTGTTCTAGGACCTGCAAGGAGTGTACATATAATATTGCAATGATCCCAACATCTTGTTCAGCATAACACTACCGGTACTCATTGAAATAACTAGAAGAGACATTCAATCGTTTCCATTAACTACTGAAATCATCTCTTGCTCAGTTAATGTCATTAGCATAAGCACAATGTATGTTCATGTGTTGCTCAGCCATCTAGAAGGGCCAAGGGCACCTCATCCTCATCACCAGTGTGTCCTAATTCAAACAATTGGAGCAAGGAAGAGTGGTTACAGATGGCCACAGGGTCTGTGCTCCCAACCTCGTTATTTTTGTCGGATGAGGCATCTGAATATGCAGACAGATGCAGGAGGTCCCAGGGATCTCGTATCACTAAAAATTGTAGTGTTTGGCCCACTGAGCAGTGAGATGTGTGCATTCTAGTGATGCACCTAATATCGGCAAAAAAAAACGATTTGACGTTTTTTTCGTTTCGTAATATACCGTACGCCACGATTTGACGGTTGCTCCCGTCAATTTAAACCGTTAAATTTTGAGAGCAGTACGGTATTAATGTTGTTCATATGGTTAAGTCATTGCAACAATATTACTTAGTGGCCTTGTAAACACTTGTTTTGCCTTGAAATTTGAGCTTGGTTACATGCCTCCATGCCTCATGTAAAAGCAAAATTGGCAGCTCATCTTCTGAAGGAAGGCAATGAACCAGTGTAACATGTTCAAGTAGAAACATTCAGTTGTATTCATGGATTATATTGTAATTAAAACCGTCAAATGTATAACGTTAAACTATTTTCTTCTAGAATAAAACGTCAAATTGTAATAAAACCCTCAAACAGACCGTCAAATTTTAGGAACGATAAATTTCCCTGTCAGTACAGTAACTACAAATAAATGTTAACATTAAACGTTAGCTCACCTAGGGCCCCCAATGCCTCCTTGGCACTGACAGTAATAGCCAGCCTCAGAGCTTTTCAGCCCTTCATTCTGGCACGTGCCTCGTCCACTGCAGTCGGACGGGCAGAACGTGCGATTCGTATTGTTGGCCGCGGGGCTCCAGCGAACACGCAGGGTCAACTTGGGCGTGCTTCCAATTGTGACGTTGGCAGCAGAAGGCCGCTGTACAGCGTTGTACACGCCCACCCACCAGGAGCGTGCGTTGGTTAGATGCGAGGATGCGAGGAAGGTGTAGGTGTAGTCTTCGGGAAGAAAGGGCTCCCGCATGTAAAGCGCAGCACCGCTGATTTGGGAGTAGAGGGGTACGTCGCGGGTGTGAAGGAGTTCCTTGCCGTCCTCACCCAGGCTCGTTGTTGTGTGGTGGGCCACGGTCAGGGCGCCTTGTACGCCGTAGCCGTCCAGCCAGCGGGAGGCTGCGAAGCTCCCCTGGGGTTGTTGTAGTTCAACCAGCATGCGTGCGCTGGGTGTCTCGTAGTCCTCAACCTGAGTGGGAGTGGGGATATGAGTCATACATCAACCAGCATGCGTGCGCTAGGTGTCTCGTAGTCCTCAACCTGAGTGGGAGCGGGGATATGAGTCATCCTTCAACAACATGCGTGCTCTGGCTGTGTCGTAGTCCTCAAAATGAGTGGGAGCGGGGGATATGACTATATGAGTCATACTTCAACAACATGTGTGCGCTGGCTGTTTCGTAGTCCTCAACCTGAGTGGGAGCGGGGGAGTATGAGTCATACTTCAACTACATGCGTGCACTGACTGTCTCGTAGTCCTCAACCTGACTCAGAGCCGGGTTTCTTGTAAGACAGTGATCCAGTGCCTCTCAGTAGCACCCCAATAGCTAATAGCACCATGGCATGCCCAATATGCCTAATGCAGCCCCACCTGTTAATCTACACATGATCTAATAGCCCCTTTCAGCAAATCAATTGGTCTAGTGGTACACCAACTCGCTTTGAGGATGCAGGGTCGGGGGTTCAATTCCCCCAACAGTCGCCCTGAACGTTGCAGGTCGATGTCAACCGCGATGGTAGCTTGTCCAGTTGAGGTAGGAGACCGCTCTCTACCCGCGTACGACGGGTTTCCTTATTACCACGCCCCACCAGGCGTTATCATTACACATGATCTTGATTATTCAAGGTTGGACAAATCCATTTAGCCTAGTAGGCCACCCCTGAAAAGTAATGATAACACCTGGTGGGGCGTGGTGTTAAGGGAGCCCGTCGTACGCGGGTGGGGAGAGGCCTCCTGCCTCAACTGGACAAGCTACCATCGCGGTTGACAACGACCTGCAACGCCAAGAGCGACCAAAGGGGGAGTCGAACCCCCGACTCTTCTTCCTCGAGCGATCACCCCTGGAAAGTAACATACAAACATAAATCCACCCACCCACCAGATACCAGTCACACAGCATTTGCCTACCTAGCCTACCAACCCAGAAACCTGCCGACACACAACGCCTCGCACCAACCAACCGCACCAATATCCCAATCCATCTGCCTACCCACCCACCCATCCATCCATAATATTCCAACCCTCACGCCAGCACCACAAAGTACATCAAAGCACGCCAGAATATTCTTACCCCACCCCCCCACCCCCCCACCCACCCACACCACACACAGGCAAGATCCCAAACAACGCACCTGTGCATTGAAGTACATCCAAGCACCACACATATTCTTACCCCCGCCCCCACCCATCCACACACACCACACACACACGCACACACCACACGCACACCACACACACACACACAACACACGCACACACACAACACACACACGCATACACACAACACACACACACACCGCACGCAAGATTCCAACCTACGCACCTGCACATTGAAGTAAATCCAAGCACAACAGTAAATATGTACCCAATCACCCCCCCCCACACACACACCCCACACACCCACCCACCCACACCCACACAAGATTTTCAACGCACCTGCACACCACACACAAGATTCCAACATACGCACCTGTACATTGAAGTACATCCAAACACCACAGTACATTCGTACCCAATCCCCCCCCCTCCCCCCCCACCCCACACACACACACCTCCACACACCCACAAGCAAGATTCCAACATACGCACCTGCAGATTGAAGTAAATCCAAGCACAACAGTAAATATGTACCCAATCACCCCCCACACACACCCCACCCACCCACACACACACACCCACACAAGATTTTCAACGCACCTGCACACCACACACACACCACCACACGCACACCACACACAAGATTCCAACATACGCACCTGTACATTGAAGTACATCCAAACACCACAGTACATTCATACCCAATCCCCCCCCTCCCCCCCACCCCACACACACACACCCCACACACACACCTCCACACACCCACAAGCAAGATTCCAACATACGCACCTGCACATTGAAGTACACTCCAAGCGCCACAGTAATCCTTACCCCCCCCCCCCCCCCCCCCCTCCCATGCAACACAACACCACACACACTCAACTAGCCACAAGATTCCAGCGCACCTGGCCCACACCACCACCCACACACCACACCACCACACCACAGATTCAAGGCGACACCTCCCACCACCACCCCAAAACACCGGCCCACACGACACCACAAGATTCCAGCGCACCTGCCCACCACCCACCACCACCACACACACACACCACCACACACACACAAGATTCCAGCGCACCTGCCCACCACCCACCACCACCACACACACACACCACCACACACACACAAGATTCCAGCCCACTGCCACACCACCCCACCACCACCACACACACACAACCCAACCACACGCCACAACAAGGGATTCCAGCGCACCTGGCCACCAACCACACCACCACACACACACACCAACCAACAACCACACCACAAAGATTCCACGCAACTGGCCCAACCCCACCCACCACCACCAAACACAAACACACACCAAGATTTCCGGCCCAAATGCCCCACCAACCCACCACACCACACACACAAAGATTTCCCAGCGCACCTGCCAACCCACACACCACCCCAACCACAACACACACACCAACACACACACACAAGATCCAACGCCCACAACCTGGCCCACCAACCCACCACCCCATCCACAAAACACACACCAACAAAACACGCACACAAGATTGATTTCAACGACCAGTACATTGAAGTACATCCAAGTAGATGGGGGAAGTGCAATCTTGATTTCCTCCCCGTACGCAAAGTCGTTGAAATTTGACAAGTTGTGAATCTGGGCGTTGCAGGCATAGTCACCATAACCAGGCTTGCAGCCACACGTAGGAATCATGAGACCCTTGAAGGTGACAGAGGTTTCTCCCTGCACATTCAAAATCCAAATATAAATTCGAAATGATCACTTGGAATGAGTCAAGTTGTGGATCTGGGCAGGCGTAGTCACCAAAACCAGGCTTACAGCCACATGTCGGAATCATGAGACCCTTAAAGGTGACAGAGATTTCTCCCTGCACATTCAAAATTCAAAATTAAATTCAAAACGATCAGTTGAAATTAAAGAAGTCGTGGATCTGGGTGTAGTGCAGGCTTAAAAACCGAAACCAGGCTTGCAGCCACACGTAGGAATCATGAGACCCTTGAAGGTGACAGAGGTTTCTCCCTGCACATTCAAAATCCAAATATAAATTCGAAATGATCACTTGGAATGAGTCAAGTTGTGGATCTGGGCAGGCGTAGTCACCAAAACCAGGCTTACAGCCACATGTCGGAATCATGAGACCCTTAAAGGTGACAGAGATTTCTCCCTGCACATTCAAAATTCAAAATTAAATTCAAAACGATCAGCTGAAATTAAAGAAGTCGTGGATCTGGGTGTAGTGCAGGCTTAAAAACCGAAACCAGGCTTGCAGCCACAAGTAGGAATCATGAGACCCTTGAAGGTGACAGAGGTTTCTCCCTGCACATTCAAAATCCAAATATAAATTCGAAATGATCACTTGGAATGAGTCAAGTTGTGGATCTGGGCAGGCGTAGTCACCAAAACCAGGCTTACAGCCACATGTAGGAATCATGAGACCCTTAGAGGTGACAGAGATTTCTCCCTGCACATTCAAAATTCAAAATTAAATTCAAAACGATCAGTTGAAATTAAAGAAGTCGTGGATCTGGGTGTAGTGCAGGCTTAAAAACCGAAACCAGGCTTACAGCCACAAGTAGGAATCATGAGATACTTGAAGGTGACAGAGGTTTCTCCCTGCACATTCAAAATTCAAAATTCAAAATGATCAGTTGGAATTAACAGAGGTATGGATCTGGGCGTTGCAGGCATAGTCACCGAAACCAGGCTTACAGTCACATGTAGGAATCATGAGACTCTTGAAGGTGACAGAGGTTTCTCCCTGCACATTCAAAATCCAAATTTAAATTCGAAATGATCACTTGGAATGAGTCAAGTTGTGGATCAGGGCAGGCGTAGTCACCAAAACCAGGCTTACAGCCACATGGTAGAATCATGAGACCCTTGAAGGTGACAGAGGTTTCTACCTACACGTTCAAAATTCAAAATTAAAATTCAAAAAGATCAGTTGAAATTTATGAAATTGTGGTTAGGGGCGTTGCAGGCGTAATCACCGAAACCAGGCTCACAGCCACGTGTCGGAATCATGAGGCCCTTGAAGGGGACAGAAGTTTCTCCTTGCACATTCAAAAATTCAAAAAGTATATGATCGGCCAGATTAGCCCCAATATGTAACCCTCAAAGGCTGTATCCAAGCATGTGCAATTGGATATCAGCAATGGACATATTGCACCTGGATTTTTCACAGGTACGACTGCTGCGACGCTATGTTCAGTTTCTCTTTTAGGTAATCTGGCCACTCCCTGGGCCAGGCAATGTGCAGCATACGCATAGTTCAGCAGTGCTGAGCAGTTGATCATGCCAGCTCAAATGTGACAAATAAAATTTGTGCCAGCTCAAATGTGACAAATAAAATAGTTCAAAATATGCCAGCTCAAATGTGACAAATAAAATAGTTCAAAATATGCCAGCTCAAATGTGACAAATAAAATAGTTCAAATTCTGCCAGCTCAAATGTGACAAATAAAATAGTTCAAATTCTGCCAGCTCAAATGTGACAAATAAAATAGTTCAAATTATGCCAGCTCAAATGTGACAAATAAAATAGTTCAGCAGTGCTGAGCAGTTGATTATGCCAGCTCACATGTGACAAATAAAATATTAGGGCCCGGGTTTTTCTAAACTTTAGGTGCGACTTGCATTACACAAGTAGGGAACGGCAAATCATATGATGTTGACCAAAGACGAGTATGATCATATGATTTAATATCAAATGATATGGTACCCCAGGCCAAAGTTACCTAGTCAGACCGCCGGCATCATATGATATGATATGATGACATGATATCACATGATATCATATTGCCGATCCCTGAGCACAAGTGCTACATTGTGGGCCTTGGTGTTTAGGCAGTGATACGTTAAGAGCCTGTTGGGTTTGTTTTCTGGGGGCGAAAAAGCTGCTGGTTGCACCCCCATAGGCTACTAAGGGCACCACAGTGCTACATAAAGACACTGCTGCTTTTCCTTTAAAAATAACACTGAAATAGTACTAATAATACATATAATACTAATACACAACAATGATAATTACATACAATAATAAGAATAATACTAATAATAATAATAAAAAAAAAACTGCAATGGACACTGTCTTGATCAATTTCCCGGCAGGTGCCCTGGCTGGCGCCAATGCACTGCCCAGCTTCCGGGTAAGGGCGAGGTCAATGGGCTCAGAGAGGCATGGTGCTTGGATGCAGTACCCGTCGATAAAATAAATGGAAGAAAAAAAGACACCGACCTGATCGCTTTCCCGGCAGGTGCCATGGCTGGCACCCATGCACTGCCCAGCTTCAGGGTTGGGGCGAGGGCAGATGGGCTCAGACAGGCAGTCAGGCAAGATGCTCGGATTTGATACCCGCCGATAAAACAAATGGAAGAAGAAAAGAAAAAAAAAACTGATTGATTTTCCGTCAGGTGCCCTGGCTGGCGCCCATGCACTGCCCAGCTTTAGGTTTGGGGCGATTGCAGATGGGCTCAGACAGGCACGGTGCTTCGATTCGGTACCCGTCGATCAAATAAAGAAGAAGAAAAAGAAACCAACCTGATCAATGTCCCTTCAGATGCCTGTTGCTTGGATTCAGTACCCCCAGATAAAAGGAATGGAAGAAAAAAAGACACCAACCTGATCAATTTTCTGGCAGGTGCCCTGGCTGGCACCCATGCACTGCCCGGCTTCAGGGTTGGGGCGAGGGCAGATGGGCTCGGAGAGGCACGATGCCCGGATGCGATAACCGTCTAGCCAGGTGTAGCCTAGATTAGAGACAGAGATTTGCCTGGGAGGGGGGCAATAGACAGGAGGGTTTGGTTATGAGCAGTTTATATATTTAACCGGTATAGAACAATGCGATCATCATCATCATCATGATTATCATCATCATCATCATCATCATCATCATCATTATCATTATTAGTTTATTACTAGGGCACTATAATAATGAAAGCCTAATCACTTACCATCACCACCATCATCATCATTATCACCGTCATCATCATTCTTACTAGGGCACTGTGATAATGAAAGTCTAATCACTTACCATCACCACTATTATCATCATTATTATCACCATCATCATCATCATCATCATCACCATTATCATTATTATTATCAGCAGCAGCAGCAGCAGCATAATTACTAGGGCACAGTAATAATGAAAGTCTAAGCACTTATCATCACCACCATTATCATCATTATTATCACCATCATCATCATCATCATAACAAGGGCACTACAATAAAGAAAGCCTACAATAAAGAAAGCCACCACCACCACCACCACCATGATAAGGGCCCTCTAATAATGTAAGCCTCATCACTTATTATCATCATCATTATAACTAGGGCACTATAATAATGAAAGTCTAATCACTTACCATGTACCAGTCACGTTTGAGTCCTGGAGCCCCAGGCCCAATGGGATAATTACGCGCTGGTAAGAGCGCTGATTCTGTACTGCTTCGGCATCATGGTATGTACCGCTTAAGCTTCTGTCTGCGACAGTTGTAAAGCGGGGACTCAAGCTGTACCGCCGGGAGGTGGGGAGGGTGAAGTACACCTGCCAAGGGGTAGAGGCAGTAGTAACAGCGTTTATTTCATTTTATAGTACATAGTATTTGTACGTACTCTAGAATAGTATGTACCATGTATATAGTACATAGTATTTGTATGTACTATAGAAAAGTATGTACCATGTATATAGTACATAGTTTATAGTCGGGAGTAGAAAAAGAAAATAGGCCACACCATGCCTAAAAATCCTGGGGAGGGCTCCCCCCCCTCCCCCCCCCCCCCTTAAAATAGAAATAGCCCCTTTTTGAAAAACTTAGACATGGATTCTGGGGGTTTACAGTATGGCGCACATTATGGCATCCTCGGAATTCCTACATAAGGATTGTGTGATAGTCAAAAATCAGTTCTGCACCCCCTCTGGGTTGGGTTGGGTTAGGGGGGGGACACTGCACCCCCTCCCCACACACACCCATACCCACTCACCCATTTACCCACCCATACTCACCCATATTACCTACCCATTCACCCACCCATATTATCAACCCATACCCAGCCATTCACCCACTCATACTCTGGGGTGGGCTGGGGGTTGGGGTTTGGGGTTTGGGGGGGGGGGGGGGGTAAATACTTAATGCACGAGGTCCAAAGTGGTGCCAGTAGACTACCCTTACCAAAGCCTACTTATGGGTGGTCTCAGAATATGCGATTACAGCCCAGTTCTCAGAAAAACTTGATCGGCATGACTGAAAATTTTGAGGCCTGGACTCCTCCTGATATAGTATACATATATATATATATATATATATATATACATATACTAGTACGGTAGCCCGTGTGGCCGGTGGCCACAGTTACTCTCACGAATACCCCCCCCCCCCCCCCCCCCCCCCCCCCCAATCATAGTACGGTGCCCGTTTGGCCAAAGGCCAAACCTATTTGGGGCTGGTTACATAATGGTTTACACTTGAAGCCCCCACCCATTCACACACCACCACCACCAACCCATTATCCGCCCTCCCCCCTTCCCTCCCGTTGGCCACACCTGTTTTGGGCTGGGTTGCAAAACGGTTTTCTCTGCAGTACATGCAACTTAAAACATTGACGGACGCATATCCCTTGCGATGGTCTCCCTTGTGCATCCACAAGCACACAAACACCACCGTACTCCCGCCCCCCATAGCTATCTCCACCCCCACCCCCACCCAACCATGTACCCCCGCCCACAAACATACTCCCTTACTCTTCCTGACATATTTCCTGACTCCATCCCTTCCCCCACCCCAGCCATCCCACCAGCCACCACCCTCTCCCCACTCTCATCCCTCCCCTCCCTCCTACACGCACCCACCAGCACACACATACTCCATATCTGCCCCCCTCCACTTCAGCTGTGGGCTTTGCCATAGCTGAAAGGCAAATGGGACGATGAGCATCGACAACGTTTGCGCATCATCCGACTCCGCTAAAAGCATCGGACCTGCTTCCCTGCCACCTCAGCTGTGATCGATAGTCGACCCCACTGAAAAGGCTGAACCTGCGCAATCGCAACTGTATATAACCAAAGCTTCTTCTTAGCGAGCATGTATTCAGTTCGGCCGAAGAACAATCCTGTTCACCGCAACTGCTCCCGAAGTCAACTCGATCTGGGACTTGGAAACATCGCTAGGTTCATCCATTCAACTTTGCCGCGTGCTCGCTAGAGCACAACGCACAGCGACGACATGTTTCTCGATGCAGTGGGAAGAAGTTACAGTCAAGTTGCTGATTTGAGATGTTCGGTCAAGTTAGGGCGAGAATACTCAGCGAGACTGTTCATTCGGTCAACTTTGATGCATACTTGCTATGGCACAATGCGGTGCGACATGTTTCTCAATACAGTGGGAAGAATTTGCAGTCAAGTTTGTGACACGGGATGGATGCGATTCGGACATTTCTGACAGGTCCGCTGACTCACTACGTCACCTCCCGTTGTGCGCAGCGACAGGTCTCTTGACGCAAGGGAAAGGTCTTGCAGAGATGCAGGGGAAAAAGCTTGTAGGAAGACGAACTGTAGCGCTACCGAAATCAGGTGGATGAACTCAGGCGGGAAAAGGAGAAATCGGGCAGGATGCGCAACAGGTATAACACGCAGGAGGCGATGGTTGCATAAGGCAGAATTTGCAGGAGGCCAATCAGGCAAAAGTTGAAGCAGGAGGGATTAAAAGCGTGAATTGGCTGAGCGAGAATTGGCTGGGCGGGAAATGGCTGGGCGGGAAGTCGGTTAAGTTGGTTACGCGATGACACCATCACGACCACCACGACCACCACGACCACGACCATGATTTCTATATATATATATATATATATATATATATGTCAGCGAGTCAGTCTGTCTGCCATTTAGCTCGACAACTGTTCAGTACGACTAACCTCTTGAACATCATATCACAGTTTTTAAAAATTAAGTTTTTATTATAATACCTCCGCAACAACTTGAAATAATTTAATTAATAAACTTGTCATGCTTTACCTCCGGAACAACAGATCACAGTTAAAACAATCAAGTTAGTATGATATACCCTCACAACAACTTATCACAATTTGAACTTATAAACTCGTCATGATTTACTTATGGAACAAGTAATCATATTAAGTCAATCGAGTTATTATGACATACCTCCACAACAACTTGACATAATTTAAGTTATAAACTTGCCATGATTAACCTCTGGGACGACTTCAGCCATGGCGGCAAGAGAGAAGGCCCGGCTAATGGTGGTGAGGCTATCTTACAAATGCAGAATGCTTACAGCAACCCACTCACATGGATATTACACTACCCTATCACTTGGAGCTGCCAGTCAGATCAACAAATAATCTTGCGATTTACCTCTGGAACAACTTTGCCCATGGCGGCAAGAGAGAAGGCTTGGCTAATGGTTGTGAGGCTATCTTACAAAAAACGCAAACTGCTTACCGCAACCCGCTAACATGGAAATTACACTACCCTATCACTTTAAGCTGCCAGTAAGATCAACAAAATGTTATCATGATTTACCTCCGGAACAACTTTGCCCATGGTGGCAAGAGAGAAGGCTTGGCTAATGGTGGTGAGGCTATCTAAAAAAACGCTAACTGCATACCGCAACCCACTCACATTGATATCACACTACCCTATCAATTGGGGCTGCCAATAAGATCAACAAATAATCTCGTGATTTACCTCAGGAACAACGTTGCCCATGGCGGCAAGAAAGAAGGCTTGGCTAATGGTGGTGAGGCTATCTACGGAGCTTCCATTTGCTTCCAGGGCCCACCACTCCAAGATAAGCACACTGTTGGGGGGAAGGAGTGTAGGTTGGGGCTCTCTTGAGTGTGTGTGTCTTAGTTTGTGTGTTGGGGAGAAGGGGTGTAGGTGGGCTAATGGTGGTGGGGCTATCTACAGAGCTTCCATTAGCTTCCAAGGCCCACCACTCCAGGATAAGCACACTGTTGAGGAGTAGGAGTGAGGGTGGGGGCTCTTTTGGATGTGTGTGGGGGAACTCTCTTGAGGGTGTGTGTGGGCAGCTCTTGGGGTGTGTGTGTGTGTGTGGGCTCGTGTGTGGGGAGGCTCTCTTGAGTGTGTGTGTGGGGGGCTCTTGGGGTGTGTGTGGGGGGGGGGGCTCGTGTGTGTGGGGGCTCTCTTGAGTGTGTGTGTGTGCGTGTGTATTTGTTTGTGTGTGGGCAGATTTGTGTGAGTGAAGATAAGCACACTGATGGGGGGAAGGAGTGCAGTTGGGAGCTCCTTTCAGTGTGTGTGTGTGTGTGTGTGTGGGTGTGTGTGTGGGGGGGGGGGGGGGGGGGCTCTCTTGAGTCTATGTGTGTCTTTGTTTACGTGTAGGCGGATTTGTGTGCGTGTGTGCGTGTGTGTAAGTTTAAGTGTATGTGTGTTCGTGTGTGTGTGTCTCATGATATCATACAACATTGCACGATATATATACATACAAATATCTTATGTGACAACCCTACACAGAGGACACTCTTTTGGGTGTGGAGTAAAGTGATAGATGGGAAATGACACACAACATGTGTATGTACTAGGCTTTGGGCTTATGCACAAGTACTTTCGGTAACTATCAGTTTCAATTTTGAATAGCACAGAAACTGATAGGTATAGGTCTCCTGACTGTCCGATATTGATAGTTGTGGGTCTCCTATCCAGCTCCTTAATGACCAATACTGAAACTTTGGTGTATCTTGTCTGTCCAACATTGATACTTTTGGATCTCCTATCCAGCTCCTTGATGTCCAATGTTGATGGTTTTAGGTATCCTGTCTGTCCAATATTGATACTTTTAGGTCTCCTGCCTGTCCAATATTGATACTTGTAGGTCTCCTGCCTGTCCAATATTGATACTTTTGGATCTCCTATCCAGCTCCTTTAAGTCCAATGTTGATGGTTTTAGGTATCCTGTCTGTCCAATATTGATACTTTTAGGTCTCCTGCCTGTCCAATATTGACACTTGTAGGTCTCCTGCCTGTCCAACATTGATACTTTTGGATCTCCTATCCAGCTCCTTTAAGTCCAATGTTGATGGTTTTAGGTATCCTGTCTGTCCAATATTGATACTTTTAGGTCTCCTGCCTGCCAATATTTATACTTTTGGATCTCCTATCCAGCTCCTTGATGTCCAATTTTGATGGTTTCAGGTATCCTGTCTGTCCAATATTGATACTTTTAGGTCACCTGCCTGTCCAATATTGATACTTTTGGATCTCCTATCCAGCTCTATGTCCAATGTTTATACATATGGGTCTCCTATCCAGCTCCTATCTATCCTATACAGCAATACTGATCACAATGGCGCACCTGTCATCTTGTTTGCACTCCTCTGCATCTGCGACCAGCTCATGCGATACGCAGTTTTCTATGTTCAGCCCATCTGCAGAGATGAAATCATTCCCTATGTCGCCCACATTAGTGGCCACTTGGAGAGTGGGACCCACAGGGCAGTTTGTTATGGCTAGGGCTATACCTGCAGGGAGGGCAGGGCATAGGACGTCTCATCAATCATGAATCATCTGTCTGTCTTCAAAGTGAGAAGGACATTCTATCACTTTATGCGACACATCTCCAGTATTATATCTCCAGCATTATATTTTCAGTATTATGCGACACATCTCCAGTCTCTCTAGGGGAGGGGGTGGGATGTGTGGGGTGTGGGGGGTGTGGGGGGGGGAGAGAGAGATGATGATGATGATGATGATGATGATGATGATGATGATGATGATGATGATGATGATGATGGTGGTGGTTACATAACCCTGGTGCCATTTTAGACTGTGTGCCCTTTGCATGGGTAAGCCAACGGGATGGTTGGTCGAGTGTGGGAATAGGGGAGATCTGCATCGGAGGTATCGACTGGACGGTTTCCCTCCATGCCGAGAAGCAAATGCGCAAGCACAGGTGTAGCTCTCGCGCGATACGATAATGAAGCCGAAGCTGAAGCTGCCGATAACTCTTCTTCTGCTTCTTTTTCTGAAAGCAGCTGGGGAATTTCACCAACGGTGCATGGTTACGGTGGCGCGTGACGAGAGTGACCTAACAACATCGAGGAACATAACCGGCTACTTGACGTTTTTTCTTGTACTTAGCTGGTCAAGGACTCAGGCTAGCAGCTATGTCAGAGCAAATGAGGGCCATGTCTTACCTGGCAGCAAGCTCAAGATGACTGCAGCGCTCCAAACTGATGCCATAGCTCTCGGCTGTCTTGCAGCGGAAGGCTGAGTGATCAAGATATGCTGTAAGGGTTATCCGAGCTCGGTGCAAGGTCTCTGAATCAATGAAGCAAAAGCAGAAGGCTAGGGAGCGAAATAATTATGCAATGGAAGCAAATTAGCTTCCAGATGGGCGCGGGTTATCTGGCTACAAATTACAAATACGGAGCAGGCCGATTCTACGAGAGGAATAAGTCAAGTGGCTTTTCAGACGGGGGAAATATGAGGCTAAGACCGCGAAATCGTCAAGCACTGAGAACTGAAGACCAGGGCAGGAGTCCCTGGTGTAGTTGTGTGAGAGGTTGACGACCAGTGTAATATTCCCTTTTTCGCGTAAGAGGCGCAGTCTTGGCAGTAGTTGAGTTTAAGACCACGGATTTGTTTAATAAGCACTTTAGGATTGAAGACTGGTGTAACCTGCAAGAGCGTGCGCGTGCGTGAGAGCTGGACGATTAGTTGTACGCCACCTTCTGCAATTAAGGGACAGGTTTGGCAGAATTAGTTACAGCGGTACAAAGAAGCTGCCGGGGAAGTTGCTGGGGAAAGGTAACGATGGTGTGACCCAGGGGGGCCTGGTGTGACCGGTGTGACTCGAGCTTCTGCCAGGGCATCCTTCAAACCAGAGATCTCTGCTTCGAACACCACCAGAGATCTCTGAACACCACCTTCCCCCGGCCCGGGACCTTCCCCAGTTCCCCCGCCCCCCGTCTCCCACAATAACGAGGCCTGCGGCCTGTGGAGTCGATGGAAGATACATCCGCGTCGAGCGCAAGCGCGCGAAGTTATAATTATGACATATGCTATGCGATTGTTCACGGAAATGCTGTGTTCAGGCAGAAGGTTAAAATCCTGTGCAAAAAGTTGAAATAAGCCGAACGATTTATCCCGAGTATAGGTAGTAAATGAGTACAGGAGTATATGACGAATATTTGCGTTTTTTTTGCATTTCTAATTTTTCTGAGCACCTCATCAAGAGGGGGGGGGGGGGGGGGGGGGGGGCAGCCCTCGTTGATATTCTTGCTCACTTTATACGCAGGAAAGATATGTCTGTACGTCTTAACTTCTATTGTTCATTGAACTGTGTTTCCTTTGTTGGTTCCAAGTTTCTTGAAATTTATCTTCGCATCCTTTGGTTTTTCAGTTGCTGCAGGTTTGGTTTGCTTGTGGTTAGGCTCTTGGTTTGTCTTGAGTGCACAAGTTCTTTGCGGTGCGATACCCACCTCCTAGACTGTTTTTGGTTAGTGCCGTAGCTGGGGATTTATGATAATTAACTTTCATAAATTTTCTTACTTCCATCTTTGAGTAAGTAACCAGTTCATCATGGTTTTTTCATCCCAACCTAGTCATGAATTCTATGCTAAGAATAGTTTTTAAGGTAGTGGATTTTTCCATCGACTTTATTTTTCAATAGTGGACTTTAGTGTCCTCTTGTCTGCGTCCTTTAGGCTTTGATTCTCTCGTGTGCTGCTCTCACACGATATTTCAGTCTTCTCTTTAGGTTAAGTTCTCGGTTCTTTCAGTCACCGTTGTTCCCCTTCCTTTGGTATTAGGATTGATTTCTGTTTAGCCTCCCTGTGATTTTCTGGTTTGGTGCCTACTATTCTGGATGAATAGTATTTTTGCGCTTACCATGGATGGTTACATTTCCATTTTGTTTTCAGCTCAGCTCGGTATGATCCAAGTTTTTTGCTGCTACATTTTCGGAGTACTACAGTGGTTTTTGGTTCATCCTTTCTCATCCTTTTATTTTAGTCAAGGCTTTCTTCTGGTTTCCTGTTTTTCAGCCGTTCATTAATTTTTTGTTTGCTACCAGTGTATCGTTCTCTGACCCTGGTGTCATAGGTGGAGAAGTAGTATTGTATGTCACCTGCGTCATAGGTGGAGTATCAGCATCAATTGCGGTTCACTCGATCGTTTTATGTCTTGGTGACTACTACTGTACTTCCTTAGAACTATAGCTGTAGATAGTGACTGCTTTTATGCACAGTGACAGCTTCCCGTAGACTGTGTCATCCTTCATGACACAGTGACAGCTTCCTATGGGCTGCGTCCCCTGGTCCTCTGACACGCGCTGTATTGCCTGCACCAGGCTTAAGATTCCTGGCTTAGGTTCTAGGCTTAGGTTCCAGGCTTCCGCCCCTTCCACCGCTGGTGTCTTATGTGGTTCCCCAATCCCTTTAATCATTCTCATCTCCGTGTATAGATTGGCGCGTTTGACCGTGCAAGCATCTGTCCACTTTCGAAGTGTTTAAGCTGATACAGATGAAATTCTGAGATCACCCATGAGTAAGCCTTGGCAAGGGCCGGCCATTGGCACCATTTTGGACCTAGGCAACAACTCGAGCCCACCCCACCCCCCAAACCCAAACCCCACCCCCCAACCCTCCAAAAACGAAAGAAAGTATATGGGGAAGCTTCAATGGTCAAGCAGTTTGCCAGGCAGACAAGCCTTAAGTGGCAGTGACCAGACAGATCACAATAGGCAATGTAGCTGAACTGTTGATGAATCGTGAATTCGTGATAAATAAAAAGCCCTCGGGTATTTCAGGCATGGCGTTTGCAGCTTTTGTTTACACTCCTGGTTTAGGTTGTGTAATCGCGACCTTGCCGTGTATGGAGGTAAAGTAAAACCAACATGACCCCCACGATCATCAATTGTGTTGGTGTTCAGAAGAGCCTCTTATCCCCATCGAGTTGCGAACATATTCGAAGTCCAGACGGGCACCAGGATAATGTTATCACCATCATAATTACCACCACCACCAATTTCCGGTCGGAGCTATGTAGAGCTTGCTGCAATCACATAGTACTTTTAGGCAGCTTTTGCCACAAGCCACAGCCAGTAGCAGGATGTTGTTCACCGGGTTTCACCGGCTCACCTAGAGTGACTTAGAGTGCACAGGACTACCTCCCTGTGGCACTGTACTGCGATGCCGCTGCTAGCTATGGCACGGACTCTAATGCCGGTACCCTGAGGTGCCGCGCCATCTTAGTACTTCCTCCTAGCGCATTGATCCAATGCTTATCTAACTGTAAAGATCTTATCCTTACTGTCTTCCCCTCGTCTCTGTGCTCTGCACATACTCCGGAAACTCGCATAGGAGGTGAAGCTAAGACGACAATTCCTAGGTAGCGTGCAAGCGACACGAAAAATTGACTTAAAACGGAGGGTGTTGCCTATCGGAACGACAGGTGGCAACGGAATGGAGCGGCACAGAATGGAGCGACCGTTATATATTAGTAGGATAGTTATATATTAGTAGGATATATATTAGTAGGATATGGAGATCCTCAATTGCTCGAATCCTCGAATCAGACGTTTTCTAAAAAAAAAACTTACTTCTAAGTCTGTATTAGTTGTTATTGACTGATTTATATATCAGTCTTTAAGTCGGCATAATGCACACCGGTACCTTTCCCTCCTGGTACCGTGTTGCCTGCCGCCAGGCCTCAGGCTAGCTGTGGCCTGCACGTGACTGCAGTACCCTGCAGTACACATCTCTATTCTATATGATTGCGCCTGTTGCGCTTAATAGCATCTTCTCCTCTATCGAGCCTATGCCGTTGTAACAATCTTACATTAACAGGTTATGTGCGCCATCTTTAGACGCTAACGAAGAACAACCGCTGATTTCCGCATTCGGATTCAGTTCCCCTCTAACTTGTCGAAGGCCCGAGTTTTAACTGGACTCCCTGTGCGGATCCTACTTCCCGCTGCTCCGCCTGCCGCTTCCTACCAAGAATCCTTGGATCTGCCACTGCGTCCTACGACTGGAGCAAGCAAGAGCGACCACAAGTCACCGAAATCTATGAAGTGAGTATAGGACGACGCCCTCACCGAGACCCACACAGTGCTGTATTGATCCCAGACGATCAATTTGTCTACGCCTCCAGCTTAAGAGAAGCTTCTGTCGTCGAACATTGCCGCTTGGCAACGTTCATCCACCGGTAATCCGCTGGATCCCTTTGGATCGCCGATTCCCACACACACTCCATCCCCTCTTCCCCTGCCCCGCCCTCGTAACTCCCCCTATCCCAACACTCCGACCTACAACGCCAAGACTCCTACCCAGAAGACCTCACCATGCAACCTCCCCGTATATTCACCGGCAATAACCACTACACCTGGCGCTGCGCCAGGCAGAATATACTCCTCGCCCTCAAATCAGATAGGGACACCATTGCCGTTGCTTACGACTGCCAGCAAGCGGTGGTAGCTGGTGAGCCTGCTGACTCTGATGGTTACCCTGCTGATGACGTTACTTACCCTCCTGTTGCGGCTGCTGATCCGGCTGTTCCGGCTGCCCGTAAGATTGGTGTCCCCAACAGGATCTCCACCTGGAAGAACAACAAAGCCTTTAAAATCCTCATAGATCATGTATCAGATCCCATCCAGCAGGCCATCCATGCTAACACAGATATGGCCACTAGAGCCTTCAGGTTTCTAGATGCCCAGTACTCTGAGGAAGGCAGCAGGCTAGAGCATACCACCCTGACTGCCATCATGGGATTACGTATGACCTCTACTGAATCTCTGCAGACTTACCTCTCTAGGGCAGTTGATCTGTACTCCCAGATTCCCAAGATACAAGGCCTTCACATCGTCTCTACCAGCACCTTCCTGAACCTCTTTGTCAGGGGACTGAACTCCCGCCCTGAATATGATGGTTACATCAACCAGTTCAACCCTACTGCTGTCACCACCTTTTCTATGCTCCAAAGTGCCCTCTTCAACTGGTGTTTAGTGAAGCAAGTCGATCATGCACCATCCCCTGAAGAGGCTGAGATGGCAGCTGCAGCTTACAGGACCAGGAAGCCCTTCAACAGCAAACACCTCCCATTCAGAGACAGGACCATCTCCTACAAGAAGATGACCTGCTGGAACTGTGGGGGACTAGGCCATAGCTCCAGAGACTGCACCAGCGAGGACACAGATCTGGCTTTCAGGCCAGCATACTCAGATGAAGCTGACCATGGATCTAAGTCACCTCCAAAGAACAGATCAGGAGATGACAAGGATCCTGATGACAAGAAGACCCCCAAGAAGACCAGTCCACACAGGAGGCGTCTCAGAAGATACCCAAGCAGGGAACGCCATGCCCATGTTGCTGATGATGATCAGTCCACCTCCAACTCTGACAGTGAGGGTGAAGAACACAACTTCCTGTCCCTGGCACTGGATGAGGACAACCTCCAGCCCATGAGATTTGCTACACCAACCAGAGGCAAGTCTGTTTCATTTGCCTTGCCACCTGACCCCCTGGCTAATACAGCATGCTTTGGACAAATAAGTGCTGATGATGAATGCACTATAGAAGATGGAGAAGTTTTCCAGGCAGCACTACAGACAGAATGGATCATAGATACTGCAGCACACTCTCATGCAACAAGTAACATCTCCCATCTGCATGACATTCAGGACCTTCAACAGCCTATTAAGCTGCAGCTGGCAGATCAAGACTCTCCACCTATCCTCTGCAAGCAGATAGGGAAGGCCAAGATCAAGGGCCATGGCAGGACTCTGATCATCCTGAACAATGTACTTCTTGCTGACTGCAACATGCCCAACATCATTAGCATTCATGCAGCCACCAGCCTGTGCCCAGACCTCCAAGTTCACCTGTCCAAGACTCAAGCCACACTCTCCATCCCAAGACCATCTGGTACTAAACTGCTCCTCTCATGCCCCAAAAGGCATGGACTCTACCTTACCCAAACTTCACCAGTCCCTGCCAGTAATCCCTCTATCCCTGTGGACTCTACCATTGCCTACATCATGATGGTTACCAAGCCCCCATCAACTCACACTGACTCTGAGACAGGGCAGTACCCACCCACTCATGAGACCTCCCTCAGTAGAGTAGATCAAGACCTCCAGGACTTCCCCTCTACTTCTGATCCATCTGCACCCCACACTATTCCTGAGATAGGGCAGTACCCACCCACTCATGTGGAGGCAGATCAAGACCTCCAGGACTTCCCCTCTACTTCTACTCCATCTGCACCCCACACTGATTCTGAGATAGGGCAGTACCCACCCACTCATGTGGAGGCAGATCAAGACCACCAGGACTTCCCCTCTACTTCTGCTCCATCTGCACCCCACACTGATTCTGAGATAGGGCAGTACCCACCCACTCATGTGGAGGCAGATCAAGACCACCAGGACTTCCCCTCTACTTCTGCTCCATCTGCACCCCACACTGATTCTGAGATAGGGCAGTACCCACCCACTCATGTGGAGGCAGTACAAGACCTCCAGGACAATCCTCCCACTATCTGCCAGTACCATCCCCCTTTCACTGCAGACAATCTGGAAGCCTCTGATGATACTGACAGTGATGACATGCCAGAACTCATCCATCCAGAGGTACACAAGCCCCAAGATGACCCTGGACTAGGAGTAGATGACCCTCCTGAAACCACTCCAGATCTCCAACAACAGCTGGACAACCTGGGCCTTCAAAGAGGATGGAACTCCTCAGTGACCAGATCAGGACAAACTATGAGGAATATGATGGCCCCATAGATGGGGATGGGCCACTCAAGCCATCTGACCTAGACACAGCCACTACATGGGACCAATGGATACTGGTCAACAGGTCACCAGACATTGGACTACCACTGGGAGAAGTTAATCAAAATGTCAACCACATCCACTTTTCCAACAACTCCAGCCTTAGCCTCACACGTTTTGGATGCACCCTACACCACCTGAACAGCAGGCCTGCTTCACCAGCTTTCAACATCCAGCCCAGGCCTCCACTGTCCAAGCTCATCACAGCATTCACCAGCAAGTTCCCTACCCTGCTGGCTTCTGAAAGAGAACAGTTCCCACACAGGTCCATGCACAAGGAGCCATCTGATGCCTGCAGTCCTATCATCAAGCACAACAGCAGACTCCAGCAAATGGTGCAAGCCTACCCCACTGTTTCGACCACAGCCAGACCCACTTTACAGTGGGCCATTTGTCTCCAAGCTGCCATGGTCAATGCACATGCTCACACCCTCTCCTTCAGACCTAAGATGATCATGGACCCCAGGAGCTGTGCACATCCTGGAGGCAAAGTGCTATGTGTCAACCACCTCAGCATGAACTGGAGCCCCATGGACTTCACCTTTATCAATATTCTTACCCCCCCCAGCCTAGCTCCCAAGTCATTTGATCAGTTCCTTGACCAAGTCTGCAAACAGCTTGACCTTGATGGCTTCCCCAGCCAGCCAGGCACTTAATTCAGGTTCCAACATTGCTCTTCATCTTTTGGATAGACTTGAACACTCTAGAATGTTTTAGATTACCTGCCTACTGTACTGCCCCATGTACTTCCACAGGCAGTACCCCTTCTGAATTTAGAATTCTTCTAGTCTCTCCTTGATGTCTTTGCTTTAATTTAGGGCCTACCTAATGTAGCTCACCCAAATTATGGGGGGACTAGTCCAGACATCATGTCTAAATGACAAATCCTCTAGTCTCGAATCATGCAACTTCTCGTAGCCAAGGATATCTTCACAAGCCTTCACCAAGCCTGGACTTTCCTTCCCCAGCTTCCCATAGCAGCCTATCTGCTCTAACCTGCAGCCTACCTGCAGTTTCCTTACACCTTCTCAGCAGCCTTTCTGCTACTTAGCCTGCAGCCTACCTGCAGTGCCACCTACCTAGCCAGCTACCCCAGAAGACTGACATTTCTTTGCTGAAGTGATTTCTCCCTTTCAGCTACTAGAAATTCTCGAAGTCTCCCTAGTTTTAATATTTTAATTTTCTTATGCCCCTCAGTTAATTCCAGGAATTCTTGAGCTCAAGAATACCTTGAATTGGGGGGGATGTTATTGACTGATTTATATATCAGTCTCTGAGTCGGCATAATGCACACCGGTACCTTTCCCTCCTGGTACCGTGTTGCCTGCCGCCAGGCCTCAGGCTAGCTGTGGCCTGCACGTGACTGCAGTACCCTGCAGTACACATCTCTATTCTATGTGATTGCGCCTGTTGCGCTTAATAGCATCTTCTCCTCTATCGAGCCTATGCCGTTGTAACAATCTTACATTAACATTAGTTTTACATCTAGTTAAATGGAAACCTTAGATGTGAATCTGTAACTAATAAAACCCGTTACATATTAGTAGGATGTGGAGATCCTCGATTGCTCGAATCCCTCTCTTCCTTATCCTACAAAAAATAACCAGGACAAAAAATAACCGGGCAACCCCATTTAAAAAAAAAAAACTATCATATAAATCAGCGAGACATCTCTCAAAAATGATACTATGTCTAGTTACTATGTCACTTCAGTCAACAACTGGTTTTCCGTGGGTATCGCAAGGAAACCCAGAGAACGAACACGGAGATCAAGAAAATCAAGTTGTAATGAAACATGAATTCGCTGACGAAAATGTCCAATTTGTATGTAATTCCCTACTTCTGTACTTATTTCGGATTTAGGTACAGAAGTAGAAAAATTGCAGACAAACTTGTAAATCTCCATTAACCGATTTCAAACTTCAGACAACCTTGGCAATTTAGACAAACTTGGAAATTTTAATTACAGATTTCAATTCAATATTGGTTTTTCGTGGGTATGGCACAGAAAACCTGAGTTAGAAATTGTTGACCAAGATTTTCAAGTTTGTATGGAACTTTCTACTTATGTACCTATAATCCTAATTCTGCGTTAGGCCCCAGAAAAAGCAGGATGAGTTTGTCTCATCAGTACTCAGTCGGATCTTCGTGGGTATCGCACGGAAATGCAGGCTTTGAAATCTGTGAAAAAGATGTTCAAGGTTTATTTAAAAATTGTATTTCATGTCATGTGCCCCGAAATGTGCCTAAGGCCCCAGTAAAATGTGGACAAGTGTGTCAATTCAGTTTAATGTTTTTTTTGTGGGAATCGCACAAAAATCCAGGCTACCCCTGAGTTTGAAATCGGTGAAAAAGATTTTCAAGTCCTGCCGCTAATAATCAGAAATCTGCGATAAGCCCTAGGAAAGAAAAACGATGATGGACCACGTAGTAATGCAAATGGATGAATGCATGAAGGCTGCACGGGTAATTATATTTTACGTAGCGCACTGGAGTAGAATGCATCAAAAAGTTTGACAGCTTTCTCATGGCACCCATTGTACATGTGATTGAAGACCTGTGGGTTAAGGGTAAGGCAACAAAGTGTCCTAAAAACAAGAACGAATGTGATTTGTGTATTTTCGAGTGTATATTTGTGTCCCTACTGTTCGTGGGTATCGCACTAAAATGTACGGGTTGTAAATGTTGAAATTAATGGTCATGGCCCACCCCTTTTAACTTATGTATGTTTATTATTCAACCAAGGTGCCACCTGGATGAGGACATGTTGTATGTACAATTGCGCAAGAGGTACAGGTAGCAGTGCATAGGATTTGCAGCGACACAGGCATGTCACATAGAAAATACTTTGAATGCTTGGTTGTTAACATGTTCTGTGGGTATGGCATACAAATGTGAGTGCTGGTGGTTCTACATAGGATGGGTAGTTACGCGGCCACGAGAAGCATCGAGTCAGATTGCAATCCAGAGAGATTTCCCCCTCTGGCTAAAACAGGCTTGGTAGACAATGTTTTAATGGCTACTAGAGATAGCAACAAACAATGCTGGTCCCAGGGATTAATAAAAGAGGTCACAACTAAAATGATGAATCAGGAAGGAGTATGTCTCGTTCTGGCAGATTTTGCAGGTGGTTCGATGTGGTGGTCGACAGTGGAACAGTGGTTGAAGATGAAATGCATTTCTTATTAGAATGTCGAGGGCTTCTGAAATGTTCAGTCTCAGAGGTTTTGGGAGTGACAGGCGGCGTGAGGTATGGTAACAGAAGGAAATGTGACATGGAAAGTGAAGGTGAGAAAATAAAGGCATGAAAGGTTAGAGACTACATACAGTACAATACAACGAATTACAATGGAGGACATAGTTGTACATGGATGCATAATGTGTACATACTCTGGTTGTGTGATGACACTCCAGATTGCACTGAATTTGGACTCGCACATACCCATGCCTTGGCCCATCTTTTCCCATGCAAGGGAGGGGAAGTACTTGCCGCTGCGGAACATCTTAGCAAGGATGCAAGCAGGACTCATGTCGGCTGCCCTTCCAGATTGGCAATGCCATTCTCGGTATGTTACAAGCTGAGCTAGGATGTTGTGGGGCCAGATGATCATAGGGAATTTACATAGCACCCAAAGTCCCTATTCCTATCCCCACTCACCTCAGCTGGTCAAATTCGCCAGTTCGTCCAGGACGCCGAAGTGCGCGAGGGCCCTCATGCTCTTCCTTACCCAGCCAGCAAAAGCGGCCTGGGTCTCCAGCTCGCAGGGTGGCGCTCCAATGGAGATGCAAGACACCATGCAGTGGACCATTGCTGGGATTGCAGAATGAAAAAAACGCGTCAGCCGCAACGCAACCTCAATCGAAACGTAATAGCGAACAGGCAAGCCTTACCTTCAATCTCCAATCAATCAATCTCCTACGACTCTGACGCATCACACGATGCCATCTGCTGCGCGGTAACTGTTTACCTGGGGGGAGGAGCAAGAGGACACGATGAGGATTCGCGAAGGAATACGCAAGACAAGAAACCCGGAGGGAAGTATCATAATGGTTACAGAATGACAGAATGAGTCGACCGCAGGTTGCGTTCCTGTACTTTCGGTACTCCCGGTGCCCAGGATGGCTGTACAACAGTATGCATGCAACTGGAGAAAAGAAGAGCAATAAACGCGCACGCATTCCAGGTGTTCATAAAGCTTTCACCTCATATGACCTGAAGGATAACTTAAATAGTATCGGTATACATAGATCGTGTCACCAACAGCTATGGCCGGCGCAGCAGCAGACTGGAGCGGGTACGCGTGCGCCAGGACAGGATGCCCTGTGACGTACCCCTCGCCTGGGGTTTTTTAGTAGGGATTTTTCGATTCTGTATCATTCGGGCCCCGACCGTTTCTCATTTGGGTACCACTAGTAGACTGCGCGGCCTCCAAGACATTCTTTCTCGAAAAACGAGGAATCGAGGATACAAAATATTTACGAAATCGAGGAATCGAGGATTAAAAAACGTTTGCGTGTTTTTTTAGTTGATAGTTTAGATGGAGCGGCCCGAAGCCAGTTGTGGACGAGACGGTTGGCTGACGTGTCCGGCGGTTGGACGACGGACAAACGGACAAAGGGGTGAATCTGGGAGGACTCCGCTGAAAAAACTCCGGAAATTGCGTCGCGCTTGATTTCGGTCTTCGTGGAGGCATTGGACAAGAAAGGGCCGATGCTTCGCCGGGGGGCGCTCTTGCATTCAGGCGTTAGCGAACGCGTTCGGGCGTGATGTCTGGGTGGTAAACTGATGTTATAATTATAAACGCTTTGTGGCGTGGCCACAACAGGAGTTGGGCGTGAGTGGAGATCACCATTGGAGATGGCGTGGGTGGAGTTGGCGTGAGCGGAGTTGGCGTGAGTGGAGTTGGCTTGAGTCGCTTGAGTGGAGTTGGGGTGGGAGTCGGCATGGGTGGAGTTGGCGCGAGTGGAGACGGCGTGAGTGAGTCGAGTGGAGTTGGTTTGGTCATTCTTCGTGACAGCGTGGTGGTACCAAGAAGCCCGGAAGGACAGCTGGGCGCCTCCCAGTATCTTAAATATTGGAGGCTGAAAATGTTGGCGGAAAAAATCCATTCAGTCTACTCTGTCTTATCTTATCGCGCTTCCTACCTTCTTCCCTCGTCTTGCAGTCATGTCTGGCCGCAATTCCGTAGACTCGTGCTTGCCGCCATATCCAACCTTCCCGACGACGGATAAGGACAATAATGCGTCATTCTCAGGTAGTAGTAGCATTCGCTTCTGACGTGTGTGTTAGGCTTGCGATTAGCTCTCGAATAATTAGAAAAGCGAGTATTTCACTTCCTCAAGCTTCGTCCCAAGTCCAACTAACACCCCCCCTTCAACTTCCCAGGCACTTCCCAGGCAGCAATTGGTTCCGGTTGGGTCAATTCGTTGCGCAAGTCCTCATCAATGGGTAGCTTTCTGTTCGGACCAGCAGGTACGCGAGCTTTTCCCCCGCGTGCACCATGGTGGTCAACCTTGTAGCGCACCCATGCTGCCTTCGCCTCGGGAGGAACTTCCCGAGGCATTTGGGCTTTGTCCAAGGTAACAAGCTGCGTATCCGAATGCCAACCTTCTCTCGAGGCGTCGGAGCTCCAAACGAGTTAGCATGCGGCGTATCCCGAAACCTTTCTTTCCCAAATCCCTTCTGAGCTCCTAACGACCCCACGTGGATATCATCCGCGAATATGTTCCCACGTTAAAAGCTACTCGCAGCAAAGAGCAAGCTTCCCAAATGCAAAAAGCGTTTCCACTCCTGTACATATTGGTGAAGCAGACGCAGCTGCTTCTTCACCCCCTCACGCGCATATTATAAGCTGCTCCTGTATTTTCCCGCTTCGCGTCTTCCACGAATGCATCTGAATCTTCGCAGCTGGCATTCGAATTTTTCAAGCCTCGACTATCAAAGGGAACCGCTCGTCATTTCGCTCTCCTCAAAATCTTCTCCAGCCAGAAATAAGCTGCTGGGCATGGACAGTTGTATCCGCGGTGCATTGCAGCATATGACAGACGAGGTCTGCTGAAATCCTCATAAGCCGTGTAGGTGTCCTTATGCATTTGATGCCCAGTTTTGTCACCAGATCACCTTCAGAGTGTTCCTATCAGTGATGTTGGTACATGATTAACTGTTTTCTTCTGCCAGGATCAAATGCCTTGCCATCTTTGATCGACCATCTAGCACTTACTCTTGGATTTCCTTCCTTTATGTATGATTCCTGAAGCTATCAGCCAGGATCAAATGCATGATCATTTTATGTCCTCCTTCTGACATCCTTTGTCTTGGATATTCTCCCTGTGATTTAGTTCCAAGAAAATCGATGATCAACTATTCAAATATCAAAAATCCGAGGTTGTATTTGAAACCCGGCACGTTCTGTCTTCTGGGATATCCTTCCTGTGGTTTAGTTCTGATCCGATAGGTGGGTGATCAAATATAAAATATCCAAGTTTGCATTTGAAACCCGACAGGCTCTGTCTGCTGGGATATTCTTCCTGTGCTTCAGTTTCGATCTGATAGGTGCGTGATAAAAATAACAAATATTGGAGATTGCAATTAATACCTTGTATGTGCTTTCTTCTGGGCAGACAGCTCGTCTAGCTCATTATCGGGCAGGTATTAACTGATGCAAACTGAAGGAACAAGGTATTTAGGGTTATTTTGTCTGCATGTCGATCTGATCACTAAGTACCACACATATTATTTGTTTACTGCTTGTAAATTTCTAAAAATCCATCAAGAAAATTATTTACCTCGTATCGGCCCTGCACTCATGCTTTCCAGGCACCAACACAGGAACTCGGCAGATGACCAAGTCTCCAACCTGGCTGTCCATGCTGAGCTCCGGCGCCGTGTCTGAGAGTGGCGTGGAGGACCCTTTCAGCAACGGTCCCCTGTCTCATCAGCACATGGTATATTGTAGTGAAAGCTTCCGCAGCCCAGGACCTGCGTCTGCAGACTGTGTCACAGCCCCCCATCCTCCCTCACGGCTCAGCCACGACTCTCTCTCTAGTTCCACTGTCGCAGCCACCACCACAGGGCAGCCAAACGTCCCTGCCTGCCTTGCCCCACCCTCTACCCTGCAGACTGTAAAGAGTGAGGAGATGCATGCAGTGATTTGTAACCCAGCTGGCCCAGACCCTTGCGTGCCTAAGGCCAAGCATGTAAGGACCCCCAGTGCAACATCGAATTGGACATCCAATATTGGTACGTGGAATATGGGAGCACCTCCCAGCAGCCGATTCTAAGCTGATTCCAACATGCCCCAGAACCTGGTATGCTTGAAGGCAAAACGCAAGGCATGTAAAGTTCCCCAGTGTGGAGTGGACAGCCAATGTTGGTATGTGGACCATGGCAGCGGCTCCCAACTGCAGATTTTATCATGCCCTAGAATTCGTGTGTTTGAAGTCACCAGGCTTGTCAAGGCTGCCAGTGTGACATAGACAACCAATGAGAGCATGAGGACCATGGGAGCGGCTCCCAACAGCCAATTCCTGACATGCCACAGAATTTACATTCGATTCACATGCATTTACATCGTACCACGTACAGCATTACAATCAGGTATCCAGCCGCTTTGACTGGGTACGCAGGATCCCCACACACGAGCTTTTACATTGTACCACATACGCATTATAAGCAGGTATCTAGGCACTTTGGCTGGGTACGCGCTAACCCCACCCGAGCTCTTTGTTCAGCGTGCCGTGTAGATCCTGCACATATCTAGCACTTAAGGTCTCTGAACTGAGCTGCTGCCAGTGCCACCGAGGCCCGAGAACTTAGTTACATGGCTCTAGCCAACAATTTAGCTGCTCGCCGAAGCAGGCACCCGTGCTCAGATTGCTCTGGGTTTGGTTGAATATCCAGCCATGTGAGTTTCAAAGAAACGGCTTCAAGGAGCCAAGAATAAAAGCACTGGCCGCTTAGGCAGGCGTATGTACCCTGGCCACCTAGGGCTAGGTTGCTAGGGACGTGGGCTCAGTCGGATTCCAACAACCACAATTCATATAATAGGTGTAACTAGCAGCCTTACAAGGCCAGGCAATTTAATTTGAATTGTTACATGTTTTTCAGTCAACTCTGGGCTGCTCACTGTCTACCAATGCCAAGCCCCCCCGTGCAATACCCACAGAAACCAGGGAGCACACTATGCGGGTTAGACAGTTGTCATCCAGGCACCTGATGCAGCCATTGCTACTGTTTCTTTTTGGGGCTATAAATAGCAGCTTCCACCCAGCTCCATTAGCCAGGCACCGGATCAAGCTCAAAGCTATCAGCTGCATTGGAATGCTCATCGTGTCTGCTTCCAGACGCACTAGCTAGCTCCAGGTTCGGCTCAAGGACGGGGGAAAGGAGCCACCTAGAAGCTGCTACTCGTAGCCCAAAGAGAAACAGTGGCAATCGCATTGTCGGTCCCAGGGGCTATAGCAGGAGTTTAAGATGCAGGGGGCATGAATGTACAAATATGTTAAATCTAGTAATATGTGATTCCAGGATCTAGTATCGTACTGCTGATTGAGTACAATACGAGGTCCTCAATTTACACATGAATAGATTAAAAAGAATATAATGTGTAGAAGTGTGAGAGTGTGGTGTGAACCCACTGGTCCCTGGAGGATAAGTATATGACCATAGCTTTTCTCTTTGACTAGAAGCAGCAGCTTCTTGGCAGCTTCCTGAGCCAGCCGCAGGGCAAAGCACCAAGATTTCAGCATTTCTGAACAGCTGGTTGTGTCAGCTTCAAGGTGCACATAGGTGCACCAGGTTTGCCTAAATAGTCAGGGGAGCTGCCCAGAAGCTGCAGGGATATGAATTTGAATTGTGAAGGTGCAGGGATATGCATTTGATTTGTGAAGGTGAAGGGACATGAGAGTCCTTGCTTCAATTGTTTTTTCGGTTGCGTGGTCTATCAGCCTTCAGGCTGCTCACCTTCTGCGGGCGGACTAAGCGTGAGTAGTATGAACACTACTACATCGCACTGTTGATTTCAGACAGCAATCACATGGTTTTGTTTTGTTTGGTTTGGTTTTATTGCAAGTTCTGTTAGCCTTGAGGCTGCTCACCGCCTGCAGGCGGAATAAGCGTGAGTAGTAAACACACTACAACACCGCACTCCTGATTACAGACAGCAATCACATGGTCTGGTTTGGTTTGATTACATGTTGTGTTAGCCTTCAGGCTGCTCACCGACTGCGGGCGGAGTAAGCGTGAGGAGTATGAACACTGCTGCATTGCACTCACGAGTGCGGACAGCAGTCATATGGGTTTGGACAGTTTCAATACCTTACCCATGAAGGGAGGTGTTGCATAAGCTAGACTTACCACACTGGACGTCCGGAATGCTGTATGTGTGTTCATATGTTTCAGGACAGGCAGGGTCCAGGGTAGCCAATAAGGCTGGCCTGGACTTGCACCCCCCCTCCCCCCCCCCCTAGATCAATCAAGTTAACTTGACCTTGAGCTTTTAAACATGGCTTGAGCTAATATGTTTGCTGCTCGCCGTCTTCGGCAGTGACATTTACAATTCAATTGAGGCAAATTATATATTATGCATTAGTCCAGGCAGGGTCCAGGGTAGCCAATTATATTTTTTACATGTTTTTCAGCCAACTTTGGGCTGCTTACCGTTTTACTATGCCAATTCCCCCCATGTGATACCCACGGAAAGAAGGGGCTTTATGAGTGTTTGACACAGGTTTGACAATATAGTATAATTATTAACCCGATTATAAATGTCTTTGAGAATTGTAATGACATGTACATACAGCGTATTAACCCGTATTATTGTTGTTTTCATTGTATGTATGTTACAGTCCAGGGGTAGGCCAGATAGGCTAAAGGGATTTGCCCAACCATATAGGAAGGGCTTAAAAAGAAAAAGCACTGGTGAAATGAACCCTAACCAGTCGTTTAACCGACGGGGGTTCTGACTTCTGAGTTCGTGCTACAGTGGTAATTTAATTCTAAATATATAATTAAATCATCATCTCAGGTGAGGTGATAATTTAATTGTACGATCATTATAGCATTTTTTTAAATTGTACTAAGTATTTTCATCCTTCAAAGGAATCAGGATTCATGACCAACTTCATACTGGGTTTTTTATCCACACATCAATTTCCCTCACCGCCCACCCACCCACCCAAACTTTGGAGGCCCATAACTTTCTACCTACTGGGCAAAAAAACAAAATAAGACCAAATTCTAACTTAACAAGCTCTACACTTGTCGGGCATGGGGTCATACCTTTTTTTTACCCCCCCCCCCCCCCCCCCCCCTCGCTTCATACTGGAGTCCACCAATTTAGGTTCAATGTTCATTTTCTCTAAAACATTTTTCTAACATCAGCGTATACGGTAACGAACATTATAATATGAAATGCATTTCATCTTCGACTACTCTTCTATCGTCAACCAGCATATCTAGGGCTGTCAATATCGTACGGTATTTTCACTTACCGTACGATATATCGTGATATATCGTACGGTATCGATACCGTACGATATTTTTAGACTCTTTTGGGGGACAATCAGTATAAGACCAAGGGGATATAACAAGAAATACCGTTTACACGTCCATACACTTCAAATCAAGTCAAATGAACCAATATTGAGGGAGATAGAAAACACGGTAATATCTTGGTCTATTACCGTACGATATATCATGATATATCGTACGGTATAAGGCGATATACTAAATTCCATGGCCCAGACCCAGTGCAAGGAAATCCCAGGCAAATCTGCTAGTCATACCACTAGACCAAACTTCACCTCCACTTGAAGCCCCAAACTACGCTTCCACCTATAGCACCCACCCTATAGCACCAGAAGTGCATGGAAAATCACGCTCACCACTCTCATTGCTGCTGATGCTTTGGTGAGTGTGCTGCCCTCGAGAGCATCTGCGAGCGAGCAAAAATGTGCGCGCAGAGTGTATCAGCTTTAATACACTCCGTAGAGTGGACAGAGATGATTGCGACGGAACAGACGCGCCAATCTATACACGGAGACGAGAATAATGTTACAAGCACAGTCTGAATTAATTACCACCTTCCACCAAAACCAAGAAAGACAGCTGAAAGGAAGCTGCCGAAACAAAGCGTCGTAACGCTCCACCAATCTAGACTACCCTTAGGCCCTTAGGCCCTTAGACTTCCATGGGCATGCAAGGATGCCATCTCATCCTTCATAGCAAGCAGCCACTAATCCCTGTCAGGGTTGGAAAGAAGCATGGCAGCTTTATACGTTAGTGTAGATGAGGTAGAAATATATGCTCCCACGTACAAGCAGTGTACTTGTACATGAGCAGCACGGGTATCAGCAGTATCAGCAGTAACCGGTAGTACAGCCCCCAGTGCAGAACTACTGCCTGGTTGAACACGGCCGGCATTCTTTGCCTCTATATCAACGAATCCTGGGTCGACCGGTACTGTTATTGTCCGTCGAGTCGGACACTGAGTTGGCATAGCGCACGCGTGGTCCTGTGGCCCCAGGACCCGGGTTGCCTGCCGCCGGGCCATAGGCTAGCTATGGCCCGCACGTGTCTTCGGAACCTTCCTGAAGACTTCCTTTTCTATATAGCCGCACGAGTTGCGATGATAAGCTATCTGCTCTTCAGTCTTCACTGTGTAACAACTCTATCGATTGAAAGGTTATCGGCCCGACCGCTACCCGCAGACAGCGCCCCTACGCCCGTGCCAAGTGGATCTTCAGCCCTGCACAAGGTGACAGTTTTCCCTCAGACTAGCTCGACGGCTTGAGTACTGCTTTTGGCCCTGGATTGTCTACGTATTCACGTGAGAAATCTAACCTGCGCTGCCTCGCCTACTGCCCACACAACTCTCCCGTTGTCTCTACCATCCGTCACAGACGAAACGTAGACGCAGTCCAGGAGTCTGAGTAGATCTTTGATGTGAGTTGCACACTCATCAGATCACACACAGCGTTGCGCAATCCCACAAGGTTTGCTTGTGCCACGGAGTATCAACCCTGCACACCCTCGAAGACCCCCCCCCCCCCCCCCCCCCCTACCCTGTAAATTGCGCCTCCCTTCCCCTTTCCTGCTACTACCAACGCCACCTCCCCTTGCCTCCGAACACACAACCAAGACTGAAGAACTGACAACCTTCGCAAGCCCTTCCCCCCCCCCCCCCCCCCCCCCACACACACACATTCCTGCTCTAAGCTCAACTCCGACATCTTTGTCTACACTGCTTGGAGCTCTCCATTTCCTCCTGTCCAAGACCGTCATTCCCATTCTCTACTTCGTGTAGAGATCTCCATTTATCCCTTCCTCATCCCTGCTCTGAGCTCCCCTTCGCCACCTTTGCTACCCTGCTCAAAGCGAGCTCTACGTCTCCCTCTGCTCCTTCTCCAGCCCCCCCCCCCCCCCCCCCCCCCCCCCCCCCCCCCCAACCTATCCTTCGTAACCTGCTACAATCATCACATTCCGGCTGTGATAGCCAGAATGGGGGGAATCTTGTGATCATTGTGGACGCTATTATAGCTGGACTTCGCTTCAGCCGTCGTCTAATCCTTGCGCATCATGATCTTTGATGGAGAGGGCTTCGACTTTTGGGACATCTTCATTGACGACAAGCTTCTGCCTCCTGATAGTCCCTGGCTAGGTAATCGCTTTGGTCTACTATGTCATGAGATCGCCAGCTCCATGAAAATCATTAATGAGTATATGTCCCCTGGCATTAGACATGAGCTGAAAATAGCCATGATGATAGTGATGCTACAGCCCCTACACCCCAGCCTGCTAGCATATGTGCCACGTCTAGGACTGTCCCTGCCTCTAGGACTGTCCCTACCCTTAGGAAGGCCCCTAGGACTGTTCCTGCCCCTAGGACTGTCCCTGCCTCTAGGACTGTCCCAGCCTCTGGGACTGTCCCTGCCTCTAGGACTGTCCCTACCCTTAGGAAGGCCCCTAGGACTGTTCCTGCCCCTAGGACTGTCCCTGCCCGTAAAGTAAACCCTGCCCCAGACCCCATTATCTCAGAGTTGAACTATACAATCCAAGCCCAAAACCATGAGATCCAAGAACAAAACCATACAATCCAAAACTTGGAACGTCAGATCTATGACATGGAATATGAGACTAGAATGCAGCAACTCCATGATAAATGGGTAAGAGAATTCTTCCCCACCTCCACACTCTGGACCCACTGGGGCATACCTACTGATCTTGCTATTCGCGTGCATGAGGCAACCATGTACCATGCACCCTCACCTGCTGATACAATGCCATCCTTATCTGTCGACAACCATGCTCCAGCAATACACACATCACATGCTGCAGCACCCTGTGTCTCTGTCGAGGACACATCTGTCCACTCTGCCCCCCCACACACAGCAGCTCCAGATGGGTGCAGTTCCCTCCATGATCCTCACTTGCATGGGGGGAACCTGATTGATAGACCAGATTGGATAGTCCCAGCAGATGCAGATGCAGACCCAAGTAGTGAATCAAACCAACCTCTCCAACTTATCTGCTTACAACCACCACCAGGTTTCCCAGCAATACCCCTAGACTGGTCACTAGTCCAAGATCTACCATTCACATGGACGGAGTTCTGCATTGCAGCTGGTTTCCACAACTCACCACCACTCCAACCCTGTACACCTGGCATTACACATGCACGTGCACACACACCTGCACACTCATTTGCAGCTTCTGCTGATCCTCACTTGCATGGGGGGAACCTTAGTGCATATGCAAGTACATCCAGCACACGTGTTGGAGACACACCCATACTCACTGTCCACGCCACTACCTATGCAAGTACATCTAGCACACGTGACAGCGACTACACACACACATCCACATCCACATCCACTGAGCATGTCACAACGCCTCCCACTCCCACTGATTCTCTGGTTGAACTCGTCATCATCAACCACCCCTTCATCACCTCTGCCTTCCATGGTACTTTCTCCCTGCCCTGGCCCCACTCCCATAATAGGACAACCAAGGCGCCACACACCCTGGTGGGCATAGGATAAATGCTAAGCTTGTGAGCGATACCCTCGCTTGTGGACATAGGATAAATGATAACCTTGTGAGGGGATGTCAACAGCTGAACTCTGAACGGGGGGTATGAACTGATCTGATAACCTCTTGCTCCACTGATATCAGCATTATGGTCTGATCTGCCACTGATCTGCATTATGATCTGATCTGCACACTGATCTGCATAAATCGCAGTACCGCTATTTTATGCAGACCACCATGCAATGGTCACATTGACCCTCAAGCACATGCAGATCCCCAGCACTTGTGAGCGATACCCTCGCTTGCTGAATACATCTACATGTCACATAATTGTCTTTGAACTGATCTGCAGCCACTCTAATAGACAGCTTCCCTGATCTGCAGCCGCCATGATCTGCAGCTTCCCTGATCTGCAGCCATCCTAGTCTTTTCTGCCGCAGTCATGGTCCACATATACCCCACTGTCTCCACAAGCTGACAGGCCACCATTCAGTGGGCCATTTGCCTACAAGCAGCCATGGTCCAAGCACATGCAAGGGTACTGATTTCCTGGCCCAAGATGCTCATGCACCCCGTCAGCTGTGTGAATCCTGGGGGCAGAGTCATATGTGTCAACAACCTCAGCATGCACTGGACCCCAATGGATTTCACATTCAACAACGTGCTGGACACCCCAAGGATGTCTAGAAAATCTTTCTCCACCCTCCTGCAGCAACTCCACACCCAGCTGGACCTTGATGGATACCCAGCATCTGGTACCTAACTATGCTATAGTCTATTCCTCATTCTTGTTTTAGCCATGAACACTGTAAGATTAATGTGATGCTTTGTACTGCCCCATGTACTGCTGTCCCTTTGTGTTAGAGTCCCTCTCTTAGCTTTTGCAGTATGTCTGCAGATTCTCTAATTTAGGGTAATCCCAAATTATGGGGGGAATCATCCCTGTCTGACAGCCATCCTGGCTAGCAGCCCCACTGCATTCACTGGCAGCTACCTCGCAGCTTCTCTTGTGCTGTAGCCTGTCTCCTATGCAGCCCTGACTCATCAGTATAGTCCATAGCCTCCCATAGTATTAGTAGTCTACTCTGAGTTACAGCTACCTTATAGATGACTTTGGAAGTATCTCAGCATATCTCTCCATCTGGATTGATTACATGAGCCAGCGGGGGACGTCTACCTAGAAAGAAGTTGCTTACAGCCAGTCAGTCTTTTATACTCCTAGTTCCTCTCATGCCTCCCCCTGCAGCCTTCCTGGCCACCAGCAGACACTGACCTAAAGATCCCTGCCCTCAATGTGCTGCACCCCTTTGGACTGATCCAAATGCTCCAAATAATTTATTATTTACAGTTCCTCTTGCCAGCCGTTAGCATATCTAAATAGCCCTGTCAGCCCTTTATACTCCTGCATTTTCTTTATGCCCCTCAGCTAATTCCAGGGATTCTTGTACCCAAGAATACCTTGAATTGGGGGGGATGTTATTGTCCGTCGAGTCGGACACTGAGTTGGCATAGCGCACGCGTGGTCCTGTGGCCCCAGGACCCGGGTTGCCTGCCGCCGGGCCATAGGCTAGCTATGGCCCGCACGTGTCTTCGGAACCTTCCTGAAGACTTCCTTTTCTATATAGCCGCACGAGTTGCGATGATAAGCTATCTGCTCTTCAGTCTTCACTGTGTAACAACTCTATCGATTGAAAGGTACACCCCAGCCATACGCAGTATCGGAACCAGACCTGTGTTCAAGGTCATCACTCACACTTTCGGTGACGGCTACATCATCACATGGGCTTGACCCGGGTAACCCACCAGGGATAGCAAGAGGCGAAGGGAGTAACAACGCCTGCGAGCCATCCGAACAGGTGGCCGGAGGTTGGCGACTATTAGACAATGGACCTATGACAGGCAATGGACCTATGACAGGCAATGGACCTATCCTAGAGCTTCGCCGACGGAACGTGGCGCAGAGGAGTGCCTGGCGACCCCCTGAGATTCGGGTAAATTAAAATTCGGAAATACAACTCCCACCCGCCCTAAAACTTCACACACAATACAGCATGATCAGTCCTTGGTCTAAGATGCAATCTGGATACATCCCATCTACGACAGCCATCAACAATTGGGGTTGCTAAAGGGCGTAGGGAATTACCGGCGACACGAACATATCACCGTTTGATGACAGGAGGGATGCAAGCGGGCACGGGGACCCATACTAATGGGAGAGCCCAGGAAGACAGTTTAGAACTGAACTGGATATAGAGAGTACATCACTACTCTCTACGACCTGGCGCAACATCGGAACCCAAATATAATAACCCTTACTCACCAGGGAATACCCAACCAGTCTACCAAATAACGCCCTTTCGACTAGCTTGTTGCGTTTCTTCCCAATACTAAGGTGACATAGCAAGGGCAACCAAACACACGCAACAACAACACATCAGGAACCACACCGTAGAACATCTCATAAAGAGTATGCCACCCTAGTTGTACAGCCGATTGCGAAGATAACACACTAGCACTCTGCTGAGCAGTGTCATCATCAACAACTCATGCACTGCCACAACTAATCGAGATCAACCATGCCTCTATACCACTTAACTAAAAATTCCTAAGCCCTATCAGAACTCAAACACTTGAACACAAACTCATGTAGTTGAGGCATACACCTAAGGGGGGGCACCCAGGGGAAGGACCAGGGGCACAGTAAGACAAAGAGCGCGACCTCTGTCGAACCACGGAACGCACCCAGGGGTCCCAAGGATCCTAAGAGAGAAAAAATATCCACCAAGATATCATGCCAAAGAACCTCCACGGCCGCTGGACGAGGGCCAGGACGGCGTCCACCTCGGCCTTTAGCATGGGCGAAGGCCGGCGCTGCGACACTTGGGATCACAGAAGGTGGGGAAGCGTTAGGGCGAAGTCGAGATTTGAGGTATGGGAAAAAGGAGACGAGGATGAAAGTGCAGCAAGTCGCACCAGGTGCAGAAAATCGCACCAATGGCAGAAAATCGCAAATCGCAAGGGCAGAATTCGAAAATTTATCGCTAGGATGCGAAGAGCAGAGCCGAGGCATGTAAAGGTCCTAATATCCCGCCGTCGATGATCAGTCAATCCCAAGTCCCCCCCTCTATCGCTCGACTCACCCGGTTGGGGGGTTGAGGGAGCAGCACCCGTTGTGGTGCTGACCATACCCCCCTGCTTCCTACCACCTCCAGAATCTCCAGGTCCAGACGCGTAGGTAGTTCTCCTCTGGCGAACCCTACGGCAGTGCCGGCGATCTGCCAGCTTGATCGAAAAAAATTCTCCAGAAGGTAGCACAGAGCCACTAGAGCGCAAGCTCATGCTAGTAGCCGACCGTCGGCTGGGCAGAGCAAAGGGGGTCACAGACGACGTAGACAGGGGAACATCAACAGGGAGCTTGGTCGGCTTGGCAACCTCCGGGTTCGCAGGCAGAGCCTCAAACACCGGATAAATGTTAGCGACGTCAAGGACGCGAGCAGACGAAGACGGGGAACCTCCACCGATGTCCAGGCTAGTCGCCGACTTGAGTCTGCACGTCACAGTCATCTACGACAGACGGGAGGAGGCGACAGACGGCAGGGGAGGAAAAAGAAGGGAAGATGGAGGAATGACTGGGGGGGGGGGGGGGGGGGGGGGGGGGGGGGGGGGTACTTCCACGATGGCGGAAGGATCCTCCTCTCCGGCAGCAGAGGCCGCTGGCGCGCAATCAATCAGCCAATTTGTCGGCATTGCAGGACTTCGGAACTTCCAGAATGAAGCTCGTTGAAGCCAAGGAGAGGACGACGTAGAAGATGCATTAAGCAGTGGTACCATGATGGACCCAATGACCTATCTGCTTTAATACACTCCGTAGAGTGGACAGAGATGATTGCGACGGAACAGACGCGCCAATCTATACACGGAGACGAGAATAATGTTACAAGCACAGGAGACCCATTAAGGGGCACCAGTGGAGGAAGGAGCGGCAGCCTGGAACCTGATAAGGGTACAGGCTATACAGCACGTGTTAGGGGATCAGGGGACGCAGCCCACCAGAAGAGATGTCACCGTGTCATGAAGGATGACATAGTCTACGGGAAGCTGTTACTATCTACAGCTATAGTTCTAAGGAAGTACAGTAGTAGTCACCAAGACATAAAACGATCAAGTGAACCGCAATTGATGCTGATAGAGAGGTGTGTCTGCCTGCCGGGACCGAACCCGCGACCCCGCCAAAATACGGCGCAGCAGTTCAAGCCGATCCCGGTAAACAGGATATATCGTACGATAATCCCGAAAATATCGTGCAGTACGCATAGTTGTCAAACCTTTTATTTGCTCTTTTGTACGCTTTTTTGGAGGTCACCTCCAGGACCAGGTTCTGAGGGGTATGTTGCCCAAACCCTCACTGTTATATAACTGTCCAGCTGCCTCGGCGCTGTTCAGTCTCGGCATTGATTTTTGCTGAGTATGTAACTATATCCTCTCTCTCACGCATAGTTACCCATTGTTGATCGGAGACAGTGAAGGGGCCGAGCAGGCCAGAACTAATCGCTTGTGATGTTGGTTACAAGAGGAATAAACTCAGATCTATTTATAGCATAGGATAGCTTGACACGTAATCAGAGAGCAACGTAATGCACAGCTATAACAAAGTAACAAAGCAGCTGCAGAGCAGCGGGAACAAATGTGCTGTCAGGGATGACGCACACCTAGATACTTAACCGTGGGGAAAACACCCACGGGGGTTAAAACATTCACCAGACCCGTAACCTTCCCGGCACGGCACCTGGCGCCTCAGCCCAGCTATCGCCAACATGTGGCTCGAGGCACATCTATCTTCAACACCCATCACCCGATACGCATAGTAACCCATCACCCGATACACATAATATCCATCACCCGATATGCATAATACCGGTATCGGTTCACATAATAAGCATATCGTACGGTACACGGTAAAATAAATATCGTACGATATAAAGCTTGACAGCCCTAAGCATATCACAGCACCTTACAGGAATACAGGGTCGATTGGTCTCTAGGCTGGTCCTAGGATGCTGGCGCAGAGCTGTGTACACACTCGTTTAATGTTTCTGGGCGAATTTGGCCATTGACATCTCAGGTCTGGTTAACGTTTACGGATTTTGGAACGCTGGCTGGAGCATCTGTCACGTCCGATAATGCTTGATTTTTAATGGGCGACCGGTGGCTTGGCTGAAGCTGTGAAGCATCGGTATGATAGATACTTAATGTTTCGAACAACGCAGACTGCTGGCTGATGCATCGTTCACAACTTGTTATTGTCCGTTGCGTCGGACACTGAGTTGGCATAGTGCGCGCGTGGTCCAGGTGCCCCAGGACCCGGGTTGCCTGCTGCCAGGCCATAGGCTAGCTATGGCCTGCACGTGTCTTCAGAATCTTCCTGGAGACTTCCTATTATATATAGCCGCACGAGTTGCGATGTTATCTCTCTGCTCTTCAGTCTTCACTGTGTAACAACTCTATCGATTGAAAGGTTATCGGCCCGACCGCTGCCCGCAGACAACGCCCCTGCCAAGTGGATCTTCAGCCCTGCACAAGGTGACAGCTTTCCCTCTGACTTGCTCGACGGCTTGAGTACTGCTTTTGGCCCTGGATTGCCTACGTGTTCACGTGAGGAATCTAACCTGCGCTGCCTCGCCTACTGCCCACACGACAGTTGTTGTCTCTACTTTCCGTCCCAGACGCCCCGTAGACGCAGTCCAGAAGTCTCAGTAGATCTACGACGTGAGTTGTACACTCATCAGATCACACACAGCGTTGCGCAATCCTCTGAGATTGTTTGTGCCAAGGAGATATTCAGCCCTGCACGCCATCGTACCCCCCACCCCCCCCCCCCCCCCCCCCCCCCCCCCCCCCCCCCCCCCCCTCCCCCTCCCCCTCCCGCTCTCTGAATCCGTCACCCCTTACCCCCCCTGCTACTATCACCACCATTTCAGACCACCAGGATCCATTTGGATCCCCCTTCGCAGTCAACACTCCCTCACCACTACCTCCGAACCGCACACCCAAGACTGAAGCCCGACAAGCTTCACACCCGGATTACCCACTGGCCGGTTTATTAACCCGGTGTGAAGTCCAAGACCCCAAGACCCCAGCGCCGCGACAGACAACATGGCGACACCAACCAAGCCCCCTGCATTCGTCTTCGACGGCACTCCTAATGTTCCCTGGCACAAGTTTGGACCCTTCCTCCTTCGTCACCTCAGATCCCACCCTGGATGCATCTCCATCGCCATTGACGCGGCGATGGCTCAACCCCCAAACGGTGAGCCACCAACAGGTGAGGAATACCCATTGGAAGACTCTCATTACCCGAATGCTGACCATGCTAATGCAAATATTGCATCTCGTGCTGTTCCTTACCGCATCACGATCGTGAAGAATGCTGTCGCTCTCAATGAAATCCTCAGGCATTGTTCAGACCACATACAGCAGGCCATACTTGCACACACTGATGTTGCTGCCAAAGCCTACAGGTTCCTGAAGATCACGTATGGAGAACGGAATTCTGACCTGGAAACATGTGCTGTGAGATCCATGTACATTCTGAGCATGACGACATCTGAACCCCTGCAGGTCTACCTCTCTCATATCTTATACTCCTTGCTTCCCCAAGTCAATGGAGTCAGCAACACCTCCACCCCTGCCTTCCTTAGCATCATTGTCCAGGGACTCTCACCTCGCCCAGAATACAACATTACAATGGTTTCAAGAACTCCTTCCACAACTCTGTCTGCCCTGACTTTGCATCATTCCAGACACAGATCATTAGGTACCAGGTTTCCAACCAGATATCTGACTCCACCATCTCTCCCGAGGAAACCGAGCACATTGCAGCTGCTGTCTTCCATGGGAGACCAAGGAAGGACCGTGTTACATCAACCCAGATGACCTGCTGGAACTGTAATGGCTTTGGACACAACTCCCTCACTTGCTCCAGTGACTCCACTAACCTGAAGTACAGACCTCCACCGTTTTCATCTACATCTGGCAATAGGAGATCGCCATCACCCCCCAATGATGCAGCCAGGAGGTCCTCCAGCAAGTCCAAGTCCCCTAGGAGGGATAGCAGGAGCTCCAACGAAGACCCCAAGGGCTACAGCCGCCGTGACAACAGTAGGCATGCCCATGTGGCAGATGATGACTGTTCTACTTCCCAGTCCAGCACAGACAATGAGGATGAGCACAACTTCATGGCATTGACAACACATGATGGACCCCAGCCTCTTCAGTATGCTGAGTCAACAAGAGGCAAGTCCACACCCCTGTCTCTCCCACATGCTCCCTTGGATGACAGTACTTTCTTTGGACCCATGAATGATACAGATGCCTGTCTTATAGAAAGGGAAGAGTCCATGCCAGAACTAGTCTCAAGTGATGACACATGATGATTATGAGGGGAATGGAAATGTAGACCTTTCTGACAGTGCCACCCTTGATCCCTACCAGACAGCTCTCCAGACAGAGTGGCTCTTAGACTGTGCAGCCCACTACCACTGCACCAGTAACCCCTCCAACTTGCATGACATTCAGGATCTCCCCCAGCCTATTAGCCTCCAATTGGCTGACCTTGGAGCAGCCCCACTCCTCTGCCTCCAGAAAGGGAAAGCTCACATCAAAGGGCATCATGGATCCCTGATAACCTCCACGATGTGCTCCTTGCTCCCCCCCTGACTACAGCCAACATCATCAGCTTGCATGCAGCACACAGGCTCTCTCCCAAGCTTCAAGTTCACATGTCCAATGCTACTGCTACTCTCTCCTTACCCACAACCAGGGGTACAAAGACAATCCTCTTATCCCCCAAAAGGCATGGTCTCTACTTCACTAGCACCTCTTAGAACCCTACCCCTCCCACTACCCCTCTCCCTATCCCCAATACCCCATCTCCCACATTCCCTTTGATAATCATGATGGTCACCCAACCAGAATGGCAACCAGCATGCTGCCACTACAAGATGACTTGCTGGCAGCGATCCACATCGATCACACAAGATACTGTAGCAGATCCAGTAGCTACCAGATATGATCCCCCATCAGAAAATTATTTACCAACCTTCGTATCGGCCCTGCACTCATTTCTTTCCAGGCACCAACCAGGAACTTCGCCGATTGACCAATCCTCCCGCTGGCTGTCCAGCTGAGCTCCTGCGCCGGTGTCTAGAGTGAGCGTGGAGACCCCTTTCAAGCAACGGTCCCCCTGTCTCATCACACATGGTATATGTAGTGAATACTTCGCCCAGGCACCTGCTTGCTCAGACTGTTCCGCACAGCCCCCCATCCTCCCTCACGGCTCAGCCACGTCCTCTCATCTAGTCCACTTCCGTCCACCCCACCAAGGCATGCCAAATACTGTCCCTGCCTGCCTGTGCCCCACCCTCTCCCTGCCGACTGTAAAGATGAGAGAATTGCAAGCGTGATTTGTAACCCCAGCGGCCCAGCCTTGCGTGCCTGGCCAACATAGTAAAGGACCCCCGTGCAACACATCCGAATGGACATCCAATATGGTACGTGTGAATAATGGGAGCACCTCCCAGCAGCCGATTCGAAGCTATTCCACAAATCCCCAAACCTGGAATGCTTGAGGCAAAACGCCAGGCATGTAAGTTTCCCCCAGTTGGAGTGGAAACAGCAATGTTTTGGTATTTGTGGCCATGGTCAGCGGGATCCCATGCAGATTTATCAGGCAGAAAACCCCCCAAAATGCCCAGATCGGTGTTTTGAAGTCACCAGGCTTGTCAGGCTGCCAGTGTGCTACCATGACAACCACTGAGAGCAGAGAGACTCATGGGAGCGGCTCCCAACAGCCTAATTCTGGACATGCCACAGAATTTACATTCGATTCCTGCAATTTAATCGTACCACGTAAAGCATTACAATCAGTACCAGCCGCTTTGACTGTGGACCAGATCCCCACACACGAGCGTTTACATTGTACACATACGCATGTAAAGCAGGTATCTGGCACTTTGGCTGGTGTACGCTGCTAACCCCCCCAAGAGCTCTTGTTCAGCGTGGCCGTGTAGATCCTGCACTATCTAGCCTTAGGTCGTCTAGAGCTGCTGCCAGTGCCACAACCGAGGCCCCGAAACTTAGTTACATGCTCTACCAACATTTAGCTGCTGCGCCCGAGCAGGACACCCCGTGCCAGATTGCTCTGGGTTTGGTTTAATATCCAGCCATGATGTTTACCAAAGAAACGGCTTCAAGGAGTCCAAATAACACTGGCCGCGTAGGCCAGCGATGTACCCTGGCCACCTAGGCTAGGTGCTAGGGACGTGGCTCCGTCCGGATTCCACAACCACAATTCTATAATTGTGTAACTAGCAGCCTTCACAAGCCACAAATTTATTGAATTGTTACAATGTTTTTCAGTCACACTCCTGGGCTGCTCACTTCTACCAATGCCAACCGCACCCCCGTGCAATACCCACACAAACCAGATGCACATAAGCGGGTTAGACAAGTTGGTCCATCCAGCACCTGCATGCACCATTGCTATGTTGCTTTTTGGTGGGCTATAAATAGCAGCTTCCACCCGCTCCATAGCCCAGCCACGGATCAAGCTCAAAGCTATCGCTGCATTGGAGCTTCCTCATCGTGTCTGCTTCTCCAACGCCACTAGCTAGCTCCAGGTTCGAGCTCATGGACGGGGAAAATGAGCCACCTAGAAGCTCTACTAACGTACCCAAGAAACATGTGGCATACGCATTGTCGGTCCAGGGGCTCATAGCAGAAGGTTTAAGATGCAGGTGGATGAATGTAACAAATATGTTTAATCTAGTATATGGTGATCCAGATTCCGTATCCGTACTTGCTAGTGATCAAACAGGTCCCATTTTGTACACATGAATAGATTAAAAAGAATATAAGTGGAGAAGTGTGAGAGTTGTGTGACCCACTGGTCCCCTGGAGGATAATATAATACCAGAGCTGTTCGCTTTACTAGAAGCAGCAGCTCTTGGCAAGCTTCCTGAGCCGCCGCAGTGGCAAAGCACCCAAGATTTCATCGCATTTTCTTGAACAGCTGGTTGTGTCCACTTCAGAGTCCATAGGTGCACCAGTTTGCTGAATAGTCAAGGGGGCCGCCCCAGATCTGCAGGGATTATGAATTTTGAATTGTGCAAGGTGCAGGGATATGCCATTTGATTTGTGAAGGGTGAAGGGACATGAGATTCCCTGCTTCAATTGTTTTTTTTTCGGTTGCGTGTCTACGCCTTCAGGCCTGACTCACCTTCTGCGGGCGGACTAACGTGAGTAGTATAACACTACATACATCGCACTGTGATTTCAGACAGCAGATCACATTGTTCTGTGTTTGTTGTTGGTTTGTTTTATTGCAAGTTGCTGTTTAGCACCTTGGGCTGCTCACCCCTGCAAGGCGGATAAAGCGTGAGTAGTAAACCAACACAACACACCGCACTCCTTTACAACAGCAATCACGGTCTAGGTTTGGTTTTTGATTACATGTTGTGTTAGCCATCAGGCTGCTCACACGACTGCGGGCAGAGTAAGCGTGAGTGATGAAACACTGCTGCATTGCACTCACGATGCCAAGCAGTCACTATGGTGGACAGTTCAATACCTCCCTGAAGGGAGGTGTTGCATAAGGCTAGACTTACCCCCACACTGCCTCCGGAATGCTGTATGTGTGTTCACTATGTTCGGACAGGCAGTCCAGGGTAGCCAATAAGGCTGCCTGGCTTGCACCCCCCCCTCCCCCCCCCTAGATACAATCAGTTAACTTACCTTGACTTTTAAAACAGCCTTGAGCTAATATGTTTGCTGCTCGCCGTCCTCGGCAAGTGACTTTACAATTCAATGGAGGCAAATTATATATTATGCTTATCGCAGGCGGTCCAGGTACCCAATTATATTTTTTAAATGTTTTTCAGACCAAATTTGGGTGCTTACCGTTTACCATGCCAATTCCCCCCATGTGATACCACGGAAAGAATGGGCCTTTAGAGTGTTTGACACAGGTTTGGACAATAGAGTATAATAATTAACCCGATTAAAATGTCTTTTGGAATTGTAATGACATTTACATACGCGTATTAACCCGTATTAATTGTTGTTTTCATTGTAATGTATGTTACAGTCCAGGGGTAGCCAGATAGGCTAAAGGGATTTGCCCAACCATAGGAGGGCTTAAAAAGAAAAGCACTGGTGAAATGAACCTAACCAGTCGTTTAAAAAAACCGACGGGGTTCTGACTTCTAGTTTCGTGCTACATGGGTACTTTAATTCTAAATATATAATTAAAAAATCATCATCTCAGGTGAGGTGATAATTTATTGTACGAGTCATTATAGCATTTTTTTAAATTGTACTAGTATTTTCATCCTCCAAGGAATCAGGATTCATGACCAACTTCATACTGGGTTGTTTATCCACACATCAATTTCCTCACCGCCCACCCACCCACCCAAACTTTGGAGGCCCAATAACTTCTACCTACTGGCAAAAAAACAAATAAGACCAAATTCTAAACTAACAAGCTCTACACTTGTCGGGCATGGGGTCATACCTTTTTTTTACCAGCCCCCCCCCCCCCCCCCCCCTTGTCATACTGGAGTCCACCATTTAGGTTCAATGTTCATTTTCCTCTAAACATTTTTTCTAACATCAGCGTATACGGTAACGAACTTATAATATGAAATGCCATTTCATCTCGACTACTCTTCTATCGTCAACCACACATATCTAGACTGTCAATATCGTACGGTAATTTTCACTTACCTGACGATATTATCGTGATATATCGTACGGTATCGATACCTTACGATATTTTTAGACTCTTTTTTGGGACAATCAGTATAAGACCAAGGGGATATAACAGAGAAATAACCGTTTACACGTCCATACACTTCAAATCAAGTCAATGACCAATATTGGAGGGAGATAGAAAACACGTAATATCTTGGTCATATTACCGTACGATATTCATGATATATCGTACGGTATAAGCGATATACTAAATTCCTGGCCAGACCCCAGTGCAAGGAAATCCCAGGCAAATCTGCTGTCATACCACTAGACCAAACTTCACCTCCACTTGAAGCCCCAAACTACGCTTCCACCTATAGCACCCACCCTATAGCACCAGAAGTGCATGGAAATCACGCTCACCACTCTCATTGCTGCTGATGCTTTGGTGAGTGTGGCTGCCCTCGAGAGCATCTGCGAGCAGCAAAAATGTGCGCGCAGAGTTGTATCAGCTTTAATACACTCCGTAGAGTGGACAAGAGATGATTGCACGGAACATACGACGCCCAATCCTATACACGAACGAGAATAATGTTACAAGCACAGTCTGATTAATTACCACCTTCCCCAAAACAAGAAAGACACTGAAAGAAGCTGCGAACAAAGCGTCGTAACGCTCCACCATCTAGACTACCCTTAGGCCCTTAGGCCCTTAGACTTCCATGGGCATGCAAGGATGCCATCTCATCCTTCATAGCAGCAGCCACTAATCCTGTCAGGGTTGAAAGAAGCATGGCAGCTTTATACGTTAGTGTAGATGAGGTAAAATATATGCTCCCACGTAAAGCAGCGTACTGTACATGAGCACGGTATCAGCAGTATCAGCAGAACCAGGTAGTACAGCCCCCAGTGCAGAACTACTGCCTGGTTGAACACGGCCGGCATTCTTTGGCCTCTATATCAACGAATCCTGGGTCGACCGGTACTGTTATTGTCCTCGAGGTCGGACACTGAGTTTGGCATAGCGCACCGCGTGTCCGTGGCCCCAGGACCCGGGTTGCCTGCCGCCGGGCCATAGGCTATCTGGCCGCACGTGTCTTCGGAACCTTCCTGAAGACTTCCCTTTTCTATATAGCCGCACGAGTTCGATGATAAGCTAATCTTCTCTTCAAGTCTTCACTGTGTAACAACTCTATGATGAAAGGTTATCGCCCGACCGCTACCCGCAGACAACGCCCCATACGCCCGTGCCAAGTGGATCTTCAGCCCTGCACAAGGTGTAGCAGTTTCCCCTCAGACTAGCTCGACGGCTTGAGTACTGCTTTTGGCCCTGGATTGTCTACGTATTCACGTGAGAAATCCAACCTGCGCTGCCTCGCCACTGCCCACACAACTCTCCCCGTTGTCTCTACCATCCCGTCACAGAACGAAACGGAGACCAGTCCCGGAGTCCTGAGTAGATCTTTGATGTGAGTTGCACACTCATCAGATCACACACACGTTGCGCAACATCCCACAAGGTTTTGCTTGTGCCACGGAGTATCAACCCCTGCACACCCTGCGAAGACCCCCCCCCCCCCCCCCCCCCCTACCCTGTAATTGTCGCCTCCCTTCCCCTTTCCTCTGCTACTACCAACGCCACCTCCCCTTGCCTCCGAACACACAACCAAGACTGAAACTCTGACAACCTTCGCAAGCCCTTCCCCCCCCCCCCTCCCCCCCCCCCCCCCCCCCCCACACACACACATTCCTGCTCTAAAGCTCCAAACCGACATCTTGTCTACACGGCTTGGAGCTCTCCATTTCCTCCTGTCCAAGACCGCATTCCCATTCTCTACTTCGTTAGATATCTCCATTTATCCCTTCCTCATCCCTGCCTCTGACCCCCTTCGCCACCTTTGCTACCCTGCTCAAGCGAGCTCTAACGTCTCCCTCTGCTCCTTCTCCAGCCCCCCCCCCCCACCCCCCCCCCCCCCCCCCCCCCCCCCCCCCCCCCCCCCACCTATCCTTCGTACCTGCTACAATCATCACTTCCGGCTTGTAGCAGAAATGGGGGGAATCTTGTGATCATTGTGGACGCTATTATAGCTGGACTTCGCTCAGCCGTCGTCTAATCCTTGGCGCATCATGATCTTGTGGAGGAGGGCGTCGACTTTTGGGACATCTTCATTGACGACAACTTCTGCCTCCTGATAGTCCCTGGCTAGGTAATCGCTTTGGTCTACTATGCATGAGAATCCCAGCTCCATGAAATCATTAAGAGTATATGTCCCCTGTCATTAGACATGAGCTGAAAATGCCATGATGATAGTGATGCTACGCCCCTACACCCCAGCCTGCTATCATATGTCCACGTTAGGATGTGTCCTCCTCTAGGACTTCCCCACCCTAGGAAGGCCCAGACTGTCCTGCCTAGGAACTGTCCACCTGCCTCAGGACGTTTCCTGGCCTTGGGACTGTCCCTGCCTCTAGGACTGTCCCTACCTTTCTACCCTTAGGAAGGCCCCTTAGACGTTCCTTCCCTACCTGCCCTCTAGGACGTCCCTTACCCTAAGTAAACCCTGCCCCAGACCCCATTATCTCAGAGTTGAACTATACAATCAAGCCCAAAACCATGAGATCCAAGAACAACAAAACCAACAATCCAAACTTGGAACGTCAGATCTATGACATGGAATATGAGACTAGAATGCAGCAAACTCCATGATAAATGGGTAAGAGAATCTTCCCCACCTCCCACATCTGGAAAACCCACTGGGCATACCTACTGATCTTGCATTCGCGTGCATGAGGCAACCATGTACCATGCACCCTCACCTGCTATACAATCCATCCTTATCTGTCGACAACCTGCTCCAGCATACACACATACACATGTGCTGCAGCACCCTGTGTCTCTGTCGAGGACATCGTCCACTCTGCCCCCCCACACACAAGCAGCTCCAGATGGTGCAGTTTCCCTGCCAGATCCTCACTTGCATGGGGGAACCGATTGATAGACCAGATTGATAGTCCCCAGCAGATGCAGATGCAGACCCAATAGTGAAATCAAACCAACCTCTCCAACTTCTCGGCTTACAAACAACACCACCAGGTTTCCCAGCAATACCCCTAGACTGGTCACTAGTCCAGATCTACCATTCACATGAGACGGAGTTCTGCATTGCAGCTGGTTTCCACAACTCACCACACTCCAACCCTGTAACCTGGCATTACACATGCACGTGCACACACACCTGCACACTATCATTTGCAAGTTCTCTGCTGACTCTCACTTGCAGGGGGGAACCTTAGTGCATATGCAATTACATCCAGCACACGTGTTGGAGACACACCCATACTCACTGTCCACGCCACTACCTATGCAAGTACATCTAGCACACTGTGACAGCGACTACACACACACATCCACATCCACATCCACTGAGCATGTCACACAACGCCTCCCACTCCCACTGATTCTCTGGTTGAACTCGGTCATCACACACCCCCACCCCTTCACACCTCTGCCTTCCATGGTACTTTCTCTCCTGCCCTGGCCCCACTCCCATAATAGGACAACCAAGGCGCCAACAACCCTGGTGGGCATAGGATAATGCTAAGCTTGTGAGCGTAACCCTCCGTTGTGGACATAGGATAAATGATAACCTTGTGAGGGGATCAACAGCTGAACTGCTGAAACGGGGGGTATGAACTGATCTGATAACTCTTGCTCCACTGATATCAGCATTATGGTCTGATCTGCCACTGATCTGCATTATGATCTGATCTGCACACTGATCTGCATAAATCGCAGTACCCGCTATTTTATGCAGACCACATCAAGGTCCCTTGACCCTCAGCACATGCAGATCCCCAGCACTGTGAGCGATACCCTCGCTTGCTGAATACATCTACATGTCCCATAATGGTCTTGAACTGATCTGCAGCCACCTAATAGACAGCTTCCCCTGATCTGCAGCCGCCATGATCTGCAGCTTCCCTGATCTGCAGCCATCCTAGTCTTTTCTGCCGCAGTCATGGCCACATATACCCCACTTGTCTTCCACAGCTGACAGGCCACCATTCAGTGGCCATTTGCCTACAAGCAGCCATGTCCAAGCACATGCAAGGGTACTGATTTCCTGGCCCAAGATGCTCATGCACCCCGTCAGCTGTGTGAATCCTGGGGGCAGAGTCATATGTGTCAACAACCTCAGCATGCACTGACCCAATGATTTCACATTCAACAACGTGCTGGACACCCCAAGGATGTCTAGAAAATCTTTCTCCACCCTCCTGCAGCAAACTCCACACCCAGCGGGACCTTGATGGATCCCAGCACTGGACTAAACTATGCTATAGTCTATTCCTCATTCTTTTTTAAGCCATGAACACTGTAAGATTAATTGGATGCTTTGTACTGCCCCATGTACTGCTGTCCCTTTGTGTAGAGTCCCTCTCTTAGCTTTTGCATATGTTCTCAGATTCTCTAATTTAGGGTAATCCCAAATTATGGGGGGAATCATCCTGTCTGACAGCCATCCTGGCTGCAGCCCCACTGCATTCACTGGCAGCTACCTCGCGCTTCTCTTGTGCTGTAGCCTGTCTCCTATGCAGCCCTGACTCATCAGATAGTCCAAGCCTCCCATAGTATTAGTCAGTCTACTCTGTTACAGCTACCTTAATAGATGACTTTGGAAGTATCTCAGCATATCTCTCCATCTGGTTGATTACATGAGCCAGCGGGGGACGTCTACCTAAAAGAAGTTGCTTACAGCCAGTCAGTCCTTTTATACTCCTAGTTCCTCTCATGCCTCCCCCCTGCAGCCTTCCTGCCACCAGCAGACACTGACCTAAAGATCCCTGCCTCAATGGTGCTGCACCCCTTTGGACTGATCCAAATGCTCCAAATAATGTTATTATTTACAGTTCCTCTTTGCCAGCCGTTAGCATATCTAAATAGCCCTGTCAGCCCTTTATACTCCTGCATTTTCTTTATGCCCCTCACTATTGCCAGGGATTCTTGTACCCAAGAATACCTTGAATTGGGGGGATGTTATGTCCGTCGAGTCGGACACTGAGTTGGGCATAGCGCGACGCGTGGTCCTGTGGCCCCAGGACCGGCGGGTTGCCTGCCGCCGCGGCCATAGCTAGCTATGGCCCGCAACGGTCTTCGGAACCTTCCTGAAGACTTCCTGTTTCTATTAGCCGCACGAGTTGCATGATAAGCTATCTGCTCTTCAGTCTTCACTGTGTAACAACTCTATCGATTGAAAGGTACACCCACCTAACGCATTATCGAACCAGACACTGTGTTCAAGGTCATCACTCACACTTTCGTGACGGCTACATCACAATGGGCTTGACCCGGGTAACCCCCAGGATAGCAAGAGGGAAGGGAGTACAACGCCTGCGACAGCCCGACATGGTGCCGAGGTTGGCGACTATTAGACAATGGACCTATGACAGGCAATGGACCTATGACAGGCAATGGACCTATCCTAGAGCTCGCCGACGGAACGTGGCGCAGAGGGTGCCTGGACCCCCTGAATTCGGGTAAATTAAAATTCGGAAATACAACTCCCACCCGCCCTAAAACTTCACACACATACAGCATGATCAGTCCTTGGTCTAATGCACATCTGTAGATCCCCATCTCACAGCCAGCAAACAATTGGGGTTGCAAAGGGCGTAGGAATTACCGGCGACACGAACATATCACCGTTTGATACAGAGGGATGCAAGCGGCACGGACACTACTAATGGGAGAGCCCAGGAAGACAGTTTAGAACTGAACTGGATTATAGAGAGTACATCACTACTCTCACGACCTGGCGCAACATCGGAACCCACAATATTACCCACTCACCAGGGAATACCCAACCAGTCTACCAAAAACGCCTTTCGACTAGCTTGTTGCGTTTCTTCCCCAATACTAGTGATAGCAAGGGCAACCAAACACACGCACAACAACATCACGGAACCACACCGTAGAACTCTCATAAGAGTATGCCACCCTAGTTGTACAGCCGATTGCGAAGATAACACACTAGCACTCTGCTGAGCATGTTCATCATCAACAACTCATGCACTGCCACAACTAATCGAGATCAACCATGCCTCTATACCACTTAACTAAAATTCTAAGCCCTATCAGAACTCAAACACTTGAACACAAACTCATGTATTGAGGCATACACCTAGGGGCACCCAGGGAAGGACCGGGGGCACAGTAAGACAAAACGCGACCTCTGTCGAACCACGGAACGCACCCAGGGGTCCAAGATCCTAAGAGAGAAAAAATATCCACCAAGATATCATCCAAAGACCTCCACGGCCGCTGGACGAGGGCCAGGACGGCGTCCACCTCGGCCTTTAGCATGGTGCGAAGGCCGGCGCTGCGACCTTGGGACCAAAAGGTGGGGAAGCGTTAGGGCGAAGTCGAGATTTGAGGTATGGGAAAAAGGAGACGAGGATGAAAGTGCACAAGTCGCACCAGGTGCAAATCGCACCAATGGCAGAAAAATCGCAAATCGCAAGGGCAATTCGAAAATTTATCGCTAGATGCGAAGAGCAGAGCCGAGGCATGTAAGGTCCTAATATCCCGCCGTCGATGATCAGTCAATCCCAAGTCCCCCCCTCTATCGCTCGACTCACCCGGTTGGGGGGGTTGAGGGAGAGCACGCCCCGTTGTGGTGCTGACCATACCCCCCTGCTTCCTACCACCTCCAGAATCTCCAGGTTCCAGACGCGTAGGTAGTTCTCCTCTGCGAACCCTACGGCAGTGCCAGTGCGATCTGCCAGCTTGATCGAAAAAAATTCTCCAGAAGTAGCACAGAGCCACTAGAGCGCAAGCTCATGCTAGTAGCCGACCCGTCCGGCTGGCAGAGCAAAGGGGTCACCAGACGACGTAGACAGGGAAACATCAACAGGGAGCTTGGTCGCTTGGCAACCTCGGGTTCGCAGGCAGAGCCTCAAACACCGATAAATGTTAGCGACGTCAAGGACGCGAGCAGAGCAAGACGGGACCTCCACCGATGTCCAGGCTAGTCGCCGACTTGAGTCTGAACGTCACAGTCACTACGACAGACGGGAGGAGGCGACAGACGGCAGGGAAAGAAGGGAAGATGGAGATGAACTGGGGGGGGGGGGGGGGGGGGGGGGGGGGGGGGGGTACTTATCCACGATGGCGGAAGGATCCTCCTCTCCGGCAGCAGAGGCCGCTGGCGCGCGAATCAATCAGCCAATTTGTCGGCATTGCAGGACTCGGAACTTCCAGAATGGGCTCGTTGAAGCCAAGAGAGGACGACGTAGAAGATGCATTAAGCAGTGGTACATGATGGACCCCAATGACCTATCTGCTTTAATACACTCCGTAGAGTGGAAAGAAGATGATTGCGACGGAACAGACGCGCCAATTATACACGGAGACGAGAATAATGTTACAAGCACAGAGACCCATTAAGGCACCAGTGAGGGAAGGAGCGCACACCTGGAACCTGATAAGGTACAGGCTATCAGCAGTGTTAGGGGATCAGGGGACGCAGCCCACCAGAAGAGATGTCACCTGTCATGAAGGATGAACTATAGTCTACGGGAAGCTTTATCTATCTACGCTATAGTCTAGGTATCGACGTAGTCCCAGCTAAAATGATAGTCACAAAAGTCAATTGTAGCAATTGATATGCTGATGGGTGTGTCTGCACTGCCGGAGCAGAACCCGCACCCGCCAAAATACCTCGCAGCAGTTCAGCCGATCCCTTAAACAGGATATATCGTACTTATCCCCCGAAAATATCGTGCAGTACGCATAGTTTGTCAACCTTTTATTTGCTCTTTTGTACGCTTTTTTGAGGTCACCTCCAGGACCAGTGTTCTGAGGGGTATTTGCCCAAACCCTCACTGTTATATAACTGTCCAGCTGCCTCGGCGCTGTGTCAGTTCTCGGCATTGATTTTGCTGAGTTGTAACTCATATCCTCTCTCTCACGCATAGTTACCCTTGTTGATCGGAGACGTGAAGGGGCCGAGCAGGCCAGAACTAATCGCTTTGTGAGTGGTTACAAGAGGAAAACTCAATCTATTTATATGCATAGGATAGCTTGACACGTAATCAGAGAGCACGTAATGCACAGCTATAACAAAGTAACAAAGCAGCTGCAGAGCAGCGGGAAAAAATGTGCTGTCAGGGATGAGCACCACCTAGATACTTAACCGTGGGGAAAACCCCACGGGGGTTAAAACATTCACCAGACCCTAACCTTCCCGGCACGGCACCTGGCGCCTCAGCCCAGCTATCGCCAACATGTGCTCGAGGCACATCTATCTTCAACACCCATCACCCGATACGCATAGTAACCCATCACCCGATACCTAATATCCATCACCCGATATGCATAATACCGGTATCGGTTCACATAATAAGCATATCGTACGGTACACGGTAAATAAATATCGTACGATATAAAGCTTGACAGCCCTAAGCATATCACAAGCACCTTACGGAATACCAGGGTCGATTGGTCTCTAGCTGGTCCTAGTGATGCTGGCGCAGAGCTGTGTACACACTCGTTAATGTTTCTTTTTGGGCGAATTTGGCCATTGACATCTCAGGTCTGGTTAACGTTACGGATTTTGGAACGCTGGCTGGAGCATCTGTCACGTCGATAATGCTGATTTTTAATGGGCGACCGGTGGCTTGGCTGAAGCTTGAAGCATCGGTATGATAGATACTTAATGTTTCGAACACGCAGACTGCTGGCTGATGCATCGTTCACAACTTGTTATTGTCGCGTTGCGTCGGACACTGAGTTGGCATAGTGCGCGCGTGGTCCGGTGCCCCAGGACCCGGGTTGCCTGCTGCCAGGCCATAGGCTAGCTATGCCTGCACGTTTCTTCGAATCTTCCTGGAGACTTCCTATTTATATAGCCGCACGAGTTGCGATGTTATCTCTCTGCTCGTCAGTCTTCACTGTGTAACAACTCTATCGATTGAAAGGTTATCGGCCCGACCGGCTGCCCGCAGACAACGCCCCTGCCAAGTGGTCTTCAGCCCTGCACAAGGTTGACAGCTTTCCCTCTGACTTGCTCGACGGCTTGAGTACTCTTGCTTGGCCCTGAGTGCCTACGTGTTCACGTGAGGAATCTAACCTGCGCTGCCTCGCCTACTGCCACACACAGTTGTTGTCTCTACTTTCCACCCAGACGCCCGTAGACGCAGTCCAGAAGTCTCAGTAGATCTACGACGTGAATTGTACACTCTCAGATCACACACAGCGGTGCGCAATCCTCTGAATTGTTTGTGCCAAGGAGAGTATTAGCCCTGCCACGCATCGTACCCCACACCAACCCCCCCCCCACCCCCCCCCCCCCCCCCCCCCCCCCCCTCCCCCCTCCCCCTCCGCTCTCTGAATCCGTCACCTCCTTATCCCCCCCCTGCTCACTACACCAACCATTTCAGACCACCAGGATCCATTTGGATCCCCTTCGCAGTCAACACTCCTCACCTACCCTCCGAACCGCACACCCAAGACTGAAGCCCGACAAGCTCACCCGGATTTACCCACTGGCCGGTTATTAACCCGTGTAGTCCAAGACCCCAAGACCCCACGCCGCACAGACAACATGGCGACCCCAACAAGCCCCCTGCATTCGTCTGACGGCAACCCTAATGTTCCCTGGCACAAGTTTGGACCCTTCCTCCTTCGTCACCTCAGTCCCACCTGGATGCATCTCCTCCCCATTGACGGCGGCGATGGCAAGTTCAACCCCCACGGTGACCACCACAGGTGAGAATACCCATTGAAGACTCTCATTACCCGCAATGCTGACCATGCTAATGCAAATATATGCTCTCGTGTGTTCCTTCACCGCATCACGATCGTGAAGAATGCTGTCGCTCTCAATGAATCCTCAGGCATTGTTCAGACGCACATACAGCAGGCCATACTTGCACAACATGATGTTGCTGCCAAAGCCTACCAGTTCCTGAAGATCACGTATGGGAGAACGGAATTCTGACCTGGAAACTGTGCTGTGAGATCCATGTACATTCTGAGCATGACGACATCTGAACCCCTGCAGGTCTACCTCCTCATATCTTATACTCCTTGCTTCCCCAAGTCATGGAGTCAGCAACACCTCCACCCCTGCCTTCTTAGCATCATTGTCCGGACTCTCACCTCGCCCAGAATACAACATTACAATGGTTTCAAGAACTCCTTCCACAACTCTGTCTTGCCCTGATTTGCATCATTCCAGACACAGATCATTAGGTACCAGGTTTCCAACCAATATCTGACTCCCACCATCTCTCCCGAGGAAACCGAGCACATTGCAGCTGCTGTCTTCCATGGGAGACCAGGAAGGACCGTGTTACATCAACCCAGATGACCTGCTGGAACTGTAATGGCTTTGGACACAACTCCCACTCACTTCTCCAGTGACTCCACTAACCTGAAGTACAGACCTCCACCGTTTTCATCTACTCTGGCAATAGGAATCGCCATCACCCCCCAATGATGCAGCCAGGAGGTCCTCCGCAGTCCAAGTCCCTAGGAGGGATAGCAAGCTCCAACGAAGACCCCAAGGGCACATAGCCGCCGGTACAACAGTAGGCATGCCCATGTGGCAGATGATGACTGTTCTACTTCCCAGTCCAGCACAGACAATGAGATGACACAACTTCATGCATTGAACAACACATGATGGACCCCAGCCTCTTCAGTAATTCTGAGTCAACAGAGGCAAGTCACCACCCCTGTCTCTCCCACATGCTCCCTTGGATGACAGTACTTTCTTTGGACCCCTGAATGTACAGATGCCTGTCTTATAGAAAGGGAGAGTCCATGCCAGAACTAGTCTCAAGTATGACACTGATGATTATGAGGGGGTGAAATGTAGACCTTTCTGACAGTGCCACCCTTGATCCCTACCAGACAGCTCTCCAGACAGAGTTGGCTCTTAGACTGTGCAGCCCACTACCACTGCACCAGTAACCCCTCCAACTTTCATGACATTCAGGATCTCCCCCAGCCTATTAGCCTCCAATTGGCTGACCTTGGAGCAGCCCCACTCCTCTGCCTCCAGAAGGGAAAGCTCACATCAAAGGGCATCATGGATCCCTGATAACCTCCACATGTGCTCCTTGCTCCCCCCCTGACTACAGCCAACACATCGCTTGCATGCAGCACACAGGCTCTCCCCAAGCTTCAGTTCACATGTCCAATGCTACTGCTACTACTCTCTCCTTACCACAACCAGGGGTACAAAGACAATCCTCTTATCCCCCAAAGGCATGGTCTCTACTTCACTAGCACCTCTTAGAAACCTACCCCTCCCACTACCCCTCTCCCTATCCCCAATACCCCATCTCCCCCCACATTCCCTTGATAATCATGATGGTCAACCCAACCAGAACTGGTCAACCAGCCTGCGGCACTACAATGAGGGCTTTGCTGGCAGCTGCTCCATCGATCCCACAAGATACTGTAGCAGCTCCAGTAGTCTACCAGATCTGATCCCGTCATTGGTGATGATGACCTGCCTGACCTTGCCCAAGCCCGTCCCCATCCTTGCTCCGTCAGACAATAGGGATAATTCACATCACACCCGATGATCTGTACACCACCTTCTTCACATGACTTCATCCCAGATCCTGCCTACCTACCGCCCCCATCCAACAGCTTCCACTGTTCCTTTGATGACCTCTGTAACCTGACAGAAGCACAAGCCAGAATGAAATGAGACCTCATCTAGACCAACGCAGGACTACATATGAGGATGCATTCCCTGTTGATGGACAAGGTCCTGCACGCATGAGCTCTCCCAAGCCCTTAGATTTGACCATGGATCCCTCAGCTACTTCTCCTCCCCTGATCACCCCTCACTCATTCACATGAACACCTACCCAGTCCATTTCCTTAACAACTCTGGTTCTCTCCAGAACCAGGTTTGGAACCCTGCTGACTACCCTCAACAACTCCCCTTCTTCCCTAAGAGCCTTTAGCATCAGACCTAGACAGCCTGTCCCCACCCTCACTCACTCAACAGCTAGCCAACCAGTTCCCTACCCTGCTAGCATTTGAGCAGAACTAAATTCCCCAACAGCAGATGCTAGCAGCCCTCATAATCTGTGGACCCTCTATCTTCTCAAGCATCAACAGATTTCAGCACATGGCCCATATCTACCCCACTGTTTCTACAGCTGCAGCCCACCCTTCAGTGGCCATCTGCCTACAACGCCATGGTCCAAGCACATGCAAGGATCCTTGCCACCTGGCCCAAATGCTCATGCATCCCATCAGCTGTGTGAACCCTGGAGGCAGAGTCATCTGTGTCAACAACCTCAGCATGCACTGGAACCAAGGATTTCACATTCATCAACATGCTGACACCCAAGGATGTCTAGGAAATCCTTCCCCACTCTCCTAAAGAAAATCCACAGCCAGCTGGACATGGATGGATACCCAGCATCTGGCACCTAAATATCACCTATAGTCTATTGCTCCTTATTGTTTTGCCATGAAAACACTCTAAGATTAATCTGGTACCTGCCTCCTGTACTGGTGTCTTGTACTGCCTCATGTACTGCTCCGCCCACCTCATTTAGAATCCATCATCAAGTTACTACTGCCGTATGTCTGCAAAACTCTATTTAGGATGAGCCCAATTATGGGGGACGACTAGCACAGACATCTTGTCTAAACTTATTCCTCATCTCAAATCATGTCCTACTTTTCGTTACCTACCTAGCCTCAGCCTAACAGCAGCTCCTTCGAGCTTCCCAGCACCTCCCTGCAAACTAGCCTGCAGCCTACCGGCAGTTTCCTCCCAGCTTCCTTGCAGCTCCTCTGCTAAACCTGCAGCCTATCTGCAGTTTCTCCCAGCTTCCCTGCAGCCCCTCTGCTACCTAGCCTGCAGCCTATCTGCAGTTTCCCTCTAGCTTCCTAAGGCAGCCTGTCAGCGTATACTACTAGGACACGAGTGCCTGATTGGCATCTGAATCAGATTCCAATCAGGCACTCGTGTCCCAGTAGTATCCTCTGACAATAATGCATGTCCCGGGAGGAGAACAGATTACCCAGAGGTTCCACTAATCCACAGCCAAGCTTTCGGCTCTGGTCTTACGATTGGGGGCAACTTAGTACTGATCAGACCCGCACCCCGCCTGTGTACAGCGTCCTTATAGGGAGGATCGAACCCCCCCGTTTTTCCCCCGGGCCACATTTTGTCAGAGATACTACTAGGACACGAGTGGCCGATTGGAATCTGATTCAGATGCCAATCAGGCCCTCGTGTCCTAGTAGTATACGCTATCTCTCGAGACAGGTAAAGGGAAGGGGAAGGGGAAGGGGGGAAAGGGGAGAGTGGGGACGGCAGAGAAGAAGTATTTCACACACAACGTAGTATTATTAACATATATATATATCGTATACTACTAATTACAAAAACGATTCTGATTGGCATCTTAATCATATTCCAATCAGTCCACTCTTGTCACTATTGTAATTCTGACATAATGCTGGCCCCGTTCGGAAAACGGGGGTTTCGATCCTCCTATAAGGACGTGTACACAGCGGTTGGGGGTCTGATCAGTACTAAGTTTGCCCCCAATCGTAAGACCAGAGCCGAAAGCAAAAAGGATGAAGGGTAGAAGAAGTAAAAGAAAGTAACAAAAGAGACGCGGGAGGAGGAACCAAAAAAATCAGGAGGCAAAATGAGGCAAAAAAAAGGAAAAGGAGAAAGCCACTGGGAGGAAAGAGTTGTACTATAAAACGAGGAAGGGGCGAAGGAAAGAGGAAGAATAAGCGATAGAGGGTAGAAAAGGACAAAAAAAGGGTACCGTGGGAGAAAAAAGCTGAGAGAGAAAGTAGGTGGCGAGAGGAAGATACAAAAATGAGACACTTCAGGGGTGGGGGGAAGCGAATGGGCAGAAAAGGAAGTGAGATAGGGAAATCAGAGGAGAAGGGAAGAGAAAGGAGGTGAACGGCAAGGTAGAGAGGATAAAGTGAAGAAACGGCACGTTGGCTGTGGATTAGTTGGAACCTCTGGTAAGCTGTTTCTCCTCCCGGCCATGCATTATTGTCAGAGATACACTGTGACAACTAGTGCCTGATTGGATCTGATTCAGATCCAATCAGGCACTCGTGTCCTAGTAGTATCGCTGACATGCTGCCTTAGGAAGCTGATGGGAAACTGCAGATAGTCTGCAGACTAGGTGCAGAGGGGCTGCAGGGAACTGGGAGAAAACGCAGATAGGCTGCAAGGCCTAGTTAGTCAGGGACTGCACGGAAGCTGGGAAGAACGCCGGAGGCTTGCAGGACTAGTTTGCAGGAGGCTGCTGGTAAGCTCGAGAAAGCTGCTGTTAGCTGCAGGCTAGGTAAGGTCAGAAAGTAGGACATGATTTGAGAATGAGAGAATAAGTTTAAGACAGAATGTCTGTGCTAGTTCCGTCCCCCATATTGGGCTCATCCTAAATTAGAGTTTTGGCAGACATACGGCATAACTTGAATGATGATTCTAAATTAATGGGGCAGCAGTACATGAGTCAGTACAAGACACCATGTAGCAGGATGCAGTACCCAGAATTAATCTTATAGTGTTCTGCTAAAAACACTAAGGAGCAATAGACTATGGTGTATATTTTAGGTGCCAGAATGCTGGTCCCATCCATGTCCCACTGGCTGTGGATTTTCTTTAGGAGAGTGGGGAAGGATTCTATGACCTCCCTTGGGTGGTCCAGCATGTTTGATGATGTGAATCCATTGGGTTTCCAGTGCAGGCTGAGGTTGTTGACCGTGACTCTGCCTCCATGGTCAACAGCTGATGGGAATGCAGGAGATCTGGGCAGGTTGGCAATGATCCCTTGCATTTGGCTGGACCCATTGCTGCTTGTAGTCAATGGCCACTGAAGGGTGGGCCTGTCAGCTGTAGAAACAGTGGGGTAGTATGGGCCATGTTGCCTGAAAATCTGTGACATGCTTGAGAGATAGAGGTCCACCATACTTATGAAGGGCTGCTATGCATCTGTCTGTTGGGTATTTAGTCTGCGCAAATGCTAGCAGGTAGGGAACTTGTTGGCTAGCTGGTGAGTGAGGGTGGTGACAGGCTGTCTAGGTCTGATGCTAAAGGCTCCTTAGGGAAGAGGGGAGTTGTTGGGGAGGGTGTCATCAGGGTTCCAACCTGGTCTCTGGATAGACCAGAGGTGTTAAGGAAGTGTACTGGGTAGTTTTCCTGTTGACATGATGAGGGCTGATCAGGGGGAGGAGAATTAAGCTGAGGGAATCCACTGTCAAATCTAAGGCTTGGGAGAGCTCATGCTGAGTGTCAGGACCCTGTTCCTCACTCAGGAATGCATCCGTCATGATGTTAGTCCTGCTTGGGTCTAGCATGAGGTCCATTTCTATTCTTGCTTGTGCTTCTGTCAGGTTACAGAGGTCATCAAGGAAAAGTGGGAAGCCTGTTTGTATTGGGGGCGGTAAGTAGGCAGGATCGGGATGGAGTCATGTGAAGAGGTGGTGTACAGCTCATCTTGGTGTGATTTGAATTATCCCCTATTGTCTGACTGGAGCAAGGATGGTGGACGGGCTTTGGTCAAGGTCATGCAGGTCATCATCACCAATGACTTGCCAACGCCAAAGCCATTTCCGGAGGTTAACATCGTATTTTCGCCTCATGCCGTGGTCTGTGGGCGAAAGCTTCCCGGACAGTGATTTTTCTAAGGAATTGGGCAAAAACATTAAGTATATGGCAGCCATACACCCAGGTGTAGACTTAGGTAGGGCAGAAACATTAAGTATATGGCAGCCATATACCCAGGTGTAGACTTTGGTGGGACGGAAACATTAAGTATATGGCAGCCACTTACTCAGGTGTAGATTTTAAAAGCCCCCACATTAGTATCTGTACGCCCGAGATACGCAGTTACAAGCCAGGTTCCATTAAAATCGGGCTGTAAAATTTGCTGTGTAAAAAATTACTGTGTAACTTTGACCTCAATTCTAAATAATTACATTCCTAAAAACGAGATTTTGTATTACTATTTCTGATTACTATTACTAAATACTATTACTTTACTATTACTAATATAAACCTTCAACGAATTGGTTTGGCCTAGAAAACCAATCTTGTCGCAAAGTTCGTGCGTTAACTATGGGACATAAAGAGTCAAAATCCTAGCAAACCCTGTGTGGAAAATACAAAGCAACTAGCTTTGGTTATTCTAGAAAAACATTAATTATCAATAATTGCAGGCAGACCCAAGGTCTCCAAGGCAGCAGCTAGCTTCAGGGAGGTGGGTAGCTCCAGGCAGCTCCAAGCAGCTCCAGGCAGGGGGGTGCAGCTCCAGGAAGGGGCAGGGGGGGCGGGGGGGGGGGGGGGGGGGGGGGGGGAGTGGGGGGGGTAGCTCCAGGCAGGGGGGGTGCAGCTCCAGCTCTTGAAAGGGAGGGGGCAGCTGCTGGCAGGGGGGGGGGGGGGGGGGGGGGGGGGGGGGGGGGGGGGGGCAGCTCCAGGTAGCTCCAGGCAAGGTGGGGGTGAGCTCAAGAAGGTAGGGGGGGGGGGAGGGGGGGTGGGGGGGGGGGGCAGATCGAGCTCCATGCAGGTCCAGGTCATGCATGGGGCAGCTAGGCAGGTCAGATTAGGGGAGCTCCACACAAGCCGGAGTCAGGAAGGACGCACAAGCAACGCAAGCACATTTCGTACATCGAGAATCAAATAATCAATTATCAGGTGTTATTTGGTCCACTAGCAATGATACGAATAGCGACGAACTACAGAAGCCAACAATCAGGATTCGATGCACACCAAGTCTAAGAATTTAACAAGCAAGAAGCGCTGATCGAAGGCAAGAGAGCAGCAAGGCGTGCTGATCGCAGCCAGCCGGAAGAATCAGTGGGCGATGGTTAAATCTGGAGATGCCAAAGAGCTGGAGCAAGAGCAAGGGGCGTGGAATGGCATCGAGACTGTGATGGCGTACTGTGACACAGTGGAGGCGAAACCGCCGGCACGACTAACTAAATCAGCGGCTGTATCTGCGTCACCTGGGAATGGAGAATGGGGTTGGAGGGTGGGGTAGGCTCAGTCGCAAAAAATAATAACTCGAAGCCACGCAAGCTACCAGCAGAAGCGTGAGACATTACCCAACCATACCCACACCTGGGAGGCCCGTAGGACCAAAACGGAAGAACATTATTAATAGGGCGTGCGCCGATAAATCGGGCTTAAAAAAAGTCATGTGTCCGGATGACCCGGAGTCCGAGGGTACACGATTTACGTAAGTTGACTGCGCGAGCTCAACAGAGCACAGATCGAGCCAGGGAACGATCAATCGCCCATAGAAGTGCTGCCATCCATCATATTGCCTGAAGCCCTGAATTGTCAGAAACTGGCGTGAGTCCTGCCTCTCGTTCCGACTGCTGCGGGTCGGTATGCCGCTGTAAGGGTGGAAAGGGATCTGGCATGGTGCTTGTGTATGTCAAATGGGTGACCTCCTCATTTCGACACCAAATCACCTGGGTTAGATCTGATGTGAGGGTTGCGCGTTGCAATCTCGTGATCTGCCAGACTTGCATTAAGTTTCCAACTGGATGAGACTCATTAAAAAAAATAAGATATGAGCCCCTTTGGGCAAATGTTCGGTCAAATTACACGATATGTGCCGAATCCGGTCTGAAACCCAGAACGGGAAGGTTTGTCAATTTTTTTAGCACCTTGGCTAAGGGTGTTTTGAAGTCGAGATTACAATTTTGGCTGGGAAAAAAGTGAAAAAGTGTTAACTTTTTTGCCCGAAAGTTTCGGTCCATTTGGGGCATGTTGAGGCCACATTTGCGGTTGCGCAGCCAAAGGGACACAATTTTTTTGCGATGACTCAACACGAAGCTGTCGTCTGAAGGCCTATACAAAAAAAAGTGTCACTGCTGGCTGCGCATCGGCTTAGAGACATGCCAAAACGTGTAACCAGATCTGGCCCTAGCTTAACCCCCCCGAGCGCGTTCCCTTAATCCCACTGAGCACGTCCTTTGAGGTTGTGTGACACTGTGCGACGCGGTGCGACCCTCTCGTGTGCGAGTTTTGGGCGAAATGGGCCCTTGGTCGCGAAGAAGTGCGACCGCGAGTGAGTGATTTGTGCCCTGGGTGGCACCTGGGTCACACCTGGGTCGCAAAGGCCCAGCCCAGGTAGCTATCTCAGGCCTACCCCTGATGGAAAAGAAAAGAAAAGCAGTACGCAATTCGGCGTGATGAAGGAAGCTTGCACAAAGGGGGTCCCGGACAACACCATCAAAACGGGGGGGTGGCTAGGGGGGGCGGGTACCCCCCACGAATAAGCCGGTGGCGGAAAAAGAAGGAGTGGGGACGAGAGTGTGTAGCAAGAGTCCATGAGCCGGCGGGACACACAATGGTATGTGCGCATCGGACGGCATGCAGGGGAGGGAGTGGAGGAGGGGTTGGTGTCAGTAGGATGGAGCCGAGAGAAGAAAAAATGGGAATAAGGAGGCGAAGAGGGTGCCGAGAGGAACAGCCGAGGATTGATGGGGTCCGGGGAGAGATGTGGAGAGACCGCCAACCAGCAGCGAGAAGAGCGAACACGGTGGTTGGAAATGCTGAAGCGCGTTTAATGGCCTAAGGGTGTCGATAGCGGGCGTCGCTAGGTACCTTAGTCAGAACCGTGATGAAATGACCCAGGATCATTCTGCCAGGACCGACAGTACAGATGTACAATCTACGAGTCGAAGTCTTCTCTAGTCCTGGAGCTACTTAGTCTGACTCCTATTCCTAAAGCCACGCCGACTAGGCGTTTATCTTTCTTTCTTTCTGACTGATGGTTGATTGGTTGATTGTTGCAATGACGCAGGAGCGTTAATGGACCGTCTAAAAAAGAAACGAAGAAGAGGAGGAGCGGGCCCCCACCGGGCCAGTCCGCGGAAGTGACCCCGTGTCGAGCGGTCCTTAAAGCAAGTCACGACTATCCTTTGAACCAGTTAGGACAGCCATACATGCAATTACTATAGAGCACCCAGCTCTCTTTCCCAACGTCCTACCAAAGCACCACCACCATTTCTGGTCGTCGACTTCATGGGAGAAGTCGGGCCTTGGGCGTGGTCCACTCCCCCTCAACCCTGCCTTTGGGAAATTGCAGAGGCAGAGGTCTAGGCCATGCCGACAGAGGTTGTACCAACACAGGAGACAGGTGTGATGAGGGATTAAGGGTACTTATTGTGTTTGTGTTTGTGTGTGTGTGCGTAGATGCTTGGGCGGACAGACGTGTGTAAAATAAAATGCATGTTTTCTTGAAGACCCCCCCCCACTCCCCCCCCCCCCCCCCCCCCCCCCCCCAAATACTGACACCACAGTTGATGGTATCACATTTTGCATGATGTGGATGATGCCAAGACATTACTCTTTTCTTATGATGCGCAGAGGAATATGTACTGAGATAACTTATGTGAGGATGTTTAGGTTTGCCGGAATTTGGGGGGGTGGGGGGGGGGGTGGGTGGGCTTGAGGCTAGGTTGGTAGTAAAAAACTGGTGGTTACTTTTCTGCGCAATAGAGGCTTGACAAAGTCGTTACAAACCAGTGTAACATATGTCATCCATGTGCAAAATGCATGTTTTCTACCCCAACCCCCACACCCCCCACCAAAAAAAAGGATTTGAATACCTGTAGATCGGGAAACAAACTGTCAAGTTAATGGACTGTTTCCATTGTAGACAAGCACACAAAGAAGTGAGTATAGCATGGGGGGGCCTAGTGTTGGAAGACGGTGAGCAGCCCATAGTGGCTTGAAAAATCATGTATCCGTTCAAACCCTCGATTTTATAGTATATTCACATAGCTTCACTAGGAGTCAGTTGACTCTTACTAACGGCGTGAAGAAGCCCTTACAGGTGAAGTACCAGGGTAATTCGAAAGCGCGCGCTTTTTGAGCTTTTGAGCGCTGACTTTTTGACCCCTGTGCGCTTTAAGCGCAGTTTTTTGCACCCCCTTGTGGGCGCTGCAAGCAATTTTTTGCGCTTTTCGCACTACAAAGCGCAGTTTTTTGTTTTCAAGTGCGCTAAAGCGCTGGCCAATTTGGCCACATGAAGTACCCGGTGAAGTACTTTAGGATACCCAGCAATACACGGGGAGAACGATCCGCATTACATAATGTAGCAGGATAGCCTGCTACTAGTCTAACTTGACATCCGAGTCTGTCAAGTTAGACTAGTAGCAGGCTATCCTGCTACACTTGGAGGTAGGCTAAAGGGACATATCGCAAAGACAGACTCGAGATGTCAAGTTAGACTAGTAGCAGGCTATCCTGCTACACATAACCTCTGCCATCCCATAACACTCCCCCCCAATTCCTGGTACTCTTTTGAGACCCAGGATTTTCTTTAATCAAAGTGTGGAGGAGATGTGACGGAATGCTCTTAAGATGGGCCCATGACGAGGAGGAGAGAAGGAGAGAAAACAAAAATTAGGACAACTGTTTCATTACCAATACGAAGATGGACAGGAACGTCTTCCGCGCCATACAAGACAGAGAGGGAGATGTGACGGACCGCTCTTCAGATGGGCCCATGACGAGGAGGAGAGAGGGAGAGCAAACAGGACTTAGGACAACTGTTACATTACAATATGAAGATGGACAGGAACGTCTTCCGCGCCATACAAGACAGAAAACGGAACCCCAAACCAGGAACCGAACTAACCGACATATCCAACTAACATAACGATTTGCCAGCTACATCCACACACGCGACAGGACAAGGCAGAGAGATGCCATTCTCTCTCATTACCCCCCCACTCTATGAGGTTGTTGCCATCAACAACTCCACAATTCATGCAACACAACTTGCGACACAAACCACGTGACCTCCATCAAACGTCCTAAACCAGGACAAACCACAAGTGACACCAGCACAACAACTCAACACAAGTGACACCCGCACAACAACTCAACACAAGGGACACCCAGCACAACAACTCAACCATGAATCCACATGTTGAGGTGTTAGTCATGAATCCAGGTGACTAACCAGAGTCTAACATGAATCCACATGTTGAGGTGTTAGTCATGAATCCACATGTTGAGGGTGTTAGTCATGAATCCACATGATAACCAGAGTCTAACATGAATCCACATGTTGAGGTGTTAGTCATGAATCCACATGTTGAGGTGGTAGTCATGAATCACAGACTAACCAGAGTCTAACATGAATCCACTGATAACCAACCAGAGAGCAACAAGGCACTGGCACAAGCACTCCCTCACCCACGAATCCACATGGTGAGGTTTTGAGTCGTGAATCATATGACCAACCAGGGTCTATCATGAATCCACACGATAACCCTACTGTGACACCAACTGCAAAGGAAACAAGAAAGTATCTTGCCGAGCAAAGATCGTGCTACACAAAGGGCCAAAACAAGATAATCCAGCAATTATGAAAAGGACAGCATAAGCCGTGTAAGAGGTATGGGCGCTCAATACCAACAAGTACTGCCCCTTATTGAACAACCCCAGTCTTAGGCCGGGAGATAGAAAGAGCCCCTGATGTACATGGGTTACTAGAACTGCACTACTGATGCTGGGACTGCAACCCCTCAGGGGAAAACCCTGAGGCATGAAGTAAAGACTATTTCAGTCCATAAATAGCAGAGAGACACTTATAAGTAGGGAACGGCAATATGATATCATGTCATATGATATCATATGATATCATGTCATATGATATCATGTCATATCATATGATATCGATATCATATGATATCATGTCATCATATGATATCATATGATGCCGGAAGTCTGACTAGGCTAAAGTTACCATTTATATACTATCATATGATGCAATTCATATGATATCATATGATATCATACTAGCCTTTGGTCAACATCATATGATTCGCGGTCCCTACTTATAATTATGCCCTTTCAACTTGTGCAGTCCAGGTCTGGGTATATATGCAGATATACAGATATAGGGAGGAAAGCTTCTGGGAGAGAAACAAAGCCAAACTTTTGTTTGTACAATCGCCATTCCGTTGCCATGCATCCTGTCCCTGCATGGCAACGGGAGGGATCCCTCAATCTCACGCCTCTGGCTATGGCGTACTAATTTTCATTTTTTTTACTCTTTCAGTCCATAATAGCATAGAGACGCTTCTAATTACGCCCTTTCAAACTTGTGCAGTTCGGGTTCTGGTTGTGCAGAGAAATAGGGAGAAAGCTTCTGGGGGAGAAACAAAACCAAACATTTTTTGTGCAATGCGTCGCCATTCCGTACTACATGTCCCTGCATGGCAACGCACTGGGCCTGGCTAAACTAGTCAGAAATGCCCCCCCCTCCGTGCTTAGCGCTCCGCCGGGTTTGGGGGACAGCGCATCGCACTGGGGTCGCACCGAGTCGCTTTAATTGCGACGCGACGCACATACAAAACCCAGTGCACGTAGGATGATTGCTGGGTGAGTTTAGGGTTCAGTGAGATACGGCATGCATGAGGAGGAGAACATGACAGGGAAAGAAGGGCAGTAGCTGGCAACAGATAGATCAGCGCCCTCGCTACTAAGCAGGCATACATTCTTGGTGACGTTGACAAAGGAGGAAAATGCGCAAGCGTAACTGCAGCCGTGCGTGGCAGCGAAGAATCCCAAAGTACTAGTCAACTTCAGATGCTGAAAGCACTGCCACTTGTCACTCTGGTAGGGCATCTGGCCAGGTCCAAAGAGAACTAAGCCTCGGTGAGTCCTGCAGTTGTTGAATTCGTGAATGGTGTCAGATATCTTGTGGTTATGAATGCAACTGGTTGGTTGACATTGATTTCTGAAAGCAATGCCACTTGTCACTCTAATAGGGCATCTGGCCAGATCCAATCATAACTAAGCCTCGGTGAGTCCTGCAGTTGTTGAATTCGTGAATGGTGTCAGATATCTTATGGTTATGAATGCAACTGGTTGGTTGACATTGATTTCTAAAGCAATGCCACTTGTCACTCTAATAGGGCATCTGGCCCGGTCCAATCATAACTAAGGCCTTGGTGAGTCCTGCAGTTGTTGAATTCGTGAATGGTTGTCAGATATCTTATGTTATGAATGCAACTAGTTGGTTGACATTGATTTCTGAAGCAATGCCACTTGTCACTCTGATTGGGCATCTGGCCCAGGTCCAAACATAACTAAGCCTCAGTGAATCCTGCAGTTAGTGAATTCAGAGATAGGATTTGTTACTTGAATCATGAATGGTATCAGATATCTTCTGGTTACGATAGTTTCTGGGTCAGACACTTCCGAATGCAATTCCTCTTCGTTGAGTCCTGCAGTTGAATGTGGAACGGTTTCAGGTGATTTAAACTGTTGTACTCCAACTAATTCTGGGAAATTCGACACCCGGCGGCCGTTAGATATGGCGCGCGCAGCAGAGGCTGAGGTGGTCACTGACTTCGGAATCTTGATCAGTTCAAAGTTCAAGCCCATGCTGTGGGAACCTCTGGATAATACCTTAATTTGAATCACATTGTGTTGTAAGCAGTGGTATGAACCATCCGACCATCTGATTCAGATATTCGAATGGTTTGTACCACCACTTACTATGTGGGGATTCGTATACGGTACATAGAAAAAAAGCTACGTATTTTCCCGTATCCCGTTCCGTCTTCCCCATATTTCCCGTTTTCTCAATTTCGTATTTCCCGTATAATTCCCGTTTTCCCGATCCCCGTATTTCCCAATTTCCCGTATAATTGAGTCTCTCGTCGTTTACAACTGTTGTCAGATGAATTAATTCAAAATGATATGGGATACAATCAAGGAGCTACAAAGGGAGCGCGGCAGCGCGATTCCGCGCACGCTTTTTGAGCCCCACTAGGTGTTTCGCTCAGTTTTTCACCCCCCTATGAGCGCAACGCGCTGTTTTTGCGCTTTCAGCTCTGCAAAGCACTGGCCAATTCGACGTTTTGTGCGCTTTAAGCGCTGACCAATTCGACGTTTTGTGCGCTTTAAGCGCTGACCAATTCGACGTTTTGTGCGCTTTAAGCGCTGACCAATTCGACGATTTGTGCGCTTTAAGCGCTGACCAATTCGACGTTTTGTGCGCTTTAAGCGCTGACCAATTTGGCAAAATGTAGTTCCCATACAATCCCAAAACCAAAACAACACACTTGCCCTTCCTTTCCAAAACCCCCCCAATAATCCATCCCATTCCAACCGCAGAGCCTTCCAACCCATATCTTCCCCGCTCCTGCCTTTTCCCTTGCCCTCTCGTTCCCATCCCATCCCTTCCCCACCCCTGCCCTTTCATTCCCTCCCTGCTCCATCCCCTCCCCAGACCTTTCATTCCCGACCTATCTCTTCCCCGCTCATGCTCTTCCAAAAAGCTTCATTTTTCTTGTAGCCTGCCCCCTTGCAGTGCCCCCCCCCAGCCCCCACCCAGCCCCCAGCGCTCACCGCGGGGCCAAAGCAGACGCACCCTCCAGTCCCAGACAGCCTTGGTGGTGGGTTTGCCTTCAGTGTTTAGAATGTAAAAGGTTCGGTTTTTACCCCCCGTACAAGCTTTAAGTCTCGGGCCGCACACGCAAAATCCCTGTCAAAGGTTATGATTGAGATTAGCTTTTTATGATTTAGGCTTTCATCTTGACGCACACGAACCTTCGTTCTGCCAACAAAGGGATGCGCTGGTAAGATTCAGTGTTAGGTTTTTTCCCCAATCTCACAAAGCACCCACTGGCCACCCAGACGTCAAGGATATAACAGGGTACTTACAAAAATACACGCCGCACAGGCCCCACTGCATTAAGCCGCTGGCCTTTTTTTGAGCCCCACCCTCGCGTTTTCGAGGCACCGTTTTTTTCAACCTTCTGTGGACGCAAGCACACAGGTTGTGTTTTGCCAGTACAAAGCCCGCTGACCAAATTTTTGGGTTGACTGTTTTTGTGCGCTCTAAGCGCTGAACCATTTGAACAAAATGAAAGTAAACCCTGAATGCAAATAGTGATGCGGACATTCTCACCAGACAGATTTGGCTCACCAATGTTTTTTCCTTTTTTGGTCTGTTGATGTTCAAAAAGTCCCCCCCCCTTGAACTCCCCTCCAAGCCGTGGGCACATTGGAGGACCAAGGAAAAATATAAATCAATCATCATCATCCATAAATTCCAATCATCATCATCACAGTTGAGAATCATGAAAAGGTTAACCAATCCAAGAACAAGTGCCAGGGTTAACTGGTTGGTCGGTATGGGTTTTTAGGGTCATTTTTTTGGTTTGCGCTTATTTTTGTTGCTCATCCTGTCGCAACTACCCCTCTTATTTGGGTTGCGCTTTTTGGGTTGGACTCCAACCTGTAAGAACTCGGAAATCTGCCGCACTGGTTGTCACTGGAGGGGGGGTTCACAATTTGCGTCAATCACGGCAGTCGTGGGGTCCAAAACCATGCGCTTGTCTAGAGCCGTAATAGCCGTTCCGGCAGTTAGTGGGGGGGGAGTGGGTGGGAGGGGAGGGACCTACAAGTTGCAGGGGTTTGGACTGACCAGTCTTTCGGGGTGGTTCAGATCAGCCATGTATTTATCGTATAGCCGGCCACTACTAATCAGGTCAGCCACTATATAAGCGTAGAAACTAAGATACCCGGTAGCGAAAAAAGCAAGGGACCGGAAATTGTCAAATGGATGCGTACCATCACATGGCAAGCACTAAGCCTCGGGAGCTTCGGGGGGCTCCTGCGAATAGGTTACCCTGGCCAGAGAACCCCAGCCCACTGTGCTAGGCCTGAATGCAACCAAGTTCTGATAACCTTACCGGCTGGGCGACGCACAAGAATCCCTAACGGTGTCTGAAATTCGGAGCTTCCGGTGCAACAGGGGTGGGGGGTGGGGGAGAGATGGGAACAGGGTTGGCAGAACTAGAGACCCCATCGAGTACAATCGAAAAAGTTGTGTCCCTGGGCAAGCTCAAAGCGTTGACTCAGTGGTACTACGAATGGGGAACTGAAAAGAACGATACTACAAGTCGCGCGCCGCCCCGCGGAAGCGCGATTTCACGGTGGCCTTTGATTAAAGTAATTGAGTCCCCACTTTGGCTGGCGCCGGTTTTCACCTTCTTGGTGTGTTTCGTTTGGGCGTTCCAACAGAGCCCCACCTGGGCCGCACCGGAGCCAGCAGTTTTGTGGGGGTTGTGGTTGTTGGGTTGTTGGGTGGGGGTGTTTGTGGTGTGGTTTTGTGTGGTGGGGGGGGGGGGGGGGGGGGTGGTGAGGGGGCGGGGGGGCCCACAAAGCGGCTGACCAAGGACACGGGGGGCAGGGAACTGACAAAAGGAGTACCCGACATAACGGACTATTCTTGCAAGGGGCGGCGGCCACCGAGGACGCAACGCTCCTAAACACCCGGGGTTTGCAGTCCCCAAGGGTGGGGGATGTAATGTTTGTTACAGTCCAGGGGGTACAGCCAAATAGGGCTAAAAGGGACTTGCCCCAAAACCGTAGAGAAGGGCCAAACCAAAGAAAAAGCAAACGTAGGGAACTGAACCCAAAAACAAGGTTCAAACTGACGGGGGGCCGGAAGTTTTTGTGATTATACACATCACGAGGCATCCACGGAGGGTGGAGGCAGTGGCAACATGTTGTCGAAGAAGAAGGACAAACTGTTGGAACAACTCAAGGCCCATCAAGGATCCAGCTAAATTAAGAGGACTTAAATCAGTGTACGGTCGGGCGATTGACTTTTCAAAGAGGATCCCGGATTTACATCACAAGTGAGATTCACCGAGGGTACCTTGGGTACATCACAATTGGAAGATTCAAAGAGGATTTACCCCTGATGTAACAGCAAATCTACGATTGGAGATTTCATAACAGCATACCTGAAGATATGACATCCATAACTGAAGGCCAAGTTCCCGGATGTTTTAACCTTTTGTTGGGCTAACTTTCCTTTCTCGTTTGAAAATCCTTGTCGCCTGCATTATGGTCCCAAACAAGGAAGGCCATCCCACCTTGACTCCTGTTCACCCTGGGATGGCAAATCATTAAGGTTACTGCTGATAGGATATGCAAGGATGGCCCCCGGCCTGGAGCCAGCTCCTAGTGAACTGGCCGAGACAGCCAACTTGGTGAATACGACCGCTTCACTACTTGCCTTTTCTCCAGGACGGGCTGCAGCGAATCGAAGATCTTTGAGTGCAAGCATGGAGAAAGCGCCTTCCATGGATCGGCCCATGCCCCTCCAACCTAGGGTTCTATCTTGTTTTTGTTGTCGTGAAGTAGGTGGTGACTAACCCGCCCCACTCCTACTTTGATAGAGCGCCCTCAAAAAAATGCCCATCATAATTATCTTCGTGTGATAAACAGAGCCCAAAAACCAGGGAATGTCAAAGACATATTGTCGGGTCGTTCAAAAAAAACCATCGGGGTGCCATCTGTAGCTCTTTGAATAATCAATCACCACGTGTGACCGAGGTTCCCAAACCCCCTGGGGCACAGGTTTCCTTTAACTTGTATTTTATTATTATTTTTTCGGGTTGTAAAGTATTATCAGGGATCATAAAAAGAAGTTCCCCCCCAGAGGTGGTTTGGGTTTGATCCTGGCAATACCTCTGACAGGGCAAAGGTTTGCTTTGGTTTCCGGGGTCTTATGACTGGGTACAGGGTATGGTTACACGGCAAGGGTTTATTAAATCATGTAGGTTGCAGGTTTACAGGCAATGTTTGTACCGGTTTCACAAGGTACATGTTTACAGGGTATATCATGCTCCACAGTTAGGGTTGGTTACATGGCTATAGGGTATATCAGCTCCACCAGGAGGGTTTGTTACATGGCTATAGGGTATATATGCTCACCAGTTCGGGTTGGTTAAAATGGCTATAGGGATATCATGGCTCCACTAGTTAGGGTTGGTTACATGGCTATTAGGGTATATTATGCTCTCACAGTTCGGTTGGTTTACATGGCTCTCGGGTATTATCATGCTCCTACAGTTAGGGTTTGGTTACATGGCTCTAGGGTATATCATGCTCCACAGTTAGGGGTTGGTTACCATGGCTATCGGGTATATCTGGCTCCACATTAGGGTTGGTTTACATGGCTTCAGGGTTATATCATGCTCCCATTAGGGTTGGTAATGGCTATAGGTATTCATGCTCACAGTTCAGGTTGGTTACATGGCTATAGGGTATATCATGCTCCACAGTTAGGTTGTTACATGGCTATAGGGTATATCATGCTCCACAGTTAGGGTTGGTTACATGGCATAGGGTATATCATGCTCCACCAGTTAGGGTTGGTTACATGGCTATAGGGTATATCATGCTCCACAGTTAGGGTTGGTTCCATGGCTATAGGTTCTCATGCTCCACAACGTCTTAGGGTTTGGTTACATGGCTATAGGGTACCGGTATATCATGCTCCACTGTTAGGGTTGGTTACATGGCTATAGGGTATATAATGCCTCCACGTTAGGGTTGGTTACATGGCTATAGGGTATATCATGCTCCACAGTTAGGGTTGGTTACATGGCTATAGGGTATATCATGCTCCACATTTAGGGTTGGATACATGGCTATAGGGTATATCATGCTCCACAGTTAGGGTTGGTTACATGGTTTCAGGGAACGGTTGCAGGGTATAGCATCCTCCACATTTAGGGTTGGTTATATAATGACTGGGTACATCATCCTCCACAGTTAGGGGTGGTTACATGGTTACAGAGTTTATCATCCTCCACAGTTGAGGTTATTTGTCTAGAAGCTGCTCTAGGTAGCTGGAAAAGAAGTTGAGTATGAGGGTAGGCCTACAACACAAACAAACACGCCTACTCTTGTGTAGGAGTGGCAACTCCATTCGAGCTGAATCCTGGGTGTCGCTGGTTCGTGTAGGAAGAAATTCCTTTCACAACTAAAAAATAATAATTCAATCATTCCTGTCCACGACCGGCCACAACTGAAAAATAATAATTCAATCATTCCTGTTCACGACCGGCCACAGCTGAAAAATAATAATTCAATCATTCCTGTCCACGACCGGCCACAACTGAAAAAACAATAATTCAATCATTCCTGTCCACGACCGGCCACAACTGAAAAACAATAATTCAATCATTCCTGTCCACGACCGGCCACAACTGAAAAATAATAATTCAATCATTCCTGTCCACGACCGGCCACAACTGAAAAACAATAATTCAATCATTCCTGTCCACGACCGGCCACAACTGAAAAACAGCAATTCAATCATTCCTGTCCACGACCGGCCACAACTGAAAAACAATAATTCAATCATTCCTGTCCACGACCGGCCACAACTGAAAAACAATAATTCAATCATTCCTGTCCACGACCGGCCACAACTGAAAAACAATAATTCAATCATTCCTGTCCACGACCGGCCACAACTGAAAAATAATAATTCAATCATTCCTGTCCACGACCGGCCACAACTGAAAAATAATAATTCAATCATTCCTGTTCACGACCGGCCACAGCTGAAAAATAATAATTCAATCATTCCTGTCCACGACCGGCCACAACTGAAAAAACAATAATTCAATCATTCCTGTCCACGACCGGCCACAACTGAAAAACAATAATTCAATCATTCCTGTCCACGACCCGGCCACAACTGAAAAACAATAATTCAATCATTCCTGTCCACGACCGGCCACAACTGAAAAACAATAATTCAATCATTCCTGTCCACGACCGGCCACAACTGAAAAACAATAATTCAATCATTCCTGTCCACGACCGGCCACAACTGAAAAACAATAATTCAATCATTCCTGTCCACGACCGGCCACAACTGAAAAACAATAATTCAATCATTCCTGTCCACGACCGGCCACAACTGAAAAACAATAATTCAATCATTCCTGTCCACGACCGGCCATAACTGAAAAACAATAATTCAATCATTCCTGTCCACGACCGGCCACAACTGAAAAATAATAATTCAATCATTCCTGTCCACGACCGGCCACAACTGACAACAAAATGTTAAGTGTTTCTGTGCAAATGCGAGCTGGCTTAAAACATATAATGAGAGGGCAATTGTAATCTGAAGTGGTAACATGATGGGACTGAGGGAGCAAGGATTCATAGCTCAGGTGTTATAGAACCTCTCTCTGATATTACGGTACTACTTCTCTGATATTACTGATATAGTGATATTACTGATAGAACCTTTCTCTGATATTAATCAAGATTACCAGACTTCACTGAGAATGATTGGCTTAGGAAAAAATGGTGAAGGCATTTCTAAAATAACAGACATTAACTGGCAATCCTTGAGTACAGTGTACCCCAGGAATCTTGGTGATAACCAAGGAATGGGTATTACAACTACCGGTATTACGTGTGCAAATTGGATGATGACAGAGGATAGAAACCATAGCTCCACAAGCTCTTACTTATTAAATAATAGGGATGATAATAAATGCATAGCATCACTACGTCTTCGAGCTCACAACTTCATCTTTTAATTAGAAAGGAGTACCTCTCGTTTAGGCAGAATTTGCAGGTGCTGTGATATGGTGATTGACAGTAGAAGAGTGATTGAACATTAAATGCATTTTATATTCGAAAGTCCGTTAAACGCCGAGGATTTATTTCTTTTTTTTGATGAAATTGAAATTGAAACTGAATTGGTGGATTAAGACTCCAGGATAAAGCTGGTCATGAATCCTGATTCCTTTGAAGGATGGAAATACTACATACAATTTCTAAAAAAATGATAGAAGAATCGCACAATTAAATTATCATCCCAGATGCGATGGTGATTTAATCATATTGTAGAATTAAATTATCACTGTAGCACAAACGCAGGGCCCTCGTCGTTAAAACGATTGCTTGGGTTTCAGTCCATCAATGCTTTTTTATTTTTAAGCCCTTCCTATCACGGTTGGCCAAGTCCCTTGGCCTACCCCTGGACTGTATTACTGTAACATACATACATACATACATGCAAGGATGGGGGTAAAAGCGATCGATCGCTGCTTCGCTGGACACAGGATTGGAGTGAGGTGGAATTATTGATGAAGCTGGAGGTGGTCAAAATATGATTGCGAAAATTGGTGTCGAGCTCGAGCTCGAGACAACGGGAAGGGTGGGAAGAATAGAGCAGGGATAATATGGACCGACTTACCGAACGATCTAGGGGCACAGGATCGTAGAAGCGAGTTGAGCGAGGGAGTCGGAATAATCTACAATAATTGCGAGACTATTTCGGTAATCAGAAGATTATCAGAAACTCGTCAGATCGTGTCGGGAGAAAGGGAACTACGAAGCCATAGTGAGCAACGGGCTTGCCTAGTAGCCTTGGGGCAACATCCAATGGACTGTCTATAGCAGTGTAACGCATAGCCAGGAAGCGATCAGAGCACCGCTATCTATCAACAAGTGAATGCTGTCTGCAGTAGACAAGCAAAAAAATGTATCATGCCGTCAGATGGTTTCATATCTGGTTGCAGTATACGCAAAAAACAGCCATGTATTGGCATCGGGGTGACGTCCTATCAAGTTTCACGGGCCAATAGAGTGTACATACTAATGCATGACTGCCAGACTCTAATGCAGACAATGCATGCCTATGACGTCTGATGCCAGAACACCTTTGATGAAGCTGAAGAAGTTGATGAAGCTGAAGAAGCTGGTTGTAGCGGGATTCCTCCCCCCTCACCTGCTGTCAGCTGTACTACTAGGACACGAGTGCCTTAATGGCATCTGATTCAGATGCCAATAAGGCGCTCGTGTCCTAGTAGTACAGCTGACAATCCCGGGACACGGGTGTCCTAGTAGTATACGCTTACAATAATGCCTGACTCGGGAGGAAAACGGGGGGGTTCGATCCTCCCCAGAAGGTCGCGGTACACAGGCGGGTTGCGGGTCTGATCAGTACTAAGTTGCCCCCAGCGTAAGACCATAGCCGAAAAAGCTTGGCTGTGGATTAGTGGAACCTCTGGGTAATCTGTTCTCCTCCCGGGACATGCATTATTGTCAGCTGTACCATTAAGGCACTCGTGTCCTAGTAGTACAGCTGACACCTGCCAAGAAAGCGCCGTATGGATGAAAATGCCGTACAGAAGAGGGACAAGTGTGAGAGGGGGTTAGGAGATGACGCTGGTAACGTCCGAAATGGACCGGCAGCAGCGAATCTAAGAAATCCTAGCTGCCGCATGGCGCACGCTAGCTCCAGGCGCAGGCGCTTGAGAAGTGGGGAGCAAGCAGGGGAGCAAGCCTTGCTCCCCCTTGAAGGGGGGAGATGCTCGCAACCTCGGAACTTTGAAAAATATTTGCCCAATGATGCGAACAGCTTCCTTTCATTCTTCCACACTTCTGCGCATTTGCGCTCGATCATCAAACACGTAATTATTGTCGCTGCCAAGCTCTTTATCACGTCAACTGCATTTCAAACTGCATAAAACGCTTAGTATGCTCCACACTATGGTTCCCCAAGGATTGCACGGGGGTACTTGTTGGTGGAAGGCGTTGAGCAGCCCAGAGTGGCCGAGAAGCCCGAGGCGCGTCGCGACTCGCAAGCCTAAAATCGCGGAGAGTGTTGGCTATCGGAGCGACAGGTATCACCAGAATCGAGTGCAGCGGACCGAAGCCTGGGTTTACGACATGGCCAGGGGCCAGTTAGGGGGGCTCTGCCCCCCCCCCCACCCCCCCCACCCCCCCCACCCCCAGACGGGGGGGGGGGGCTCCGCCAAAAAACATGCAACAATCAAATCAAATCAGCTGCATTCCATCCCCAATCCACCAGGACATGTCATTAAACTGTCAAACATACCTGTGATCACATTCTGTGCTTGGGAATGTGGTGGACCAGTGCTCAGGCTACAGACCAGTACTGTGCCTACTATCTTGTACTAGTGGCAACACCATTCGAACTCAATCCCTGGTTTGCGGTGCCTCTTGTTCGTGTTGGGAGACCCACCTACTGGGGTGAAATTCCCTTCGTAACGAAGGAGAAGAAAAATTGCGCTCCATTCCCACTCCATTTGTTTTGAAGGTGTGAAAGGACTTTCACCCCAGTAGGTGGGTCTCCCTACAGAAACCAGCGACACCTAGGGTTCAGTTCGAATGGCGTTGCCACTCCTACAAAAGAGTAGGCGCACTATGTTCGTTTGGTCGTGGGTTGGGCGGGCCAACTGCCCAGAAAAAGTGGGCGCCTTATATGGAACACATATAAGGCGCCCACTTTTTTCTGGGCAGCAGGCCCGCCCAACCCACGACCAAACGAACATTCACCACTACCCCTGTTCACCACTACCCTAAACCCTAAACCCTAAACCCGACCCTCAACCAAACGAACTATCACCACTTCCCCCATTGAACACATTAAGTTAACAGAATAAACACATAAACTCCCGAAATGATGTATGGCAACTTTGAAGGAGTCAAATTGATCACAGTCCAGTCCTGTACAGAGGGTAACCTACACATGTATATATCCTTTTCCCCGTATTTGGTACTCTGGAATTGGTAGACAGTTGGCAGATCTCCTCCTATGGGTCGAGGGTCGGTATCTCTTATACTCCTTTGGGTCGAGGGTTGGTACTCTTTTGTAGGAGTGGCAACGCCATTCAAACTGAATCTTCGTTCGATTGTGTACGTTTGTGTACGGAGACCCACCTCCTAGGGTGAAATACCTTTCACAACTTTTTTAAAAAAGGGCAGCGAAGAGTTGGCTGAAAAAACATGTGGACATCTAAGTCAATTATATCTGGCTACTCCTCGTTGGAGTTGTTCACTTAGTGACATGGTCAGACTTTTGTAAGCAAAGGAATCAGAGCCTCTATGTAGCACGAAGGTGATCCTACTAGTGGGCTGACTCTACCAATTCCACCCCCAGGTGTCTTCAACTTTCGACAGGCCAGCTACCGACTTGGCTCAACCGACTCCAACCGAATCAAACTTTGGCGACCCATATCTTGTCGAAACCTTGCTCCGTCGGAAAGTTAGGCCCGGCTTCCAGTTTCTACTGGTGCCCTCTTTCCGCCACCCAAGCTTCAACATTTGTGTCAACGAAACGCACGACCTGGTAGCTTTTGGGGTGCTACTAGCATCTTCGGGCCTTTTGGGGCTCTAATTTTGTATTCCTTGCTTCTCGTAGAGACGATGGGACAAAGGCACGGTAAGCAATGACACAGTTGTTGCACAGTGTTGAGATAAAGGCAATGGCAAACTTGCTAGAACTTAATAGCATTAGGGGCCGGCGGCCTCAGGGCCAGCCGGTGTTAGGCGCCCTAGCTGGCTGGTGGTACCAGCCTGCTAGCAGGCTGACGGTCCAGGTTCGCAGACCTATCAACTGCAACTGGGACAGGAATTCCAAAAAGAATCAAGACGACTTAGCGCTCTCTCTAAACACTCTCTCTCCTTGCGGGAGAGGGGCCCACCCCTAACCCCCCCCCTTCTTATTTATTAGGTGGAGCCCCTCTTTTTTAAAAAGCCCCTGCAGGTTTGAGTTGTTTTCTGGTTAGCTTGCCTCCTTATATTCTGGACCCAGCATTACGAAGACCTGGGCGTTTTAATGAAACTATCTCTCTTCCATTAATTCCTAATTTATTTGGCCGTTGGGAAATTTTAAAAATGGTTTGGCCCTGAGGGCTTTAGGTGGGTAGCATAGGATGACCTTAAAGATGGGCTTCAAGCCCATATTATACTGGGTGTTAATTGTTCAAAATTAATATTAATATATATATAATATATAATATTATGGCCGGGTGTAACCGTGTACAAGAGAAGTATGGTACGACCTGAAAGGCGTACCATAACATCTAACGACCCCCCCAAAAGGCTCAAGCGTAGCACCTCCGAAGCAGGAAGGAATATAATTAAGCACTCGTGCTCTGCATACCGGTATAACCTTCAAGAAAACCCGTGGGTGTCGCACGGGGACTTGGAACTGGTAGACAGTGAGCAGCTTATAGTTGGCTGAAAACCATGTAACAATTAAATTAAATTCTATCTGGCCACCCCTGGTTGGAGTTTTACACATGGTTGCAAGGTGCATATGGTGTCATGGTGTTTAGGGTTCAGTTCATCGATGCCTTTTATTTTTAGCCCTTCCTCTCACGGTTGGGCAAGCCCCTTAAGCCTATTCAGCCTACCCCTGGTTGAACTTGTACACAAGGTTTCAGAAGAATAAGAAAAATGATGATTTGTCCTCGTTTACATTTCCCGGGATATGCTTTTTAACTGCCAAAGATGGCGAGCAGCCAAATTGCTGGCTGAAGCTATGTAACCAAGTTCAAGTTCAAATACAAATGGTAGTAATGATACATGCAAACGTATGTCACATGATACATACATACATACATACATACATACTATGGTATGGTATATATACATACATACATAATATGGTATGTACATACATGTCACGTTCATACATACATAAAGAACCTGAGGACAAGACCATACATAAAGAACCTGAGGACAAGACCATACATAAAGAACCTGAGGACAAGACCATACATACATACATACATACGTTCATACATACATACATACACACGTTCATACATACATAAAGAACCTGAGGACAAGACCATACATAAAGAACCTGAGCACAAGACCATACATAAAGAACCTGAGGATCTCATTAGAATGGCTCTTGAGGAATCTTTTGACTCCAACACTGGCTGGGTTCATGACTTGCGTTGTGCTCTCCACAAGCTAGGATCCAGTAAAAACATCAACATTTTGGAGGCTGTCGATGTCGAAGGTATTATGTCTGAAGTTTTTGAGTCATGGAGGTTTAAGTACCCAAGTGACACCAATGCAGTTAGAGACATCCCTGATGAGAGAAGGGTTGGCTTTAAACGCCTCCGATACCAAAAATGGTTCGCAGCCAACAGCAATGATGAGAATAGCTTGATTCCCTTTACATCCGCCTTACATAAGCAGGATCAGATTCGTTCTATAGCACAGTTTAGAATGGGTTCCCATTGGCTGAACACAGAAAGAATGAGGGTGGTGGATAGAGCACACATCCCTCGCTCAATGAGACACTGTCAAATGTGTGGGTTCCAAAAAACTGAGGATGAAATGCATATGTTTGAGTGCCCTTTTTATAATGATATTCGCCTCCGCTACCAGAATCTGTTTACAGATATTTATAGGCATGTCCATGAGGATACCGACTTAACCGTATGGAATGTGGAATTCTGCGATTCCACATTCAGAACCTTTATGAATGGAAATGGCACTAAGTCTTTTTGGAGCAACCTAGCCGACTATCTTTCTACTTGTAGAAGAGCAAGACAGGAAGCCCTGGACTGCTTAGTGGCACCGTAATTTATTATCCCTTTTTTTTCTTCTTGAGACTTCTCATTTGTTAGCTTCTTACCTCCGCCACTGTAAGTGGTTGAGATCTGGGTCCTGCTCTAAGGGGTTTAATACCTACGCCACCAAAACGGTGGTTGGGAGTTTGGTTTGTTTGTCCTCGACACACCCCTGATGTAATGGGGTTTTTTGCTTTGTGGGTGCTTTTTCTTTTTGTTTAAAGCACAGAGTCTCATACACCCTCGCGGTGTCAAGTAGACTTTAATATGTAATGTAATGTAATGTAATGTAATACATACTATAATATGTACATACATGCCAGATCCATACATTATATGCTATGACATGTGTATACAAACATTTAATGTACATGCAGACGTATGTCACGTACGTGCATACTTCGGTCAGTGTGATGAATGATAAAGTAACACCATACGTTTGGTGGTTGCCCCCAGTGAAAGCAAACAGGCTGCCCCCCTCATCCATACGCCTCGTAATAAGGCGTCCTATATATTTATTTACAACATTGTTGCATACATATTTATTTATTAACAACTATGTTGCATACATATTTATTTACAACTTTGTTGCATACATATTTATTTATTTGCAACATTGTTGCATACATATTTATTTACAACTTTGTTGCATACATATTTATTTATTTGCAACATTGTTGCATACAAAGTTGCTTTCAGAGTGTTGGCTAGCGTTTTCCTGTCATGGTTGGGCAAGTCCCTTAAGCCTAATTGGTCTACCCCTGGACTATTAAGTAATAACTAACTAGAGAGTTTGCCAGCCTGTCAAGTCCTTGCAACAGGGCAGGGGCCAAGCTAGTGACCTGTAAAAGTCTTTAAACTTTATAATCCGCATAGTTACACCAGGGAGCTAACTATGCGGGGGTTTAGGATATAGTTTTCTTGCACGGGGGGACTCGGCATTGGAAGGCAGTGAGTAGCCCAGAGTTGGCTAAAAAACATGTAACAATCCAATCCAATCCGAGCTATTGATGTCAGCCAGTCATGGATTCGAAGCTGCTTTGTGCGCGCTCCCTGGTTTCTGTGGGTATCGCACCGCGGGACTTGAGAGAGTACAGGTGTGTGTGTATGTATGTATGTGTGTGTGTGTGTGTGTGTGTGTGTGTGTGGGGGGGTGTCAGGGTAAGTAGGTGCGTGTGTGTGATGCCCCAGACATGTTGCTTCCGTGGGTATCGCACCGTGGAACTTGAGAGAGTACAGGTGTGTGTGTGTGTGTGCGGGGGGGGGGGGGGGGGGGGGGGGGGGGGGGGGGGGGGGGGGGTCAGGGTAAGTAGGTGTGTGTGTGATGCCCCAGGCATGTTGCTTCCGTGGGTATCACAGGGACGATTTTTATTCTGCAGACAGCAAGAAGTCTGACGGCGTAATGATAACGCCTGGTAGGGCGTGGTGTTAAGGGAGCCCCGTCTTATGGCGGTAGGGAACGAGCTGCTAATTTAACTGGACCAAGCTACCATGGCAGTTGACAGCATGCCCCCTGGTTTCCGTGGGTATCGCACGGTGGGACTTGGAATCAGAAGGTGGTGGGCAGCTCAGAGTTGGCATAAGTCAATTAAATTAAATTAAATTCTTGTGACGTCAGCTGTAACACTGCCGGCTCTCCTGGAGAGCACCAAGCTAAAGGGATCAGACCATAGTCCATCGTTTCTTTTTTTAGCTACAAGTAGCAGCTGGAGGGGGTGGGGGTGGAAGTGTGTGTGTGGGGGGGGTGTAGGGTGGGGTGGGGTGAGTGGTGAGTGTTGTGTTGACTTTGTCCCTTTAGCCTATGAGCCTATTTGGCCTACCCCTGGACTTTAACATACGTGGCCCAGTGGCTGGCTAATGGGGCTAGCTGGAAGCTGCTGCAAGTAGCAAGCAAATGAAACAGTAGGCTGTCTGTGTTATGTGTACTGTGTACCTTCAGCCTATTTGGCCTACCCCTGGACTTTGACATGCGTGACCCAGTGGCTGGCTTATGGAGCTGGCTGGAAGCTGCTGCAAGTAGGAAGCAAATGAAACAGTAGGGTGTCTGTGTTGTGTGTACTTTGTCGCTTAAGCCTATTTGGCCTACCCCTAGACTTGAACATACTTATGTATCAGCACTGAGAATTGAAGGTCTAGATGGAGCACGAGCTAGGAGTTCCTCCAACGATCTCACCCACTTGCCCCTCCCCCGTACTTACATCCCCCCCACCCCAGGGATTTCCCGACCCCGCTACATATAGCTATCGCGACTGTAGACCCCGTTTTGGCCCCAAATTGCTGTTATAAAGAACCCCAAAATATGGTCCTAAATGACCCTAAAAAGTTATTAAAAACACTGTCCCTGGAGGAGGCCTAAAACCATTAAGCTAGAAAAAACCCACTTTCTGATTTGAAAAATAAATCCCTGTCTCACCCCGTCTTTTCGGCTCATGATCCTTAAGTCTTGTTGGATTCCGAGAAACCTCTGGCTTGTATTCCAAAGAAGTCATTGTAAACTGATCTTACTCTTTCCCCCCCCCGGCGTCCCCAATCGCCGTATCTCCATCCAAGACCTTCTGATGCTCCCACTCACTACTACTGGACAGCTTCTGCTATTCTTCAAGTCCCAGAATACTAGCTAGGAGCTCCTCCGATCTCCTTACCCACTTGCCTTCCCTTCCCCCCCCCCCCCCCCCCCCCACCACCACCACCACCACACACACACACACACACATGTAGCGATTGGGTTCATCATAACTCTGTATTACTGCAGACCGGCGTCCATCCACCAGCTGCAACAGACTCTGGGACCAGGGTACTTCCAAGCGCACACTTTTGCGCGCTGGCGCGCTGCCTTTTTGAGCCCCACTGCGCGTTTTGCGCAGTTTTTCGCAACCCCCTGTGGGCGCAGCAAGCAATGTTTGCGCTTTTTGCACTACAAAGCGCAGTTTTGTTTTTTTCAAGTGCGCTAAAGCGCTGGCCAATTTGGCCAATGGAAGTACCCTGTCTGGGATACTAGCTAGGAGCTCCTCCGACATCCTCATCCACTTGCCCGCCCCCTACAGCCCCAATCCCTGCATCGGCATCCACCGTTTTCTGACGCGCCCACAGTTGATGCGTCTCCTTCGCCACCTTCTTGGGTACCTAGCTGAACTGGTGGATGGCGCTGGGCACTAGCTAGGAGCTCCTCTGACATCCTCATCCACTTGCCCGCCCCCTACAGCCCCAATCCCTGCATCGGCATCCACCGCTTTCTGACGCGCCCACAGTTGCTGCGTCTCCTTCGCCACCTTCTTGGGTACCTAGCTGAACTGGTGGATGGCGCTGGGCACTAGCTAGGAGCTCCTCCGACATCCTCATCCACTTGCCCGCCCCCTACAGCCCCAATCCCTGCATCGGCATCCACCGCTTTCTGACGCGCCCACAGTTGCTGCGTCTCCTTCGCCACCTTCTTGGGTACCTAGCTGAACTGGTGGATGGCGCTGGGCACTAGCTAGGAGCTCCTCCGACATCCTCATCCACTTGCCCGCCCCCTACAGCCCCAATCCCTGCATCGGCATCCACCGCTTTCTGACGCGCCCACAGTTGCTGCGTCTCCTTCGCCACCTTCTTGGGTACCTAGCTGAACTGGTGGATGGCGCTGGGCACTAGCTAGGAGCTCCTCCGACATCCTTTCCCACTTTCCCCCCTCCTACGGCCCCAATTCCTGCATCGGCATCCACCGCTTTCTGACGCGCCCACAGTTGCTGCGTCGCCTTCACCACCTTCTTGCTAGGATTCTTAAGCGCCTTGTTGAACTGGTGGATGGCGCTGGGCACTAGCTAGGAGCTCCTCCGACATCCTCATCCACTTGCCCGCCCCCTACGGCCCCGATTCCTGCATCGGCATCAACCACTTTCTGATGCGCCCACACTTGCTGCGTCGCTTTCGCCACCTTCTTGGGCGCCTTGCTGACCGGTGGATGGCACTGGGCACTAGCTAGGAGCTCCTCCGACATCTTCGCCCACTTACCCGCCCCCTACGGCCCCAATCCTGGCATCAGCATCCACCACTTTCTGATGCGCCCACAGTTGCTGCGTTGCCTTGGCCACCAGCTTGCTAGCCTCCTTGGGTGCCTTGCTGAACTGGTGTATGGCGCTGGGCACTAGCTAGGAGCTCCTCCGACATCCTCACCCACTTGCCCGCCCCCTACCGCCCCAATCCCGGCATCAGCATCCACCACTTTCTGATGCGCCCACAGTTGCTGCGTTGCTTCCGCCACCTGCTTGGGCGCCTTCTTGGGCGCTTTACTGAACTGGTGAAATAGCCCTCGCACGCCCTCACCAGTACCCGGCCTAGCAGAGCGTGGGCGAGGCTGCTGTTGCTGCTGTGCCTGCTGTACCTGCAGCATATAAATATTAGTTAGATTTGAATATGACTTGGATTTGAATATGACTTGGATTTGAATATGTTGGATTTGAATATTACTTGGATATAAATATTAGTTGGATATAAATATTAGTTGGATTTGAATATAACTTGGATATAAAATTATTTGGATTTGAATATTACTTGGATTTGAATATTACTTGGATTTGAATATGACTTGGATGATATAACTCGGATTTGAATATAACTTGGATAATATTACTTGGATTTGAATCTAACTTGGATTGGAATATTACTTGGATAAAATAACTTGGATTTGAATATTACTTGGATAATATAACTTGGATTTGAATATTACTTGGATAAAATAACTTGGATTTGAATATTACTCGGATAATCTAACTTGGATTTGAATATTACTTGATAATATAACTTGGATTTGAATATTACTTGGATTTGAATTTTACTTGAATTTGAATATAACTTGGATTTGAATATTACTTGGATAATATAACTTGGCTTTGAATATTACTTGGATTTAAATATTACTTGGATAAGATAATTGGATATAGATATTAGTTGGATTTGAATATTACCTGGATTTGACTATGACTTGAATAATATTACTTGGATAAAAAGATTACTTGGATATTAATATTACTCGGATGTAAATATTACTTGGATAATTACATTTAATTTGTATACTATATTGACGCACTCGCACTTGTTTTATTTGCTCCAGCCTTCATTTTTTTATTTTTTAGCCTTGAATTGACTCCAAACCTGCTGTACCTGCATTTATTATAGGCAATTTGTATTATATGTTTCCGCGCTCGCCCTTTTTTTATTTGCTCCAGCCTGCTCCAGCCCTTTTTATGCTTTAGCATTGAATAGACTCCAAACCTGCTGTACCTGCTGTACCTGCGCTTGTGCCAGCCTGGCAGCTTCCTCCTGTGCCTTCATGTCTGCCTCCTTCTGCCTCTTCTCCGCGGCCATGAGTTCGATGTAGAGGGCCTCCACCTCGGACTGGCGGCCGCTGTGGGCCAGGATGACAGCTAGCGTGCCCAGGGCGATCTCACCAGCCTGGTGTAGCTCCACGTCGGTGGAATGAGAGGCTGCTGATAACACTTTCCTGTAAAGAGAGTGTGAGTGGGTGTGGGTGTGGGTGTGGGGGGTTGGGTGTATGGATGTGGGTGTGGATGTGCGTGGGGGTGGGGATGGGTGTGTGGGTGTTGGTGTTGGGAATGGGGGAGGGGATGGGGTAGGTAATGTGTGTGTGTGTGCGTGTGGATGGGTTGTGGTGGGGGGATGGGTGGTGGGGGGGGGATGGGTTAGAGTCGGTGGAGTGAGAGGCTGCTGATAACACTTTCCTGTAAAGGGTGTGGGTGTGGGAGTGGGGTAGGGGTAGGGGATGGGTGTGGGTGTGGGTGTGGGGTAGGGGTGGGGATGGGTTGGGGTGAGGATGGGAATGGGGGTAAGGGTGGGTGTAGCTCCACGTCGGTGGAATGAGAGGCTGCTGATTACACTTTCATGTAAAGAGAGTGTGAGTGGGTGTGGGTGTGGGTGTGGGTGGAGTGGAGTGGGGTGTGGGTGTGGGTTTGGGTGTGGGTGTGGGGGTTTGGGTGTATGGATGTGGGTGTGGATGTGGATGTGCGGGTGGGTGGGGATGGGTGTGTGGGTGTGTGGGTGTTGGTGTTGGTGTTGGGATGGTGTTGGGGATGGTGTTGGGGTTGGGGATGGGGTTGGGGATGGGGTGGGGGATGGGTGTGTGTGTGTGGATGGGTGGTGGTGGGGGGATGGGTTAGAGCCGGTGGAGTGAGAGGCTACTGATAACACTTTCCTGTAAAAGGTGTGGGTGTGGGTGTGGGGTAAGGGATGAGAGTGGGTGTGGGTGTGGGGTAAGGGATGAGTGTGGGTGTGTGGATGTGGATGGGTGTGGGTGTGTGGATGTGGTTGTGGGTGTGGGGTAAGGGATGAGTGTGGGTGTGGGTGTGTGGAGGGGTGTGGGTGTGGATGGGGGTCGGGTTGGGAATGGGGATGGGATAGGGGATGGGTGTGTGTGTGTGGATAGGTGGTGGTGGGGGGATGGGTTAGAGTCGGTGGAATGAGAGGCTGCTGATAACACTTTCCTGTAAAGGGTGTGGGTGTGGGTGTGGGTGTGGGTGTGGGTGTGGGTGTGGGTGTGGGTGTGTGGGTTGGGTGGTGGGTTGGGTGTGGGTGTGTGGATGTGGGTGGGTATGTGGATGTGGGGTGTGGGTGTGGGTGTGGGTGTGGGGTAGGGGATGGGGATGGGTGTGGGGTAGGGGTGGGGATGGGTTGGAGGTGAAGGTGGGAATGGGGGTAAGGGTGGGTGTAGCTCCACGTCGGTGGAATGAGAAGCTGCTGATAATACTTTCCAGTAAAAGGTGGGTGTGGGTGTGGGGATGGGGATGGGTTGGTGTCAACCCTTTAAGTAAATGGTGAGGGTGGGGGTGGGAAATGGGTTGGTATTAGTGGACTGCGAGGCCACCGGCAGCATTGTCCTGGTTGGGTTTAGGTTTGTGTTTGTGTGTGTTTGTGTGTGTGTGTGTGTGTGTGTTTGTGTGTGTGCGTGTTTGTGTGTTGGAGTTAGTGGACTACGAGACCACTGGCAGCATTGTCCTGGTTGGGTTTAGGTTTGCGTTTGTGTGTGTGTGTTTGTGTGTGTGTTTGTGTGTGTGTGTGTGTGTGCGTGTGTGTTTGTGTGTGTGTGTGTATTTGTGTGTTGGAGTGAGTGGACTACGAGGCCACTGGCAGCACTTTCCTGATAGGTGTTGGTGTTGGTGTTGGGAGTGGGTTGGTTAATGTTGGTTGACTGTGAGGCCGCTGTGCACACCTTCTCCTTTTCTCCTTTTCTCCTTTTCTCATCTGCCCATTTTACAGCAATCTTCCTCTTAAAATCATTTGCCAACATGAGGGGAAAACGTTTCCCCCCAACGCCAACCCCTTAGAGAAAGGTGTTGTCGGGCTAGCTAGCTCCCTGGGCTGGGCCTGTGCGACCCAGGTGCGACTAAGGTGCGACCCAGGGCACAAATCACTCAATCGCGGTCGCAATTTGTGGCGACCAAGGGCCCATTACGCCCCTAAACTCGCACAACTGAGGGACGCACGGGGGTCGCACCTGGGTCGCACAATGTGCGACTGGTCGCACACAAAAAAAATCGTTGTCAGCGGCCTCGCAGTTCACCAACGCCAAAGCGCACCAACCTGCATAAGATCACCACCATCACTGCCACCACCATCAGTGCTACCACTGCCACCACTGCCACCACCAACACCAAAGCGCACCAACCTGCATAAGATCACCACCATCACCATCACAGCCACCACCAACACCACCACTGCCACCAAAGATACAACCAACACCACCACTGCCACCACAGCCACTGCCAACACCACCAACACCACAGCGCACCAACCTGCATAGGACCTCAGATTCCGGAAGCTTCTCAGACTCAAGGTAGACGATGGACAGGTAATTCCGAATGTTGTGTGCTCGGATGTCTTCGGAGCCAAAGTACTGCGTGGCAAGCAAGGATTGGTTTCGGATGTTGTGCACTTGGATGTCTTCGGAGCCAAAGTACGGCGTGGCAAGCAAGGATTGGTTTCGGATGTGCACTTGGATGTCTTCGGAGCCAAAGTACGGCGTGGCAAGCAAGGATCGGTTTCGGATGTTGTGCACTTGGATGTCTTCGGAGCCAATGAATGGCGTGGCAAGCAAGGATCGGTTTTGGATGTTGTGCACTTAAATGTCTTCGGAGCCAAAGTACGGCGTGGCAAGCAAGGATCGGTTTCGGATTTTGTGCGCTCAGATGTCTTCGGAGCCAAAGTACTGCGTGGCAAACAAGGATTGGTTTCCCAACCCACCCACCACGTACCCCACCCCATATACCCCAACCCACATACCCCACCCCACACCCCATATACTTCAACCCACGCAGCCACCTTTTACACCACTGCCAGTGGTATATATATAATCAGTGCCTGACACTCTTGTGCATCCAAGCCTACCGTGCCTGACTTTTGCTCTTATTCTTGCGTCATCAGCCCCCAAAACCCACCCACCCACCTTTTCCTCCATCCTCAGCGCGCTATTCATCGACGCCTCAGCATCCTGGGGTACCAGGGCACATGACTATTTCTACCCCAACCCACATACCCCATACCCCAACCCACATACCCCAACCCACATACCCCAACCCACATACCCCATACCCAACCCACATATCCCATATCCCAACCCACATACCCCACCCACCCACCTTTTCCTCCATCCTCAGCGCGCTTTTCATCGACGCCTCAGCATCCTGGGGTACCAGGGCACATGACTATTTCTACCCCAACCCACATACCCCATACCCAAACCCACATACCTCATACCCAAACCCACATACCCCATACCCAAACCCTCATACCACATACCCCGACCCACATACCCCACCCACCCACCTTCTCCACCACTGTCAGCGCACTATTCATCGACGCCTCAGCACGCTCATATGCTTTTAGCTCAGTGTAGATGATGGCCAGGCTGCGCAGACATCTCACGCGCCCATCAGCATACACTTTTGCAGCCTCTGGTTTCGAGCTTGTCTCCAACTTCTTGTACCTGGCGTTGAAAGACACAGGGCCATGCACGTAAGTTCAATGCACGTAATGCACATCAGTATCATTCCAGCCTTGCAGGTGTTGATGATGCCAGGCTGTGGAGACATCTCACGCGCCCATCAGCATACACTTTGGCAGCCTCTGGTTTGGAGCTTGTCTCTAGCATCTTGTATCTGAGGTAGAGAGGGGTGGGGGGAAGCTACCCTCCAGTGAGCTAGCATCCACAAGCCAGATCCTCCTCGGATTTAGGGGTCAGGGGTTTAGGATATAGGTTTTAGGGTTTAGGGTATCTTGTCTCTAGCTTCTTTTACCTGGGGTTGAAAGGCACAGTATGATGCGCGTTAGTTACCCCATCCCCATCCCCATCCACACGCCCACATCCACTCTCATCCCTTACCCCAACCCCATACACCCACACCCACTCTCATCCCCTACCCCAACCCCTTACACCCACACCCATTCCCCAAACCCATAGTCCCAAATTCAAGTTTTCAGTTGAGTCAAAAGCGCAACCCAAAATGACAAAATGTATTACCTGGTTACCTAGTAGCCACATATTGACATATGCCCTATTTTTTCCAAACAAGTTTATTTCAGTGGATTAAATTTACAGTGACTTATACATAGTTTATGCTTATCAGACATTTCGATACATCGCTTTCCCCAGGAGCCCCCAGTACATTTGCTGTACAGGGGCCCCAGCAGGCAACACTCCAGCAGGCTGCCCTATGCTGACGATTTAGTTATAATTGGAGAATTAAATTATCACTGTAGCACGAACTCAGCCCCCCACGTCGGTAAAATGATCGTTTAGGGTTCAGTTAATCAATGAGTTTTCTTCTTAGACCTTCATGTTACGGTTGGACAATTCCCTATTTGGCCTACCCCTGGACTGTAACATACGTACACACATACATGTAAGTGACAAGTTGCAGGCGAGATCAGGCAGTGCAACAAGAAGAATGCACAACGCACATGTACATACATACATACATACATACATACATACATACATACATACATGTATACATACATACATACATACATAAATACATACATACATACATACATACATACATACATACATACATAAATGTATACATACGGTTGGCTGCTTGCTGAAATAGAAGGGTCGAGCAGTCGCAGCTTTTGTGTGGTTGTCCTTGCTGTGGTGTACACTGCAACAACAAAAAAAGCCATTAATCAAGTCAAATTCCCAATACATAAAGTCAGCCATTTATAAAGAAGTATAATCCTTCTAAGGAACATATATACATAAAGTCAGTCATTTATTAAAGAATAATCCGTCCTTTAGAAACATAATACATAAAGTCGCATTTAACAAAGAGTTAATCCTTCTTGGAAACATATAGACATAAAGATCAGTCATTATAAGAATAGACCTTCTTTTAAGAACTATATCATAAGGTCGTCCATTTATAAAGAAGAAATCCTTCTTTAGGAACATATAGACAGAAGTTAAGTCATTTATAAAGAAGTATATCCTTCTTTAGAAACATACATACATAAAGTCAGTCATTTATAAAGAAGTATATCCTTCTTTAGAAACATATATACATAAAGTCAGTCATTTTATAAAGAAGTATATCCCTTCTTTAGAAACATACATACATAAAGTCAGTCATTTATAAAGAAGTATATCCTTCTTTAGAAACATATATACATAAAGTCAGTCATTTATAAGAAGTATATCCTTCTTTAGAAACATATATACATAAAGTCAGTCATTATAAAGAAGTATATCCTTCTTTAGAAACATATCTACATAAAGTCAGTCATTTATAAAGAAGTATATCCTTCTTAGTAACATATATACATAAAGTCAGTCATTTATAAAGAAGTATATCCTTCTTTAGAAACAAATATACATAAAGTCAGTCATTTACAAAGAAGTATATCCCTCTTTAGAAACATATATACATAAAGTCAGTCATTTATAAAGAAGTGTATCCCTCTTTAGAAACATATATACATAAAGTCAGTCATTTATAAAGAAGTATATCCCTCTTTAGAAACATATATACATAAAGTCAGTCATTTATAAAGAAGTATATCCTTCTTTAGAAACATATATACATAAAGTCAGTCATTTATAAAGAAGTAAATCCCTCTTTAGAAACATATATACATAAAGTCAGTCATTTATAAAGAAGTATATCCTTCTTTAGAAACATATATACATAAAGTCAGTCATTTATAAAGAAGTATATCCTTCTTTAGAAACATATATACATAAAGTCAGTCATTTATAAAGAAGTATATCCTTCTTTAGAAACATATATACATAAAGTCAGTCATTTATAAAGAAGTATATCCTTCTTTAGAAACATATATACATAAAGTCAGTCATTTATAAAGAAGTATATCCTTCTTTAGAAACATATATACATAAAGTCAGTCATTTATAAAGAAGTATATCCTTCTTTAGAAACATATATACATAAAGTCAGTCATTTATAAAGAAGAATATCCCTCTTTAGAAACATATATACATAAAGTCAGTCATTTATAAAGAAGTATATCCTTCTTTAGAAAATAAGAAACACACATGTGCTGTGGCACTAGATTGAGTGGGCTCCGCCAAAAATAGGATAACCATGTGGGGCGGCATCAGATGCACCCGATGCACTTCATTTAGGTGAAATAGGATTTGCTGGCACAGGTGGTTACCACGTGCTGAACAGGTGGTTAGGTGGTTAACAAGTGGTTAACAGGTGGTTAGTATGTGCTTAATGAGTGGTAGCCAGAAACTAAAACAAAAATATGTGGGGTGTTATCCGATGCACAAAATGCACAAGATGCACCTGAAGCACTTCATTAAGGCAAAACAGGATATTTTACGCCTACATAGTAGACATACATCAGCGGTACCCAAAATAGGAAACCCATGTGGGGCGGCATCACAAGCACCGGAAGCACAAAATGCACAAGATGCACCATAAGCACTTCATCAAGGTAAAATATGATATTTGACGCCTAGACACACATCAGCGATACCCAAACTAAGAAACACACATTTCAGGTGGCACCACATGCATCAGATGCAAAAGATGCACAAAATGCACCACACAGCAGCGATACAAAAAATTGACATTTTACGTCTAGACACACAGCAGCGATACCAAAAATAGGATACCCGTGTTGGGCGGCACCAGATGCACCGGAAGCAATTCCTTCAGGTGAAATAGGATTTGCTTGCATAGGTGGTTAGGTGGTTAACAAGTGGTTAACAGGTGGTTAGTAGGTGCTTAACATGTGGTTAACAGAACAAAACATAAAGGTGGGGCGGCACCAGATGCACCGAAAGCAATTCATTCAGGTGGAATAGGATTTGCTGGCACAGGTGGTAAACAGAAACTAAAACAAAAACATGTGGGGCGGCATCAGATGCACCGTAAGCTCAAAATGCACCGGAAGCACAAGATGCACCATAAGCACTTCATCAAAATAAAAAATTTGACGCCTAGAAACGCATCAGCAATACCAAAAATAGGATAACCATGTTGGGCGGCACCATATGCACCGGAAGCAATTCCTTCAGGTGGAATAGGGTTTGCTGCACAGGTGGTTAACAAGTGCTTGGTGGTTAGGTGGTTAGATGGTTAACAGGTGGTTAAGACGTCCTTGGTGGTTAAGTGGTTGGATGGTTAACAGGTGGTTAACAAGTGCTTGGTGGTTAGGTGGTTAGATGGTTAACAGGTGGTTAACACGAGCTTAACAAGTGGTTAAAAGGTGGTTAACAAGTGGTTAACAGGTGGTTAACACGAGCTTAACTAGTGGTTAACAGGTGGTTAACACGAGCTTAACAAGTGGTTAACAGGTGGTTAACAGGTGGTTAACAGGTGGTTAACAGGTGGTTAACACGAGCTTAACAAGTGGTTAACAGGTGGTTAACAAGTGGTTAACAGGTGGTTAACACGAGCTTAACAAGTGGTTAACAGGTGGTTAACAAGTGGTTAACAGGTGGTTAACACGAGCTTAACAAGTGGTTAACAGGTGGTTAACAAGTGGTTAACAGGTGGTTAACACGAGCTTAACAAGTGGTTAACAGGTGGTTAACACAAGCTTAACAGGTGGTTAACACGAGCTTAACAAGTGGTTAACAGGTGGTTAACATGAGCTTAACAAGTAATTAACAGGTGGTTAACAAGTGATTAACAGGTGGTTAACACGAGCTTAACAAGTGGTTAACAGGTGGTTAACAGGTGGTTAACAGGTGGTTAACAAGTGGTTAACAGGTGGTTAACACGAGGTTAACAAGTGGTTAACAGGTGGTTAACAGGTGGTTAACAGGTGGTTAACAAGTGGTTAACAGGTGGTTAACACGAGCTTAACAAGTTGTTAACAGGTGGTTAACAAGTGGTTAACAAGTGGTTAACACGAGCTTAACAAGTGGTTAACAAGTGGTTAACAAGGTGGTTAACCAGGTGGTAACAGGGTTAACAGGTAGGTTAACAACGATGGCTTAACAAGGGGGTTAACAGGTGGTTAACACGAGCTTTAACAGTGGTTAACAGGTGTTAACAAGTGGTTAACATACTTAACAAGTGGTTTAACAGGTGGTTTAACAGGTGGTTAAAGGGGGTTAAAACGTTGGTTAACACGAGCGAACAATGTTAACAGTGGTTACAGTGGTTACAAGTGGTTAACAGTTGGGTTAGCACGAGCTTAACAAGTGGTAACAGGTGGTAACAGGTGTGAACAGGTGGTTAACAGGTGGTTACACGAGCTTAACAGTGTTAACAGGTGGTTAAAAGAGGCTGAACAAGTGGTTTAAAAGGTGGTAAGAGGTGGTTAACAGGTGGTTAACAGGTGGTTAATAGGTGGTTAACAAGTGGTTAACAGGTGGTTAACACGAGCTTAACCAGTGGTTAACAGGTGGTTAACAGGTGGTTAACAGGTGGTTAGCAAGTGGTTAACAGGTGGTTAACACGAGCTTAACAAGTGGTTAACAGGTGGTTATCAGGATGCACCGGAAGCACTTCATTGGGTGATGTGTATTGATCACAAGTATTGATATAGATCCGAACAGTTGACCGACAAGGGAAACAGCACACAAACAAACAAACCCACCCACACCCGCAACCCACCCACCCACACAAAACCCACCCACAACCACACATCCACATAACCCACCCACGCCCACACAATCCACAACACCCACCCACCCACAACCCACCCACCCACCTGAAGCTCATTAGCCAGTTTCTCAACAGAGCACAAGGTGAGCTGGTGCTCCTTCCCACGCACTCGCTCATACGTGGCCAGCGCATCCCCCCCCCCCCACCCCCCCCCCCCCCCCCCCCCCCCACCCCACCCACCCACCCGCACAATCCCTCAGCCACAGCCTTCCCACCTCCCCCCCACCCACCCCCCCACCCACCTGAAGCACATAAGCCAGTTTCTCCACAGAGCACAGGGTGAGCTGGTGCTTCCTTCCCACGCACTCGCTCATACGTGGCCAGCGCATCCCCCCCCCCCCCCCCCCCCCAAATCTCCCAATCCCTCAGCCAGAGCACCCTCCCCCCCCACCACCACCCCACCCACCTGAAGCACATTAGCCAGTTTCTCCACAGAGCATAGGGTGAGCTGGTGCTCCTTCCCACGCACTCTCTCGTACGTAGCCAGCGCATCAGCACACAAGCGTTCAGCTTCGTCATGCTTTCCATCCGCACTTAGGGCCATACCCAGGTTGTTGCGAGCCCCGGCAGTGTCCTGGTGCTGTTTGCCTGCACAGGTGGTTAAAAAGTGGTTAACAGTTGGTCAGTAGGTGGTTAGAAAGTGGTTACCAGGTGGTTGATAGGTGGTTAAGATACTAAACGTGTTGCTAGCCCCTGTAGTGTCCTGGTGCTGTTTGCCTGCACAGGTGGTTAACAAGTGGTTAGTAGGTGGTTAGCAAGTGGGAAACAGGTGGTTACCACTTAGAGCCATACCCAGATTGTTGCGAGCCCCGGCAGTGTCCTGGTACTGTTTGCCTGCACAGGTGGTGGACAGGTGGTTAGCAACTTTTTAACATGCGGTTAGTAGGTGGTTAGCAACTTTTTAACATGCGGTTACGATACCCAGATTGTTGCGAGCCCCTGCAGTATACTGGTGCTGTCTGCCTGCACAGGGGGTTAAAAGTGGTTAAGATGTGGTTAGTAGCTTGTTAGAAAGGGGTTACCAGGTGGTTGATAGGTGGTTAAGATACCCAGATTGTTGCGGGCCCCGGCAGTGTTCTGGTGCTGTTTGCCTGCACAGGAGGTTAAAAAGTGGTTAACAGGTGGTTACTAGGCACTTAGGGCCATACCCAGGTTGTTGCGTGCCCCAGCAGTGTCCTGGTGCTGTTTGCCTGCACAGACGGTTAACAAGTGGTTAGTTGGTGGTTAGTAGGTGGTTAGCAAGTGGTTAAGAGGTGGTTAGTAGGTGGTCCAGATACCAAAAGTGTTGCAAGCCCCAGCAGTGTCCTGGTGCTGTTTGCCAGCACAGGCGGTTAACAAGTGGTTAATAGGTGCTTGGTAGGTGGTTAAGATACTAAAAGTGTTGTGAGCCCCGACAGTGTCCTGGAGCTGTTTGCCTGCACAGGTTGTTCACAAGTGTTTAACAGGCGGTGGTGGCTTATAGGTGGTGGTGGTGGTGGTGGTGGTGGTGGTGGTTAACAGGTGGCTTATAGGTGGTGGTGGTGGTTAATAGCTGCTGCTGGTGGTGGTGGTGGTGGTGGTGGTGGTTAATAGGTGGCTTATAGGTGGTGGTGGTGGTGGTGGTGGTGGTGGTGGTTAATAGGTGGCTTATAGGTGGTGGTGGTGGTGGTGGTGGTTAATAGGTGGCTAATAGGTGGCGGTGGTGGTTAATAGGTGGTGGTGGTGGTGGAGGTGGTGGTGAATAGGTGGTGGTGGTGGTGGTGGTTATGGTGGTGGTTAATGGGTGGCTTATAGGTGGTGGTGGTGGTGGTGGTAGTGGTGGTGGTGGTGGTTTATAGGTGGCTTATAGGTGGCGGTGGTGGTTAATAGGTGGTGGTGGTGGTGGTAGTTAATAGGTGGTGGTGGTGGTTGTGGTTGTGGTTAATAGGTGGTGGTGGTGGTGGTTGTGGTTAATTGGTGGTGCTGGTGGTGGTTGATAGGTGGCTTATAGGTGGTGGTGGTGGTGGTGGTGGTTAATAGGTGGTGGTGGTGGTGGTTGATAGGTGGCTTATAGGTGGTGGTGGTGGTTAATAGGTGGTGGTGGTGGTGTTTAATAGGTGGTGGTGGTGGTGCTGCTGGTGGTGGTGGTTAATAGGTGGTGGTGGTGGTTAATAGGTGGTGGTGGTGGTGGTTAATAGATGGTGGTGGTTAATAGGTGGTGGTGGTGGTGGTTAATAGGTGGTGGTGGTGGTGGTTAATAGGTGGCGGTGGTGGTTGATAGGTGGTGGTGGTGGTTAATAGGTGGTGGTGGTGGTTGATAGGTGGTGGTGGTGGTTAATTGGTGGTGGTGGTTGATAGGTGGTGGTTGATAGGTGGCTTATAGGTGGTGGTGGTAGTAATAGTCTGGTGGTGTGGTTATAGGTGTGGTTGGTTTGTTGATAAGGTGTGGTGGTGGTGGTGGTGGTGGTGGTGGTGGTTAATAGGTGTGGTGTGGTTAATATAGGTGGCTTATTAGGTGGGGGTGGTGTTAATGGTGGTGGTTGGTGGTTTGATAGGGTGGTGGTGGTTGTTAATAGGTGGTGGGTGGTGGTTTATGGATGGGGGTTAATAGGTGGTGGTTGGGTGTTGATAGGTGGTGGTGGTGGTGGTGGTGGTGGTTAATAGGTGGTGGTGGTGGTGGTGGTAGTGGGGTGAGGTGGTTTTAATAAGGTGGCTTTATAGGTGGTGTGGTGGTGGTGTGTTTAATAGGTGCTTAGAGGTGGTGGGGGTGGTGGTGGTGGTTAATAGGTGCTTATAGGTGGGGGGGTGGTGGTGGGTGGTGGTGGTTAAAGGGTTGGTGGTGTTGGTGGTGTTGGTGGTGGTGGTGGTGTTGGTGTTGGGGTGGGGGTTATTGGTGTGGTGGTGTGGTTAATAGTGGTGGGGGTGGTGGGGGTGGTTAATTGGTAGGTATTGGTGGTGGTTAATAGGGTGTGGTGGTAGTTAATAGGTGGGGGGGGTGGTGGTGGGTGGTGGGGGGTGGTGGTTTAATGGTGGCTTATAGGTGGTGGGTGTGGTGGGTGGTTAAGAGGTTTGGTGGGGGGTGGTGGTGGGGTGGGGGTGGTTAATAGGGGGGTTAGTGGTGGTGGTGGGGGGTTGATGATCGGTGGTGGTGGTGGTTAATAGGTGGTGGTTGTGGTGGTTAATAGGTGGCTTTAGGGGGTGGTGGTGGTTCATAGGTGGTGGTGGTGGTGGTGGTGGTGGGTAGTGGTTTAAGGTGGTGGTGGTGGTGGTGGGGGTTGCTAGGTGGTGGGGGTGGGTTTAATCATCGGGGGTGGTGGGTGGTGGTTGCTAGGTGGTGGGGGGTGGGTAATACTCGGTGGTGTGGTGGGTTCCTCGGTGGTGGTGGGTGGTGGTAGGGTCATCGGATGGTGGTGGTGGTGGTGGTGGGTTGCTCGGTGGTGGTGGTGGTTCCTCTCGTGGTGGTGGTGCTGGGGGGGTTAACTGTCGGTGGCTTCCTCGGTCGCTGGTGGTGGTTCCTCGGTGTGGTGGTGGTGGGTGGGTGGTGGTGGTTCCGCGGTGGGGGGGGTGAGGTTGCTCGGTGGTGGTGGTGGGGTGGTGGTTCTCGTCGGCATTCCGCTCGGTGGTTTGTGGGGGTTTCCTCGGTACTGCGTTTCGTGCACCGCCCACCCTGCCTGCGTGCGCCTCTTTTGATCCCAGCCGCCTACTCCCCTTTGGCTCTTGCTGTACCGCGCTCGGGCCACCCCCGGCGGTACTCACTTTTCTCCGGCCTCCTCCCCCCGTCCAGCCACTGATCGAGCTTGTCAAGTACAGATGATATTGTGGTTCATGATGATGCTGCTGCTGATGCTGCTGGCAGGCTTCTGATGATGCTTCTGATTATGATGCTGATATTATGAATGCTCTGCTGCTGCTCTGATGCTGCTGGTTGTCATGCTGCCCGCTGCCGTCATGCTGCCGCTTCCTGCGCGCTGCCGGCGGCTGCTGAGGAAGGCGGCGCGGCGGCGGCTGCGGCGGATGCTCTGCTGCTGCTTCGTCTGATGGTGCTGAGTTCTCCTGCTAGCACTGCTTTCGCCCATGCCTGGCCCTGCTTCGTGCATGCTGCTACTGCTGACGCTGCCCTGCTCCGGCTAGTCATGCTGCCCATGCTTCGTCATGCTGCCCATGCTTCGTCCTGCTTCCCCCGGCTTCGTCCCTGAATGCTGGCTGCTGCTGCTGCTGCTGACTGGTGCTTGCTCCAAGCCCCCTGCGTGCCTTGGGTGCCTTCCCGCCCGCCCCCCCCCCCCCCCCCCCCCCCCTTCACTCCCACCCATCACCATTCTGGACTCTTCCCCCCCTCCCCCCCCCGGTACCGCTCCGCCCCCATTACTCCCTGTTGTTCCTCGCAACGCGGCCGCTGCGCCGTGGCGGGTGGTGGTGCCTGCTCCACCCCTGCCCGTGCTTGCCTTGTGCCCCTCCCCCCCCCCCTCCCCCCATCCCCCGCCATCTTTTTCCCCACACCCCCTTCCCCCCCCCCCTCTCACTCCCCCCCCTTCGCCCTGTGTTCCTCGCCGCCGCTAGCGCCCTGCCGGGTGGTGGTGTTGCTCCACGCTGCATTGCTTGCCGCCTTGATCCCCTTCCTCCCCCCCGCCCTCCCCCCCTCCTCCCCCCAACAGCCCCCTCCTCCGCGCGCCTCCGCCTCGTCTGCCTCCCGACCCCAGTTTCGCTGAAGCTAATCAGCAGCGACAGGTGAGGGACGACGTTGGCGGGGCCCCCAGAGCTCTGCTAGATGTCCAATGCCTGCTGGTTTATCTGCTCTGCTTCTTCGTACTCACGCTTGCGCTGAAGTACGTACGCTAGGTTCATCAAGCCAGCTGCATCGCGATTTGCACATGATCATTTTAAATATGATAATATTGTTTGATTTGCACATGATCGTTTTAAATATGATAATATTGTTTGAATTTATCCAAATAATCATGAAGCCAGCTGCATCGCAATTTGCAAACGATCGTGTTTATCGTTCTATTATTGTTTGTATCCATCAAAATAATCATCAAGCCAGCTGCATCGTGATTTGAACATGATCATTTAAAGTATGATAATATTGATTGAGTTGATCCAAGCAATCATCAAGCAAGCTCCACTTGATTTGTACTAATAACATAATTATAATGTAATGTATTAATAGCATAATTATAATGGTATGCATGAATAACATAATTTTGTTTAAATTGGTCCAAATAATCATCAGACCAGCTGCATCGTGATCAGCACATGAATGTTTTTTATATCAATCTATTTTCCAAACAATCATCAAGCAAGCTCCACATGATTTGTTTTAATAACATAATTATAATATAATGTATTAATAACATAATTATAATATAATGTATTAATAACATCATTATTATGTAAAAAACTAATAACATGTTTTTAATGGAATGTATTAATAACCGAATTATCATCTAATGTAATTCATTAACTAATGATTATGTAAAAACTCATAACCCCGTTTTTCATGGCCTGTATTCCTCCCTCCTTATCCTATAAGGTATTCATAACTCCTTCTCTGTCCCCACCTCCCTAAACTTTTTTTCCTGGCCTGTCTTCCTCCCTCCCCTTCTTTTGCCTCCCGCCCCTACTCACTTCAGCGGTGCCATCCCCCTCCCCCCCCACCCCTCCCCGTCCCCCCCCCCCCCCCCCCCCCCCCACCCCACAGCCCCCCCCACCCACCCCACCCCCCCCCGGCCGTGCGCTGCTGCTTGCCTCCCGTCCCTGGGCCCGCTCCTGGAGCCCCTACGCCTGCCAGTGGACTCTGCTCCTTCCCCCTTTCCCCCCTCCCCCCTCCCCACCCACCCACAGGCCCCCCCCCCCCCTCCCATCCCAGCCACCCCGCACACGCACCCCACACCGCCCCCCCCCACACCCCCCACCCCCACCCCAGCCCTACAACCCACACCCCGCCCGTGCGCTGATGCGGCCTCCCGTACCGGCCTGCTCCTGGACGAGGCATCGCCCGGCGAGTGGACTCGGCTTCATTCAACCTTTTTCCCCCCTCCCTCCCCCTCCCCACCCACCCCGCCCACAGGACCCCCCCTCCCATCCCAGCCCCCCCCGCAACACACCCGCTCCACCCACACACCACCCACACACCCATTTAGTAGGCCGCCCACCCCCCCACCAAAGTAATGCCTCCCCACCGCCCCCCCCCCGAACAAACACACACACACACCATACCCTCTCCCCCTCCCTCCCACGCCCCCCACCCACCTGCAGTGCGCCTGCTGGCTGCAAAAATCCCGACAGGAAATGAAATCATGGACCGGCATCGCCTGCTGTGCAATCTGCCTCATTCAACCAGTTCCCCCCCTCCCCCTCCCCCCCCCACCCACCTGCCCCCCCCGTACATCCCCCACCCCCCCCACATCCACACCCACACACCACCCACACACCCATACATCCACCCACCCACCTGCAGTGCGCTGATGCTGTATCCCGTACAAGGACTGTATCATGGATAGGCATCGCCTGCTAGTGGACTCTGCCTCATTCAACCTCTTCAGATGGACCATAGCGGCTGACAGGTTGGTCAAAGTGTCCACCACCACTTGCCTGGGGGTGCGTGTGGGTCAGGGGTGTAAGTGTGGATGTGGGTGAGGGTGTTGGTGGTAGTGGTGGTGTTGGTGATGGTGTTGAGTTCGAAATCGACAAGTCGGTTAGTTGTCCCCACACCACGTTTGCCTGAGTGCGTGTGGGCGTGGGTGGCGGGGTGGATTTGGTGGGTGGGGTGGTGGTGTTGGTGTTGGTGGGGGCAAATGTCTACCCCCTCTACCACCACCTCGTCCAAGCTCTTCAGGTGTACCATAGCGGATGACAGGTTGGTCAGTGTGTCCACCACCACTTGCCTGGACGTGCGTGTGGGGTGTGGGGCGTGGGTGAGGGGTGTGGGTGTTGTTGGTGGAAGTGGTGGTGTTGGTGATGGTGTTGAGTTCGACAAGTTGGTTAGTGTGTCCACCACCACTTGCCTGGAGGTGCGTGTGGGGTGTGGGTGAGGGGTGTGGGTGTGGGGAGTGGGTGTGGGGAGTGGGTGTGGATGAGGGTGTTGGTGGAAGTGGTGATGTTGGTGATGGTGTTGAGTTCGACAAGTCGGTTAGTGTGTCCACCACCACTTGCCTGGAGGTGTGTGTGGGGTGTGGGTGTGGGGTGATGGTGGTGGTGGTGGTGTTGGTGGTCGTGATGGCAATTCTACCTTGTCCAAGCTCTTCAGGTGTATCATAGCGGATGACAGGTTGGTCAGTGAAATTTGGCCTGGACATTCTTAGAGCATTAGCCTAGAAGCTCATTAATGTTGAAGGCAAAGGCAAAGGCAAAGGGACATTATGCTTATCAAAGCTAACTATTATTGGTGCTGTCTAGAAGCTGCTGCGAGTAGCCTAACAGAAAATGGTACAATAAATAGTAAAATTCAAGTAATTTAAAGTAAATAAATGGTGGAAGAAAATGGACCTATGCCTAACGCCTGGTGCTCATTCACTCACTCACTCACTCATGTGGCTTGGTTTTGCCAGATCTTGTATGTGGTCTTGAGTACTGCCCTTATTAATGCTTTGGCAGTACTGCCCTCTTTAATGCTTTGGGATTACTGCCCGTAGTAATGCTTCGGGAGTCCTGTCCTCATTAACATGAATTTTTATTTCCGCTTTATGTAGCGATCGCTAGTTTGGACCCTGTTTTAGCGAAATTATAGCTTTAAAAAAGTTTTTCAAAAGTGCTTTTATTTTGTTAGCCCTCAATGGCCCTGTAAAGCTATAAAAAGCTACACAAAGCACTAAAACACTGTCCCTGGAGAAGGCCTAAAACCATTAAGCTAGAAGAAACCCACTTTCATGTTTGAAAAAAACATCACTGCTCATTAATGCTTCGGCATATTATGCTTATCAATACTTACTATTATTGGAGATGTCTAGAATCTGCTGTGAGTAGCCCAACAGAAAATGGTAAAATAAAATGGGGAAAAGAAAAATGGACTTAGCCTAACCCCTGGGGGGCACTCATCACTTCAAGGACCCACTCATCATTTCACTCAGCACTCACATCACATTACTCATCACTCGCTCACTCTTACTCTCTCACTCTTACTCACTCTCTCACTCACTCTCACTCACACATTCACTCACTCACTTACTCACTCACCCACTCACTTACTCAGATGAAACGGTTTACACTGTTAAACAGCTGTCCTGCTGCAATACATAGGCGCAGGCTCATCATTTACTCACTCCCTCAGTCACTCATTCACTCATTCAATCACTCACGCACTTATTCACCCACTCACTCACGCACTCACACTCACACACTCACTCACTCACAGGCTCCCTCCATCCCTCCCTCCCTCACTGACGCACTCACTCACTCATTCACACACTCACACTCACTTACTCTCACTCACTCACTGACCCTCCCTCTCCCCCTCTCACTCACTCACTCACTCACTTACTCACCCACTCACTTACTCAGATGAAACGGTTTACACTGTTAAACAGCTGTCCTGCTGCAATACATAGGCGCAGGCTCATCATTTACTCACTCACTCGTCCACTCATTTCAATCATTCATCAACTCAACGCATGATTCACCACTCACTCACGCACTCACACTCACACACTCACTCACTCACAGGCTCCCTCCATCCCTCCCTCCCTCACTGACGCACTTCTTCACACATCTCACACTTCATTACTCTCATAACTCACTGACCCCCTATCCCCTCTCACTCACTCAATCACTCACTTACTCACCCACTCACTTACTAGATGAAAAGGTTACATGTTAAAAAGCGGCTGCTGACAATACAGAGGCGAGGCTCATCATGTACTAACTCAATCAGTCATCAGGCACTGCCATTCAATTAACGCACGACTTAGTCACCAAACTCACTACGCACGCACACTCCAACACTCACTAACTCCCCAGGCTCCCTCCAGCCTCCCCCCGCATCGGACGCACGCACGCACTGCAGGCAACACGCTCAAGCACGGACGAGAACCACTCACTGACCCTCCCTCTCCCCCTCTCACGCACTCACTCCACTCACTTACTCACCACTCACTTACTCAGTGTGAAACGGTTTACACTGTTTTTTTAAACAATTGTTCATGCGGCAAGAATAGGAGCAGGCTCATCAGTTATCCCCATGCACTCAATCAATAATTCAATAAAGTCATAACTCAATTAATAGCACTTATTCAATCAACTCACTCACACACCTACTCAACGCACACACATCACACACTCAATCACGCACTCACTCACAGGCCTTACCGCACTCCCCCTCCTCTCACTGACTCACGGATAGCACTCAATCACTCACTCACTTACCTCAGATAAAACAGGTTTTTACACGGTTAAACAGCGTGGCCATGCCGCCCCAATACTAGTGCTTGAGGCTATCACTACTCAATCACGCGCACGCCAGTGCAAGAAAGCACGCATCACGGACGGACGCACGACGCAAGCACGTCAATCACTCACTCATTCACTAAATCAATCACTCACTTACTCAATCACTCACTCTCACTCACTCAATCACTGACTCACTCACTCTCAGTCACTCACTCACGTTGCTTGGCTTGGCCATATCTTGTCCATGGTCTTGAGTACTGCCCGTATTAAGCCTTCGGCAGTACTGCCCTCTTTAATGCTTTGGAAGTACTGCCTGTAGTAATGCTTCGGGAGTACTGACCTCATTAATAAGGCTTTGGGAAGTAGTACGCCTGTGTAGTTTAAAGCTTGGCAGTACTGACCTCATTAATGCTTTGGGAGTACTGCCTGTAGTAATACTTCGGCAGTACTGACCTCATTAATGCTTCGGCATATTATGCTTATCAATGCTTACTATTGTGGGAGCTGTCTATAAATTGGACTCTGCCTGACGCCTCGTGCTCACTCACTCTCACTTACTCACTCACTCACTCACGCACATACTCACTCACTCTCACTCACTCACTCACTCACGTTGCTTGGCTTGGCCATATCTTGTCCATGGTATTGAGTACTGTCCTCATCAATACTTCAGCTTCTGCTGGTGATCCCAGCTTTACCTGTTCAGGTTTAAGGTGTTGGGTTGGGTTGGGTTGGGTTGGGTTGGGTTGGGTTGGGTTGGGTTGGGGTGGGGTTGGGTTGGTTGAGTCTACTTACCTGTTAGTTTAGGGTTCGTTTTGCCGATCGTGTCGATGGCTTAGCTGTTGTTGATTATAGTTGGATTTGGTTTGGTTTGGTTTGGTTTTGTATTAATACAACCAATTGGTTCATTGGTTTGATTAGGACTGGTTGTTTGGATTAATTTTGCTTGGTTTTGACTAATTTGGTATAATTTGGATTAGTTTGGATTGGATTGATTTGGTTTTTGTCTGGCTTGGTTTGGATTTGTTTGGCTTGGATTGGTTTAGAGTAGTTTGGTTTGGATTAGTTCGGATTGGTTAGAACAGATTGGCTGGGTTAGTTTTGGTTTTGCTTGGATTAGCTTGGTTTGGTGCAACAATACTGCCACGTACACATGTAAATGTTTGTCTTATTGCATGCATTAATAAATGTGACAAGAAACGTAGAATGAAATTGTTATGCACAGGAATGCCCCCCCCCCGGAGTAATCGTAGATAAGAAAAGAAGAGAACCAAAAAAATACAAAACACAAACCAAACACATAACAACAAGAACAAAAAAAAATCAAACCAACAACACCAACAACATAAAAAAAAACACATAAAAAACACCACAAACAATATATCCCACAACCCCAACCTATACCAACATCACACACCAAACCCACAAAACCCACCCACACCCCCCCAACCAAAACAAACACAAAAAAAAAAAAAACAAAACAAAAAACCCACCACCACAAAATCAAACCCACACCCCACAACCCCACAAACACCACACACCCCCCCAACAAAAAAAAACCAACAAACACCAACCTAAAGCAACCCACAAAACACACCCCCCCAACCCAACACACACCCAAACCCCCCCAGCCACACCCCCCCCCCCCCCCACCCTCCCCCCACCCCCCCCCCCCCACACCCCCACAACCCCCCCCCCCCCCCACCCCCCCACCCACCCCCCCCAACCACCCCCCCCCCCCACCCCACCCCCCCCCCCCCCCCCCCCCCCCCCCCCCCCCCACCCCCCCCCCCCCCCCACCCCACCCCCCCCCCCCCCCCCCCCCCCCCCCCCCCCCCCCCCCCCCCACCCGGAGTAATCGTAGACAGACAAGCAGACAGTCCCCCCCCCCCCAACAAAAACCAAAAAAAACAAAACCCACACACCACCACCCACCCCCAAACCAACCCCCACAACCCCCCCCCCACACCACTCACACACAACCCACACCCCAACAACATCCACCCAACCACCCCACACCCCCCCCAACAACACAACCCCAAACACCACCAACCCCCAACCCCACCTCCCAACACCCCCCCCCCCCCACGAGTATACGTTCATCGTTAGAGATCAGGACAAGAGACATCACCACCAACACGCGGCCCCCCCCACCAAGGAATCGTGAAGATCAGACAACGACCAACCCCCCCCCCCCCCCCCCACGAGTAGAGTAATCGAGATTCGACAAGCAGACATTCCCCCCCCCGGCCCCCCCCCCCCCCCCCCGCCCCCCCCCCCCCGCCCCCCACCCCCCCCCCCCCAAGGAACGTAGATCAGACAAACAGACCATCACCCCCACACACACACACCCCGTGTAGCGTTGTATTGTTGGAGTTCGGTTACCGGGGCCTTTTTTAACCGCCTTTCCTTTTTAACTGCCTTTCCTGCTTTCACTTTTAATGTGGGAAAGTTTACTTTACTCCTCAGCCATTGGGTACCCTGCTCTGGGCGGGGTCGGTACTCGCAAGTCGGCCCCCTTAGGGGGCCACTTGGAGTTGGCGAGCGGGCCCCCTTAGGGGCCCACTTGAGGCTGTCTATACCCTTGGACTGCAATCATATATATATATATATATGGAGGATGCCAGGAGCCATAGAAAGTCCGTCACGGCCCATGTTGGGGTATCGGGCAGTGGTTTCTATTAGGGGATCACGTGATCTATCGATACCCCCGGGTCCGGCGATATTCTGGGCACCTTCTCCGGGGGTAACCCCCCCCCCCCCCCCCCCCCCTGGCCCCTAGCCAACTTTTTCCTAACTTTTTTCTGACTGCTCCATTTCATCTCTGGAGAAGTGCAACGACTTCGTCTCAATACAAGCGTTCTAATTCCATACTTTCCAGACACCTGTACGTAATTCAAGTCGATTTCGGTTAACGTTCGAAACCTTGCTGTCCGTGATTGCTTCTTTTCCTGGTCGGGTTTGGAATGGATGATCCAATTGGCACTGCGAATCGAATGGGACCATCGAGGAGTTATTCACGACGCAAGTCACATCCAAGAGGCAGCATGTCGAAATGAGCGATAGCCGCCTCGCCCTGCTGTCTGATACGATGAGTGCACATTTCCTCTTTGTCTCGGTACGTCGGCAACTGATTTCGCGGGGGTTGGTTAGGGTCGCAACAGTTTAGCAGCACAAGACGTTCTGACAAGGGGATAGGCGAAAATCCCTCCATTTTAGTGTGGGAAGTCTGGCAGCTTTGCTGATGATGTTGAGGACACACAGAGCATCTTGAGTTGTACAAAGACCCTGAACCCCTTTTGGACAGGCCAGAAAACAGAACTTCTTTGGAGTCAAACCAGCACAGCCACAGCCACTTGATGGAGGATGATGCAACGTGCAAGTGCTGCGACCAACAAAAACTATTTGCCAAGTGAGAGCCTGGTGAGTGGCCTCAGCCATTCTGTTGAGAATTACCCCTACAGCTCCACCGTCCGACCGAGGCCATCGTGTAACTGATAGATGCCTTGGGGTGCTACTACAAGGGGCTTCTTGGTCTATTAGAGGACACAGGCAGCTACAGGCGCAGATTCTAGGCAGCTCCCGGCTGGCTATCAGCCAAACTAAAGCCTGCTAGTGCACTTGAAGCTGACCAACTTCATTTGGTGGGGGGCAGAGTGGGCGTTACATTTAGACCATTTGGTGGGTTTCCCAGTAGCAAGCCCATGCAGCCGATTTTAGGCCAATATGGGCAACGTCAGTTATAAACGAGGTTAAAGGAACAAGGAACCATAAGGAAGCTAAACATTGATGGTTCTAGGGGATATGGGATAAATTTGTAATCGGTTCAGGTCTTGTTTTAAAACAATCACAGCATTCCCCTGGGTTTTGAAATGAAAATGCAGGGTTTACTCTAAAGAGATGATTGGCCACAAACATAGGCTAGGGTTATCTAAATTTGGTGGGTGGGGTATAACCCCCCCCCCCCCTTGTGACTCTTCCAACTTTTTCTGGGGGGGTACCAGAATATTTTGTGTATGTCACCCTCCCGTATATATGTAGATATATATATATTATATATATAATGTATGTGCCTTACCAGTTACGCAAAAATGTGTAAGCCGCCAAAAACTGTGTACCGCCAAAACTGTGTACGGCCAAAACTGTGTACGGCCAAAACTGTGTACGGCCAAAACTGTGTACTCACCAGTAGAGCAGCGTATATATTCGTGACGCCAAGTGTGTACTGCCACCAGTACCACTTGTACTCACCAGTAGAGCAGTCCTACCACCAGTACCACCTGTACTCACTAGTAGAGCAGTACTGCCACCAGTACTGCCAGTACTCACCAGTAGAGCAGTGTATGAATTCGTGACGCCAAGTGTGTACCGCCACCAGTACCACCAGTATTCACCAGTAGAGCAGTACTGCCACCAGTACCACATGTATCACTAGATAGAGCGTTACGGCCCAAACAGTAACACCAGTTAGAAGCAGAGTAACGGCCACAGTACCACAACCCCATACCTCACCAGGGAGCCGTATGCCCAACCAGTACCACAACCAGTACTCACCAAAAGAGCAGCGTATGAATTCTTGACGCCAAGTGTGACCTCACTCCCCTCCCCACAGTGGCGCTCACAAACTTGTACTGCCGCCTGAATGTTTGCACATGCGGCGTCCAGCTCACCAAAACCTTGAAGTAAGCGGCCGGCCTCATGCATGCGAGTGATTGTACGCTTACAGCCGACAGAAGTAACATGAAATACAGCATAGTGGAAATGTCGGGCCCATGCTCCTGTAGAGTGAGTTTCTGCTTACAGAGACACTCTGAAAAATAGTCGATTTTGCTTACAGAAAGATACTCTGAAAAGAGTAATTTCTACTCTACAGAAGACACTCTGAAAATAGTGATTTCTGCTCTACAGAAGATACTCTGAAAAGAGTAATTTCTGCTCTACAGAAGACACTCTGAAAATAGCGATTTCTGCTCTACAGAAGATACTCTGAAAAGAGTAATTTCTACTCTACAGAAGACACTCTGAAAAGAGTGATTTATGCTCTACAGAAAGTGACTCTGGAAAAGAGTCATTCTTACTTACAGAAGTACTATGAAAAAGAGTAATTTCTACTATACAGAAGATACTCTGAAAAGAGTAATTTCTGCTCTACAGAAGATACTCTGAAAATAGTAATTTCTGCTCTACAGAAGATACTCTGAAAAGAGTGATTTCTGCTCTACAGAAGACACTCTGAAAATAGTGGTTTTATTTCTGAGCTGTTTGAGCGTTTGGATGGGTCAAGTCCCCCAATGATTATGTTGATGATGGTGGTGGTGATGATAATGGTGGTGATGGTGATTAGTAATACTGCTGCTGCTGATGAGGAGGAGGAGGAGGAGGAGGAGGAGGAGGAGGAGGAGGAGGAGGAGGAGGAGGAGGATGATGATGATGATGATGATGATGATGATGATGATGATGATGAGGAGGAGGAGGAGGAGGAGGAGGAGGAGGAGGATGATGATGATGATGATGATGATGATGATGATGATGATGATGATGATGATGATGATGATGATGATGATGATGATGATGATGATGAGGATGAGGATGAGGAGGTGGATGAGGGAGAATGAGATGAGGAGGAGGAGGAGGATGATGATGATGATGAGGAGGAGGATGATGATGAGGAGGAGGAGGAGGAGGATGATGAGGAGGAGGATGAGGTGATGGGATGTGATGATGAGGAGGAGGGAGGAGGAGGAGGAGAGGATGAGGACTGAGGATGAGGAGGAGGCAGGAGGAGGGGAGGAGGAGGAGGAGGAGGAGGAGGAGGAGGAGAGGAGGAGGAGGAGGAGGAGGAGGGGAGGAGGAGGCGAAGGAGGAGGGGATGATGATATGAGATGGATGATGATGATATGATGATGAGGATGGATGATGATGAAAATGTGATGGTGGTTGCATTATCTGGTCCCCAAGTTGACTCCAAATGTGCCCACGGCTTGACAGAGTCAAGAGGGACTTGTTGCATAGCGGGGGCATCTGCTGCTGCTGCTGCTGCTGTGCTGTGGGGGTGGAATTATCCTGGTCCCCTTACTGGACTAGAAATATGACCCTGGCTTGATGGTGTCAATGGGGAATTACTTAATATAATAATACATGCATGCTCTTTGGAAGAGACTCCACTGCTTTTGGGTGGAGCCCCCCCTTCCAGTGGGTGGGAGCCCTCAGATCCACAACGTGTCCGACTGTATGTTTGCTAGGTGTGTGTGAGTGTGCGGGTGGGTGTGTGGGGGTGGGGGGGGGGGGGGGGGGGGGGGGGGCTGCACGGGGGGGGGGGGATGCACACTGCAACATTTGTGCATGGTAAAGGGCAGGGGAGAGGGTGGGAGGGGAGGCATACTTCAAGAAGGAGCTTACAATGGTGTGCAGGAGTGAATCAGCTATTCTCTGGGTGTTGTGTGTGTGTGTGTGCCTGTGTGTGGTGTGTCTCTCTGATTGTGTGTTGTGCGTGTTGTGTGTGTGTTGGGGGGGGGGATACTCAAAGAAGAGGAGCTATTCCTGTTGGTCAGTATGGGGTGTGTGGAGTGTTTCTCCGTCTGTTTCGAGTGTGTGTGTCTGAGGGGGGGTGGGGCGGGGGGGGGGGGGGGGGGGACGTTCCATGGGGGGTGGGTGTGAATCAGCTTCTCAAGCCGCATTAGCATCGACCTAGAAGCTCTCTATCAGCCGCATCGCACCAATTGGTGCCTTGAAGAAAAGGGGTGGTGGTGCGCACCTGAAGCTATGGGTTTGGGGGTAGGCGGGGGGGGTGTGGAAGTGGGGGGGTCGGAGGGTGGTGCGGGTGAGTAACCTGCAGCACAGGGGGGTTGGTGGTTGGGGTGGGTCTTGAGGTGGTGGGTGGGGTGGGGGTGCGGGGGGGTGGGTGTGTGGTGGGTGTGGGTGGGGTTCAAAGGGTGTGGAGTTGTGCGTATGGCATGTATGTGCGTGTTATGTGTGTGTGTTTTGTGTGTGTGTCGTGTGTGTGTGTGGTGTGGGTGTTGTGTGTGTGTGGTAATTACCCCATGGGATATTCTCTAACCATCCCCCAAATGACTCACTTCATCCAACAGCACTTTCCAACCACCACCATCACCACCACAACACCACCACTGCCCAATCCCATCCCCATCCTCCTCCATGCCCCCGCCCATCACCAGGACACATTCGACACGCCTTATCCAACAGCACCGTCTTGTCCTTCTCCAAAGAAGTCACCACCACCACTACCACTACCGACAACAACAACACCCCACTACCACCACGAGACATTTGCCTCACTTCATCCAACAGCACCTTCTTGTCTTTCTCCAGAGAAGTCACCACCACCACCAACAACACCCACAACCCACACTAAAACAACACCACCAACAAAAAAAAAATAAAAACAAAACCACCAAAAAACAAAAAAACAACAACAAAATAAAAAAAACACAACAAAAAAAAAACCAACAAACAAACAACCACACCAACACACAAGTAAAATAAACAAAAAAGACAAAAAAAAAAAAAACAAAAACACACAAATGGAAAAACACCAAAAAACAAAACACAAAAACATAAAAAAAAACAAGACACCAAAAAAAAAACAACCACTCCTAACAAAAAAAAAAAAACACAAACCCAAACAAAAAAACAAAAACAAAAACAAAAAAACCCAATAAACAACTAAAAAAACAAAAAAAAAAAAACCAACAAAAAAAAAGAAAATAAAAAAATAAAAAAAGGAAAAAAACAAAACACCAAACAAAAAAGAAACAAAAAAAACAAAAAACAACCACAACAAACAAAAAAAAAACAAAAAAAAAAACTATAAAAAACAAAAAAAAGAAAAAAAAAAACTCCAAAAAAAAAAACAACACAAAAAATAACACACCAAAACAAAACATAACCAACAACAACAAAAAAAAAAAAAACAACAAAAAAAAACCAAAAATAACAAACAAAAACACACAAAAACACCAAAAACCACACAAAAAAAAAAAAAACAAAAAAAACAAAAAAAAAAAAAACCAAAAATAAAAAAAAAAAAAACAAACAAAAACACAAAAAAACCAAAACAACACAAAGAAAAACAAAAAAAAAAAAAAACATAAAAACCAAAAAAAAAAAAAAACAAAAAACAAAAAAAACAAAACAAAAAAAAAAAAACTAAAAATAAAAGAAAAAAAATAACAAACAACAAAAAGAAAACATAAAAAAAAAAAAAACATAAAAACAACAACAACACAAAAAAAAACACAAAAAAAAACAATAAAAAAAAATAAAATAAATAATACCAAAGATATAAACAACAACAAAAAAAAAAAATCCAAAACACTAAAAAACAAAACAAAAAAAAAAAAAAAAACAAACAAAAGTAAAAAACAACAAAAAAACCAACACCAAACAAATCCAAAACCAACAACACCAACAAAATGAAACACCAACAAAAAAACAACCAACAACAAACCAAACAAAACCACAAACAACAAGCCCCACAAAAAGAAAAAAACAACAAAAAACAACCAAAAAAAAACACCACACAAAAAAAAAACAACGAAAATACAACAAATCACACCCACCACACAACACCAAACTAGATAAAAACAAAAAACACCACCAACAAAAAACAACATCCAAACGCAAACAAAAAAAAAACTACAATCCAACCAGCCTAACAATCAACAAAACACAAACAACAAAAACCAACCACCAACAATCATCACCAAAAACACCAAAAACAGCACTCACACCCACCCAACTACAACCCCACCGCACCACCAACAACACCCCCCAACAACAAAACCAAAAGATAACAACCACTAAACGAAACCCCACCGCCAACACCAAACAAACACCCCACCAACAACAACACGAAAACATACAAAAGGACACCAAACAAACACCAGAAAACAAAAAAAACACACAACCCGGAAAAAATAATAATATAGCAATAAAAAACTCCCACACCAGAAAACAAAAAAACAAACAACAAAAACAAACAACTTACCCACAAACAAAACCACAACCAAAGAAATATACACACAACAAACAGAACACAACAAAACAAACACACCAACACCCACAACCAAACAATAAAAAAACCACCACACAACAACAACAACCACCCCAACAAACAACCACCCCAACCAAAAACAAAACACTCCAACAAGCAACATAACTACCAACAACAGCCAACAAAAACGAATACCAAAACAACAACAAAAAAAAAAAACATCAAAACAACCAAACTGACAACAAAAAAAACAAAACCAACTACAAAACAAAAAAAAAAAAACCAAACAAAAACAAACAAACAACAGAAAACAACCAACACAACACAAGAAAAAAAAAAACCACCAAACAAAAAAACAAACAAACCAACCCCACAGCAAAAAAAAACTAAAAAACAAAATACCAAAAACTAAACCAATAACACCACAGCGAAACAATACCAAAAACACACCAACACCAACCAAACCACAAACACCAAAACCAAACAACAACCACCACAAAACACCAACTAACACCACACAACACACCCAACCAACAAAAAAACCAAACAACACCACCCACACCAACAACAAAGAAACCCACACGCAACAGCAACAACGACACACAACCAACAAACATTCAAACAAAACCCACACACCCAACAACAAAGACCACCCACCAACAACAACAACAACACCCCCACCACCAACAACAACACCAACACCCCACCACCAACAACAACGACACCCCACCACCAACACCAACAACACCCCACCACCAACAACAACGACACCCCACCAACAACAACAACAACACCCCACCAACAACAACAACAACAACACCCCACCACCAACAACAACGACACCCCACCAACAGCAACAACGACACCCCACCACCAACACCACAACACCGCACAAATAAAAGAACCCAAACACCAACATAAAAAAACCAAAGACCACCACCAACACCACAAAACCCCACCGCCACAAACAAAACACAACACCACCAACACACCAAACAACACCCAAACACACCAACAACACACCAACCACAACAAAAACACAAACGACACCCCACCACCCAGCAACAATGACACCCACCACCAACAAAACCAACACCCCACCACTAAACACCAAAAAACACCCCAACCAAGACCACCAACACCCAACAACAAACACCCAACCAAACACCACCAACAACACAAACCAACAAACCACCACCAGTGGACATCACTTGACGATGTGCTAAATCCTAATGAATAAGTATATAATAATCATAATAATGGAAGAAGAAAAGAAGTAATAATAATAATAAGTAAAATAATAATAATAATAATAATAATAATAAGGATGATGATTATGATTGATGATTATGATGTGATATGATTATGATGATGATGAATATGATAGATAATAATAATAATAATAATAATAATAATAATAATAGTAATAATAACAACAACAACAACATCAACAACAACAACAAGAACAACAACAATAATAACAATAATAATAATAATAATAATAATAATAATAATAATAAAAAAAAAAAAAAAAAAAAAAAAAATCATGAAAAAAGGCCTCACCTCATCCAACAGCACCTTCTTGTCTTTCTCCAGAGACGTCAGTGAGCCCTCCATGTCTAAACCTGTAAACAACGGAAGGAGCAAGGATTGCGACATGTGTGATTGTGGGTGCGGTTGGGTGGGGGGGTGGGTGCGGTTGGGTGGTGGGGGGGTGATTGTGGGGCGGGTGGGGTGCGGTTGGGTGGGTGGGGTTGTGATTGTGGGTGCGGTGTGGGTGGGTGCGGGGGTGGGTGGGGCGATGATTGTGGGTGCGGTTGTGGGTGGGTTGCGGTGGGTGGGTGGGGTATGGGGTTTTGATTGTGGGTGCGGTGGGTGGGTGCCGGTTGGGTGGGGGGGGTTGTCGGGTTGTGATGTGGGGTGCGGTGGGTTGTGGGGTGTGAATGGGGAGGGGTGGGTGGTGGTTGTGGATGTGGAGGGGTTAGGGTTGAGCCCCTTGGACAGGAACTCTGTTCGCCTTTGAGATTTACCATAGCGAAGCAGTCATATATGCTCTCGGGTACTACCCACCATCCCATCCACCATCCCCCCACCATAACCAACACAAATAACACAACATACACCCCAACAAATACATAAATGGTATGACACCACCATCACCATTTCCAAAATGTTTGGGTCCAGTCCCTTGGACAGAATCTGAATCGCCTCTTGAGACTCGCCACAGCCATGCATGCGTTATCGCATGCCATATGCTCTAGACTACCACCGCCACCACCATAACCACCCCCACTACCACAAGTGTCACCTGTAAACTCCTTTTCCAAAATGTTTGGGTCCAGCCCCTACAGAATCTGAATTGCCTCTTGAGATTCCCCATAGCCTTGCATCCCATATGCTGTGGACTACCTGAACCATACCACCGCCACTACAACCCCACTACTACATAAATGGTATAAACCACTATCACCACCACCACCCCTGCTCCCCCCTCACTACCACAAACGTGAAATGTCACCTGTAAACTCTTTCTTCAAAATATTTGGGTCCAGCCACTTGAACAGAATCTGAATCGCCTCAAGAGACTCGCCATAGCCTTGCGTGCCATATGCTGCGGACTACCTCCACCACCACCACCATAACCACCACCCCCAATACACCACCCGCACTACACCACCTCCACTATACCACCATCACCTCCATCACTCCCACCCCCACTACACCACCAACACCACTACACCTACCCCACTACACCACCCCCACTACACCACCAACACCATCATACACCCCCCCCCCACCCCCACTACCACAAATTCCACCTGTAAACTCCTTCTCCAAAAAAATTGGGTCCAGCCCCTTGGACAGAATCTGAATTGCCTCTTGAGACTCCCCATAGCCGAGCGTGCGTTGCCGCAAGCCATAAGCTCTAGCCTACCACCGCCATCACCATAACCATCACCACCACCCCCACTGTATGTATGTTACAGTCCAGGGGTAGGCCAAATACTGTCCAGGGGTAGGCCAAATACAGTCGAGGGGTAGACCCCACTACCACACATTTCACCTGTAAACTCTTTCTCCAAAATGTTTGGATCCAGCCCCTTGGACAGAATCTGAATTGCCTCTTGAGACTCCCCGATAGCCAGCGTGGCGTCAGCGCATGCATAACGCTCGGGTGGATTTCGAACAAGGTCAGCAGGTTCCTTGGTGAGGACTCGCAGCTCTCTCCAAGACATTGAGCTGGAAACCAATGGTGCGGGGAAAGGGCGGCATTCACAGAATAGCTATGTTTCGGCCCGGAGCAGTGCCCGGTGGAGTGTGTGTGGGGTGGGTGTGGTGAGTGGGTGGGGGTGGGGGGGGGTGAATGTGGGGGTAAGGATGGGTGTGGGGGCAGATAGGGGTGGGGGGTGCAGGTGTGGGGGTGTGGGGGAGAGTGTGGGGGTGGGGGCTTATTTCTTTTTTTTTTTTTGGGTTTTGGGGGGGGGGGGGGGGTGGGGGGTTGTTTTTGGTTGGGCCTCCCTTCCCCCTCTCCCCGGGGTTCGGGGGGACGGGGTGGGGGTGGGGGGATGGAGGGTTAGTGGTGCGTGTGTGTAGTGGTGATGTGTGGTGGCAGTGGTGCCATAACCTCGGATGATTTTGAATAAGGTCCAGCAGCGAGTAAGGGACTCGCAGCTCTCTCCAAGACATATCATGAAGCTACTGGTGCGGGACAGGGCGGCCTTCACCAGAATCAGCTCTGTTTCAGCCTGGGCAGTGCCTGGTAGTGTGTGGGTGTGGGTGTGGGTGAGTGGGGTGGTGGGGGGGGGGGCTTGTGGTGTGTGTGTGTTGATGGGTGGGGGCGGCGGCCTTCGCCAGATTCAGCTCTGTTTCGGCCCGAGCAGTGCCTGGGTGTGGGTGTGTGGGTAGATAGGGGTTGTGGGGGATGGGTGGGTGGGGAAGATGGGGGTTCGTAGTTAGGGGGTGGGTGGTGATGGGGTGGGGGGCGGCCGGACTTAGCAGAAGCAGCTATGTTAGGCCCAGGCAGTGCATGGTGGAGGGGGGGGGGTGGGGTGAGTGGGGTTGAGTGTGGGGGTAGATGGGTGTGGGGTGGGTAGGTGAGTTGTGGAGGTAGTGGGGTAGGGGTGGGACGGATGGAGGGCTTGTGAGGTGTGGTGTGTGTGTGTGTGTGAGTGTGTGTGTGTGAGTGTGTGTGTGTGAGTGTGTGTGTGTGAGTGTGTGTGTGTGAGTGTGTGTGTGGAGGTGAGGTGTGGGGGAGGAGTGTGCTGTCTATGTGTGTGTCTGTTTTGTGTGGTGATGGGGGGGGCTGGCGGGGGGCCTTAAGCTTGGAGGATTAACCTAATATACATAAGCAACGTACAAAAAAAACTCTAACCTAATATACTAATATCCTACAAAACAAATACAAAAAAACTACAAAACAAATACAAAACATACAAAACAAAATACAAAAAAAACTCTAACCTAATATACTAATATACAAAAAAAACTCTTACCTAATAACCTAATAACCTAATAACCTAATATACATAAGCAACGTACAAAAAAACTCCGGCTTACGCTGTGATGTCCTTAACACCACGTCCTGTGCGTAACTGTATTACACGGATGTAACAATTTCAATTCATTTCATAAGCAACATATACAAAAAGCACGATGGACTGTAGCTAACCTGGGAATGTTATAGCTACCCCTGGCCCGTATAGTAACCCTGGGACGGTATAGCTACCCCTGCGATGATACTACCCTGGACGTATAGCTACCCATGGGACTGGATAGCTCACCCCTGGCCCGTATAAGCTACCCCTGGATGTATAACTACCCCTGGGACGTATAGCTACCCCTGGGACTGTATGGCTACCCAGGGCCCGGTATAGACTTACCCTGAGACTGTAAGCTACCCTGGACTGTATAGCTACCCGGACTATATACGCTACACCTGACTGTATAGCAACCTGGGACCGTATAGCTACCCCTGGGCTGTATAGCTACCATGGAACTGTATAGCTACCCGGGGGGGGGGGGGGGGGGGGACTGTTATAGCTAACCCTGGACAGTTATAGCTACCCCTGGCTGTATAGCTACCCCTGGACGTATAGCTACCCGACACTGTATAGCTACCCCTGGACTGTCTTATAGATACCCTGGACTGTAAGCTTACCCTGGAATGTATAGCTACCCTGGACTGTATAGCCTACCTCTGGACTGGTATAGCTACCCCTGGGACTGGATTAGCTAACCCTGGACTTGTCTCTGTGTTTTCGTTTTTTTATAGATAACCCAGGGACCATATCGGCTACCACTGGACTGATATAGCCTACCCCGGAATGATACTTACCCCTTGGCCCGTTTATAGCTTACACACGGACTGGATAGCTACCCTGGACTGTATAGCTACCCTGGAGTATAGCTACCCCTGGACGTGATAGCTACCCCTGGACTGTATAGCTACCCATGGACAGTATATCTACCCATGGACTGTATAGCTACTATTCCCCCGGGGACTGTATAGCTTACCCCTGGACTGTATAGCTACCCCTGGACGTATAGCTACCCCGGACTGTATAGCTACCCCTGGAATCTGGTATAGCTACCCCTGGGAGTTATAGCTCCCCCTGGCCGTTAGCTAAACCCGGATGTATCCTGGGACTGTATAGCTACCCCTGGACTGTATAGCTACCCCTGGACTGTATAGTCTACCCCTGGACTGTATAGCTACCCCTGGACTGTATAGCTACCCCTGGACTGTATAGCTACCCCTGGACTGTATAGCTACCCCTGGACTGTCTTATAGCTCCCCCTGGACTATATAGCTACCCCTGGACTGTATAGCTACCCCTGGGACGGTTCTAGACCCCGGACTGTATAGCTACCCATGAGACTGTATAGCTACCCCTGGCCCGTATAGATACTCCTGGACTGTATAGCTACCCCTGGCACTGTTAGCTACCACGGACTGATAGTCCCCTGGACTGTTATAGCACCCCACGCTGCAGTGAAATTATGAATTGAATCTACTGCTGGAGTTCTGGTTGATAGCTAAAAATGAATTTGAATTTGAATCTACCTGCGGGGTTCTGGTTTGATAGCAAACTAAATTTGAATGTGAACGTCCAGTGGGTTTCGTTGATATAAAAATTGAATTTTTAATTTGAATTTGAACGTACCAGCTGGGTGCTGGTTGGTTGCGAAAAATCGAATTTGAATTCAAACGTACCACCTGTGTCCTGGTCGATTGCAAAAATGAATTTGGATTTGAATGTACTAGCTGGGTTCTGGTTGATTGCAAAAACGAATTTAAATTCGAACGTACCAGCTGGGTTCTGGTTGATTGCAAAAATGTCGATCCAGAAGAAAATCTTCAGCGGGTTGGGAGGTGTGGCACTGCTGTTGGTTACCACTTCTTCTAGGACGATGAGGTGTGGAAAGCGAAGCGGCCCACTCCAGCAATGCTGTGAAGTGTGGTGGGAGCACCTGCAAGGGAGTGGTGGATGGTGAGAGGGGGGGTGAGTGGGGGTGAGTGGTGGTGGTGAGTGGTGGGGGTGAGTGGTGAGTGGGGGTGGTGAGTGGTGAGAGGAGGTGGTGAGTGGTGGTGAAAGGGGGGGATGAGGGGTGGTGAGTGGTTGAAGTGGCCACTCCGGCAAGGCCTGATGAAGTGGGTGGGTGGGAGCACCTGCGCAGGGTGAGTGCTTGGTGGTGGAGAAGGGGGTGAGGGGTGTGAGTGGTTGGTGGTGAGGTGGGGAGTGGGGGTGGTGAGTGGTGATTGAGGAGGTGACGTGAGTGGTGGTGAGAGGGGGGGTGAGTGGGGGTGGTGAGTGGGGTGGTGGGTGAGTGATGGTTGGTGAGTGTGAATGGTGGGTGAGTGAGATGGGGGGGGTTGAGTGGTGGTGGGGAGTGGTGGGTGAGGTGAGTGGTGGTGGTGAAGTGTGAGTTCTGGAGGTGAATGGCGGGTTGCAGGTGGGGTGAGTTGGTCGGTGGCAAGTGGATTGGTGAGTGGTGGTGGCAAGTGGTGGTGATGAGTGGTGGTGGTGAGATGGTGGGGTGCGTGGTGTTGAGGGTGAAGTTCGGTGGTGATGGTGAGTGGGGGGGAGGGGGTGGTGGTGAGTGGTGGAGTGGGGTGGTGAGTGGTGGGAGGAGAAGGGGGGAGTCGGTTGGTGGTGAGTGGGGTGGTTGAGGGTTGAGGTGGGGGGGTGGGGACGTGGTGGTGGAAAGTGGTGTGGTGAGTGGTGGGTGCGGTGGAGTGGTGGTGAGGTGAGTGGTGGTGAGGGGAGTGGTGGTGGTGAGTGGATGAGTGGTGTGAGTGGAATGGTGGTGCGTGGTGAGTGGTGAGTGGGGGGGGTGGGTGATGGTGGTTGAGAGGGGGTGGTGAGTGGTTGGGGGTGAGTGGTGGTGAGGGTGAGTGATGGTGGTGATGGTGAGTGGTGGTGAGAGGGGGGGGTGAGTGGTGGTGGTGAGTGGTGGTGAGGGTGAGTGGTGGTGGTGAGGTGGTGGTGGTGAGTGGTGGTGAGGGTGAGGTGAGTGGTGGTGGTGAGTGGTGAGTGGTGGAGGTGAGTGGCGGTGGTGCGTGGTTGTGGGGGAAACTGGGGGGTGGGGAGTGGTTGGGGAAAGGTGGGTGGTGGGGAGGGTGGGTGGTGGGCTCCTGAGGGGGGGGGGGGGTGGGGAGGGGGGGTGGAGTGGGGAGTGGTGGGGAGGGTGGGAGTCGGGGCGGGGGAGGGGTGGGGGGAGGGGGGATGGGCGTGGTGGGGTTGTTGGGGGGGGGCAGAGGCGGGGGGGGAGGGTACGTGGGGGGGGAGGGGGGGGGGAAGGCGGATGTGGGTGGGGGGGATGGGGTCGTGGTCAAGGGGTGGGTGGGGGGGGAGGGCGGCGGGGGTGGGGGTGAGTGGTGGGGGGGAGGGGGGAGGGGGGAGGGGTGAGGGAGGGGGCGAGGGGTGAGTGGTGTGGTGAGTTGATGGTGGGAGGGGGAGTGTGTGAGGGGGGGTGGGGAGTTGGGGGTGAGCAGGTTGGGGGTGAGTGGGTGGTGGTGAGTCGGTGAGTTAAGGGTTGAGGGGTGGTGGTGAGGGGTGAGTGGTGAGGGGAGGGGCGGTGGTGAGTGGTGGTGGCAAGTGGTGGTGGTGAGTGGTGGTGGCAAGTGGTGGTGGTGAGTGGTGGTGGTGAGTGGTGGTGGTGAGTGGGGGGTGAGTGGGGGTGGTGAGTGGTGGTGAGTGGTGGTGGTGAGTGGTGGTGGTGAGTGGTGGTGGTGAGTGGTGGTGGCGAGTGAGGGTGAGTGGTGGTGGTGAGTGGTGGTGGCGAGTGGGTGGTGGTGGTGAGTGGTGAGTGAGGGTGAGTGGTGGTGGTGAGTGCAGGATGAGGCATGGTAAGAGCAGGGTGAGATATGGTAGGTGCTGGTTGTGAGAGGGGTGGTGGTGAGGGGTGGTGCTGTTGGTCACCACTTCTTCCATGGACTGTATGAGGTGGTTGAAGCGGCCACTCCAGCAATGGCTGATGAAGTGGGAGGGAGCACCAGGCAGGGTGAGTGGTGGTGGTGAGAGGGGGGGGTGAGTGGTGGTGGTGAGTGGGGGTGAGTGGGGGTGAGCGGTGGTGGTGAGTGGGGGTGGTAAGTGGTGGTGAGAGGGGGTAGTGAGTGGTTGAAGTGGCCACTCCAGCAATGGCTGATGAAGTGGGTGGGAGCACCTGGCAGGGTGAGTGTTGGTGGTGAGAGGGGGGGGTGAGTGGGGGTGAGTGGGGGTGGTGAGTGGTGAGTGGTGGTAGTGAGAGGGGGTGGTGAATGGTGGTAAGATGCATGCATGTATTACCCACATGTGCATGCACACACACACACACACACACACACTGGCTTCTTCCTGCATGCATGCACCCAAGCACCCATGCATTACCCACATGCGCACACACACACACTGCCTCCTCTCTGCATGCATGCATGCATGCACACACGCATCCATGCATTACCCCCCCCCCCACCACCACCACCACCACCACCACCACCACCACCACCACACATACACACACACACTGCCTCCTGCATGCATGCATGCATGCATGCACCCATGCACCATGCATTACCCATGCATTAGGGGGAAGTTTGTGAGTGTGTGTGTTGTGTGTGTGTGGAGTGTGTGTGTGAGTGCGTGTGCGAGTGAGTGTGTGTGTGAGAGTGTGTGCGTGTGTGTGAGCGAGTCTGTGTGTGTGTGTGATTGTTGTGTGAGTGTGTGAGTGTAGGTGGTGTTGGTAGTAAACTAACCCCTCCCCCTGCTATGTCACTTGAAGCTTCGTGGTTGTGGAACCTACGCACCATGCAAGTACAGGGCAGACAGGCTGGCATTGCCTGGGGTGCCGGATCGGTGTATGGTGCATGGTGGGGGGAAGTTAGCCCGAGGTTAGCCAGCCCGGGTGTGGGGAGTTAACCCTAAACCATAAACCCTTAAACCCCCACCCCCGGGCTGGCTAAACCTGGGCTAGCTTCCCCCCACCATGCACCATGCACCGTTCCGGCATCCCATGCAATGCCAGCCTGTCTGCCCTGGACTGACGACAGCCCCTCACCTAGCTGGGCTGCATTCATGGTAGCCACAAACTTCTTGGGTAGCTTCCCCTTAGTAACTGGCATAATGTACTGCGCCACCACCTGGACAGTACTCATCTCCCCATCCACCTTGGCAGCAAATTCCCTAAGGAATTTTAGACTGACGCCCTCGGCAGCGTTCTTCTTGCCTCCTACGACCATGGTGCGCATATTGAGCAACTTCGCGGATGCGGAGAGGAGATATTATACCAGCACCTCGGCAAGTACTAGTTGCGTGACTGAGTGGAGGAGTGCTGAAGGTTAAGATACTCTTCGGTGGTACTCGCTGCCAAACTGATGGCCTCCTGGGCCTAAGATGAACGATGTGAATTGATGCCGCACGTCAGAAGGTAGGAAGCAAGGAAGGAAAGAAAGACGGAAGGCGTGACCAGGTAGGCGTGAATTCCGCCAGAAGCGGTAAGAAGTTGACGGGGAAGTCGGGAAGAAGAGGACGAAAGGTCGTGAATGTGTCTGTGTGTTCGTCCGGTACCACCTCTGCGCAATGCAATGCGCAATGCAAAGGGGCTGTCTTTGAGTCGACAAGTCGCTCGGGGACGATAGGAAATTGTGGGGGAGGTGAGAGGGCCGGCGCTAACTGCTTCTTTTGGCGCTGGTCACGTGGGTCGCGTACTGCAACCCAGAGTAGAGGGCTGCAGCCAATAGTAGAGAGGTCGCTGGCCGCGGCACATGAACAGCCTGTTTCTATTATAGTTACTGGCATGGAAGCGTTTGGATATTTATTCGACAGATGTCCCAGAAGCTTCTACATTCCGTATATAGGAAGAGACGCGATTATGAGCTGGAAATGCAGAGAGATCTGTACCAGTTGCGTTGCTCGTCAGGTTGGTAGGCTGCTTGTTGATGCCCCCATGCTGCCTCTGCTTGAAAAACAAAGCTTGACCCGGCTTGACCTGAAGAATCCATGGCGGTGAGCGTTAGAGATTCTGAGGAATTGAAGGGATCGCGCGTGACTGCGCGATCTACAAGATTGCAGCGCTCGCGCTCATCCCAACATTATGGCCGCAAGTGACCGCTGCGGCGGTCAAAGTGCCAGCGTGGAACCAAGGTGGATCGGGGTTACGCTTAACCGCGGGGGGCACGGTTCAAGGTAACCCCAATCCGCCCAGGCACGTCATCAAATTTTGTATGAAACTGGTGTACAAGTCGGTCGAGCGAAGTACAGGTTTTAGAGTGTTTCCGATAGTTGAAGGAAGGAAGGAAATTGTTACATACTCAGCAAAAATCAATGCTGAGACCGTACAGCGCCGGAGCAGCTGGACAGTTTTGTAACAGTGAGGGGCAAAAGGCAAAACAACTCAGAACCTGGTCCAGGAAGTAACCTCCTGGACAAGGTTCTGACCTGTGAGGAAAGAGAGAGGATTAGTTACATAAACTCAGCAAATCACTGCCGAGACTGGACAGCAGCACAACCTGCAGACCATCCAATTTTATAACAGGTTGCACGATGGTTTTAAAAGCACACCCACAAACCTCAAAAACAAACTGGGTCAAGTCCAAAAGAGGAGGAAACAAACTAGAGGCGGAAAGAAGAGCGGAAAGAGGAGCGTGAAGGGGAGGATTTTTTTATTTTATAAGTTGTGGAAGGACTTTCACCCCAAGAGGTGGGTCCCCCGACACAAACCAGCGAAACAGAGGATTCAGTTAGAATGGTGGTGCCACTCCTACAATATGAATGCCGAGACAGGAAATCCAGAGCACGAAGCCCAAATACAAGAGAAGAGGGAAGAGAGAGGAAATTGTTACATACCGGTACTCAGCAAAAAATAATGCCGAGACTGAACAGCGCCGGGGCAGCTGAACAGTTTTATAACAGTGAGGGGTTGGGCAACATACGCCTCAGAACCTGGTCCAGGAGGTACCTCCAAAAAGCGTAAGAAAAAGCAAATTAAAAAGCTTGACAAATAAGCATAGCGAACTACCAAGACATAGAGAAAATAGCGAATTAAGTGTACATTGTTGAAGAGCTAAGAGTTGCCGAGGCCTGATAAGCGAGATTCAACAAGAAGACGTAACAGGACAAAAGGCACAGAATATCCACCAGAAAAACAAGGAGAGAGGCATATACGGTAGCTCTTAAAAGGCGGCCTTAACACTCCCTATCTAAAGGCAAATACGAGACCATGCCGTCAGCCATAACGCCACAAGTTAAAGCACCGCTAAGAAAGGACACTTAACAATCTAAGCAGAAACACAAACAGGATAAAAAGCGTTGGGAAATGCAAAAGACAAAGACCATCGGGGAAAAGCTTAGAGAGTCCCAAGCCTATCTAGCAAAAAACCATCAAGCTAAAGGACTGAGAGAGGGCACGGGAGAGCAACCAAATAGATAGGGCTGTCAATATCGTACGGTATTTTCAATTACCGTAGGATATATCGTGATATATCGTACGATATCGATACCGTACGATATTTTTAGACCCTTTTGGGGGGAAATCAGTATAAGACCAAGGGGATATAACAGGAAATACCGTTTACACGTCCATACACTTGAAATCAAGTCAAATGAACCAATACTGAGGGAGATAGAAAACACGGTAATATCGTGGTCTATTACCGTACGATATATCGTGACATATCGTACGCTATAACTATGTAAGGCGATATACTGAATTCCCTGGCCCAGACCCAGTGCAAGAAAATCCCAGGCGAATCTGCTAATCATACCACTAGACCAAACTTCACCTCCACTTGAAGCCCCAAACTACGCTTTCACCTATAGCACCCACCCTATAGCACCAGAAGTGCATGGAAAATCACGCTTACCACTCTCATTGCTGCTGATGCCATGGTGAGGGTGCTGCCCTCGAGAGCATCTGCTAGCGAGCAAATATGTGCGCGCAGAGAGGTTTGTCTGCATGCCGGGATCGAAGCTGCGACCCCCCCCAAATACTGCGCAATTGTTTGAGCAGATTTGAAATCACGTCCTTTTCCACCCAACACGATATTTATCGTACGATACTGAACACGGTAAAACTCTACACTAGTACGAATCCCGGTAAACACGATCCCGGTAAACACGATATATCGTACGATAATTCCGAAAATATCGTACGATGCTTAAAAAATGGTTACCCACCAACCATTTTTTGGCCCACAACCACTGGTTACCCAACCAACCACTTATTCCTAGATACCTCACCCCGATACGCGTAGTTACCCATCAGCCGATACGCATAGTAACCCATCACCCGATACGCATAATATCACATAATAAGCACACCGTTCGATATATCATACAATATAATAAATATCGTACGATATAAAGCTTGACAGCCCTACAAATAAATCAAGAGTCAAACGGAAACTCGAGATATGAAAACTGAAGCTACCCCCATCACCTACACCGCCACAAACAAGACGGTTGCTACAAAGGGACAAGAACAAATCTAAGCTAGTCATACAGGCTGTTAGGGAGGATTAGGGGAAGAAGCTCATTCTGGGAGAGAAGCAAATGGCCAGGGGAATGGTCCTGGGCCATCGGAGTATCTGCCCCTTACATTTTTGGAGGGTTGGGAACTCCCATGTTGACATGGGAGTGACGGGACCCACCATGGCTGATGAAGGGGCGATCATAAGGGAAGAGAGAAAGAGGGTTCGTTACATAAACTCAGCAAATCACTGCCGAAAATGGACAGCAGCACAGCCTGCCAACCATCCAATTGTATAACACGGAAGCACAGAGAGAGGATTCGTTACATAAACTCAGCAAAGAACTGCCGAGACTAGACAGCAGCACAGCCTGCCGCCCATCCAATTTTGTAACACGGAAGCAAGAGGGTTTTGAAGGCACGAGGGAAAGAGAGAGGGTTCGTTACATAAACTCAGCAAATCACTGCCGAGACTAAACAGCAGCACAGCCTGCCAACCATCAAATTTTATATCACGGAAGCACGAGGGTTTTGAAGGCACCCCAACAAACCTGAAAACGAACTAGGTCAATTCCAACAAAAGGAAACAAAACCTGCGGCGAAAAGGAGAGCGGAAAGGGGAGCGTGAAGGGGAGGGACGCGGAGGCAGGCAATCCCGACTCCCGAGCACCAAGCCCAAAAAACACAAGACAAGAGGGCTAAGCCAAAAGAGCTAAAGACTAATCAAGGGCACGTGCTATGAGCACCTTAATATGCAGCGATAATGCCCCCAACAGAAAAAAGCGCAAGTCAACCAAGCACAACCATCTAGCAGAAAAGGACCTGGGTGTCAAAAAGAGCAACCATAGGCACCCCAAGTAGAAAAGAGCGAGTCCAGACAAATAACAGAGATACCAGAAACCAATCCGAGCAAGACTCAGCAAGCAGGCACACATGACAGGGGCAAGAGAATCCACCACATAGGGCAAACCTGTTGGCTATAAGAGGGAAAAGCACATGATATTATTGACGTTATACAGCTTCATAAATTCATATTTCTTGTACTTATCAACTACCACCGGCGTCATTCGTATAGTGGTTATTATTTCTGCCTTCCAAGCAGAAGAGCGGGGTTCGATTCCCCGATGACGCAGCCGTTTTAATCGCCGAGTCATTACGCGCTTTAACAAGCCGGCTTTACAGACTGCCAACGAGCCCCTCTTGCAGCCTGTTTCTACTATAGTACCAGGTTACGGTTATGGGTAACCCCGCAAACTGTAGTGCGGCAATACTCGTAACCCGTGTTCTAGCCAGCTTCCTGTCGCGTTACCCCGGTGTACGCCCTCGTGTTTCAGATTGTCCCTGAAATCTGGGTTATTGGGAAATCTGGGTTATGTGATCGTTAAATCAGTTGTTCGACTGGGTAGAAGCGCTTGAATATTTATTCGACAGATTTCCCAGACGCTTCTTCATTCCGAATATGGGAAGAGACGCCATTGTGAGCTGGTAATGCAGAGAGATCTGTACCAGTTGCGTTGCTCGTCATGTTGGTAGGGTGCTCGGTTCAAGGTAACCCCGATCCGCCCCGGCACGTCATCAACTTTTGCTGGAAACTGGTGTACAAGTCGGTCGAGCGAAGTACAGGTTTTCGAGTGTTTCCAATTGTTTCAATTCTACCGGAATATCTGAATTTGAGTCCACCCCACTACCAGTATATCTGAATCTGACTCCAAGCTTGGTCCACCCCAAACCCAAGTTTTTCCTGGTTACCCACCACCCTGTTTGGCCCACCACCCAAAACCCAAGATATTCCCAGGTACCCCACCCCGTTACCCCACCACCCGTAACGCATAGTTACACTTATGGTCCGTAACTCCGCTTAACCCTCAATTGGAAACAGGCTGGAAGTTATCTGTCTGCCTACAGCCTGCCACGTCGACCGGCCGAACACAGAAAGCAGGGCGAAGCAGGGTCTAGTCAGCAGAGGGCTAGTCAGTGTGTCCTTGACTGACGCATCGCGTTTGTTTTCAGGTATGTTCAGTAAGGTATATCGTAGTCACTTCGACGATCTTCAGGCTTTCGCTTTGGAAAAAATGAAGTCTGTCGTGTGGTGCTGGTGTTTTGGGTCGTGGGTCGGCATGTCCCCTGACCTACGGGCGCCTTTTCCCTCGTTCGCAGTAGGACAGGCTCCGCCACATCACATATAGTTAGGGAACAGCAATATAATAACATGCCTTTGTATGATATCAAACGATATCATATGATGCCGCCAATCTGACTAATTACCATTTGTAGACAAATGCAATTTGTATGATATCATATGATATCATACTCGCCTTTGGCCAACATCATATGGTATGCCCGCCGCTTCGTGTAGTCCTTTCAGTCTAGGGATAGTGTGGGGAGACCCACCCTTACAGGCGAAAATCCTCGTACACAAACGGTGCTTCTCTCAGAATGCTTATACAGTTATACTTCACTTTCTCAATGGTAGAGCTCGCTGAATCAATGGAGGTGCCGGGCTCAATACTTTCTATACTTCATTAAGGGCGCCTGGAGGCGATTCCCGAATGAAATGAATTTAATTCATAATTTAATTGAGTGTAATTCAGGTAATCGGTGTAATTGATTTTAATTTAATTGTATTTAATGTTGTGTTATTTTAATTCGATTTTATTCCTTTCAATTAAATTTAAGCAACGTGATTTGAATGCATGTAATTGCTTTAAATTTTATCAATTCGAAACGGATTAAATTTAAATAAAATTGATGTAATTGAATTTCATTGAATCGATGGATGTTGCAGCTTTGTTGACTATGAAGTGACGAAAAATATAGTTTGGTTTGTTGAATTGTAAGCAGTATTGAACGTTTCTATAATGTAATGCAATGCATATATGTAGATTGTCTTTATTTTTAAGAATTTGATGGAAGAAAATGAGACCAATCAGGGGTCTGGTTGGTTTAAAGGATTGTTTTACAAGGTAATGCATGTTTGGGCCCAGCCCAGACGTGAAGAGGACGTCCCGTCCAGCTCACTCCTCAACGCCAACTCCACATACCGACGGGTGCAACCGTCGATGTCGCAGCGGGGGGAAGTTAGTCCACACAAAGCCAGTCCCCAGTGAATCAGATCTCCCCGGGTTTAGGGTTTAGGGTTGAAGTCTCAGGGTTTTAGGGTTTAGGATATAGGTTTCTGATTCACTGGGGACTGGCTTTGTGGCGACTAGCTTCCCCCCTCCTTTCGTCGCGACCCGTAGTTGACTACAGACTCCATGGTCGTCCCCCTTGCAGTTGTCCTGTCGAGGTTACCGCGTTTTTTTTGCCAATGGCAGTTGGCGTGGCTTGTCACGCTGGCGAATGGTGGGTCCAGCCCGGTGTCACGGCCCTGAGGTGAGCTCTGTGGGCTAATTCTAGCATAAATGCCCTAGGGGAATGTTTCGTCCACTGTATGTGATGCTTACATGTTTCGCCTCGATTTTTTACGACAATTCTGCTCCTAAATCTACCGGCATGTAGAAGCACATGTTTAAGTGGTTCAAATTTGAAATGTCAGCTCAACACACCCTTAATCAAATTGATAACCGTTAATTGTAGCTATTTGGCCCAACCTGAGCTCCTATTCCTGAATTGCCATGCTCATATGTCAATATGTGGTCTGGTGAGAATTTGTCCGGCTTAAATTAGACTTATAATTCATCTGAAATATAGAATGTTCAAGTTTTTTTATGTTTTTCATTTAGTTATGAAAGAAATAGGTAGAATTAGTTGTGAAAGGACTTTCACCCAAGGAGGTGGGTCTCCCGACACAAACCAGCGACCTAGAGGATTTAGTTAGAATGGCGTTGCCCCTCCCCCCCCCCCCCCCCCCCCTCCTTTTGGTGCCGAGTGCTGTACCTACCCCGCCCGTGGTTGAGGTGGAGATGTGCCAGATCAGCAGTCAACGATTGAGGCGAAATGTGCCAGATCAGCAGGAAATGCTTGCCAGATAAGCGGACCCATAGCCAGGTAAGTCCTGAACCCCGCACAGTCTGACATACATTGCAAATTTAATAGTATAGATAAATAGATAGATAGATGGATGTTACAGTCCAGGGGTAGGCCAAATAGGCAAAAGGGACATGTTCACATGTCCATACTATAGATAAATAGATAGATTATTCGAGACTCGGCATTTAAACCGGTTACACTTGTAGCGCCACTTGTACCTAAGGGTTGACGTCGTTATTAGTATATGCTAGAAGAGAAAGGGTCCATTGAAAAACATGAATTGCTCCCAGGTGGAAAGAAGAGCCTGCTCTATTACGTTCACTATGGAATGTGTGATTCCTCGTTTTGTTTGGTTGGCTTTGGGAGGGGGGGGGGGGGGGGGGGGGGGGGGGCTTACCTAATAGCACCAATGGACTGGTCTTTAGTAGAGGAACACCTCAGCTCAACTCACATCTCATTCTGATGGCTAGAAATAAAATCCCTATAGTACCGAGTTTTGTTTAAAAGACAGCAATTCCCTCTACCATTCCCTCTAACCCACCCACCACACACTTGGGAGGCCCATAACAGATTTCCTACAAGACAAACAAAAAACTCTCAACAAGCTCACCACAACACCACGCTCTGTCCAACTTTTAAAAACGGGACCTCATTACCTCATAACCTCATAACCGCAATCCAATATCTCCCCTCACTGTTTATTTTTTTGACTACTCTTTGCAGCTTCCCGCCATCCTCATTATCCAGCCACTGGGTCAAACCCAAAGCTTGAAGCTGCATTGGAATGCCTGCCATGCCAGCTTTCATACGCACCAGCAAATCTTCAGATTTGGCCCAAGGACAGGGAAAGGGAGCTGTCTAAAAGCTGCTACGCGTAGCCCAAAAAATATACAGTGTCTCCCCTTGTCTCCCCTCCCCCCCCCCCCACCCCACCCACCCACCCCCCCCCCACACACAGAAGCACCAAGTAGATCGAGCGATGACACAAGCACAATTCCAAACATGTATTCAATGTATTTGCTGGAGCTAGTAGCAGCCACGTGTGCCGAGTCCCCTTCCCCCAAAAGAGCCGCATCCTTCACCAAGGCAATTGATGCGCCTCTTCTTCAGCAAGGCTGGCAGCATCTCCCGCAAAGAGGAGAGCTCCTGGTTGAGGGCTTCATTCTAGTTTTATTCCTCCTCATCGAAATTGCCCGACCCTGAACTTGACTCCAACTACCCCTACCTCTTCTCCACCTCAAAAAGGTCCCCACCCTTATCTGCACCTATGTCCAACCCCGTCCATTGCCAAGGCAAGTGCCATCCGTAGGGATCGGCAATAAGATGTCATATGATATCATGTCATGTCATCATATGATATCATATGATGCCGGCGGTCTGACTAGGTAACTTTGGCCTGGGGCACCATATCATATGATATTAAATCATATGATTTTTGTATGATATCATATGATATCATACTCGTCTTTGGTCAACATCATATGATTTGCCATTCCCTAACCATCCGTGCCTAAGCTCACATATGCATACCCGTGCCACAGCCCCCACAAGTGAATATGTGTGTCCCATGAGGGACGTTGAGCCGGTTGTGGCAGGAAGGGCAGATAACGGTAGTGTACTGCCCATGCGCCGGGCTGGCCTGCTGTTGTTGCTGCCCGGTGCCTGGCATCTGCATCTCCAAGCCACAGCCGCCGCAACTAAAATCGCTCGTCCCCAACGGGACGGGAAGGTGGTTGTGGCACTGTGGGCACTGCACCAGTTGACTCTGTGCGGCGCTGGGCTGCTGACGCACATGCTGCTGCAGCTGCGGCCTTTCCGGCTGCATCTGTGGCTGTGGCCTTTCCGGCTGCGGGTTGCGGCTGCGGACGTGGCCACGGTACGTGCTAGGATGCCCGCCACTGGTTTTCTGGACTGTAATATGCGCTAACTGTGAGGGGTCCTGGCTGCCGCTGATGAGTCTGCTCTTGATCGCCTTGTTGACGACAAACATGTTTCCCCAAAGGGTCACATGCGACGAGTCTGTCATCTTAGCTGTGCTCTCTAGCTGGTACACGTAGCAAGGCGCACTGATGTCAACGTGCAGGATGTCCGTCTGCTCCACAGACGTAAAAACCTTGTAGGAGTTGGACTGGCGCACTAGGTTCGCATACTCGTAGCCAATCTCGCCTCCCAATTTGATGGCAAAAAGTTCCCCCGCCGCAGTTATCTTGACTTTCAAATCATGGCGCACCTCAGTGGAGTCATCCTTGATGTTTTCGGTACTGCTCGTGTGGACACACTTGATCTCTCTATAACCTTTCTAAGAATCAGGTGAGGTACAGGTGGGAGTACAGGTGAGGCACAGGTGGGAGTACAGGTGAGGTACAGGTGGGGTACAAGTGGGAGTACAGGTGAGGTACAGGTGGGAGAAAAGGGTCAGTATGATGCGGGATACTGCTACTTGGAAAGAAGTCGGTAAAAGAGGTCATCAAAGATTTCATGTAATGCTCTGCACCCACTCTAGGTGAGTTGAGCTTAGGATCGCGGGGGCTGCCATGATGTATGCTCTGATGCCAGGCGTAAACCACGATCTCGTGTACATAACCAAGTAGTGATTTTCGTTTGGAATGCAATAATAATAATGATAATAATAATAATAATAATAATAATAATAATAATAATAATAATAACAATAATCAAAATGGTATATGCGGTCTTGTGCTAGCTATAGCTACCCCTGGACTGTATAGCTACCCCTGGACTGTATAGCTACCCCTGGACTGTATAGCTACCCCTGGACCATATAGCTACCCCTGGACTGTATAGCTACCCCTGGACTGTATAGCTACCCCTGGACTGTATAGCTACCCCTGGACCATATAGCTACCCCTGGACTGTATAGCTACCCCTGGACTGTATAGCTACCCCTGGACTGTATAGCTACCCCTGGACTGTATAGCTACCCCTGGACTGTATAGCTACCCCTGGACTGTATAGCTACCCCTGGACTGTATAGCTACCCCTGGACTGTATAGCTACCCCTGGACTGTATAGCTACCCCTGGACTGTATAGCTACCCCTGGACCTGTATAGCTACCCCTGGACTGTATAGCTAACCCCTGGACTGTAAAGGCTACCCCTGGACTGTAAAGCTACCCCTGGACTGTATAGCTACCCCTGGACTGTATAGCTACCCCTGGACTGTATAGCTACCCCTGGACTGTATAGCTACCCCTGGACTGTATAGCTACCCCTGGACTGTATAGCTACCCCTGGACTGTATAGCTCTCCCTGGACTATATAGCTACCCCTGGACTGTATAGCTACCCCTGGACTGTATAGCTACCCCTGGACTGTATAGCTACCCCTGGACTGTATAGCTACCCCTGGCCCGTATAGCTACTCCTGGACTGTATAGCTACCCCTGGACTGTATAGCTACCCCTGGACTGTATAGCTACCCCTGGACTTTATAGCTACCCCTGGACTGTATAGCTACCCCACGCATGCAAGTGCACTTATGAATTTGAATCTACCTGCTGGGTTCTGGTTGATAGCAAAAATGAATTTGAATTTGAATCTACCTGCTGGGTTCTGGTTGATAGCAAAAATAAATTTGAATGTGAACGTACCAGCTGGGTTCTGGTTGATAGTAAAAATGAATTTGAATTTGAACGTACCAGCTGGGTGCTGGTTGGTTGCGAAAAATCGAATTTGAATTCAAACGTACCACCTGTGTCCTGGTCGATTGCAAAAATGAATTTGGATTTGAATGTACTAGCTGGGTTCTGGTTGATTGCAAAAACGAATTTAAATTCGAACGTACCAGCTGGGTTCTGGTTGATTGCAAAAATGTCGATCCAGAAGAAAATCTTCAGCGGGTTGGGAGGTGTGGCACTGCTGTTGGTTACCACTTCTTCTATGGACTGTATGAGGTGGTGGAAGCGGCCACTCCAGCAATGGCTGATGAAGTGGGTGGGAGCACCTGGCAAGGTGAGTGGTGGTGGTGAGAGGGGGGGTGAGTGGTGGTGAGTGGTGGTGGTGAGTGGTGGTGGTGAGTGGTGGTGGTGAGTGGTGAGTGGGGGTGGTGAGTGGTGAGAGGAGGTGGTGAGTGGTGGTGAGAGGGGGGGATGAGTGGTGGTGAGTGGTTGAAGTGGCCACTCCGGCAATGGCTGATGAAGTGGGTGGGAGCACCTGGCAGGGTGAGTGTTGGTGGTGAGAAGGGGGGTGAGTGGTGGTGAGTGGTGGTGGTGAGTGGTGAGTGGGGGTGGTGAGTGGTGAGAGGAGGTGGTGAGTGGTGGTGAGAGGGGGGGGTGAGTGGTGGTGGTGAGTGGTGGTGAGGGTGAGTGATGGTGGTGAGTGGTGAATGGTGGTGAGAGGGGGGGGTGAGTGGTGGTGGTGAGTGGTGGTGAGGGTGAGTGGTGGTGGTGAGTGGTGAGTTCTGGAGGTGAGTGGCGGTGGTGAGTGGTGGTGGCAAGTGGAGGTGGTGAGTGGTGGTGGCAAGTGGTGGTGATGAGTGGTGGTGGGTGATGTGGTGGTGAGTGTGTTGCGGGTGCGTGGTTGCGTGGGAGTGGTGGTGAGGGTGGTGGTGAAGTTGCGTGGGGGGTGGTGAGTGGTGTTCCCAGCGGGTGCGTGGTGGTTGGTGCGTGGTGGGGTGCGGGTGAAGTGTGGTGGGGGTGTGGTGGCAATGGTGGGGGTGAGTGGTGTGTGAGGTGTGGTGGGCGTGGTGTGCGGGTGAGTGTGGTGGTGCGTGGTGAGTGGTGGGGAGTGGTGTGGGTGAGTGGGTGAGTGTTGCGTGGGGGTGGTGGAGTGGTGGTGAGCGGGGGGTGAGTGTGGTGTGATGGTGGGTTATGGTGGTGCGTGGTGCGGTGGGGGAGAGTGGGGTGAGTGGTGGTGGTGAGTGGTGGTGAGGTGAGTGCGGGTGATGAAGTGGGGTGGTGTGAGTGGTGTGAGGGTACGGGGGCGTGTGGGTGGGGGCGGTGGTGCGTGGTGGCGGTGACGTGGCGGTGTGAGTGGTGGGGGCCAGTGGTGGTGGTGAGATGGGTGGGGGCAATGGTGGTGGTGAGTGGTGGTGGTGAAGGGGTGGTGTGAGTGGTGGTGAGGTGCGTGGTGGTGCGGGGTGCGTGGTGGTGATGTGGTGGTGACTGGTTCGGGGGGTGGTGCGTTGGTGAGAGGGGGGGGTGAGTGGTGTGGTGAGTGTGGTGGTGGTGCGGGTGAGGGTGGTGGTGAGTGGGGGGTGGCATGGTGGTGTGTGAGTGATGGTGGGGCGGGGGTGGGGTAGAGTGGTGGTGGGACGTGGTGGTGGTGAGTGGTGGTGAGGTGCGTGTGAGTGGTGGTGCGTGGTGGTGGTGCGTGGTGCGTGGTGCGTGGGGGGTGGTCGTGGGTGCGCGGGAAGGGGCGTGGTGTGGTGCGTGGTGTTTTCTTTTTTTTGGTGAGTGGTGAGTGGTGGAGGTGAGTGGCGGTGGTGAGTGGTGGTGGCAAGTGGTGGTGGTGAGTGGTGGTGGCAAGTGGTGGTGGATGGTGGTGCGTGGTGAGTGGTGAGTGGTGGTGGTGAGTGATGGTGGCGAGTGAGGGTGAGTGGTGGTGGTGCGTGGTGGTGGCGAGTGGTGGTGGTGGTGAGTGGTGAGTGCGGGTGAGGTGGTGGTGGTGAGTGCAGGATGAGGCATGGTAAGAGCAGGGTGAGATATGGTAGGTGCCTGGGTTGTGAGAGGGGTGGTGGTGAGGGGTGTGCTGTTGGTCCACCACTTCTTCCATGGACTGTATGAGGTGGTTTGAAGCGGCCACTCCAGCAATGGCTGATGAAGTGGGAGGGAGGCACCAGCAGGGGTGAGTGGTGGTGGTGAGAGGGGGGGGGTGAGTGGTGGTGGTGAGTGGGGGTGAGTGGGGGTGAGCGGGTGGTGGTGAGTGGGGGGTGGTAAGTGGTGGTGAGAGGGGGTAGTGAGTGTTGAAAGTGGCCACTCCAGCAATGGCTGATGAAGTGGGTGGGAGCACCTGGCAGGGTGAGTGTTGGTGGTGAGAGGGGGGGGTGAGTGGGGGTGAGTGGGGGTGGTGAGTGGTGAGTGGTGGTAGTGAGAGGGGGTGGTGAATGGTGGTAAGATGCATGCATGTATTACCCACATGTGCATGCACACACACACACACACACACTGGCTTCTTCCTGCATGCATGCACCCAAGCACCCATGCATTACCCACATGCGCACACACACACACTGCCTCCTCTCTGCATGCATGCATGCATGCACACACGCATCCATGCATTACCCCCCCCCCACCACCACCACCACCACCACCACCACCACCACCACCACACATACACACACACACTGCCTCCTGCATGCATGCATGCATGCACCCATGCACCCATGCATTACCCATGCATTAGGGGGAAGTTTGTGAGTGTGTGTGTGTGTGTGTGTGTGAGTGTGTGTGTGAGTGCGTGTGCGACTGTGTGTGAGTGTGTGTGTGAGTGTGTGAGTGTGTGTGTGAGCGAGTCTGTGTGTGTGTGTGATTGTGTGTGAGTGTGTGAGTGTAGGTGGTGTTGGTAGTAAACTAACCCCTCCCCCTGCTATGTCACTTGAAGCTTCGTGGTTGTGGAACCTACGCACCATGCAAGTACAGGGCAGACAGGCTGGCATTGCCTGGGGTGCCGGATCGGTGTATGGTGCATGGTGGGGGGAAGTTAGCCCGAGGTTAGCCAGCCCGGGTGTGGGGAGTTAACCCTAAACCATAAACCCTTAAACCCCCACCCCCGGGCTGGCTAAACCTGGGCTAGCTTCCCCCCACCATGCACCATGCACCGTTCCGGCATCCCATGCAATGCCAGCCTGTCTGCCCTGGACTGACGACAGCCCCTCACCTAGCTGGGCTGCATTCATGGTAGCCACAAACTTCTTGGGTAGCTTCCCCTTAGTAACTGGCATAATGTACTGCGCCACCACCTGGACAGTACTCATCTCCCCATCCACCTTGGCAGCAAATTCCCTAAGGAATTTTAGACTGACGCCCTCGGCAGCGTTCTTCTTGCCTCCTACGACCATGGTGCGCATATTGAGCAACTTCGCGGATGCGGAGAGGAGATATTATACCAGCACCTCGGCAAGTACTAGTTGCGTGACTGAGTGGAGGAGTGCTGAAGGTTAAGATACTCTTCGGTGGTACTCGCTGCCAAACTGATGGCCTCCTGGGCCTAAGATGAACGATGTGAATTGATGCCGCACGTCAGAAGGTAGGAAGCAAGGAAGGAAAGAAAGACGGAAGGCGTGACCAGGTAGGCGTGAATTCCGCCAGAAGCGGTAAGAAGTTGACGGGGAAGTCGGGAAGAAGAGGACGAAAGGTCGTGAATGTGTCTGTGTGTTCGTCCGGTACCACCTCTGCGCAATGCAATGCGCAATGCAAAGGGGCTGTCTTTGAGTCGACAAGTCGCTCGGGGACGATAGGAAATTGTGGGGGAGGTGAGAGGGCCGGCGCTAACTGCTTCTTTTGGCGCTGGTCACGTGGGTCGCGTACTGCAACCCAGAGTAGAGGGCTGCAGCCAATAGTAGAGAGGTCGCTGGCCGCGGCACATGAACAGCCTGTTTCTATTATAGTTACTGGCATGGAAGCGTTTGGATATTTATTCGACAGATGTCCCAGAAGCTTCTACATTCCGTATATAGGAAGAGACGCGATTATGAGCTGGAAATGCAGAGAGATCTGTACCAGTTGCGTTGCTCGTCAGGTTGGTAGGCTGCTTGTTGATGCCCCCATGCTGCCTCTGCTTGAAAAACAAAGCTTGACCCGGCTTGACCTGAAGAATCCATGGCGGTGAGCGTTAGAGATTCTGAGGAATTGAAGGGATCGCGCGTGACTGCGCGATCTACAAGATTGCAGCGCTCGCGCTCATCCCAACATTATGGCCGCAAGTGACCGCTGCGGCGGTCAAAGTGCCAGCGTGGAACCAAGGTGGATCGGGGTTACGCTTAACCGCGGGGGGCACGGTTCAAGGTAACCCCAATCCGCCCAGGCACGTCATCAAATTTTGTATGAAACTGGCTGGTGTACAAGTCGGTCGAGCGAAGTACAGGTTTTAGAGTGTTTCCGATAGTTGAAGGAAGGAAGGAAATTGTTACATACTCAGCAAAAATCAATGCTGAGACCGTACAGCGCCGGAGCAGCTGGACAGTTTTGTAACAGTGAGGGGCAAAAGGCAAAACAACTCAGAACCTGGTCCAGGAAGTAACCTCCTGGACAAGGTTCTGACCTGTGAGGAAAGAGAGAGGATTAGTTACATAAACTCAGCAAATCACTGCCGAGACTGGACAGCAGCACAACCTGCAGACCATCCAATTTTATAACAGGTTGCACGATGGTTTTAAAAGCACACCCACAAACCTCAAAAACAAACTGGGTCAAGTCCAAAAGAGGAAACAAACTAGAGGCGGAAAGAAGAGCGGAAAGAGGAGCGTGAAGGGGAGGATTTTTTTATTTTATAAGTTGTGGAAGGACTTTCACCCCAAGAGGTGGGTCCCCCGACACAAACCAGCGAAACAGAGGATTCAGTTAGAATGGTGGTGCCACTCCTACAATATGAATGCCGAGACAGGAAATCCAGAGCACGAAGCCCAAATACAAGAGAAGAGGGAAGAGAGAGGAAATTGTTACATACCGGTACTCAGCAAAAAATAATGCCGAGACTGAACAGCGCCGGGGCAGCTGAACAGTTTTATAACAGTGAGGGGTTGGGCAACATACGCCTCAGAACCTGGTCCAGGAGGTACCTCCAAAAAGCGTAAGAAAAAGCAAATTAAAAAGCTTGACAAATAAGCATAGCGAACTACCAAGACATAGAGAAAATAGCGAATTAAGTGTACATTGTTGAAGAGCTAAGAGTTGCCGAGGCCTGATAAGCGAGATTCAACAAGAAGACGTAACAGGACAAAAGGCACAGAATATCCACCAGAAAAACAAGGAGAGAGGCATATACGGTAGCTCTTAAAAGGCGGCCTTAACACTCCCTATCTAAAGGCAAATACGAGACCATGCCGTCAGCCATAACGCCACAAGTTAAAGCACCGCTAAGAAAGGACACTTAACAATCTAAGCAGAAACACAAACAGGATAAAAAGCGTTGGGAAATGCAAAAGACAAAGACCATCGGGGAAAAGCTTAGAGAGTCCCAAGCCTATCTAGCAAAAAACCATCAAGCTAAAGGACTGAGAGAGGGCACGGGAGAGCAACCAAATAGATAGGGCTGTCAATATCGTACGGTATTTTCAATTACCGTAGGATATATCGTGATATATCGTACGATATCGATACCGTACGATATTTTTAGACCCTTTTGGGGGGAAATCAGTATAAGACCAAGGGGATATAACAGGAAATACCGTTTACACGTCCATACACTTGAAATCAAGTCAAATGAACCAATACTGAGGGAGATAGAAAACACGGTAATATCGTGGTCTATTACCGTACGATATATCGTGACATATCGTACGCTATAACTATGTAAGGCGATATACTGAATTCCCTGGCCCAGACCCAGTGCAAGAAAATCCCAGGCGAATCTGCTAATCATACCACTAGACCAAACTTCACCTCCACTTGAAGCCCCAAACTACGCTTTCACCTATAGCACCCACCCTATAGCACCAGAAGTGCATGGAAAATCACGCTTACCACTCTCATTGCTGCTGATGCCATGGTGAGGGTGCTGCCCTCGAGAGCATCTGCTAGCGAGCAAATATGTGCGCGCAGAGAGGTTTGTCTGCATGCCGGGATCGAAGCTGCGACCCCCCCAAATACTGCGCAATTGTTTGAGCAGATTTGAAATCACGTCCTTTTCCACCCAACACGATATTTATCGTACGATACTGAACACGGTAAAACTCTACACTAGTACGAATCCCGGTAAACACGATCCCGGTAAACACGATATATCGTACGATAATTCCGAAAATATCGTACGATGCTTAAAAAATGGTTACCCACCAACCATTTTTTGGCCCACAACCACTGGTTACCCAACCAACCACTTATTCCTAGATACCTCACCCCGATACGCGTAGTTACCCATCAGCCGATACGCATAGTAACCCATCACCCGATACGCATAATATCACATAATAAGCACACCGTTCGATATATCATACAATATAATAAATATCGTACGATATAAAGCTTGACAGCCCTACAAATAAATCAAGAGTCAAACGGAAACTCGAGATATGAAAACTGAAGGTACCCCCATCACCTACACCGCCACAAACAAGACGGTTGCTACAAAGGGACAAGAACAAATCTAAGCTAGTCATACAGGCTGTTAGGGAGGATTAGGGGAAGAAGCTCATTCTGGGAGAGAAGCAAATGGCCAGGGGAATGGTCCTGGGCCATCGGAGTATCTGCCCCTTACATTTTTGGAGGGTTGGGAACTCCCATGTTGACATGGGAGTGACGGGACCCACCATGGCTGATGAAGGGGCGATCATAAGGGAAGAGAGAAAGAGGGTTCGTTACATAAACTCAGCAAATCACTGCCGAAAATGGACAGCAGCACAGCCTGCCAACCATCCAATTGTATAACACGGAAGCACAGAGAGAGGATTCGTTACATAAACTCAGCAAAGAACTGCCGAGACTGGACAGCAGCACAGCCTGCCGCCCATCCAATTTTGTAACACGGAAGCAAGAGGGTTTTGAAGGCACGAGGGAAAGAGAGAGGGTTCGTTACATAAACTCAGCAAATCACTGCCGAGACTAAACAGCAGCACAGCCTGCCAACCATCAAATTTTATATCACGGAAGCACGAGGGTTTTGAAGGCACCCCAACAAACCTGAAAACGAACTAGGTCAATTCCAACAAAAGGAAACAAAACCTGCGGCGAAAAGGAGAGCGGAAAGGGGAGCGTGAAGGGGAGGGACGCGGAGGCAGGCAATCCCGACTCCCGAGCACCAAGCCCAAAAAACACAAGACAAGAGGGCTAAGCCAAAAGAGCTAAAGACTAATCAAGGGCACGTGCTATGAGCACCTTAATATGCAGCGATAATGCCCCCAACAGAAAAAAGCGCAAGTCAACCAAGCACAACCATCTAGCAGAAAAGGACCTGGGTGTCAAAAAGAGCAACCATAGGCACCCCAAGTAGAAAAGAGCGAGTCCAGACAAATAACAGAGATACCAGAAACCAATCCGAGCAAGACTCAGCAAGCAGGCACACATGACAGGGGCAAGAGAATCCACCACATAGGGCAAACCTGTTGGCTATAAGAGGGAAAAGCACATGATATTATTGACGTTATACAGCTTCATAAATTCATATTTCTTGTACTTATCAAGTACAACCGGCGTCATTCGTATAGTGGTTATTATTTCTGCCTTCCAAGCAGAAGAGCGGGGTTCGATTCCCCGATGACGCAGCCGTTTTAATCGCCGAGTCATTACGCGCTTTAACAAGCCGGCTTTACAGGCTGCCAACGAGCCCCTCTTGCAGCCTGTTTCTACTATAGTACCAGGTTACGGTTATGGGTAACCCCGCAAACTGTAGTGCGGCAATACTCGTAACCCGTGTTCTAGCCAGCTTCCTGTCGCGTTACCCCGGTGTACGCCCTCGTGTTTCAGATTGTCCCTGAAATCTGGGTTATTGGGAAATCTGGGTTATGTGATCGTTAAATCAGTTGTTCGACTGGGTAGAAGCGCTTGAATATTTATTCGACAGATTTCCCAGACGCTTCTTCATTCCGAATATGGGAAGAGACGCCATTGTGAGCTGGTAATGCAGAGAGATCTGTACCAGTTGCGTTGCTCGTCATGTTGGTAGGGTGCTCGGTTCAAGGTAACCCCGATCCGCCCCGGCACGTCATCAACTTTTGCTGGAAACTGGTGTACAAGTCGGTCGAGCGAAGTACAGGTTTTCGAGTGTTTCCAATTGTTTCAATTCTACCGGAATATCTGAATTTGAGTCCACCCCACTACCAGTATATCTGAATCTGACTCCAAGCTTGGTCCACCCAAAACCCAAGTTTTTCCTGGTTACCCACCACCCTGTTTGGCCCACCACCCCGTTATTCCTCGTTACCCACCACCCTGTTTGGCCCACCACCCAAAACCCAAGATATTCCCAGGTACCCCACCCCGTTACCCCACCACCCGTAACGCATAGTTACACTTATGGTCCGTAACTCCGCTTAACCCTCAATTGGAAACAGGCTGGAAGTTATCTGTCTGCCTACAGCCTGCCACGTCGACCGGCCGAACACAGAAAGCAGGGCGAAGCAGGGTCTAGTCAGCAGAGGGCTAGTCAGTGTGTCCTTGACTGACGCATCGCGTTTGTTTTCAGGTATGTTCAGTAAGGTATATCGTAGTCACTTCGACGATCTTCAGGCTTTCGCTTTGGAAAAAATGAAGTCTGTCGTGTGGTGCTGGTGTTTTGGGTCGTGGGTCGGCATGTCCCCTGACCTACGGGCGCCTTTTCCCTCGTTCGCAGTAGGACAGGCTCCGCCACATCACATATAGTTAGGGAACAGCAATATAATAACATGCCTTTGTATGATATCAAACGATATCATATGATGCCGCCAATCTGACTAATTACCATTTGTAGACAAATGCAATTTGTATGATATCATATGATATCATACTCGCCTTTGGCCAACATCATATGGTATGCCCGCCGCTTCGTGTAGTCCTTTCAGTCTAGGGATAGTGTGGGGAGACCCACCCTTACAGGCGAAAATCCTCGTACACAAACGGTGCTTCTCTCAGAATGCTTATACAGTTATACTTCACTTTCTCAATGGTAGAGCTCGCTGAATCAATGGAGGTGCCGGGCTCAATACTTTCTATACTTCATTAAGGGCGCCTGGAGGCGATTCCCGAATGAAATGAATTTAATTCATAATTTAATTGAGTGTAATTCAGGTAATCGGTGTAATTGATTTTAATTTAATTGTATTTAATGTTGTGTTATTTTAATTCGATTTTATTCCTTTCAATTAAATTTAAGCAACGTGATTTGAATGCATGTAATTGCTTTAAATTTTATCAATTCGAAACGGATTAAATTTAAATAAAATTGATGTAATTGAATTTCATTGAATCGATGGATGTTGCAGCTTTGTTGACTATGAAGTGACGAAAAATATAGTTTGGGTTGTTGAATTGTAAGCAGTATTGAACGTTTCTATAATGTAATGCAATGCATATATGTAGATTGTCTTTATTTTTAAGAATTTGATGGAAGAAAATGAGACCAATCAGGGGTCTGGTTGGTTTAAAGGATTGTTTTACAAGGTAATGCATGTTTGGGCCCAGCCCAGACGTGAAGAGGACGTCCCGTCCAGCTCACTCCTCAACGCCAACTCCACATACCGACGGGTGCAACCGTCGATGTCGCAGCGGGGGGAAGTTAGTCCACACAAAGCCAGTCCCCAGTGAATCAGATCTCCCCGGGTTTAGGGTTTAGGGTTGAAGTCTCAGGGTTTTAGGGTTTAGGATATAGGTTTCTGATTCACTGGGGACTGGCTTTGTGGCGACTAGCTTCCCCCCTCCTTTCGTCGCGACCCGTAGTTGACTACAGACTCCATGGTCGTCCCCCTTGCAGTTGTCCTGTCGAGGTTACCGCGTTTTTTTGCCAATGGCAGTTGGCGTGGCTTGTCACGCTGGCGAATGGTGGGTCCAGCCCGGTGTCACGGCCCTGAGGTGAGCTCTGTGGGCTAATTCTAGCATAAATGCCCTAGGGGAATGTTTCGTCCACTGTATGTGATGCTTACATGTTTCGCCTCGATGTTTTACGACAATTCTGCTCCTAAATCTACCGGCATGTAGAAGCACATGTTTAAGTGGTTCAAATTTGAAATGTCAGCTCAACGCACCCTTAATCAAATTGATAACCGTTAATTGTAGCTATTTGGCCCAACCTGAGCTCCTATTCCTGAATTGCCATGCTCATATGTCAATATGTGGTCTGGTGAGAATTTGTCCGGCTTAAATTAGACTTATAATTCATCTGAAATATAGAATGTTCAAGTTTTTTTATGTTTTTCATTTAGTTATGAAAGAAATAGGTAGAATTAGTTGTGAAAGGACTTTCACCCAAGGAGGTGGGTCTCCCGACACAAACCAGCGACCTAGAGGATTTAGTTAGAATGGCGTTGCCCCCCCCCCCCCCCCCCCCTCCTTTTGGTGCCGAGTGCTGTACCTACCCCGCCCGTGGTTGAGGTGGAGATGTGCCAGATCAGCAGTCAACGATTGAGGCGAAATGTGCCAGATCAGCAGGAAATGCTTGCCAGATAAGCGGACCCATAGCCAGGTAAGTCCTGAACCCCGCACAGTCTGACATACATTGCAAATTTAATAGTATAGATAAATAGATAGATAGATGGATGTTACAGTCCAGGGGTAGGCCAAATAGGCAAAAGGGACATGTTCACATGTCCATACTATAGATAAATAGATAGATTATTCGAGACTCGGCATTTAAACCGGTTACACTTGTAGCGCCACTTGTACCTAAGGGTTGACGTCGTTATTAGTATATGCTAGAAGAGAAAGGGTCCATTGAAAAACATGAATTGCTCCCAGGTGGAAAGAAGAGCCTGCTCTATTACGTTCACTATGGAATGTGTGATTCCTCGTTTTGTTTGGTTGGCTTTGGGAGGGGGGGGGGGGGGGGGGGGGGGGGGCTTACCTAATAGCACCAATGGACTGGTCTTTAGTAGAGGAACACCTCAGCTCAACTCACATCTCATTCTGATGGCTAGAAATAAAATCCCTATAGTACCGAGTTTTGTTTAAAAGACAGCAATTCCCTCTACCATTCCCTCTAACCCACCCACCACACACTTGGGAGGCCCATAACAGATTTCCTACAAGACAAACAAAAAACTCTCAACAAGCTCACCACAACACCACGCTCTGTCCAACTTTTAAAAACGGGACCTCATTACCTCATAACCTCATAACCTCATAACCGCAATCCAATATCTCCCCTCACTGTTTATTTTTTTGACTACTCTTTGCAGCTTCCCGCCATCCTCATTATCCAGCCACTGGGTCAAACCCAAAGCTTGAAGCTGCATTGGAATGCCTGCCATGCCAGCTTTCATACGCACCAGCAAATCTTCAGATTTGGCCCAAGGACAGGGAAAGGGAGCTGTCTAAAAGCTGCTACGCGTAGCCCAAAAAATATACAGTGTCTCCCCTTGTCTCCCCCCCCCCCCCCCCCACCCCACCCACCCACCCCCCACACACACACACAAGCACCAAGTAGATCGAGCGATGACACAAGCACAATTCCAAACATGTATTCAATGTATTTGCTGGAGCTAGTAGCAGCCACGTGTGCCGAGTCCCCTTCCCCCAAAAGAGCCGCATCCTTCACCAAGGCAATTGATGCGCCTCTTCTTCAGCAAGGCTGGCAGCATCTCCCGCAAAGAGGAGAGCTCCTGGTTGAGGGCTTCATTCTAGTTTTATTCCTCCTCATCGAAATTGCCCGACCCTGAACTTGACTCCAACTACCCCTACCTCTTCTCCACCTCAAAAAGGTCCCCACCCTTATCTGCACCTATGTCCAACCCCGTCCATTGCCAAGGCAAGTGCCATCCGTAGGGATCGGCAATAAGATGTCATATGATATCATGTCATGTCATCATATGATATCATATGATGCCGGCGGTCTGACTAGGTAACTTTGGCCTGGGGCACCATATCATATGATATTAAATCATATGATTTTTGTATGATATCATATGATATCATACTCGTCTTTGGTCAACATCATATGATTTGCCATTCCCTAACCATCCGTGCCTAAGCTCACATATGCATACCCGTGCCACAGCCCCCACAAGTGAATATGTGTGTCCCATGAGGGACGTTGAGCCGGTTGTGGCAGGAAGGGCAGATAACGGTAGTGTACTGCCCATGCGCCGGGCTGGCCTGCTGTTGTTGCTGCCCGGTGCCTGGCATCTGCATCTCCAAGCCACAGCCGCCGCAACTAAAATCGCTCGTCCCCAACGGGACGGGAAGGTGGTTGTGGCACTGTGGGCACTGCACCAGTTGACTCTGTGCGGCGCTGGGCTGCTGACGCACATGCTGCTGCAGCTGCGGCCTTTCCGGCTGCATCTGTGGCTGTGGCCTTTCCGGCTGCGGGTGGCGGCTGCGGACGTGGCCACGGTACGTGCTAGGATGCCCGCCACTGGTTTTCTGGACTGTAATATGCGCTAACTGTGAGGGGTCCTGGCTGCCGCTGATGAGTCTGCTCTTGATCGCCTTGTTGACGACAAACATGTTTCCCCAAAGGGTCACATGCGACGAGTCTGTCATCTTAGCTGTGCTCTCTAGCTGGTACACGTAGCAAGGCGCACTGATGTCAACGTGCAGGATGTCCGTCTGCTCCACAGACGTAAAAACCTTGTAGGAGTTGGACTGGCGCACTAGGTTCGCATACTCGTAGCCAATCTCGCCACCCAATTTGATGGCAAAAAGTTCCCCCGCCGCAGTTATCTTGACTTTCAAATCATGGCGCACCTCAGTGGAGTCATCCTTGATGTTTTCGGTACTGCTCGTGTGGACACACTTGATCTCTCTATAACCTTTCTAAGAATCAGGTGAGGTACAGGTGGGAGTACAGGTGAGGCACAGGTGGGAGTACAGGTGAGGTACAGGTGGGGTACAAGTGGGAGTACAGGTGAGGTACAGGTGGGAGAAAAGGGTCAGTATGATGCGGGATACTGCTACTTGAAAAGAAGTCGGTAAAAGAGGTCATCAAAGATTTCATGTAATGCTCTGCACCCACTCTAGGTGAGTTGAGCTTAGGATCGCGGGGGCTGCCATGATGTATGCTCTGATGCCAGGCGTAAACCACGATCTCGTGTACATAACCAAGTAGTGATTTTCGTTTGGAATGCAATAATAATAATGATAATAATAATAATAATAATAATAATAATAATAATAATAATAATAATAATAATAACAATAATCAAAATGGTATATGCGGTCTTGTGCGCATGTGGAGAGGAGGAAGGCACTTCAAACTGTATTTACAATCTTTAGTGATGGAGGATATATAATAATGCCTTCCACGACCACCACCACTGGTGTGGTGTATGTGGGGGGGGGGGGGGGGGGAGGGATGCGCAAAGGATGCACACCATTTTAATGCCATTGATCAACACGTGAGCCTGTTGCATGCATATCATAGGCAAGTGCCACGGGTAGATCAAGTGATTGATGCCCCTTGGTGTTTGCTCACATCTCCTGGAATGCTCGGGAGGGGGGGGGGGGGGGGGGGGGGGGGGGGGGGGGGGGGGGGGGGGGTATGACTGGAGGCAGGGTTCATGAGTATGTCAACTTGTCTTGAGTTGTATGGCTGGAGTATTGGGTTGTCTGATCTTGAGAGAGAGGGTGGACATGGTGGTGAGGGAGTGAGTTGTGCGCTAAGCGTGTTGGCTGACATACAAAAGAAGCACTGATTCATTTTCGGGCTACTCATGCCAGCTTCCCATTAGCTCCAATAGCCAGCCACTGGGTCAAAAACAATCATGCTTGAAGCTGTCTTGGAATGCTTGTCACATCAGCTTTCAGATGCGCTAGCTAGCTTCAGGTTTAGCTCAAGGACAGGAAAAGGGAGCTGCCTAGAAGCTGCTACACGTAGCCCCAAAAAGGAACAGTGAAAACAAGTTCTATGCAGTGTTGCATGCGACTCTTAAAAATTGCGGAGAGTGTTCGCGACGGGAGAGACAGGTGGCAACAGAAGCGAGTAAGTTACGAGACTGTTGGCTGACGTGTCAGGCTTTGTCTCGGGGGGGCGTTCAGACAAACAGACAATGGGGTAACCCTGGGGCTCCCGCCCCTTTGAAGAGGGGGCTCCACCAAAAACAATGATTGCATCACAACAAACAGCGAACCGCCCCAAAGATTACTTGCCATGCGGACGGCTGGTAGAGTGTGAGGGACTCAATGCAAAGCATAATGCCGCTGCAAGGCTTTGGAAGGAGTCCCCAATAACAGCCAGGGCTCTACATTCCTGAACCCAACCCAACCCAAACCCAACGGCTGGTAGTGTGTAAGGGATTCAATGCGTAGCCCATAGCCAATGCCCTTAAGGGCAGAGCCCGTCCCTGCGGGACAGAGGGACACTTTTATGGGCCCATTAAACAAGTGAACCCTTAAACGAGTATGCTCTAAGCTGCAAGGCTTTGGAACGAGTCCCCAAAACATACCAGCCAGGGCTCTACATTCTAGCGGCGGGCAGAGCCCCCCCCCCACCCACCCCCCACCCACCCCCCCACCCCCCACTCCCATACCAGCCAGGGCTCTACATTCTAGCGGCGGGCAGAGCCCCCCACCCCCACCCCCACCCCCACCCCCCACTCCCATACCAGCCAGGGCTCTACATTCTAGCGGCGGGCAGAGCCCCCCCCCCCCCCCCCCCCACCCACCCACCCACCCACCCACCCACACCCCCCACTCCCACCCCACCCACACCCACACACAACAATCCACACTCACCGATTTTCCGTTGCACGAGAAGAGCAGGGTGAGAGTACATACCAGGGCTCTACATTCTAGCGGCGGGCAGCTGGCTGATGCACGTATGTATGTATGTATGTTGCAGTCCAGGGGTAGGCCAAATAGGCTAAAGGGACTTGGCCAACCTTGATATGAAGGGCTTCAAAAGAAAACGCATTGATGAATTGAACCCCAAACAATCGTTTTACTGACGGGGGCCCTGAGTTTTTGCTACAGTGATCATTTAATTAGATAATAAAATGTACACAGCAGTACACGTACGCAAGCCTGGGCACATAACATGAATATACATTCCGCTCTACCATGCATCAACATTTAAGACTGTTCACTGAATTGCCCCAAGTAATCACTTCATGCATGCAATGAGTATCATTATCACGGTTTTCCTTTATGATGCATGATACCTTGAAGGAAAAAAACGAAGTGGGTCGAAGAGGTTTATGCAAACCCTGGTTTTGCTTCACTTGTTTTCTTCAAGATATCATCATAAAGGGAAAACGTGATCACCTTGACACCTTGTATTGCATGCATTCAGCACCAAACAAACTCGGCCCCATAGTTGTTTGACGTTCACAATGTTGCTTTGAGCAGATGACCCACTTACAGCATGTTGCTACTTGGAACACTAGGGCTATTTAGTCAGCTAGTTACTATTTGAAACAAATGAATATTCACAACAGTACACACTCACAGCATGTTGATATTTGGAAGACTAGGGCAGTTAGTCCGTCGTACACGTACGGACGGCTGGACCTCCCCCCCCCATCCCCTTCTACCACCACCTGACACACACGCCCCCCCACCCCACCCCACCCCACCCCACCCCACGCACCCCACCCCACCCGACCCCACCCCCCACTCCCACCCCACCCACACCCACACCCACACACAACAATCCACACTCACCGATTTCCCGTTGCACGAGAAGAGCAGGGTGAGAGCGACATGCGCATCCGATACTCCCCTCTGCTTGTTACATTGTGTGTGCGCCGCCTCATATGCAATAGCGGCAGCGTTGTGCACCGCTGCCGTGTATTCAGTGTCATGGTTACTGTGAGAAATGGGAAGATACACATGCGGTAGGGGGTCATACAAATCGGATCCCTTGTGTTTTATTTTTGCTATGTCAATTTATCTGTCAATGACTGTTTTGTACATTGGAAGTATAAACCGATAAGGTAACCTTGGATGAATCCCCGGTTCCCCAAATAACCTTGAGATTTGGGGAACCTAGTGTACTATAATGAGAGTAGGTAGAGCTGTGATGGGAAATAATGGGAGGTTATGGGAAGTTATGGGAGTAATGGTAAGTTATGAGAGTAATGGTAAGTTATGGGAACTGTAATGGGAAGTGATGGTAAGTTATGGGAGTAATGGGAAGTTATGGGAACTGTAATGGGAAGTAATAGGAAGTTATGGGAGGTAATGGGAAGAGACACATGCGGTAGGGGGTCAGAGTAGGTAAAGCAGTGCTGATAGAAAACTGAGCCAGACGCTAGTGCTCACGCAGGACCCCAAAGCTGGGCAGACATGCCAGCCGGATGGCGGGCAGATAATCGGCAGACAGGCAAGCATATTTCTACCAGGTTACTGTAGGACCACTATCTTTTTGCGCAGGCTAATGTTTTGCACAAGTGTAGAATAGTTAAGTTTTATTTTGCGCGCACAAAAGACTAGCGATCCTACGGTACCAGACGAAGGACACCTCCGTTTTTTGGCGGAGCCCCCTCTACAAGGGGGCGGGAGCCCCCAGAGTTACCCATGTGTCCGTTCGACCGACCGACCATCCAACCATCCATCTGACCGAGACAAAGCCTGACAAGTCAGCCAACTGTATTGTAAGTAGCTCGCCTCCGTTGCCACCTGTCACTGCGTCGCGGGCACTCTCCGCCAATTTGAAGCGTCGCTTGTGACGCTGCATAGCACTTGTTCTCATCAGGGTACTTCAAATGGCCAAATTGGCCAGCGCTTTAGCGCACTTGAAAACAAAAAAACTGCGCTTTGTAGTGCAAAAAGCGCAAAAATTGCTTGCAGCGCCCACAAGGGGTTGCAAAAAACTGCGCTTATAGCGCAGAGGGGGTCAAAAAGTCAGCGCTTCAAAGCGCAAAAGCGCGCGCTTTGAATTACCCTGGTTCTCATTCCCAAGACTCAACTTCTATGAGGTTGTGGCTCCCCTCTTTTGAACCATGTTGCAATTGCATGCACTATGTTTTCATTCATTCGTGCTCTAATGACATTGAGAATTGCCCCCATCTGTGTGTGTATGAAGAAAATAAGTGCAGTAGCAGCAAGAGCGGACATGCCGGCAACTTATATGCATTGCAAATGCATTCTTCACACCACCAATGCCATTGCCAATCTGGATGTTAGTGCCTCCGCCCCCCCCCCACCCACCCACACACCCACACACACAACCTCCTTTTCCCCCGCACAAGCAGACATTCCCAAAACACTGAAAGTGTTCAATTCTTAACAGTCACAGCTCTCAGTCTGCAGTACTCACTTGGGATTTGCTGCTTGACCGAGGAACTTTGCCATTTCACAAAGTTGTTGAAGCTTGTCAGCCGTTTTCTTCACATCTCGTCCCTTTCGGAACTCGTTGAGCACCTCCTTTGCCCTTAAGTGGTTATCGTATGCCGCAGAGTGTGCACTATAGTTGCGGCGGGTGTTTTGCCTCTCCTTCCAACCTAGAGCATCGCTGAGGATACCGTCCAAGGTGGAATTGAGCTCGACCAGCGCTACCTCGGAGGGGGACATGTTGGTTGCGTCAGGCGCAGCCTGCAAGGAGAGGGGGGGGGGGGGGGGGGGGGGGGGGTAAGGTCTTGTGAGTAGCACAGACCATGCCCCATGCGCTACCTGCAAGGAGAGGGGGGGGGGGGGGGGGGTAGCGTGTTGTGAGTAACACTGACCATGCCCCATGTGCTACCTGCTAGGCAATACTCTGGACGGCTCAACAGGTTACGGAGTAGTATACCGGTAGTTGAACCATCATCATCATCATCATCATCATCATCATCATCATCATCATCATCATCATCATCATCATCATCATCATCATCATCATCATCATCATCATCATCATCATCATCATCATCATCATCATCATCATCATCACCACCACCAGTGCCATTCATTATTTCAGTAACATCATTCATTATTTCATTTGCGTTCGCATCAGCATCAGCATTATTTAATCATTTAATTTTCATAATCATCTTCGTCATCATCAATTAATCAATGAAATCAAATTAAATCACATCAAATCATAGTTAACTAGATTAAATTCAATTCAATTCAATATTATTCAATTTGAGTTCATTTATCATTTACTTTCATTATTGAAAGTTATTATTTAGTTTGCTTTATTGTAATCATTTAATCGAAGCAATTGTAATCACCATAATAAAAGATCAGGGAAACCAAACTTTTGTTGATTATGTGCCAAAATTCACAACCCTGGCAAGCATGATGCTTGGAGCATGGCCCATATATGCATACGTGTTTCAATAAAATCTTTCGCGCGACACAATTGAAAGAGTGGGTCATGCACACACCGAAAACGTTTTGTACACATACGTGTTTCGATACGGGACCCAGGTTACTCCCCGGGGATGCTTGAAAGCTGTGTCAAGCATGATGGTGTAACGAAGGCACTTTTTTTTGCTACATCCATCCAGCTCAACATTTGGGCAGCTTCCATCAAAATCTATTAGCCAGGCACTGGTCCAAGTCCAAAGCTTCCAGCTGCATTGGAATGCCTGTCATGTCCGCTTTCAGACACACTAGCTAGTTTAAGGTTTGGCCCAAGGACGGGGGCTGCCTAGAAGCTGCTACTTGTAGACCCCCAAAAGGAACAGTGAACAAAGGATCTACTGATGAATTATGAATATAATGGATTGGGGGGGAACCTAAATTGGACAGCACCGGTCCCCTATCCGGGTGGTTGATGACAGTAGATCACCCGTCCCCCGACCCGTCCCCCGACCCCCGACCCCTGACACCCTGACACCCGACCCCTGACACCCGACACCCTACCTCCTACCCCTGACACCTGACACCTGACACCCTACCCCCGACTTCCGACCCCTGACACCCGACTCCCTACCCCTGACACCCTGACCCCCGACCCCCCTGCCCGACCCCCGACCCCCGACCCCTGACATCCTACCCCGCCCTATCCCCTACCCCCGACCTCCGCGCCCTGACACCCTACCCCTGTCACCCTGACCCCCCATCCCCGACCCCTGACATCCAATCCCTGTCACCCTGACAAAAATCACTGGAGATGTGGCGGAGATTGAAATTGAAATTGAAATTGAAATTGTTACATCCGTGTAGAACCGTTACTCACAGGACGTGAAGTTAAGGACACCATAGCATAAGCCGGAGCTAGCTATAGTCACCGTAGGGCCATCTCAGTAAAAAGAATTACCACCGATGCCTGACCGGCAGGCATCGTAACCACATTATGCCAGTGCAGCTTAATACGGGGGTTTTTCACCCCGGTTGGGAAGCACCGACACAATGCAGCTGGCAAGACAAAACCTGAGAGGGGGGACGGTCTGTGTGCTAGTCCCCGGGTATTGACCCGGGGTGTGCTTCCATAAAACATCTGCACTGTAAAATACTCTGAAAGCTAGTGATGGTGTGGGAGTGGACTGTGTCCGCCAGTTTGAGGGCACATGATCTCTGAAGTCCAAGAGTGGTCATAGAAGTCAAAAAAGAGGTTGGAATAGTACCAGTTGTTCCAACAGTGATAACTTCATAGTGAACGAGGTATCCAGCCGATCTAAGGCCATTTACTAATTCAACATGTTGGGCGCGTTTAGTGATAAACTTAGTTTAGTGATAAACTTAGTATGTGGCGGAGACTTTCATTAATAAGGGAATGGAAAAGAAGAAGAAAAACATATTGCCACATACTGAGATTTGATTGGGTCTCAGTGCTGGAATCTCAAATCGGGTCACAGGTACCGGTAATTCCGGCCAAAACGGGGTCCCATAAAGCAATTATTGCTTTATAGAGGGTTAAAAAAACTGGTGTAACCAATGGGGAAACGTGGTGTCCGATAGGGGAACGCGATGATCGTTATTTCGAACAGGGGTGAAGTGTGACGGACGGCTACCGGACACCACGTTTTCCCCATTGGTTACACCTGGCTCGGGTGGGCATGGCGACTGCGATCAGGGAGGGAACCTCGGGTAGTCTGGTCTATTTGTCCCTGTTTGCGAGTTTCTAAAGTGATAAATTGAACGGCTCACCAAGTTGAACGACTCACCAAGTTGCACGAATCAGTGACGAGCCCTTGTGTTGCACGCACAGTGTTTCACAAGGAACGTGTTGGAGTCAAGTTGGGTAGGAAGCAACGAGCAATGAATTTACGTCTGCAGGGGAGGGGGAGGGGTGGGTGGATGGTGGGTGGGGTGGGGTGGGAGTGTGTGTGTGTGTGTGTGTGTGTGTGTGTGTGTGTGTGTGTGTGTGTGTGTGGGGGGGGGGGGGGGATGATAAGGGGTGGGCGGGGGACGGGAATAGGGGTGTATGTACGCCTGCTGAGATAGTTGCCGACTGCGACCTACACTGGGAACTAACTCGCCTGACAGTAGTCAAAGAACAGACGACTGCTCGCGTGGCACTCTCGAGATAGGGGAATTTTGCCCAAGCTAGATTCCTCGAATAGAGTTCAGATTACTACAATATTTCCGCGCGGGCTTTTTATAGTTCGGCCCGCCGGTACCGGCACTTTCTATGCGAAGGCATTCACCCTACAATTGTACGATCGTACAGCTTCTAGGCCTGTAGGCCTGTGTAGAGGCGAACTCGCTGCAGGCCTGTACAGGGAGGGAAGCAGCAGGGAAATTACTGCTTGTTAGCTTTCCGAGACCTTGATACCGTAAGTTTCGAGGCGTGAAACGACACTTCGACGGTTCGCTTGATTAGTGGTACATCCATATCCCTGATCCGGACTCGGAGTGGCTCATTGGTAGAGTATCCGACCTTGATCGAAGGAGATGCCGCGTTCAACTCCGTCGGGAGCGCTTCGGTTCTCACGGTGGCCGTCAACCGTATGAAACGTGACTAGTTCTAGCCTCGTTGCCAACCTCGAGGAAGGTGAGCTTACGAACCGGTGTCGATAAAACCACGTCCTTAGTAGGGTCAACTGTCCCCGGCAGTGTGACTTATTTGGATGTTCTATTTTTCAATTTTCAACCTTCAATCCATCCAAGACCTGTCAATCGCCGTGTATGTCGAGACATCCACCCGAAGTCGAATGGAAGGACCATCCGATAACATTTCGCGCGTCCGTGTTGTCCTTCCGTTCACTTCTTTTTCTTATATGGATGACAGTGGATGAGTTCAATAATATTGTATCTGCCCCCTTTCTCTACTAGAGCCCAACACCTCAAGTATCAATGTTAGGACCTAATAATAATAATAATAATAATAATAATAATAATAATAATAATAATAATAATAATAATAATAATAATAATAATAATAATAATAATAATAATAATAATAATAATAATAATAATAATAATAATAATAATAATAATAATAATAATAATAATAATAATCTATATATATAAAGAAATCATGGTCGTGGTCGTGGTCGCGGCGGTCGTGGTGGTGTCATCGCGTAACCGACTTAACCAACTTCCCGCCCAGCCAATTCCCGCCCAGCCAATTCCCGCTCAGCCAATTCACGCTTTTAATCCCTCCTGCTTCAACTTCTGTCTGATTGGCCTCCTTCGAATTCTGCCTTATGCAACCTTCGCCTCCTGCGATTCTACCTGTTGCGCATCCCGCCCGATTTCTCCTTTTCCCGCCTGTGTGTGTTCATCCACCTGATTTCGGTAGCGCTACAGTTCGTCTTCCTACAAGCTTTCCCCCCTGATTGGCCTCCTGCGAATTCTGCCTTATGCAACCTTCGCCTCCTGCTTATTCTACCTGTTGCGCATCCCGCCCGATTTCCTCCCTGAGTTCATCCACCTGATTTCGGTAGCGCTACAGTTCGTCTTCCTACAAGCTTTTCCCTCTGCAAGACCTTTCCCTTGCGTCAAGAGACCTGTCGCTGCGCACAACGGGAGGTGACGTGGTGAGTCAGCCGAACTGTCAGAAATGTCCAAATCGCATCCATCCCATGTCACAAACTGGACTGCAAATTCTTCCCACTGCATTGAGAAACATGTCGCTCCGCATTGTGCCATAGCAAGTACGCATCAAAGTTGACCGAATGGAAAATCTCGCTGAGCATTCTCGCCCTAACTTGACCGAACATCTAAAATCAGCAACTTGACTGCAACTTCTTCCCACTGCATCGAGAGACATGTCGTCACTGTGCATTGTGCTATAGCGAGCACGCGGCAAAGTTGAATGTATGAACTGGGTGATGTTTACAAGTCTCAGATCGAGTTGACTTCGGGAGCAGTTGCGGTGAACAGGATTGTTCTTCGGCCGAACTGAATACATGCTCGCTAACAAGAAGCTTTAGTTATATACAGTTGCGATTGCGCAGGTTCAGCTTTTTCAGTGGGGTCGACTATCGATCACAGCTGAGGTGGCAGGGAAGCAGGTCCGATGCTTTTAGCGGAGTCGGATGATGCGCAAACGTTGTCGATGCTCATCGTCCCGTTTGCCTTTCAGCTATGGCAAAGCCCACAGCTGAAGTGTAGGGAGGCAGATATGGAGTATGTGTGTGCTGGTGGGTGCGTGTAGGAGGGAGGGGAGGGATGAGAGTGGGGATGAGGGTGGGGGCTGGTGGGATGGCTGGGTGGGGGAAGGGATGGAGTCAGGAAATATGTCAGGAAGAGTAAGGGAGTATGTTTGTGGGCGGGGGTACATGGTTGGGTGGGGGTGGGGGTGGAGATAACTGGAGGGGGGGGGGGGGGGGGGGGGGGGGGGGGGGTAAGGTGGTGTTTGTGTGCTTGTGGGTGCACAAGGGAAACCATCGCAAGGGATATGCGTCCGTCAATGTTTGAAGTTGCATGCACTACAGAGAAAACCGTTTTGCAACCCAGCCCAAAACAGGTGTGGCCAACGGGAGGGAAGGGGGGAGGGGGCGGATAATGGGTATGGTGGTGGTGGTGTGTGAATGGGGGGGGGGCTTCAAGTGTCAACCATTATGTAACCAGCCCCAAATAGGTGTGGCCAAAGGCCAAACGGGCACAGTACTATGATTGGGGGGGGGGGGGGGGGGGGGGGGGGGGGGGGGTCTTCGTGAGAGTAGGTGTGGCCACCGGCCACACGGGCTACCGTACTAGTAATAATAATAATAATAATAATAATAATAATAATAATCATAATCATAATCATAATCATAATCATAATCATAATCATAATCATAATCATAATAATTATTATTATTATTATTATTATTATTATTACTATTATTATTATTATTATTATTATTATAATAACAGTAGGCTGAGAGACAGAGGGAGGAGCCAAACCAGGATCTGGCGACGCCTTAGCGCCTAAAGCTGGTTGAGGATTCATTAACTCGAGGCCTATAACGAAATTGAAAAGAAATGAGCAGCCGTCAGGAATGAATGAAGTTGTCCAAAGGGAGTATCCCTCCCCCCCAAACTGTGTGTACTACACTGACTGTTTTGGCTAGGCGAAATGTTGGCGGATGGCCCAATCCGCCAGCGCCCCCCGCCTGGCCAAAATCATTGATGGCGAATAGGTGTCCGCCATCTCATCCGCCAACATATCATGTGCTAAGGTAGTCAACATATCGTAACTAGGGTAGGACATATTAACAGCTAGCGGGCTTGTACACTCGCCTGCACACGTGCATAACAGTCAGCGGCTTGGGAATTCACTAGGGCTATAAATGAAAATAAGTTCATGAAAATAAGTATCACAATATGTACCGTAATCGCTCATTCGTCCATCTACGCAAGCAATATTAACACGCAAATCCCTCTCTTTCCAGGATCCACATTATTAGAGGACAAGAGGCAGAGACCTCCCTACATTGATCGTCCATTTTTTAATCCATGACCGCCAGAACGAGGGGCAGAGACATTGTACTTCCCTCTCGACTCTGCGTCCTGCGATGCAACGGACCCTTCAACTTTGCAACTGCATCGGAGGACGTAGTGTCCTGAATAACCCCGGTAGAGACCTCTCCCTATTGATCTCCCAATTTATGGTTCTAATTAGGAGCTGCACAAATTTACAAGTCATATGCGCGTCGGGTGGCAAGTTTTGGCTATGCGAGCGACAGATGGCACTGGAATCGAGTGCAGCAGACCCAAGACAGGATTTACGACAGGGTCAGAGGGGGCAGTTAGGCCCAGGGTTACGTGCCAGTAAATGCTAGTAAAGCATTATTACGGGCTAGTACAGCATTATTTCGGGCTAGTATGCAGCTCCTTGAGCCAGCCACATAACAGCACAGCTAGTTGTCTGTAGCAGGGTACTTCAATTGGCCAATCTGACCAGCGCTATAGCGCACTGGCGAAAACAGAAACTGCGCTTTAAGCGCAGAGGCAAAAAAAGCAGCGCTTTCCAAAAGCCTAAAAAAAAGCGCTACACTTAAAGAAAAAACTGCGCTTTAAGCGCGCAACCGTATTTTTTCCAGCGCTTTTCCTGTGCTGCTGGTTAACTGGTGGGGTGCCAGAGAGACTCTTGTGGGTGTGTGTGTGGGGGGGGGGAGGTGGAAACCTGTCACAAATTGGAGGTGGAAACCTGTTACAAATTGAAGGACCGGCTGAAGCATGCACGGATGGAGTGGGAGTGTCTCGTGGGACAGAACATCGCAAGGCCGAAGGACCGGCTGAAGCATCCAGTGCAGCCGCAATGGTTCCCTTCCGCTTCGTCGGGAACGCAGAAACGGCAACGGATCCGCACAAGGTGGAAGGAGTTGATTTAGCCAAGAAGATATGATGGCATCCAGCAGATTCCAGGACATAGGTCGTAACTCGATAAGCAAACACACACAGATACAGCTCGATCAAATTATATACCCAAGCAATCGAATTATGTACCCAAGCAATACTCGTGGCCCAGTAGTTCTTGGTCTTCGCTGTCGGGACCCCAACGGTCTTGGCCTTCTTCGTCGGGTTATCCTGCTTGCCCATCGCAGCAGTAGGGGCGACTAGGAGAGCGGTAGGGGTGACTAGGAGAGCGGTAGGGGTGACTAGGAGAGCAGCAGAGGCGAGCAGAGGCGAGCAGCAGAGGCGACAGGCGAGTAGAGCAGGAAGGAGGAGGCGGAAAGGAAGAGAGAGAGGAGGAGCAGGAGGAGGAGAGTGAAAAGGAGGTGGCGAAGGAGAAGTGAGGAGCGAGGACTCCGACTTGGCGACTGGGCGACGAGGAGTCGAGGACAAGGACTGCACAAGGGGGACAGGAAAAGTTTAGACACTTGGTGTCAGCGCGTTTCCAGGAATTCGGCAGGTCACAACTCAACAAGCTGAAAGAGTACTCGACTCGTCGATTCAGACGCAATCGAACTTGCGCGTGGTGGGTTAGAAGGAGCCTATCAGACATGAGCAGTTAGCTGTGACGAAATGGGAACAGATGAGCAGGGGCGAGGGACGGAAGCGTTGAACAAGCCCAGAGATAGGATTTTTACCTCTGCCGGGTGTTGTATTTAAGAGTCAAGAATACGGTTGTTTCCGTTAGCGTTCAAATTGCACGGTCGACGGCTCGCCGCGTGCTGCTACAGTGCTACCTAGTCAGGATGGCTGCCTGTCACACTATTTGAATCCCACCCCTTGAGTCACTCAGTCAGTCACTCAATGAGTCAGTGACTGTTATTCAAAAAATGAGAAAGCGCACAGGGGGACTGCGGTTTCAGCGCTTTCTGTGAGAGACTGAAAAGAGGAAAGCGCACTGGTGTTCAAAAAGACAGCGCGCTAAGCGCACAGGGGTTGCAAAAATCTGCGCTATAGCGCGCAAGGGTGTCAAAAAGTCAGCGCTCAAAAGCGCAAAAGCGCGCGCTTTGAAGTACCCTGGTCTGTAGGCACTTATTCGTGGTTGGGCAAGTCCCCTGGACTACATTACATTACTTTACATGTTAAAGTCTACTTGACACCGCGAGGGTGTATGAGACTCTGTGCTTTAAACAAAAAGAAAAAGCACCCACAAAGCAAAAAACCCCATTACATCAGAGGTGTGTCGAGGACAAACAAACCAAGCTCCCAACCACCGTTTTGGTGGCGTAGGTATTAAACCCCCTAGAGCCGGACCCAGATCTCAACCACTTACAGTGGCGGAGGTAAGAAGCTAACAAATGAGAAGTCACAAGAAGAAAAGAAAAAAAGGGATAATAAATTACGGTGCCACTAAGCAGTCCAGGGCTTCCTGTCTTGCTCTTCTACAAGTAGAAAGATAGTCGGCTAGGTTGCTCCAGAAAGTCTTAGTGCCATTTCCATTCATAAAGGTTCTGAATGTGGAATCGCAGAATTCCACATTCCATACGTTTAAGTCGGTATCCTCATGGACATGCCTATAAATATCTGTAAACAGCTTCTGGTAGCGGAGGCGAACGGACTGTAACAACATACATGCATGTATAGCTAGTTGCCTGGAATGGGCTGGACCTGGACAAGTCTTTAAACTGTCTTATACGCCTACTATGCCCCCTGGTTTCCGTGGGTATCACACGGGTTGGGGGGTGGGGGTGGGGTGGGGGGAGACGGTGAGCAGTCTAGAGATGGCTAGAAAACCATGTTACAATTAAATTCCGAAAAGCCTGAAATGGGCTGCCACTCAACAAGTACAGATGCAAGCAGATGGACAAATGCGTTTGCTATGCTGTCGGGCATCCTAGTGCATACCCTGCCTGTACTGCTGTTCTGCTGCTGGGCATCCTGTTGCATACCCTGCCTGTACTGCTGTACTGCAGTCGGGCATCCTAGTGCATACCCTGCCTGTACTGCTGCTGGGCATCCTAGTGCATACCCTGCCTGTACTGCTGTACTACTGTCGGGCATCCTAGTGTATACCCTGCCTGTACTGCTGTACTGCTGTCGGGTCTCCTAGTGCATACCCTGCCTGTACTGCTGTACTACTGGCAGGCATCCTAGTGCATACCCTGCCTGCTATGCTCTACTGCTGTTGGGTAGTACAGCATAGCAGGGTTTTCTCTCTCGACACAACTACCACTACCACCACCACGCTTTCACTAAGCCTGCAAGCAGCTCCTGTGGCAGCAGCACATTGAGCAGGGCAGCACGGGTGCGGTGCGTGCGCTTGCACAGGTCACTGAATTCGTCAATGGCGGCCTCAGCACCACTACACCACCACGCACTCACTCAACCTTCCAGCAGCACAATGAGCAGGGTAGCTCGTGATCGGATCGGCGTGTATGGTGGGTGTGATGTGATGTGTGGGGCTTGTGGTTTGGGTGGGTGGGTGGGGGGATGTGTGCGGTGTATGGAGTGGGCGGATTGGGTGTGGGTGCTTGGGAGTATAATCATCAGGGGCACGTGTGTGGTGCGTGCGTCTACACGGGTCGCTGAACTCGTCAATGGCGGCCTCGAAACCACAACCACCGACACCACCTCCACCACGCCCTCACTCAACCTTCCAGCAGCTCTTGGGGAAGCAGCACATTGAGCAGGGCAGCACGGGTGCGATGCGTGCGCCTACACAGCTCGCTGAATTCATCAATGGCAGCCTCAAAGGAGCGCTCCTCGCGACCCATGCAGCTGCCACTCACCACTTGCTTGGCAGCACCTACGCAGTACAGGCAGTACAGGTACATTACATATGCGTTAGTACAGGCTGTACAGGACCCATGCAGCTGCCACTCACCATTTGCTTGGCAGCACCTACGCAGTACAGGAACACAAGGTATGCATGAAACCAGGCAGCACAGGTACATTACAGATATTTATAGGCATGTCCATGAGGATACCAACTTAACCGTATGGAATGTGGAATTCTGCGATTCCACATTCAGAACCTTTATGAATGGAAATGGCACTAAGTCTTTTTGGAGCAACCTAGCCGACTATCTTTCTACTTGTAGAAGAGCAAGACAGGAAGCCCTGGACTGCTTAGTGGCACCGTAATTTATCATCCCTTTTTTTCTTCTTCTTGTGACTTCTCATTTGTTAGCTTCTTACCTCCGCCACTGTAAGTGGTTGAGATCTGGGTCCGGCTCTAAGGGGTTTAATACCTACGCCACCAAAACGGTGGTTGGGAGTTTGGTTTGTTTGTCCTCGACACACCCCTGATGTAATGGGGTTTTTTGCTTTGTGGGTGCTTTTTCTTTTTGTTTAAAGCACAGAGTCTCATACACCCTCGCGGTGTCAAGTAGACTTTAACATGTAATGTAATGTAATGTAATGTAATTACATATGCATGAGTATTAGCAGTACAGGACCCATGCAGCTGCCACTTACCACCTGCTTGGCTGCACCTACACATGGACACAGGCAGTACAGGACCCATGCAGCTGCCACTTACCACCTGCTTGGTTGCACCTACACATGGACACAGGCAGTACAGGACCCATGCAGCTGCCACTTACCACCTGCTTGGCTGCACCTACACATGGACACAGGCAGTACAGGACCCATGCAGCTGCCACTTACCACCTGCTTGGTTGCACCTACACATGGACACAGGCAGTGCGAGGAAACAAGCTACGCAAGGGCACAGGTAGTGTGAGATCACAAGATATGCATGAACACGGGAAGTACAGGAACACAAGATATGCATGTACACGAGCAGTACAGAAACACAAGATATGCTTGAACTCGGGCAGTACAGGAACACAACATATGCATGTTCACGGGCAGTACAGAAACACAAGATATGCATGAACTCGGGCAGTACAGGAACACAACATATGCATGTACACGGGCAGTACAGAAACACAAGATATGCATGAACTCGAGCAGTACAGGAACACAACATATGCATGTACACGGGCAGTGCAGAAACACAAGATATGCATGAAGAAGAGCAGTAAAGGAACACAACATATGCATGTACACGGGCAGTACAGAAACACAAGATATGCATGAACTCGAGCAGTACAGGAACACAACATATGCATGTACACGGGCAGTGCAGAAACACAAGATATGCATGAAGACGAGCAGTACAGAAACACAACATATGCATGGACATGGGCAGTACAGAAACAGTACATACGCATTGGCATGGACAGTACAGGTACAGTACATACACATGCAATCAGGTAGTACTGGAGCGTATCATATACACATGTACACAGATAAAGACCCTTGCTTAACTCAAACCTGAACAATCAAAATCAACTTTAGATTACCTGTGTGTACGTGCAAGGTTTGCATGTGATACGAGCCTTACCTAAAAGCCGCTCCTTGTCTGAGCTTGGCACTGCTGAGTCGGGCAGTGTGAGCAGCACCGGGGTGATCCATACTTCTAAAACACCAACATGTTTGTGAGTAGGCACTTACCTAGCAGCCGCTCCTTGTATGAGCTTGGTACTGCGGAGTCGGGCAGTGTGAGCAGCACCGGGTGATCCATACTTCTAAAACACCAACATGTTTGTGAGTAGGCACTTACCTAGCAGCCGCTCCTTGTATGAGCTTGGTACTGCTGAGTCGGGCAGTGTGAGCAGCACCGGGTGATCCATACTTCTAAAACACCAACATGTTTGTGAGTAGGCACTTACCTAGCAGCCGCTCCTTGTATGAGCTTGGTACTGCTGAGTCGGGCAGTGTGAGCAGCACCGGGTGATCCATACTTCTAAAACACCAACATGTTTGTGAGTAGGCACTTACCTAGCAGCCGCTCCTTGTCTGAGTTGGGCACTGCTGAGTTGGGCACTGCTGAGTTGGGCAGTGTGAGCATTAACCCGGCAATCCATACTTCTAAAACACCAACATGTTTGTGAGTAGGCACTTACCTAGCAGCCGCTCCTTGTCTGAGTTGGGCACTGCTGAGTTGGGCACAGCTGAGTTGGGCAGTGTGAGCAGCAACCCGGCAATCCATACTTCTAAAACACCAACATGTTTGTGAGTAGGCACTTACCTAGCAGCCGCTCCTTGTCTGAGCTTGGTACTGCTGAGTTGGGCAGTGTGAGCAGCACCGGGGTGATCCATACTTCTAAAACACCAACATGTTTGTGAGTAGGCACTTACCTAGAAGGCGCTCCTTGTCTGAGCTTGGCACTGCAGAGTCTGGCAGTGTGAGCAGCACCTGAGTGATCCAGCTGAGGCCTTGCTCGCCCGCGGCACGTAGGAAGGCGGTGAGTGTGTGACAGATGTCGGGGATCCGCGAGGCAGACACCGCGCCAGCAACACCTGCCAGCAGGAGCCTGTACAAGGCACACACAAACAAACAAACACACACGGAGTCAGCCAGTGAGAGATGTTGGGGGTCGGATGATGACAGATGTCGGAGACCTGCGAGGCAGACACCGCGCCAGCAACACCTGCCAGCAGGAGCCTGTACAAGGCACACACAAACAAACAAACACACACGGAGTCAGCCAGTGAGAGATGTTGGGGGTCTGTGGGGCGCACAACCGCCAGCAACTCCTGCCAGCAACACCTGCCAGCAGGAGCCTGTACAAGGCAGAAACAAACACACACGGAGTCAGCCAGTGAGAGATGTATGGGGTTAGATTGTGAGAGATGTTGGGGGTCTGTGGGGCAGACACCACGCAAGCAAAAGCTGCCAGCAGGAGCCTTTGCATGGCACAAACAGACACACACGGAGTGAGCCAGTGAGAGATGTTGGGGGTCAGATGGTGGCAGATGTCGGGGGTTGTGGGGCAGACACCTGCCAGCAACACCTGCCAGCAGGAGCCTGCACATGGCACAAACAAACACAAAAGGGGTCAGCCAGTGAGGTTGGTTGGACAAGTTGAAGTACAAGGTCCAGGGTTATGCTAAATAGGCTAAACAAACACACACGGAGTCAATCAGCGAGAGATGTTGGGGTCCGCGAGGCAGACACCGCGCCAGCAACACCTGCCAGCAGAAGCCTGTGCATGGCACAGACAAACACACAAGGGGTCAGCCAGTGAGGTTGGTTGGACAAGATGGTTGGACAAGTTGGTTGGACAAGTTGGAGTACAAGGTCTAGGGTTAGGCCAAAAAGGCTAAACAAACACACGGAGTCAGCCAGTGAGAGATGCTGGAGGTCTGTGGTGCGCACACCTGCCAGCAACACCTGCCAGCAGGAGTCTGTACATGACACAAGGTATGTATGTATGGATATATGTACGCATATATGTATGTATGCATGTATGTATGCATGTATGTATGAATGTATGTTACAGTCCAGGGTTAAGCCCAATAGGCGAATGAAACCCACACGGAGTCAGCTAGTGAGAGATGCTGGAGGTCTGTGGTGCGCACACCTCCGCCAGCAAAACACCTGCAGCAGGTCTTGGTACATGGACTCAAGGTATTTATGGACGCATATGGAGGGGAAGGAGGATAGGGGGGGCCCGTCAAGGAAGGGCAGCGGGAAAAGGAAAGGGGGAGGAAAATTACCCCAAATAAAAAAAGGAAGAGAAAGGAGGAGAATGCGAAAAAATAAACAAGGGAAAGGAAGAATATCTGGCCGGGTGGGCAAAAAGGGGTGAGGGAGGGGGGGAAGCAAAAAAAGAAAGCAAATAACGAAGGCAAGCAAAACAAAGGAAGCAGAAGAAAGACGGGGCAACGGACAGAAACCAAAAACAAAAACGGAGTCATAGGAACGCAAGGGAAGAGAGGGGGGAATCTAAGGCGGGGGGGGTGCGCACAGCCGATGGGGTGGGCCTACCGGCAAAGGGCCAGAGGTGGCCGGAACAAAGAACACAAAACAAAACCTTACATGGGGGTCTATTGTCAGAGTTGAAACGTCATATTGCTAAGAGAGGAAAGAACATTGCAATGGTACACCATAACATGACAACCCCACCCAACAAACCCCCTCCCACTTTTTTTTTTCCCCCCCCCCTCCCACCCCTAACACCAAACCAACACGCACAAACAAAAAACACAAAAATAAACCACCCAAAACAAAAACATACACTACAATATTTACACCCCAAAGCCACCCACATATACCCCCCCCCCCCCCCCCACCCCCCCCTGGCCCAGGCGTTCCTTCCAGGCTCACTAACCAGGGTGGGTGCCATCCCATACACCCACTTGCCCCCCCCCACCCACCCCCGCACAGTGGCCCAAGGCGTTGATTTTCCAGGCTCAACCTAACCAGTGTGAGGTTGCCCTGTTGACAGCACAGCTTGCAACAACCTGGAACCCGCAGCCGGGAGGGCAGTGTGGGCAGCAGCTGCGGGTGGGTTAACGAGCTCGAGACCAGGAAGGCAAGCCACGAAGACGCCATTTGCCTCACGATGCTGTTGCTGCATCACCACTCCAACACTGTGAAGCAGGGGAAGGGGGGGGGGGGGAGGGGGCTACGGGGGGGGGGGAAGGACAAGCCCGAGGGGATGAAGGAAAAAGGTAACAAAATGTTACCACACACCACCCAACACGTTGGCATGGCATCACCACGACCACACTGCGAAAGAAGTGTGGGGGGGTGGGGGGTGCCCCCGGCCGCCGCCCAGCGGCATCCGGGTGGGTGTGTGGAGGCTGGGTGGGTGGGTGTAATGTGGGGGAGGGGGGGGGGGGGGGGGGCTGGGCGGGGGGGACAGAGGGGGGGGACAAGGGCGGGGGGGCGGGGGGGGGGGGGGGGGGGGGGACAAGGTCTCCAGAGGTATGGGGGGGGAAGGAAAAAAGGTACAAAACCGTACACACACGTGCATGCATGCATTCAACCCGGACACAAGTGAGAAAGCAGGGGGGCCCTGGGGTGGTGTGAGGGCATTGGGCTGCTGTGTGGTGGAGTATGTGGGGTTGGACAAGGTCAGAGGGGATACCGAAGACAAGCGGTACCAAGTGTTTTAACACACACACGGCATGAATCACAACTTCCCAACTGTAGGGCCAAAGATAAGGGGACAAGGTGAGAGGAAGACTGGGAAAAAGTAACACAAATGCCAAAACACAGCATCCACCACGCACAGACTGTTAGCAAGAAGTAGGGAAAAGGAGCTCAGCGGAGAAGGCAAAAAGTTAAACAAATTCGCAAGCAAACACAATAAGGATTTGAACCGCCAAAACTGTAGCAAAGGAGAAGGGGACCAAGGGTAAGAGGGGGAGAGGGAAGAAGGAAAAAGTGACAAGTGCACTACAAAAGGTCCCCCCCCCATCAAAACAAAAAAAAAAAAAACCTTCCAACAAAAACGAAAAACAACAATTACCAAAAAAAACATACCGGATCTACAATAACAAAAAAAAAAGGCAACAAAGCACCCAACCCCGAAACGCGATAACCACAAAACGGGAGGAAGGACAAACCGTCGGGTATCGGGCGGGGGGCAAAGAAGGCCGACTGCCCCACCTTTCCCCCGAGAACACACAGAAGCAGGGGCGGTCAGGAGAAAGAGAGGTGCGTAGACGGCCAAACCAAACAGGAGATTGTTTACCACGGCGTCATCCGGGCCACCTCCGGGGACAGGAGGAACAGAGTCTCGGCACCGGAAATACATCACGGTACGAGGGTGAGTAGGAGATAGTGGAGGAGAGAATCAGCAGAACGACGCTTAGGGAGCCAAGAAGAAAAACAAAAGGAAGAAAAAAAAAACAACACAAACGCAACAAAAACAAGCCACACAAAAACAAAAAAACAAAAAAATAAAAACACAAAAACAAAAAACACTAAAACAAAAACAATAACACAAAAACAAAAACAAACAACCCCCCCCCCCCCCCCCCCCCCACAACAACCCCCCCCCCCACACACCCACCACACACCACCACCCCAGCAACACCATCCGTTCCCCACAAAGGCTCCCTACCATGGCAGTGTCCAAAGAGCGACCCAGAGCGTTAAGTCGCACTAGCGTCGGCTGAACAGGGGATAGAGGGGGGCAGGAGGAGATGTGGCGAGCTCCTAAAACAAATAGGTCCCCCCCCCCCCCCCCCCCCCCCCCCCCCCCCCCCCCCCCCCCCCACCCCCCCACCACACCACACACCCCACCACAACACACACTGTTGATCCCTTCGCCCATTTAAAAACCCATCAATTCCCACACGGGCTCCCCACCATGGCCGTGTCCATTCGAGCAAGGAGAGCATTAGTTGCACAAGCGTCGGCTGACAGGAGGATGGAGGGGCATTAGGAGAGGGCGCGAGCTGCTAACAAATAACCCCCCTCCCACCCCTCCTCCCCCCCACCACCACACACACACTGCATCCCACCCGCCCATTCAACCCCATCCATTCCCACAAGGGCTCCCTACCATGGCAGTGTTCATTAGAGCAACCAGAGCGTTAGTCGCACTAGCGTCAGCGGACAGGAAGATAGAGGGGCGGTAGGAGAGTGCGAGAGCTGCTAACAAATACGTCCCCCCACCCACCCACCCACACCACCCTATGCAACCCCATCCGTTCCCACAAGGGCTCCCTACCATGGCAGTGTCCATAAGAGCGACCAGAGCGTTAGTCGCACTAGCGTCGGCGGACAGGAGAATGGAGGGGCAGTAGGAGAGTGCCCGAGCTGCTAACAAATACGTGTCGTCCACAGTCTCCGGGTTCTGTTCCAACATTCTGAGACCCTTCATGGTCGACAGAGAGTCTGTGATGAGGGAGCAGAGAGCGGGTGCAAGCACAGCTTGGTGTGTTGGATCACCTCCGAACACCTTGACCAGTTCGCTAAGCAGATACCTGAGCATAGGGTAGAGCGGGAGGGGATTCAGGCTTTTATGTTTTGTTGGTGAGGGTGCTGTTGGTGATGGCGTTGTTGTTGTTGGTGGTGGTGGTGGTGTTGGGGGAAGCAGTGGAAGTGGTGAGTGAGCAGAGAGCGGGTGCAAGCACAGCTTGGTGTGTTGGATCACCTCCAAACACCTTGACTAGCTCACTAAGCAAGTACCCGAGGGTTGGGTTGAGTGGGAGGAGATTCAGGCGATTGTTGGTGTGGTGCTGTAGGTGATGTTAGAGGTGTTCTTGTTGGTGGAGTTATTGGTGTTGTTGGTGTTGTTGGTGCAGCTAGGTGTGGTGGTGGAGGTGGTGTTGGACTAGCTCGCTAAGCAGGTACCTGAGGGTTGGGTAGAGTGGGAGGGGATTCAGGCGCTTATGTTTTGTTGGTGAGGGTGCTGTTGGTGTTGGTGGTGATGTAGTGGTGGAATCGATGAGGGAGCAAGGAGCTGGGGCCAGCACAGCTTGGTTGCCCCCTGCCCCTTAGATTCCCTCTGAACACCTTGACTAGCTAACTATATTGGTGTTGTTGGTGTTGGTGTTTGTGTTGTTTGTGGTGTTGTTTGTGGTGTTGCCGGTGATGTGTTGGTGGAAGTGGTGAGTGAGCAGAGAGCTGGTGCCAGCACAGCTTGGTGTGTTGGGTGTTGGTGGTGATGGTGGTTATGCTGGTAGATGTGGTGGTGAAGGTGGTGTTGGACTAGTTTGCCAAGCAGATACCTGAGGTTTGGGTTGAGTGGGAAGGGATTCAGGCAATTGTTGGTGTTGGTGCTGCTGGTGTTGTTAGAGGTGTTTTTGTTGGAGTTGTTGGTGTTGTTGGTGTTGTTGGTGCAGGTGGATGTGGTGGTAAAGGTGGTGTTGGGCTAGTTGGCAAAGCAGATACCTGAGGTTTGGTGATGTGGAGGTGGGAGAGGTGTGCGAGCAGAGAGTGCTTGCACAGCTTGGTCGGAGGCGTAGTTGGTGTTGTTGGTGCAGGTAGATGTGGTGGTAAAAGTGGTGTTGGACTAGTTTGCTTGAAACACTATTGGTCACACTAGTACTCACAAGGAAGCCGAGTGTCTAGTCTGCTTGAAACAATATTGGTCACACAAATATTGGTCACGCAAATATTGGTCTCACTATTACTCACAAGAAAGCTGAGTGTCTAGTCTGCTTGAAACGCTATTGGTCACACAAATATTGGTCACACTAGTACTCACAAGAAAGCTGAGTGTCTAGTCTGCTTGAAACGCTATTGGTCACACAAATATTGGTCACACTAGTACTCACAAGAAAGCTGAGTGTCTAGTCTGCTTGAAACGCTATTGGTCACACAAATATTGGTCACACTAGTACTCACAAGAAAGCTGAGTATCTAGTCTGCTTGAAACGCTATTGGTCACACAAATATTGGTCACACAAATATTGGTCACACTAGTACTCACAAGAAAGCTGAGTGTCTAGTCTGCTTGAAACGCTATTGGTCACACAAATATTGGTCACACCAATATTAGTCACACCAATATTGGTCACACCAATATTGGTCACACCAATATTGGTCACACCAATATTGGTCACACCAATATTGGTCACACAAATATTGGTCACACTATTACTCACAAGAAAGCTGAGTGTCTAGTCTGCTTGAAACGCGAAGGCAATGCTGTGAGTAGCATGGGCACCATGTTGGAGCTAGTTGTCCCTGCGCCCTTGACACCCATGCGCACGACTCGACACGCTCGCTCAACAATGTAGGTGTCACTGCAACCGCGTTCAAAGACAGCGTCCACTACAGGCCAGGAGCGGGCTGCGGGGGATGGGTTGGGTTGGCTGGAGTTGGTTGGAGTTGGTAGGGGAGGGGTGGGTAGGAGTTGGTAGGGTCGTGTCCACTACAGGCCAGGAGCGAGCTGCGGGGGATGGGTTGGGTTGGTTGTAGTTTGAGGTTGTTTGGGATTGTTCAGGGTTGTGTGGGGTTGTATAGGTTTGTGTATGGTTGTGTATGGTTGTGTGGGGTTGAGTCGCTGAACAATGTAGCTGTCACTGCAGCCGCGTTCAAAGACAGCGTCCACTACAGGCTAGGAGCAGGCTGCGGGGGTTGGGATGGGACGGGATGGGGGTTGGGTTGGGTTCGTTCGAGTTGTTTGGGGTTGTGTAGGGTTGTGTAGGGTTGAATAGGGTTGAGTTGCTGAACAATGTAGGTGTAACTGCAACTGCGTTTAAAGACAGTGTCCACTACAGGCTAGGAGCGGACTGTGGGGAATGGGATAGGGGCTGGTTTGGGCAGGCTCGCTGGGTTGGGAGAGGTGGGTTGGGGTGGGGCATGAGTGTAATAAATAAACAAATAAATAAATAAACAGTACGCCTTATTACAAGGCGTGAGGTTGAGGGGGCCAGCCCATTTGCTTGCACTGGGGCAAACCATCATGATGGTTGCATCACGCTATTTCATTTTCAGTTGTTTGCTTCGTATTAATTTTTAGCTTCATCTTGCCTATATGACGTACATCTCACCCAGCCACTCAGCTATACAATACTTAGCAACTCAGCTATACAATACCTAGCTACTCAGCTATACAATACCTAGCTACTCAGCTATACAATACCTAGCTACTCAGCTATACAATACCTAGCTACTCAGCTATACAATACCTAGCTACTCAGCTATACAATACCTAGCTACTCAGCTACATCTTCCTTAGCATGACAGGAACAACTAATGAATGAGGGGGCTAAAGCATAGCGCTTGATTGAGCTACATCTGTTTGCTACATATGTGCTATTCAGCCACTCAGCTACACAGCCACTCAGCTACATCCTCCTGACCCAACTCAGCTACACAGCCACTCAGTTACATCTTACCAAACACGTCCCTGTAAAATATCCCTTCTACCACCGTAGACAAGAAATATAAGGGAGGGAAAAGGTATGGCACTTGCTTGGGCCGGGTTTTGGGCTGCTAGCTACGTCTCACCTAAACATTCAGCTACACAATACCTAGCCTCTCAGCTACATCCTACCTAGCATGTCCTTTTAGTCTATCCCTTCCACCACCGTAGAAAAGAAATCTAAGAGGGGGCACAGGTACGGCTATCGCTTGGACAAGCTCATGGGCTGCTAGCTACGTCTCACCTAGCCACTCAGCTACACCCTGCCTAGACACTCAGCTACATCTTACCTAGCATGTCGGCTACCGCACCCCTGTGGTCTATCCCCTCTATCAACGTAGACAAGAAGTCTAAGAGGGTGCACAGGTACTGCACTTGCTTGGAAAAGGTCATGGGCTGCTAGCTACGTCTCACCTAGTCACTCAGCTACACTGTATCTAGCCACTCAGCTACAACATACCTAGCATGTCGGCTACCGCACTCTTGTGGTCTATCCCCTCCATCACTGTTGACAGGCGGTCTAAGAGGGGGCACAGGTAGGGCACTTGCTTGGACAAGCTCATGGGTTGGGGGGGCTTAGCCCCCACCTGGGCGTCCATGCCAGGGGGTAGGGGAGGAGGAGGGGGGGGGAGCGGGCATCTGGGCAATATGTACTACGGCTTGCTCCAGAGTGGACAGGACAGGCTGAAGTAGTACGTTTGCGGCTTGTGGGATTTGTTCTGCCGGTGCACATTTGCAGGTGGCGGTACAGACTGCCCTCATGATCTGTTGCGTGGGGGGCGTAGGGGGGCGGGGTGAGTGGTGGTGGCGATGTGTGTGTGTGTGGTGTGTGTGGTGTGTGTGTGTGTGTGTGTGTGTGTGTGTGTGGGGGGGGGGGGGGGCAGTACAGACAGCTCTCATGATCTGTTGTGTGAGGGGGCGAAGGGGTTGGGGGTGAGTGGTGGTGGGTTGGGGGTGGTGGGTTGAGGTGGGAGGAGGGGATGGGGGGGGGGTGAGATAGACAGCCCACATGATCTGTTGATGTGGTGGTGGTGGTGGTGGTGGGGGGGGGGGGGCGGAGGGGTTGGGGGTGAGTGGTGGTGGTGGAGGGGGGGGGGGGGGGGGGGCAGTACAGACCGCTCTCATGATCTGTTGTTGTGAGGGGGCTAAGGGGGCGGGGGTGAGTGGTGGTGGGTTGGGGTTGGGGGGTGGAGGTGGAGGTGGGGATGGGGGGGGGTGAGATAGACAGCCCCACATGAATCTGTTGTGTGTGTGTGTGTGTGTGTTGGGGGGGGGGGGGGGGGGCGGAGGGGTTGGGGGTGAGTGGTGGTGGTGGTGGTGGTGGTGGGGCAGTACAGACTGCTCTCATGATCTGTTGTGTGAGGGGGCGGAGGGGGCGGGGGGTGAGTGGTGGTGGGTTGGGGTTGGGGTTGGGGAGTTGAGGTGGAGGTGGGGATGGGGTGGGGTGAGATAGACAGCCCACATGATCTGTTGTGTGAGTGTGTGTGTGTGTGTGGGGGGGGGGGGGCGGAGGGGTTGGGGGTGAGTGGCGGGGGTGGTTTGTGTGTGTGTGGGGGGGGGGGGGGGGGGGGGGGGGGCAGTACAGACTGCTCTCATGATCTGTTGTGTGAGGGGGCGGAGGGGTTGGGGGTGAGTGGTGGGGGGTTGGGGGTTGGGGGTTGGGGGTGGGGGGGTTGAGGTGGAGGTGGGGATGGGGTGGGGTGAGATAGACAGCCATATGATCTGTTGTGTGTGTGGGGGGGGGGGGGGCGGAGGGGTTGGGGGTGAGTGGGGGGGGGGGTTGGGGGTTGGGGGGGGGGGGGGGGGGGGTGAGGTGGAGGTGGGGATGGGGGGGGGTGAGATAGACAGCCCACATGATCTGTTGTGTGTGGGGGGGGCGGAGGGATTGGGGGTGAGTGGTGGTGGGTTGGGGTTGGGGTTGGGTTGGGGTGAGATAGACAGCCCACATGATTGTTGTGTGTGGGTTGGGGGGGGAGGGCCAGGGGGGTTGGGGGTTGGGGGGGGGGGGGGGAGTGGTGGTGGTTGGGTTGGGTTGGGGGGGGGGGTTGAGGTTGAGGATGGGGATGGGGGGGGGTGAGCATAGACAGCCCACATGATCTGTTGTGTGAGGGGCGGAGGGGGTGGGGGTGAGTGGTGGTGGTTGTGTGGTGGGGTGGTGTGGGGTGGGGGGAGCAGTACAGACTACCCTCATGATCTGTTGTGTGAGGGGGCGGAGGGGTGGGGGTGAGTGGTAGTGGGTTGGGTTTGGGGGGTGAGGTGGAGGTGGGAGTGGGGGTGGGGTGGGGTGAGATAGACAGCCCACATGATCTGTGTGTGAGGGGGCGGAGGAGGTGGGGGTGAGTGGTGGGGGTGGTGGGTGTGGTGTGTGGTGTGTGGTGTGTTGGGGGGTGGGGGGAGCAGTACAGACTACCCTCATGATCTGTTGTGTGAGGGGGCGGAGGAGGTGGTGAGTGGGGTGTGTTTGTGTGTGTGGTGGTGTGTGGTGTGTGTGTGTGTGTGTAGGGGGGGGGGGGGGGGGGGGGGGGGGGGGGCAGTACAGACTGCCCTCATGATCTGTTGTGTGAGGGGGCGGAGGGGGTGGGGTGAGTGGTGCTGTTGGGGGGGGTTATTGGGGGAGATGATGGGTTGAGGTGGGGGGGGTCAACCCTAAACCCTAAACGCCCCACCCATGCACCCATACCTATCGCTAACGTCGTTGAACCCTGTGTGCTGACCCACCACATACACATCTTCTACGAGCTCCGTTACCATACCCCCCCCCCCCCCCCCCCCCCCCATCCACCCACAGCCCCACCCCTCTCCCCACCCACTGCCTGTCCCCCCTCCCCCTCCACACACACACACATGCCAAAGACGTCGCCGAAATCAGTATGCTGACTCACCACATGTACATCGTCCTCACACAAAGCACTAAGCCCTGGGGGGGGCGTTGCTCCCATTTTGGGGCCTATCCCTGCCAGCAAGGCAGCGTTGTACAGCTGGAGCAGTACGGGCATGACAGGCTGGAGGTAGGGGCCACAACTGTCTGCCAGCTTGGACAGAGCTGACGATGCCTGCAAGCGAGTAGATTACATTCAAATTTACATTCAAATTCAAATTAATTTGCAAGTCTGCCAGCTTGGACAGAGTTGACGACGCCTGCAAGCGAGTAGATTATATTCAAATTTAAATTCAAATTCAAATTAATTTGCATGTCCGCCAGCTTGGACAGAGTTGACGACGCCTGCAAGCGAGTATATTATATTCAAATTTAAATTCAAATTAATTTGTAAGTCTGCCAGCTTGGACAGAGTTGACAACGCTTGCAAGCAAGTAGATTACATTCAAATTTAAATTCAAATTCAAATTAATTTGCAAGTCTGACAGCTTGGACAGAGTTGACGACGCCTGCAAGCGAGTAGATTATATTCAAATTTAAATTCAAATTCAAATTAATTTGCAAGTCTGCCAGCTTGGACAGAGTTGACGACGCTTGCAAGCAAGTAGATAACATTCAAATTAAAATATATCCTGTGTGTATGTGAAGGGAGAGAGGGTGGGTGGGTTGGGTGTACATAGATATATATATATATATATATACAAGGGTGTAACCCAGACCCTCTCTGTAACCCAGACCAGGGCCCAGGACCTGGGTGTGTACCGGACCCAGGACCAGGGACCAGGACCAGGACCCAGGACCAGGGCAAAGGACCAGGGCCCAGGACCTGGGTGTGTGGGTACGGGCGAGGAGTGGCCAACGGCTACACCGGCAATGTGCGAGAATACAAATAAGTACATGAATATACCGTCTTATGAGGAGACGCGAGGTTGAGTAGGCCAGCCTGTTTGCTTACACTAGGAACAACCACCAATTCGACATCATCTGGACTTTATTTAGAACACCCATACTCGCGCGCACCTTCCCAAGCATACTATCAGCGACCCCCACTCCCACCTCCCCACTCCCGCACCCCAACACTCGCACCTCCCCAACACACATACTCTTGTCAGCACCATACCACCAACCATACACACACTCACCTACCACACCCAACCACAACACACCCACACACCCGCACACTCTCGCCCATACTCACCGCAGCCATTGCTTCCTGCAGCACCTCTTACCTATACCACAACCATACACACACACTCTCGTCACCACCATACCACCAACCATACACACTCTCACACACCACACCCAGCCACACCACAACCATAAACCCACACACTCACGCCCATACTCACCGCAGCCGTTGCTTCATGCGGCACCTCTTACCTACACCACAACCATACACACGCACTCTCGTCACCACCATACCACCAACCATACACACACTACACACACACACCACACCACACACACAACACTCTCGTCCATACCCACCGCAGCTGTCGCTTCCTGCAGGTCCATCGCAGCAGTGGCACTACCCAGCAGCTGCTGTAGTGTGCCGCCCTCTCTCTGCAGCTGGGCGCCATGATCACCACACCCACACCCATACTCACACACCCACACAGACTACACCACAACCATACACACATACTCCCGCCCATACTCACGGCAGCTGTTGCTTCCTGCAGATCCATCGCAGCAGTGGCAGTACCCAGCAGCTGCTGTAGTGCTCCCCCCTCTCTCTGCAGCTGGGCACCATGATCTCCTGAGGCAATGGCCTGCCCCAGCCAGCTGGCATACTCCGCGATGCAGCAGCAAGCCATGTGCTGGAGAAGGGCCTCCTTGGGGGGCATGCCAGGGAGGGCTGTGAGCAGCTGCAGGAGTTGGGGGTCCTTGCTGCCATGGGCGTACTTGGAGATGGACCTGGGGGGGGGGGGTGGGGTGGGGTGGGTATGGGTATGGTGAGGTGTGTGAGTGTGTGTGTGGTGGTGGTGGTGGTGGTGGGGGGGGCAGTTTGTTTCTGCTTTGTTCGGTCTGGTTTGGCCTGTAGTATTGGTTGGGGGTCCTTGCTGTCATGGGCGTACTTGGAGATGGACCTGGGAGTTTGGTGGAGAAGGGTGGGGTGAGGTGGGGTAGGGGGGGATGGGACGGGATGTGTGTGGAGTGGGGGTGGAGTGGGGTGGGTATGATGAGGTGTACCATGGGTGTGCTAGGAGATGGACCTGGGGTGATAGGGTGACTTAGTATGGCTTTGGCTAGGTTTGGATTGGATTGTTTTGGTGTGTGTGTGCGTGTGTGTGTGTGTGTGAGTGTGGTGTTGGGAGGTGAGCCGTGTGTTGGAGCAGGGCCTCGTTGGGGGGCATGCCAGGGAGGGCTGTGAGCAGCTTCAGGAGTTGAGGGTCCTTGCTGCCATGGGCGTATTTGGAGATGGACCTGGAGAGGGGTGGGGTGGGGTGTGGAAGGGTCGGGTAGGATGGGATGGGGGGTGGAGTGGGGTGGGGTGTGTGGGAGGGCTGTGAGCAGCTGCAGGAGTTGGGAGTCCTTGCTGCCATGGGCGTACTTGGAGATGGACATGGGGGTGGGGTGGGGAAGGATTGGGTGGCGGTGGGGTATGGGGGTATGGGACGTAATGGGGGTGGGGGGTGGGGTGTGTGTGTGTGGGGGGGGAGTGTGTGTGGAGTGGGGTGGGTATGATGAGGTGTGCCATGGGCGTATTTGAAGATGGACTTGGGGGTGGGGTGGGGAAGGGTTGGGTGCGGTGGGGTATGGGAAGATGGGACGTAATGGGGGTGGGGTGATAGGAGTGAGTTGGTGAGGCTTTGGTAGGGTTTTGGTTTGGATTGCTTTTGTGTGTGTGCGGTGTGTGTGTGTGTGTGTGTGTGTGTGTGTGTGCGTGTGTGTGCGTGTGTGTGTTTGTGTGTGTGTGCGATGTGCCTGAAGGGTGGAGGTCTTGTTTTTTCTTTGATTTTTTGGGGGTGATTTGTACTGCTCTGGTTTGGCTCGTTCAGTTTCGGATCTGATTTAGCTTGGTCAGTTTTGGATTTGTTTTGGGGTGATTTGTGCTACTATGGTTTGGCTTGGTCAGTTTTGGATTTGTTTTGGGTGATTTGTGCTGCTCTGGTTTGGCTTGGTCAGTTTTGGATTTGTTTAGTGCTGCTCTGGTTTGGCTTGGTCAGTTTTGGATTTTCTTTGCTTGCAATGTTTGTGGTGACTTGATTAGGTTTTGTTTAGTTTTGTTTGGACTTATATGGAGTAGGGTGCAGTGTCCTTACTGTCACAATTGGGCAAGCCCCTTTAGCCTAACTGGCTACCTCCTGGACTCGAACACACAAAACAAACTCTCACACTCGAACCCTGGACTGCAACAACCACACACGCACACACGCCTCACACACCTGAAACAGAAGAGTATTGACTCCGCAGCCTTCCAGTCAAAAGGGGCACCACCAGCTACTGCCTTAGAGAGAACATGAAGTCGCTCACACATCAAAACAGGCGCTCACAAACGAAACAGTCCCTCGCATAAATCATTCTCGCGCACACGTGACACATAACAGTGTTAACTCAGCTGCCTTCCAGTCAAAAGGAGCACCGCCAGCTACTGCCTTAGAGAGAACATGGAGTGGCTCACACACAGAGCAGACTCTCACACACATAACAGACTCACCCACATGAAACCCCTGGACTGCAACAACCACACATGCACACACGCCTCACACACCTGACACAGAAGAGCGTTGACTCCGCTGCCTTCCAGTCAAAAGGGGCACCGCCAGCTACTGCCTTAGAGAGAACATGGAGTGGCTCACACACAGAGTAGACTCTCACACACATAACAGACTCACCCACATGAAACCCCTGGACTGCAACAACCACACATGCACACACGCCTCACACACCTGACACAGAAGAGCGTTGACTCCGCTGCCTTCCAGTCAAAAGGGGCACCGCCAGCTACTGCCTTAGAGAGAACATGGAGTGGCTCACACACAGAGCAGACTCTCACACACGAAACAGACTCACACACATGAACCCCCTGGACTGCAACAACCACACATGCACACACGCCTCACACACCTGACACAGAAGAGTGTTGACTCCGCAGCCTTCCAGTCAAAAGGGGCACCGCCAGCTACTGCCTTAGAGAGAACATGGAGTGGCTCACACACAGAGCAGACTCTCACACACGAAACAGACTCACACACATGAAACCCCTGGACTGCAACAACCACACATGCACACACGCCTCACACACCTGACACAGAAGAGCGTTGACTCCGCTGCCTTCCAGTCAAAAGGGGCACCGCCAGCTACTGCCTTAGAGAGAACATGAAGTGGCTCCAGCACCACATTGAGGGTGGGGGTGAAGCCCAACACGCTGCACGCGTCCTCCAGCATGTCAGCAACATCGTATCTGTATGGGAGACAAAAGGGAAATTGAGAAATGTGAGTGGTGGTGGGGGTGGTGGTGTGTGGTGGGGGTGGGGGCGGGGGGAAGTGAGGCGGTGGGGGTGGGGTGGGGTGGGGGTTGGGGTGGGGGGTTGGGGGGGGGGGGAGCCCAACACGCTGCACGAGTCCTCAAGCATGTCAGCAACATCGTACCTACATGGGAGACAAAAAATAAATTGAGAAATGGTGTGGTGTTGGTAGGCATTGGGTGAGGTGTGTGTCGTGAGTGTGGGGGGGGGGGGAGTGGGGGCGGTGAGGTGGGTGATTGTGGTTGAGGGGGTGATGGTGTGACGGTGGTGGGGGGGTTTGAAATGGGATGGGAAAGACACTAACACAGTCATTACTCTGGCGGCTTGGAGTCTTCTTGTTTCTGTTTCTTGCTCATTACATTAAAGCGGCCAGGGATGGGAAGAACGAATGTGCGGTGGTGTGTTGGTTGGGCTGGTACGTGGTGGTTGTTGTAGGGTGGTGGTGACAGGGAGTGGGAGTGGTTGAGGGGGGATGTAGGGGGGGGGTGGTAGTGGTGGGTTGTAGGGTGGGGTGGGGTGGTCGTGGTGGGTTATTAGGGATGGGGGTGGGGTGGTCATGGTGGGTGTTGTAGGAGCTGGGGTGGGGTGAGGGTGTGGTGATGAGGGTGGGTTGTACGTGGGGTGGGTGGAGTGTGGTTGTAGGGTGGGGTGAGGGGTGATGGGTTGGGTTTGTATGGTGGGGTGGGGTGGTTGGGTTTTAGTGGTGGGTGAGGTGGTGACGGGGTGGGTTTGGTAGGTGGGGTCGGGGAGATGGGGTGGGGTTGAGGTGGTGATGGGTGGGTTGTAGGTGGGTGGGGTGGGGTGGTGGTTGTGAGGGTGGGGTGAGGTGGGGTGATGGGTGGGTTGTAGGCGTGGGGGTGGGTGGGAGGGGCTGGTGAGGTTGGTGATGGGTGGGTTGCTAGGGTTGGGGGGGTGCGGGGTTGGGGTGGGTGTGGTGGGGTGTAGGGTGGGGTGAGGTGGTTGATGGGGTGGGTTGTAGGGTGGGGTGGGAGGGGGTGGGGTGGTGGGGTGTAGGGGTGGGGTGATTGAGGTGTTGATGGGGTGGGTTGTAGGGTTGGGGTAGGGTGGGGCCGGTGGACGGTGAGGTGGTGATGGGGGGGGGGTTGTAGGTGGGGGTGGGGTGGGGTGGTGGGGTGGGTTGTAGGGGGGGTGCGGAGGTGGTGATGGGGTGGGTTGTAGGGTGGGGTTCTTTTTGTGGTGAGGCGGGTAGGGTGGGTGGGTGGTGGTGATGGGGTGGGCTGTAGGGTGGGGTGGGGTGGGGTGGGGTGGCGGTGGTGGGTTGTAGGGTGGGGTGAGTGAAGTGGTGAGGGGGGGTTGTAGGGTGGGGTGAGACTGGGGTGGTCTTTGTGGTGGTGGGGTGTAGGGTGGGGTGATGGTAGTTTGACTGGGTGGGGGTTGTAGGGTGGGGTGACCTCGGGGTGGTTGATGGGGTGGCGCTTGGTGGGTTGTAGGGGGGGGCTTGGGATGGTGGTGGGGCTGGTTGGGCGGGGTGTAGGGTGGATCGGTGAGGTTGGTCGATGGGGGGGGTGTAGCGGGGAGGGTAGGGTAGGGTGGGTGGGAGGTGGGTGATGAGGGTGGGTTGTCAGTGGTGGGGTGGGGTGTGGGTGGTGGGGTGTAGGGTGGTGGGGATGGTGGTTGAGGGGAGGGTAGTAGCGGTGGGGTAGGGTGGGATGGGGTGAGGTGGTGATGGGGATGGGTTGGTAGGGTGGGTGGGGTGGGGTTGGGGGGGTGTTGGTGGGTTGTAGGGGGGGAGATGGTGTGTTGATGGTGGGGCGGTTGTAGGGTGGGCGTGGTGATGCGTGGTGGTGGTGGTGGGTTGTAGGGTGGGGTGAGGTGGTGTGGGGTGAGGTTGTAGGGTGGGGTGGTTCGATGGGCGTGCCGGGGGGTGGGTTGTAGGGTGGCGTGTGATAGAGCGGTGGTGATGGGGGGGGTGTAGGGTGGGGTGGGGGTGGGTGAGGTGGTGATGGGGTGGGGTTATAGGGTGGGGTGGATGGGTGTGGAGTGGTTGGTTGTAGGGTGGTGTGTAGGTGGGGTGAGGCGTGGGAGGGGTGGGGTGGGGGTTTGTAGGGTGGGGTGAGGTGGTGATGGGGTGGGTGTAGGGTGGGGTGGTGATGGGGTGGGGTGGTGGGTTGTCGGGTGGGGGAGGTGGTGATGGGGTGGGTTGTAGGGTGGGGTGGTGATGGGGTGGGGTGGTGGGTTGTAGGGTGGGGTGAGGTGGTGATGGGGGGGGTTGTAGGGTGGGGTGGGATGGGGTGAGGTGGTGATGGGGTGGGGTGTAGGGTGGGGTGGGATGGGGGTGGTAGTGGTTGGTTGTAGAGTGGGGTGAGGTGGTGATGGGGTGGGTTGTAGGGTGGGGTGAGGTGGTGATGGGGGGGGTGCAACACAGTCAGTACCTCTGGCGCATGAAGTCTTGCTTCTGTTCCATGCTCATCACATTGAAACTGTCAGGGATGGGAAATACATGAGTGTGCGTGGGTGTATGTGTGTGTGTTTGTGTGGTGATAGTGGTGGGCTGTAGGATGGGGTGTGGTGATGGTAGTGAGTTGTTTGGTGGGTACCACGCAGCCCATACTTCTGGCGCTTCAAGTCTTGCTTGTGCTCCTTGCTCATCACATTAAAACCGTCAGGGATGGGAAATACATGAGTGTGCGTGGGTGTTTGCGTGTGTTGGTGTATGTGTGTGTGTGGTGATAGTGGTGGGTTGTAGGGTAGGTTGTGGTGATGGTAGTGGGTTTTAGGGTGTGTGTGTGGGGGGGTGATAATAGTGGGATGTGGAGTAGGGTGCGGTGATGGTGAATGTGGTGGTGGGTTTGGGTTTGGGAGGTGGGGTGGGTGGGTGGGGAGTGGGGTTGAGGTGGTGATGGGGAAGACACAACGCAGTCCTTACCTCTGGGGTTTGAAGTCTTGCTTCAGTTCTTTGCTCATTACATTAAAGCTGTCCAGATACTTCACCCGTCCGCGTATATTCACCGGAGGGTAGGTGGGGGTTGGGGTGGGGAGTGGGGTTGAGGTGGTGATGGTGGTTGAGGTGGTGATGGGGAAGACTCAACATAGTCCGTACCTCTGGCGTTTGAAGTCTTGCTTCTGTTCTTTGCTCATTACATTAAAGCCGTCTGGATACTTCACCCGTCCTCGTATGTGCACGGCCAGCTTTTCAAACGCAGGTTTGAAGTACTCCCTCCGCCGCTGTTGCTCGGCTGCTGACGTGTCGACCGGAGGTGAGTTACCGGCTAGATCACACACCCCCCGAGGGCAGAGTCGCTTTGCTAGCCTACCCCAGAAGTTGAAGGACATGGCGCAAATATTGAAGTCGGGAAAGGAGGCGACTTCCAGCATTGCCTCCACTGGAGCACGCACCTGGTGGGGGTGGGGGTGGGGGGGGGAGGGGGTGCAAGGTGGGGGGGAGGGGGGGGGCAAGGGGTGGGTGGTGTGGGGGGGGGGGGTATCATGCTAACTCACCCACCCATCAGCATTTTCATTCCCCCGTTTTCTCTTTTTTCTTGTGTCCCTTATCTTCTTTTTGAAAGACACGAAATCAATTTGATGTACGCCTCTCTGACGAAATCAATTTGATGTTTGCCTCCCTGACCCTTTCTCCCACTCCCTTATATATTTAAATGACTGCTAGGTGGTTGGCCCCAGTGCAGGCAAACGGGCTTGCCCTCTCAACCCCACGCCTTATTTGGTAACAAGATTCCAGCGATAAATTGAGGACCAACCCATAATATATTCCAGCAATAAATATATATTGGGGACCGACCCATAATATATTCCAGCAATAAATTGGGGACCAACCCATCTAAAAGATAAGTCTCAGGTGGGAGATTAACTAGATTTTATACAAATATTTAAGTGGACTTAAAGATTCTTTTTTAACTAGATTTTATAAAATAGAGAAACAAGTAGGCTCTGTTGAGACTATAAGGCATAAAAAATATAACAAGGCATACTATTTCTTTATTTCATATACATACGTACTTTTGATATCACGCACTTCGTGCTGATGCTTCTAGTTTGATGTACGCCCCCTCAATTATTTCCCTTAATCACATACAAAAGGTATATGAGCAAATGCAACAGATATCAGGTAAGGCTGATGCCACCAAGTTGATGTATGCCCCCTCAATTATTTCCCTTAACCACATACAAAAGTTATACAAGCAAATGCAACAGATATCAGGTAAGGCTGATGCCACCAGTTTGATGCATACCTCCCTGACTATTTCCCTCAATCACATATAAAAGGTATATGATTGTACGAAACGCACCGCAGGTAAAGCAGATGCTGCCAAGTTGATGTACGCCACCATAATTATTTCCCTTAATCCCATATAAAAGGTATATGATCAAATGCATCGAATCTCAGGTAAGGCTGATGCCACCAAGTGGATGTATGCCTCTCCAATTACTACCCTCGAGCCGCTTAATCCCATATAAAAGGTATATGATCGAATGCAACGCACCTCAGGGGAGGCTAATACTACCAGTTTGTCGATGCCTCTCCAGTTACTACCCTCGAGCCCCCTTAATCCCATATAAAATGTATATGCTCAAATGCAACGGATATCAGGTAAGGCTGATGCCACCAGTTTGATGTATGCCTCTCCAATTACTACCCTCGAGCCCCCTTAATCCCATATAAAAGGTATATGATCGAATGCAACGCACCTCAGGTGTAGCTGATGCCACCAAGTTGATGTATGCCTCCCCAACCTCAGAGGAGAGGCAAGCCATTCCCTTGGGCGTGTCATGGTGGTGATGGGAATAGTCTATTGTTTGAGTTGAGTGGTGAAGGCCTGGCCATATTAATGTATGATCGTATGCAACGCATCTCAGGTGTGGCTGAGGCCACCAAGTTGATGTACGCCACCCCGACCTTTTCCCTTACTCCCTCATATATTTAAACGTTTTTTTGACCTTACCCTAACCACCACCTAACAGGGGTCGCTTATACGTAAGCCAAACCACATTTTCCCTGGTGCATTCCTGGACTACAAATGTGCCCGCGTCCAATGCAACGCACCTCAGGTGTGGCTGATGCCACCAAGTTGATGTACGCCTCCCCGACCTCAGAGAAGAGGCGAGCCATTCCCTTAGCCGTGTCGTCGTCATCGTCAAACTCATCTCCGCCATCGTTGTAGCTCTTGCCATCCAGCTCTGCGTATATGTGGGTGCACATGTACATATGTGTGTATATATGTGTATATATGTGTATATATATATGAGTGTATATATGTGTGCATATATGTGCGTATATAGATGTGCGTATATATGAGTGTATGTAGATGTGTAAGTATATATGAGCGTGTATAGATGTGCGTATATATGAGTGTATATAGATGTGTGTGTATATATGAGTGTATATATGAGTGTGTATATGTGAGTGTGTATATATGAGTGTGTATATATGAGTGTGTATATATGAGTGTGTATAGATGTGTGTGTATATATGAGTGTGTATATATGTGCGTATATATGAGTGTGTATATATGAGTGTGTATATATGAGTGTGTATGTATGAGTGTGTATATATGAGCGTGTATATATGAGTGTGTATATATGAGTGTGTATATATGAGTGTGTATAGATGCGTGTGTATATATGAGTGTGTATATATGAGTGTGTATAGATGTGTGTGTATATATGTGTGTGTATAGATGTGTGTGTATAGATGTGTGTGTATAGATGTGTGTGTATAGATGTGTGTGTATAGATGTGTGTGTATAGATGAGTGTGTATAGATGTGTGTGTATAGATGTGTGTGTATAGATGAGCGTGTATAGATGTGTGTGTATAGATGTGTGTGCATAGATGTGTGTGCATATATGTGTGTGTATATATGTGTGTGTATATATGTGTGTGTATAGATGAGTGTGTATATATGTGTGTGTCTATATGTGTGTGTCTAGATGTGTGTGTCTAGATGTGTGTGTATAGATGTGTGTGTCTAGATGTGTGTGTCTAGATGTGTGTGTCTAGATGTGTGTTGTCAATGTGTGTGTCTAGAGTGTGTGTGGTCTAGAGGTGTTGTGTATGATGAGTGTATGCTAGATGTGTGGCTAATGTGTGTGTCTAGATGTGTGTGTCTAGATGTGTGTGTCTAGATGTGTGTGTCTAGATGTGTGTGTCTAGATGTGTGTGTCTAGATGTGTGTGTCTAGATGTGTGTGTCTAGATGTGTGTGTATAGATGAGTGTGTCGATGTGTGGGTCTAGATGTGTTGTGTCTGGTGTGTGTGTCTAGAATGGTGTGTCTAGAGTGTTGTTCTAGATGTGGTGTCTAGATGTTGTGTGTGTAGATGTGTGTGTCATAGATGTGTTGTGTCTCGTGTGTGTGAAGATGTGTGTGTACTGTGTATAGATGTGTGGTATGGTGTGTGTGTATAGATGGTGTGTATATAGATGTGTGTGTATATGAGTGTGTATAGATGTGTGTATATAGATGTGTGTGTATAGATGTGTGTGTATAGATGTGTGTGTATAGATGTGTGTGTATAGATGTGTGTGTCTAGATGTGTGTGTCTAGATGTGTGTGTCTAGATGTGTGTGTCTAGATGTGTGTGTATAGATGTGTGTGTATAGATGTGTGTGTATAGATGTGTGTGTATAGATGTGTGTGTCTAGATGTGTGTGTATAAATGTGTGTATATGGATGTGTTTGTATAGATGTGTGTGTATAGATGTGTGTGCATAGATGTGTGTGTACATATGTGTGTACATATGAGTGTGTATATATATGTGTGTACATCGTCAAACTCATCCCCACCATCGTTGTAGCTCTTGTCCTCCAGCTCTGTGTATATGTGTGGGTACATGTGCATATGTGTGTATATATTTGTGTATATATATGTGTGAGTATATGTGTGTATATATGTGTGTATAT
>JACBWV010000610.1:52842906-52885406 GCA_013435795.1 Chlamydomonas sp. ICE-L | reverse complement strand
ACACACCAGCACACACATCGCATCCACAGGTACGTGTATGTATGTTATTATAGTCCAGGGGTAGGCCAAAGACAAATACACAGACACATATCATGCAAACTCTATCTAAGTCCACTGAGACCCACACACCAGCTCACACACCGCAAACACAGACACATGTATGCATGTTGTTATAGTCCAGGGGTGGAACAAAGACACACACCCACACACATATCATGCACTGGTGGAATACACGATTTGACACATATCTACTTCTTACCTGGACCAGTGGCATCATCAAGGGAGGCACCGTCTGCGTTTCGAAGTCCACCGTGACCCACACACCAGCTCACACACCGCAGCCACAGACCGTAGAACGTTTCAGTGGAGTACAAGATTTGACACATATCCACTCCTCACCTGGGCCAGCGGCATCATAGAGGGAGGCGTCGTCTGCGTTTCGAAGTCCACCGTGACCCACACACCAGCTCACACACCGCAGCCACAGACTCATAGAACGTATCGGTGGAGGATAAGATATGACACATATCCACTCCTCACCTGGACCAGCGGCATCATAGAGGGAGGCACCGTCTGCGTTTCGAAGTCCACCGTAACCCACACCAGCTCACACACCGCATCCACAGACGCATAGAAGGTGTCCGTGGAGCGCAATCCCTCAAGCGCTGCGAGAACCAGCGGGTGCTTGGAAAGCTGGAGCCCATCCATGCCGGCGGTGGGGGGGGCCTGTCCATTGGCGGGGGTGCCGTTCCCTGACCCGAAGCCGGCCAGGCGCATCCAAGAGCCAAAGGCTTCCAGCACTTGCTCACGAGTGCGACCGCTACTGTTGGGCTGGGAAATGCAGCTGGGGGGGGCATGGGGGGGCATGGGGGGGCAAGGGGCGGGGGTGGGGGTGGGGGATGTGTGTGTGTGAGGGTGGGGGTGGGGGTGGAGTGGGGTGGGGTGGGGGGGAGTGGGGTTGATGATGCGATGCGTCGCGTGCTGTTGCACTTGCTCGGGGGTTCGGCCGCTACTGTTGGGCTGAGCAATGCAGCTGTGGGGGGGGATGGTGTGTGTGTGTGTGGGGGGGGGGGGGGGGGGGGGGGGGGGGGGGGGGGGGGGGGCGTACCGTTCCCTGCCCCAAAGCCGGCCAGGCGCATCCAAGAGCAAAAGGCTTCCAGCACTTGCTCACGAGTGCGACCGCTACTGTTGGGCTGAGAAATGCAGCTGTGGTGGAGATGGGTGTGGGTGGGTGGGTGGGTGGGTACCGTTCCCTGACCCAAAGCCGGCCAGGCGCATCCAAGAGCCAAAGGCTTCTAGCGCTTGCTCCAGAGTGCGACCACAACTATTGGGCTGGGAAATGCAGCTGGGGGGGCATGGGTATGGGTGGGGGGGTGGGGTGGGCATGGTGATGGGCGGTTCCTGCTGCTGTTGGGCTGGGCAATACAGCTGTGGTGGGCATGGGCATGGGTGGGGTGGGGTATGGGGGGGGGGGAGGGAGTGATGGGGTGGTGGTGGGGGGGGGGGCTGGTGGGAGTGGTGTTGATGGGCGGTTTCTGAAGCTGTTCGGCTGGGCAATGCAGCTGTGGTGGGTATCGGGGGAGGGGGGGGGGGGGGGGGAGGGGGGGGGCGTTTCCCGGCCCAACTGCTGCTGTAGGGCTGGGCAATGCAGCTGTGGTGGGTATGGGGGGGGAGATGGTGAGGGGCATGGGGGGGAGGGTGCCGTTTCCCGGCCCAACTGCTGCTGTAGGGCTGGGCAATGCAGCTGTGGTAGGCATGGAGGTGGACTTGATGGTAGTGGTGTTAATGAGAGCGTGGCTCAAATTCACTTAGGCACACACCCAGCCCACCCGTTAGTTGTTGATGGTCAGGTGCCCACTTGCTTAGCACTTCCTCCCCCCCCCCCCCCACACACACACACCCCTACACACACACACACAAACTCACACACAAACACACACTCCCCCCCCCCCCCCCCCCCCCCCTCCCCAAGCACACACACAAACCCACCCCCCCACACACACACTCACACCCAAACACACACCTAACCCAAACAAACAAACACAGAGAGTGGTGCCCAACCCCATATACCTTGAATTCAATCACAAACCCACCTGCTTAGTATTTCTAGAGAGGTGCCCACAGCAGCTTTCAGCTCTAGCATGTGTTCGCGGCAACTCACCCCCCCAAACACACACACACTCACACCCAAACACACACCTAACCCACACAAACAAACACAGAGAGCGGTGCCCCACCCCATATACCTTGAATTCAATCACAAACCGACCTGATTACCATTTTATCAAAAACCCAAACCCACCTTCTCGGAATTGAACCACAAACCCACCTGCTTAGTACTTCTAGAGTGGTGCCCACCTGCTCAGCACTTCCGCACACACCCAACCCACACTCACCCCCAAACACACACACTCACACACACACTCACCTTCCCCCCCCCCCACACACACACACACAAACACACACACACTAACACACACACACACAAACACACACACACTAACACACACACACAAACACACCTGCTTAGTATTTCTAGAGCGGTGCCCACAGCAGCTTTCAGCTCTAGCATGTGTTGGCGGCGACTCACCCCCCCCACACACACACTCTCACACCCAAACACACACCTAACCCACACTCACCCCCATACACACACACTCACACACACACACTCACCTTCCCCCACACACACTAACACACACACACACTAACACACACACACACACAAACACACCTGCTTAGTATTTCTAGAGCGGTGCCCACAGCATCTTTCAGCTCTAGCATGTGTTGGCGGCGACTCACCCCCCTCACACACACACACTCACACCCAAACACACACCTAACCCACACTCACCCCCATACACACACACTCACACACACACACTCACCTTCCCCCCCACACACTAACACACACACACACACAAACACACACACACACACACACAAACACACCTGCTTAGTATTTCTAGAGCGGTGCCCACAGCAGCTTTCAGCTCTAGCATGTGTTGGCGGCGACGCTCCGGGCGAACACTCACTCGCTGGCCTCCAACTTCCTGCGCTCACGTGGGAGCAATTAAAAAGATTAAATTCAAATAAATTGTACAATGAAATAAATTCATCAATTAATCAATACAAACACTCACTCGCTGGCCTCCAACTTCCTGCACGCACGTTGGAGCAATATAAAAAGCCAATATTTAAAGAACTTGCGCAATGTGATGAATTAATTTATCAATCATATAAAGGCTCACTCATTGGCCTCCAACTTCCTGCACGCACGTGGGAGCAATTAAAAACATATGACAATGAAATAAATAAATTCATTCATTAATCAAATGAATGCCCACTCGCAGGCCTCCAACTTCCTGCATCATGGGAGCAATTAAAAAAATATGACAATGAAATAAATAAATTCAGTCATTAATCAAATAAATGCTCACTCGCTGGCCTCCAACTTCCTGCACGCACGTGGGAGCAATTAAATAAAGTTAACAAATTAGTATTTTAATCAATTGGACAATGGAAAGGATTAATCAATCAATCAAATAAATGCTCACTCGCTGGCCTCCAACTTCCTGCACGCACGTGGGAGCAATTAAATAAAGTTAACAAATTAGTATTTTAATCAATTGGACAATGGAAAGGATTAATTAATCAATCAAATAAATGCTCACTCGCTGGCCTCCAACTTCCTGCACGCACGTGGGAGCAATTAAATAAAGTTAACAAATTAGTATTTTAATCAATTGGACAATGGAAAGGATTAATTAATCAATCAAATAAATGCTCACTCGCTGGCCTCCAACTTCCTGCACGCACGTGGGAGCAATTAAATAAAGTTAACAAATTAGTATTTTAATCAATTGGACAATGGAAAGGATTAATTAATCAATCAAATAAATGCTCACTCGCTGGCCTCCAACTTCCTGCACGCACGTGGGAGCAATTAAATAAAGTTAACAAATTAGTATTTTAATCAATTGGACAATGGAAAGGATTAATTAATCAATCAAATAAATGCTCACTCGCTGGCCTCCAACTTCCTGCACACGCACGGGGGAGCAATTAAATAAAGTTAACAAACTAGTATTTTAATCAATTGGACAATGGAATGGATTAATTAATCAATCAAATAAATGCTCACTCGCTGGCCTCCAACTTCCTGCACGCACGTGGGAGCAATTAAATAAAGTTAACAAATTAGTATTTTAATCAATTGGACAATGGAATGGATTAATTAATCAATCAAATAAATGCTCACTCGCTGGCCTCCAACTTCCTGCACGCACGTGGGAGCAATTAAACAAAAGTTAACAAATTAGTGTTTTAATCAATTGGACAATGGAAAGGATTGATTAATCAAATCGATCGGTTAATAAAATTGCTGGCCTCCAACTTCCTGCGAACACATGGGAGAAATTAAATGTTTAATATTTAAATCAACTGTACAATGAAATGACATGAATTAATTTATCAAATAAATGCTCACTCGCTGGCCTCCAACTTCCTGCACGCACGTGGGAGAAACTAAATGTTTAATATTTAAATAAACTGCACGATGAAATGAATTAAATCATCAATCAAATAAACGCTCACTCGCTGGCCTCCAACTTCCTGCTCGCACGAGGGAGTAAATACAATTTCAAAATTTAAATCAATTGTGCAATAAAATGAATTAATTCAAAATCGAAATTTTTCAGTGAGGCGAGACCATTGACACAATCGCGGTCATCATACATTCTGTAAAGGGGGGAGTGGAGACCACATGGGATGAGGCTCAAGGGGGGGTATTTCCGCGTACTGCTCCAGTACTGGTTCTTGACAGCTCACACCTGGCAAGAAGTACACAGCACCCATATGTACCACCAAGTACACAGCATCATGTGCACCCCCAAGTACGCAGCACCCATGTGTACTGCAAAGTACACAGCACCCATGTGTACCGCCAAGTACACAGCACCCATGTGTACAGTGGATAGAATCACATTTTCACCCACTACATGGGGTCCCAAGATGAGCGGGGGCAGTAAAGTACTGCCGCAGCAACACTACGGTAGTGCTCACCCCCCCCCACCCCCACTGATTCCCCCCCCCACCCCCCACCCCCGCACACACACATGTCATCTTGGGCCCCCCATGCCCGTACAGTTATACTTGCCTGGGGCAGTACGGCTAGCAGCTCTAACAGACATGGGAGGGCGGTCTCGACGGGGAGCAGGCGCAGCTTCTCTGCAAACCACAGCACAGCCCCAGCTGACCTGGCACCACCCTGTCCGACAGCTGGCCACCTCTCGTCTGGTACATGCACCGCTAAAGACGCAAGGGCCAGGCAGAGCTGTGTCCTTACTGGAGGGGCTCCCCTGCAGGTGGGTGGGTGTGGGTGGGTGTGGGTGGAGGAGAGTTGGGGGGGGGGGGGGGGGGGGAGGGGGGGGAGTTAGGAGAAAACATGGTGGTGGTAGTGGAGGGGTGTGGGTGGGGGGAAGTGTAGGTGGGGTGTGGGGTGGGTGTGGGTGTGGGTGGGGGGTCCTTACTAGAGGGGCTCCCCTGCAGAATGGGTGTGTGGGTGTGGGTGTGGGTGTGGGGTTGTGGGTGTGGGTGGGGTTGTGGGTGGGGGTCGGGGGGGGGGGTGGAGGGAGTTGGGAGGGGGGGGGGGGGGGGGGGGGGAGTTAGGACAAACATGGTGGTGGTAGTGGAGGGGGGGGAGTGTGGGTGGGGGGGTCCTTACTGGAGGGGCTCCCCTGCAGATGGGTGGGTGGGTGTGGGTGTGGGTGTGGGTGGGGTGGGGGGTGGGGTGGGGGGTGGGGGGTGGGGGGGGTGGGGGGGGGGTAGTGGCGTGTGTACAGAAATGAATTGACTTCATCGTGTATATTCTCTTTGCAGATTGTATTTTAATTTATCTTTTGACTGACATAGTGTGTAGTCTCTATGCAGATCATATTTTTAATTTATATTTTGACCTGATAATGTGTATTTTTATTTTTATATTGACTTGCTCGTGTATGTTTTTAGATTTATATTTTGACTTCATTGTGTATATTTTTACTTCATAGTGTGTAGTCTCTATGCAGATTATATATTTTTATTTATTTTTTGACTTGCGCATATTTTTTGATCGCGTGTATTTTTATTTTTATATTTTGACTTGATCGTGTATATTTTTAATTTATATTTTGACTTGATCGTCAGTGATCGTGTATGTTTTGTATTTGTATTTTGACTTGATCGTGTACAATTTAAATTTATATTTTTACTTCATAGTGTATATCTCCATAGGTGCCTAAGTCAGACCCTGAGTGATACGGACGGATTGAGCCTATGCCCTCAAGTCCCAAAACAAAGATTTTTTGCTAATAAGTTGCCCAACCACATCAGTTCAACACACAAATACTCGGATTTGGGTTTTCTCAAATGGTGGGGACCAGGTCAAGTGAAACATGCTAATTTGTTACTATGGGGTTCCCTAAGTCGATACGGGTTTTACGTAGGAAGTGATACGGAGCCTATCGCGACCGAAACAAGCCATTTTAAAAGAACACTGGGCACAAAAGTTGTGTAACGTCTTTCCCTACCAGTAGTTATTACGGAAGGTCTTGGAAGGCAGTACACAGGCAGTACAGTTGAGTACGGACCCCCAAAACACTGATTATTTACATTTCGTGGGTGTCCTAAGTCTAGGTCTGAGTTGCACAGCCTCAATTGAAACATTTTGGGCCTCGGTTTTGCTCTATCTCAAAATATAGCGTGCAGAACAACTTTTTCTTTTTTTTCGAAAATTCAAAATTCAAAATTCAAATATGTTTTGAAAATAAATTCAAAAAGCAAACTTTTTCTTTAATTTGTCTTCAAACATCCACATCTGAACTCAGTTTTTGATTTGGGGTAGATCATTGAAAACACACCCTAATCCTGAGCCATGGTGTTGTAGGCCACAGGGAGGTGAAATCTTGAGATGTACAGCTATTTCAGTAGATTTAGAGGCCCAGGCTGAAGCGCAGCCTCCGACCTTGTAATAGGGGTTTGATAAGCCTTTCGTCCCGAGGTACCTTTCTTCGGAATAGCTCGCGCGGCCTCGTATCTGACGCGATCTGGATTTGTATCACTAATTATCGCACATCTGATGTACTGCCACCGGCCTGCCGAACAAGGCTGCTCGCGACCAGATGCGAACGCGCACGAAAAGTAGCTGCGCGTATAGCTGACACCGTCGCGAACAATATGAGCCTGACAAAATTCGATTCCGAGCAGTTTGGGCCATGTACGGCTCTGTATCACATTCTTGTATCGACTTAGGGCGTTTTCGGACTTAAGCAATGGAGATAGTCTCTATGCAGATTATATTTGTATTTATATTTTGACTTGCTCGCGTATGTTTTATATTTATATTTTGACTTCATCGTGTATATTTGACTTGATCGTGTTTGGTCTCTGTGCAGATGATATTTTTAATTTATATTTGACTTGATCCTGTATATTTTTATTTTTATTTTGACTTGCTCGAGTATGTTTTTATATTTATATTTTGACTTGATCGTGTATATTTTTAATTCATATTTTACTTTAAAGTGTGCAGTTTCTATGCAGATTATCTTTTTAATTTATATTTTGACTTCATCGTGTATATTTCTATTTTTATTTTGACTTGCTCGTGTATGTTTTTATATTTATATTTTGACTTGCTCGTGTTTATTTTTAATGTATATTTGACTTGATCGTGTATAGTCTCTATGCAGATTATATTTCGAACTTATAATCTTTACCTGGCTTTGCAGCTACACTTTGACAAATGTGCAAGTTGCTCCTAAACTTTACTTGCTGAGTGAGACTGTTGGCCCAAGAGCATGAGAGTGCCAAGGAGAAACAGATCACTGTCTACAGATCCTACAGTAGAATTAATTCTGTATATACGTGAGTTTTTGCAATATGAGATAGCTGAACTTCGACAAATTTGCAAGTTACACCGCACTTTATAGCTAAGCTTGGACAAATGTACGATTTGCACCACGCTTTATGGCTAAACTTGGGCGAATGTGCGATTTGCACCACGCTTTATAGCTAAAAATTGACAAAGTGCGAGGGGGCCACAAAAACTTTACATGATGGTTAGGACTGTTGGAGCTAAAGAACATAAATTTGGCAAAGAGAAGAAGAAGAAAACAGATCACTTTGTCAAGAGATAGGGTGTGGTGCACGAGGAGTTGTGTGTGTGGGGGGGGGGGGAGGGGGGGGGGGGGGGGGGGGGGGTGGGGGGTAAGAGAAAAAGTCCGGTCGGTGGCGGGGGGGGATGTGTGTGGGTATGTGCTGTGGGGTTGCGGTGATGTGAGGTGGGTGGGGAGTGGGGGGTGGCGTGTGTGGAGGGAGAGAGAGGAGGTAGAGCGAGGTAGGTGGTGGAGGGGGTAAGAGAGAGGTGGTGGTGTAGCAAGTGTGAGTGCGTGTGTGAGTGTGCGAGTGCACGTGTGTAGTGTTTGTGTGTGTGAGTGTTGTGTGTGTGAGTGTTGTGTGTGTGAGCTGATAGTGACGTGTGTGTGAGTGTGGGTGGGTGTGGGATGGGGGTGGGGTGGGGTAAGAAGGTGGGTGGGGTGGCGTGGTTGCTTGTGGGGGGGGATGGGGGGGGGGGGGAGGGGGGGGGGGGGGGGGGGGGGGGGGGGGGGGGGGGGGGGGGGGGGGGGGGGGGGGGGGGTAACAGAGGTGGGGGTGTGCACGTGTGTGTGACTCTAACTGTACACGTTAACTATGGTGTTACAGCCACTCACTTGCAGTATTTAACAAGCTGTGTGTGTATGTGGGTGTGGGTGTGGGGTGGGGTGGGGTGGGGTGGGGGGAGGGGTAAAAGAGGTGGGGGTGTGCACGTTGTGTGTGACTGTAACTGTAAACTTTAAACCGTATGGTGTTACAGCCACTCACTTGCAGTATTTAAACAAGCTGTGTGTGTATGTGGGTGTGTGTGTGGGGGTGGGGGGGGGGGGGGGGGGTAAAAGAGGTGGTGGTGTGCACGTGTGTGTGACTGTAACTGTAAACTTTAACCGTATGGTGTTACAGCCACTCACTTGCAGTATTTAACAAGCTGTGTGTGTATGTGGGTGTGTGTGGGGGGTGGGGGGGGGGGGGTGGGGGGGGTAAAAGAGGTGGTGGTGTGCACGTGTGTGTGACTGTAACTGTCAACTTTAACCATATGGTGTTACAGCCACTCACTTGCAGTATTTAACAAGCTGTGTGTGCATGTGTGGGTGGGTGGGTGGGTGTGGGTGTGTGTGTGGGTGGGTGTGGCTGTGGGTGGGGGTGGGGGGGGGTAACAGAGGTGGTGGCGCGCCCGTGCGTGTGGCCCTAACTGTAAACTTTAACCTTGTGGTGTTACAGCCACTCACTTGCAGTATTTAACAAGCTGTGTGTGCATGTGTGTGTGTGTGTGTGGGTGGGTGGGTAGGGGGGGTAACAGAGGTGGTGGTGTGCACGTGTGTGTGGCCCTAACTGTTATCATCAACCTTATGGTGTTACAGCCACTCACTTGCAGTATTTAACAAGTAACGTAAGGAGGCTCTCACGAAGGCTGTCCACCGCCTCCACTGGGAGCTCCTCAAAGTCACGTTGTACCTGTCGAGTCAAATCAAAGGGTGGGAGTGGGTGCGCGTGTGTGGTGGTGGTGTGTGTGTGTGTGCGTGGTTGTGGTGTGCGGTGGGGTGGGTTGTGGTGGATGGGTGTATGGGTGCGTGTAGGTGTGGAGGTGTGGGGGTGGGGGTGGGTGGGTAGGTAAGGGTGTGTGTGTGTGTGTGTGTGTGTGTGTGTGGTGGCACATATGGGTGTGGAGCTTGTGTGGTGTCAAATCAGAGGGAGTGGGAGGGTGAATGTATGTGTGTGTGTCATTTGTGTGTGGTGTGAAAACAGAGTGTGTGTGTGTGTGTGTCTGTGTGTGTGTGTGTGTGTGTGTGTGTGTGTGCGTGCGTGTGTGGCACTAAACTACAAGCATAGGCTCAAAAGCAATACATTTTGTGTGTGTGTGTGACACTACACTACACGCATAGGCTCCAAAGCACTACATTATTGTGCTGCTCCCAGGCTCACATACAGATGTATCTACCACCGCCCATGCCTACACACTCTATTGGCCAGCACACACCTATACGCACAGACTCAGCGTCATAGCTACACAGTCTAAGCTACACAGACACAAACTATTTTTCTGCCAGGTCTCACTGCTTGGGCACAGACTCAGCCACTCAGCCACTCAGCTACACAGTCTCAGCTACACAACAAACTCTTTGCCTGCCAAGTTCCCACTGTTTGGGCACAGACTCAGCCACTCAGCTACACAGTCTCAGCTACACATACGTAGACCCCTCGCATGTCAAGTCCTGACTGTTTGGGCACCGACTCAGCCACTCAGCTACACAGTCTAAGCTACACAGACACAAACTCTTCGCCTGCCAAGTCTCACTGTTTGGGAACACACTCAGCAACTCAGCTACACAGTCTAAGCTACACAGTCTCCGCTTCCCTAGTGCTCCATGTTTCAGCCCAGACTCACTCAGACCACTCAGCTACACAGACACACAGCCTCCGCTCCCCAAGTGCTCCATGTTTCAGCCCAGACTCACTCAGACCACTCAGCTACATTAACTTAGCTGCACACACTCAGCTACACATGCACACACCCTACGTCCATTCTCTATGTTAGGGAGCAACCACTCAGCTGCATTTACTTAGCTGCACACACTCAGCTACACATGCACACACCCTACCTCCGTTCTCTATGTTGGGGCGCAACCACTTAGCTACATTTAGGTAGCTGCACACACTCAGCTACACATGCACACACCCTACCTTTGTTCTCTATGTTGGGGCGCAACCACTTAGCTACATTTACGTAGCTGCACACACTCAGCTACACATGCACACACCCTACCTCCATTCTCTATGTTGGGGCGCAACCACTTAGCTACATTTAGGTAGCTGCACACACTCAGCTACACATGCACACACCCTACCTTTGTTCTCTATGTTGGGGCGCAACCACTTAGCTACATTTACGTAGCTGCACACACTCAGCTACACATGCACACACCCTACCTTCGTTCTCTATGCTAGGGAGCAACCACTCAGTTACATTTACTTAGCTGCACACACTCAGCTACACATGCACACACTCAGCTACACATGCACACACCCTACCTTCGTTCTCTATGCTAGGGCGCAACAGTACTAAGCTTCCGCACTGGATCCAGGGTCACATAGCTTAGGGACCGGCATATCATACGATGTTGACCAAAGACAAGTATGATATCATACAAACTGCATCATATGATTTTGTACATAAATCATAATTGTAGCATAGTCAGACTGTCAGCATCATATAATATCCTAAACAATCATATTTACGTTCCCTACGCACAGCCCCACATCTGCCATCATCCACCCTCCACCCTCAGCTGCTAGTGCACGCCCACACGCACAGACTCAGCCACTCAGCGACACAGTCACACACACTTCACTACTGAAGTTCCCCATGCTTGGGTGCAGACTCGGCCACTCAGATACACAGGCACACACCTCCACCGCCCAGTTTCTTCAAATTTGGGCAAAGATTCAGCCACTCAGCTACACAGGCACATAACCCCTACATGAGTGGTTCCATTAGTTCTTAATGTTAGGGCGCACAGAAGTATTGGGCTTCTGTACTGGATCCAGGGTCGTGGACGACTGTATCAGCCACCGACCATGCCTCCACCCTCTGCTGCCAATGCATACCCACACGCACAGACTCAGCTACACATTCACACAGTCACACACACTCTACTACGCGGGTTCCCAGTGTTTGGAGCAGGCTCGGCCACTACACACATTAACTCAGCCACTGCACACAGACTGAGCCACTCAGCTGCATACACACCCTCTAATTAAGCAAGTACCTTAGTTCTTAACGTTTGAGCGCAGAAGTATTGGGCTTCCATACTGGATCCAGGGTCGTGCAGGACCGTATCAGCCACCGACCATGCCTCTACACTCTGCTGCCAATGCTCCAGCCATCGATCTGCTTGATCTCGCACGTTCGGGTCGTCGGCATGGTACAGCGCCTGCAGTGCTGCGATCAATTGCGTTGCCATTTGAGATGCACAAAAAGCCTGTTGCGTGCTTAGAGTCTAGATCCGCGCATGGCTCGAGTTAGAAAAGTCCGAAATCCCGGCTGTCGCCGTGGCGAGGGATGAAAATACTGGGAGAGGGAAAAGAGGAGATTTATCGTTTGTTTGAATGCAATTTGATCAATCAGAACAGTTCAAGGTTGTTTAGTGCGACTCGGGTCTAGTCGGATGGTCAAAAGCTGTGACGTGAACTTTCATGTCGAACAATGCAACCGACGCAACCGATGTGTCGTGGACACGCGGTTTAGGTCAACTCGACGAAACCAAGGTGTCAGCCGGTGTCAGCCCCTGTGTCAGCTCCAGCCCCTGAAATAGATAGCGATATTGAAGAGGGATTGAGGGTGCACGGATTTAATGGCAAAGATTGTGTGTGTGACATATGTGATTCTGGGATCGTTCAATAATTGATAAATATAATAAATAATAAAATAATGGACATCATGGGTTGGTCCACGGGCTGGGTTGGTCGGCCCTCGCCCTAGTAATACATTGCTACCAAATGTTTTCGGTAGGTTTGCCCTAGCTACATTTCAACATTAGCCGTTCTTTCAGTTTTCTTCTTTGTTTTCCCGTTTTTTTCTTTTTGTTTGACTCTACCAGTTTACCTGGGTAATCCGTCTTGTCTCATCTCCAATTGCTGAGTACCTTCTTGTTTTGGGGAAATTTACTGCTGAGTACCTCCTCGTTTTCGGTAGGTAGGCCCTACCCCCTGGCCCTACCCGGCCCCGCCCGGCGCTACCCTACCTAGGTGATTCCGTTATGCGTGTTCCGACGTGCCAAGGTTGCCTGAGGTGACGGGAAATGAAGAATCACGCGCGCGTTCCAGCCCCTGAACGAAACAACCCCCTCAGCGACCATCCGACCAGGGAGGCAGGGACCCTGTCAGCGATCTAAGCCCTGATGTCCATGATTTTTCTCACTTTACTGGTAGGCCCTAGTTGGCGAAAGCATCCCATTTGTCCCCCGCCTTGGCAGTACACTTTTCTGTGCTTTGTTTTCTCCGTGCCCTCTTCTACCCACAGCTTGCCCAGCGGCCCCAATTTAAGTTGCGCACGCTAGCAAATTCAACCTTCCCCCTTTATTCATGATACACTAGCAAATATGGCTACAGCAGGAGTCGTATTCCTCGAATCTAGCTTAGACGAAAAAACTAAAGGAACCAGCTCCGATAAATACAAACCAGGGAACACAGATGTTATCCGCACAATGCTGCGAGAGCAGCAGCGAGACTGCAAGCTGCTGCACGCCAACGCTTTATTTAGGGAATTCAGGGACGGTGGGCAGAAGCTGAAGAAGTTCGGCAAAGGCTACGTCGTTAGCCACGAGACTGCGACAGCGCCTTCGGTGGACGACTTTCAAGCGGAGGGTCAGACGCGGCTGTTCGACTTAATTAAGCATGTTGCAGTAAAGGATGGAAAGCCTTTGCGAGGCGTTTGGGCGTCCTTCGGAAAGCCTTACCAGTGCTTGGGAGACCCAACGGAGGTAAGGCGACCTAAGGCAGTCCACATGTGAAAAATCTCCTCGCGCACCATCGTGCCATTGTTGGTCATGTACCGCCAAGCAGATGCGCTGGATCCGATGCTTTCGTCAAAAAAAGAGTCATCTTTCCCTCAAGAATTTGCTGCATTCCATCTGTCCTCCTTCCTGTGAAGTCCTGGTGTAGGCTCTGTTGTGAACTGGTCTTGTTGCCCCATTGTAGCCATCACACAAAGACGATTAAGCTCATTTGTAGTGCCAGGCACTCCCCCCAAATCTAGCAAGGCTTTAACAAGCTCACCGTAGGGTAACTAAGCTGCACACCTCCCGCACATATGTGCACAAACTGTTTTTCGCCATTTGTTGCACATTCTCAAGATGGGCAAGACAGACGATACAAGCACACACACAAACGTGCACAGTTTTCAGGCTCAGGCCCTTCGTGTTCATGCTGCATTGTTAGATGCACCTCGTATTGGCCTTGTCCTTCCTGCAACCTGCATACCCAAATGTGTACATGTATGAGATGGTGCCTAGTTTTAGTCTGTTCTCACGTTGCACTGCTCACCGTTGATTGTCCTGCCTGCTCAAAGGTATGCGATAGTGCGCATTAGTTGTAGATACATGCAGATGTGAATGTAACACAAGGCTCATACTACATTGTTACATGTACATTGCAGTTGCCTTGCCTGTAACCTGACTACCCTAATGTATGCATGCATGATGTAGTGCGCATTAGTTGTTGATACATGCAGGTGTGAATGTAGCACCAGGCTCATACTACATTGTTACATTCACATAGCATTTGCCTTGTCTTGCCTTCAACCTGACTACCCACATGTATGCATGCATGGGATGGTGATCAGTAGCTACTTGCAAATACATGCAGGTATGAATATAACATCAGTCTCATACTACATTGTTTCGTGCACCTTGCATTGGCCTTGCCTTGCCTGAAACCTTCCTTCCTCTTGTATGTACAGAGAGCGGCGACATTTTATTTTTCGAAAACTAATATTATTATATGAACTAATATTATTACTGTGTCATTATTATCATATTAGTAGTACATCTGTATAACATTATTTTTAGTTTTTCAAACAAATTCAAAATTTTAGTTAGACGGCTTGTCCGTCTAATATTAGCTAACATTCACTTATATGATTCATTCACTTATATAAAGTTAATTAGTCGTCCTCATGTATGTACGTCCAGGTGTCATGTTCACTGAACTTAAGCTATACCTATATGATACTTTTATACACACACACAAACTCTACAACGATCCCAACTCACAAACTCAAACCGTCCTTAGACTGATTATCATAGGCTTGTTGACTGACCCCTCCCCCTTCCCCACCCCTGTTGTCCCGCAGCCCGCAGGCCAGCTTCCCAAGCTCTACAGGGATGAGTTGGCTGCGAACGAGGGCATAGGGCGAGGACGGGGCAAAAAAGGCAAGGCGGTAGCGCTGCAGACCTCTAATGCTCCTGCTACCGCCAGTGGGTCACCCGCATCAGCACCTCGGCGGAAAGCCCCTGTACCAAAGGCAGATGGCGGCCTTGACGAGGCATACCTGATCCGAAACAAGACGGTCATGAAGTTCTCAACCGCCGATGAACTAGATTGTAAGTTCCCCGAGGGGCCCTTGAAGCAGGCAGCAGATCGACGGGGACAGAGTAAGATCCGACACGGGGCATTCCTGAATGGAGAAGCAGCGGAGGCAGAGATCGTCGACCCTGCCTTAGCATACGGACAGCCCCCGGCGCATATGAAGAAGCTGAGCCCTGTGCGGCGCTCAAGGGACGATGATGTTGGGAATGGTCAGGGTGCAGACGAACGCAGTGTGGTTTTCATAACCCAGGGCATGGGGGGTGAGACAGAGGAGCCACTCCGGACCCAAAGTAGCACGGAAAACCTACGCAGGCAGTCCTATAACTTCAGTGAGCGAGGTGCTAGTGTATATGGTGGTAGGGTGTCCAATTCCGGCAGTGGAGGCATCAATGCTGAAGCAGAGGAAACTGAAGAGGCAACTCGGGGCTCAAGCGTCATGCCCGGAGGTCCGGGCTTCCACCCCTTGGCGGACAAGGCCATGCCTTCGAAAGGGGACGAGAGCAACCCTGTGTACGGCTGGCATAACAAGTTCATGGACATCCGAGAGAAGGGGCGAAACTCGTTGCAGGCGGCATTGTACCAACGGGCGGAGGGACGCTTCAAGGCCCGCACCAACGCACCCATGGCTGCTAACATGTCGTCGCTGCTCATGGCCGACCTGGACCTCGTACAAGGCAAGTTTAAACCCTACGCCACGGGCAAGCTCCCCGCCAACCCGTTCACTAAGATGGAGGTCACTTGGGCAGCCCAGGAGAACCGACGAGCTCGTACTGCCAAGGCCACGGCGCTGGACCCTGAGGAGCTGAAGGCACTACAGCGTTTCTACGACCAGTTGTGTGCCCTTGTAGAAGCCCAGCGCATGAGCGACCCCCTGTCTCTAATGATCATCCACAAGGTGAAGTCTCTGCTGGAGGGGGGGACTTTCCTCACACGCGGCATGATGACCGCGGTGCTGGTACATATCGAAAACTTCACCCGCGGTTGCGGCCTGGTAAGGCACAACAAGTACCTGCTATCCCTGTTGACGTTCATCTCCAAGTGCTGCAACTTGGAAGACTCTGAGTTCGAGTCCTTGGTGGTCCAGTATAACTTAAGCCCGGTGGTATATGGCACCAACCTGCCCGCCTCCCTATCACAGCCGGCAACGCCCTTGCGCCAACCTAGCAGGAAGACACGGGGGTTGGTTAACTCTCCCTCTCGATTACCATCGGCGAAAGAACGGAGCAGCCCATCAAGAGGTCGGGAGGTCAAGATAGACCTTGGGTCTGGAGGTGGAGTAGACGCTCAATCCGATACGCCGTCTAAGGAACAGGGCGACTCTGGAGATAGAAGTAGTCCCACGCCTAGTGGAGACATAGACGGCAGCAGAGAGGGTGGAGAAACTAGCTCCTAGACCTGAAATGGATTCGGCTACCTTGACCTTGATGATGGTGTGTAGTGCGTACTTCCTGTACCTGCAGATGATGTGTGACTAGGAGGGGGGAAGCTAGATGATGACGCGGTCTGAATGGATGGCCTCGCCGGGCTCCACAGCCTAATAAACCATCATGTATCATCTATAATAAAGCGTAGTGTGTTGCGACTACATGCTACGAGATGCCTAAGACTTGTGCCGTTTGTGGGCTGTCCATAATTATAATAAATGGAAGAATGTATATAGACTAGCTAGCACACTAGACTTGGTTTGGGCTTGGGCTTGGGCTTGGGCTTAAACTTGGTTATATGGCTCCAACATGTTTAGGCCAGACCAACATATTGAGGCTGCTCGCCGTCCTAGCCGACCAACATGATTAGGCTCAACCAACAGTTGCGAGATATTCTAGCTAGCACACTAGATCTAGGGGGTCAAGCACCCGCAGCACACACACCACCCTTACCCTGCATCTTGTGTTTCGTTTTGTGAATCATTTTATTGTTACTGGTGTGGTTATTCATTGAGACAGCGGTCACATGTGCATTCGTTTTAGTTTGGCTTAATTAGCCCCTTCTTCTGAAAATATATAGTGCATGGCTGCATGTTGAATGCTCGAGGTTGGGCATGTCCCTTTGGCCTCTATGGATATGGCTGGAGTGTAACTGTATAACATCCAGTTGGGCATGCCCCTTCCACCACTATGGATATGGCTGGAGAGTAACTGTGTAACATCCAGGTTGGGCATGTCCCTTTGGCCTGTTTGGATATGGCTGGAGTGTAAGTGTGCAACATCCTGAGTCTGCGCCTCATTTTTCATGAGCCCCAATATAATTGAACTTGAACTTGGTTACATGGCTTCAGACAGCAATTTGGCTACTTGCCGTCTTCGGATGAATTATAAACAATTCAAATCAAAGGATTGTGATTCAATATACTTAAATAAGTAGACTCGTGGATAAACGCACAGTGTGAGCCATCTGACCATATAACTCAGATGGTCGAATGGCCCACACCACCGCTTACAACATTATCCGGCTCTAGTTTGCTTCCTTTTTTGTACGGTTCCTGTTTTGTTTTTCAGGTTTGTGGGGGTGCCTCAAAAACCCTCATGCTTATAAAGTTTGATGGCACACAGGCTGCGCTGCTGTCCTGTCTAGGCAATGATTTGCTGAGTTTATCTAACGAACCCTCTCTCTCTCTCTCTCTCTCTCTCTCTCTCTCTCTCTCAGAACAACTTCCATAATTTTTATAAGTGCTGGGCCGGTGCGAGTGCAAAGCTCAGAATATTTCGTTTGCATAGCTTTGACAAAACTCTAAAGCCTTTCATACTTTCTTGGCCTTTAATGATATTTTGATAGTTTTTCTCCTCCTTCCTCATATTTTCTCCTCCCCCTGAAAGCCATTTCTTTACAATTTTACATTCTGGCTCTTTTACCCACCTGAGGTAGATGAACCATTCTAGTTTCTTCTCAACTCTGTTTCTGTTGGGTTTTTTCATTGTTTAGTACCCAAACAGTTTTCTAGTTTCCTTCTTCTGATCTCAGGAACCTCTTTCTGTTAGAAGTCACCATTTTGTGTGTGTGTGTGTGGTGTGGTGGTGGTGGTGAGGTGGTGGTGTGTGGGGGGGGGTCGGTTCACCAGTGCTGGTTTTGAATACAGTCCTTCCCTGCACTTACCTTCCCTTTCCTTGCACCTGTTTGCCAGTGCTTGATAAGTACCGCATACAGCTTTCCCAATATTGAGGCTGGGCAAGTCTATTTAGTTTATTTGGCTATGCCTTAACCGGATAGACTGTACAAACATACACCTCGGCTCGTATTCAGCAAGTCTTCGCCACAATATTTACAAATTGCAGGGTGTCCGGGGCCCCCTAATGTCGGCGGTACTTCGGGGGCGCTCGGGGGCGCTGACGGGTGCGGGAGCTGACAAGGGCCTGAGGGTTGCAGGTTCCCCCTCCCCTGGTTCGCAGGTTCCGAGCCTCGCTGCCTGGAACCTTGGGGCCCCTTGGGGTTTTACGTTTTGGTGCCCTCGTTTTGGTGCCGAGTGTCGTACCCCGCCCCTGATCTATATTGCTGTGCATCGTCGTAGAAGGGCAATTGTTGAGTTTGTTTATGGGGTGGGGTGGGGCGGGGGTCTTCCAACCATTCTGTAGCTATGAAGCGAATCAATGGAACTTGCTTCTGTATATCCATGGGCGTATGAAGTGATTGGGTCAAGTATATTTGAAGGTGCTTTGATTTTAATCGTCGATGTTACTGCCGAAGACGGCGAGCAGCCAATTATCTGGCCGGAGCCATAACAAAGTTCAAGTTCAAGGATCGAAATACCATGCGATCGGAAAATGGGAACTGAGCTCGATGATTTATGTACGCGAAATAGCGAAGGGTCCAAGTGAGAAAGCAAATGGAAAATATGACCTCGCCTCTAGTCTGCAAGTCACACACATCGTCCTCTAGTCCGGCAAGTCCTCATTGCGCCAACTTCGAATGTCAGTTATGTCGGTTGGTGCCACCGATAGGCGCCGATGGAACCTCCTCTCTCCACTATCACCATGCGCATGCTTTTCCGCTTGCTATATACTTTCAGCCTCACTCGACCCGATAAGCAATTCTGGCCAGGCTAAAAAAACGGAATTCTTGCTTCCCGCCCGCGCCCATCTTTCTTTGACCCAGGTCATCAAATATTGGCAGTGCGCAGATGCATTAGCTGCTGCCCGAAGCCTACGTCGTATCCAGCTCTTTGAAATCAGAATCCAATTTGAGCACAGTCGGGAATTTCTGCGGAATCTGTGACCTGGAGCAACTGTCGTCGTCGTCAAGTTGCGATATTTGCCAGTTTGCTCAGGAAAAATAAGAACTATGCAAAGCACCGAGCTTCCCCAAGATGTGGTCTCTATGCTACCAGCAGACCCGCAAGCGCAGCTGGAGCTCGCAAATAAAATCGTCTCGTTTGCTTTCGCGTCCAAAATATCGGAGCTTGAGCACGAGTCTAGGGATTTGCGCGAGTCGCTGATACAAAAGCAAGGGACGATCAAGACGCTGGAGAGGCGTGTGGGCAACTTAGAGAGCGAAGTAAACGAGCTACATGCCAAGGTAAACTAGAAAAACAGCTGTACTGTCTGCCTGGGTGAATCATGTTGTGGGTAGAGATATTGCACCACATGGGTTGGTATGGGGGAATTTGCTGTAAGGGGTGTTTCACAGATGTTTAAAGATGGGTTAGCAGCTGGGGTGGGGTATTCTGTATGGTGCTGGTGCATGGTGGGCACATGAGAGAGAGAGAAGCACATTAGGTGCATGCGGAGGCAGATAAACAAGTACAGGTGTGGTGGGGGTACTTGGAATTGTGATGGAGTATGTTAAGTACATGGGAGGAGAAAATGCATACGTTGTATGCAAATAAAGATACCTGAAGTTCTATAGCTAGCTCCGCAAAAGAAAGGCATGTCTACTGTAGAAAGGCAAATGTGGCTACGGTGCCTGCCGGTCAGGCATCGATGGTAATTCTTTTTACTGAGGTGGCCCTACGGTGACTATAGCTAGCTCCGGCTTACGCTATGGTGTCCTTAACTTCACGTCCTGTGAGTAACGGTTCTACACGGATGTAACAATTTCAATTTCAATTTCAATACCTGAAGTTCAGGTGTGGCTGTGGGACTTGGCATGTTGGTGGTGCATGGTAGGCACATGGTGGGGAGCAGTCTGCAAGCTGCGTGCCAAGGTAGAGGACCATGTACAAGTGTGGTGGGGGGCCTAGGCATGTTGGTGGTGCATGGTGGGTATATGAGAGAGAAAGAAGCCCATTAGCTGCATGCGGAGGCAGATAAGCAAGGTGTGGTGGGGGTACTTGGCATGGTGGTGGTGCATGGAAGGTTGGAGTACATGGAAGGTTGGAGTACATGGAAGGAGTAAATGCATTTGTTGTATGAAAATATAGGCCCAAAGTTCGAGTGTGATGGGGGTCCTTGGCATGGCAGTGGTGCATGGTGGGCACATGGGGGGGATAAATGGACAGGCTGTATGCAAAGGACTCTACCCGAATTATTTTTTTGTTAAGAGGGATTACCAGGGTACAATATTTTGCCATTTTCTGGTGCTTCAAAAGCGCAACTGCCTCCTTTTCAGTTGCGCTTTTGACCAGGGATTTTTTATTTCCGCTATGTATAGCGATCGCTAGTTTTGACCCCGTTTTAGCGAAAATATCGCTCTAAAAAAAGGAAAAGAAAACAGTTTTCCCCCCCCCCCCCCTCAATGGCCCGAAAAAGCTACAAAAAGCTACAGAAAACACAAAAACGCTGCCCCTGGAGGAGGCCTTAAACCATTCAGCTAGAAGAAACCCACTTTCAGATTTGAAAAACAAATCACTGCTTTTGACTCAACTGAGAACGAAAAGCTGTGCGCTGCGCCCAGGGGAGGTTTTATAAATTGCTTCAATTCAGCAGTGGGGCTCGAAATCCTTGCGCGCTTGTGCGCAATAGCGCACGTCATGGAGTACCTTGGGGATAACCCGGCCAAAAATATCAGTACGTTAGTTAGTCACAATTACTTTTTCAGGTTTCATGCCAAAACACATAAAATGATAAAAGCGGTACAGACCATACCATAACAATTATAAGACTTAGTTCTACTAGTCAGATTCACAGGAGAGCACATATGAGCTGCAGGTCTCTACCTTTGCATGCAGCCTGTGCATTATTTAGAGACTTGCAGTTCTGGGGGGTAGTGGAACTTGGAATGATGGTGGTTGCATGGTGGTGCATGGTGGGCACATGGGAAACACAAATTAAGCTCAGTTGGGAATTGAACCTTTTTATTAATTAAAAGGGGGTTCTTTTTAAAAGAGGGGGCAATCGCAGTATGGGCTTTTTTGCCCATAGCAGTATGGGCTTTGCCCATAACAGGATTCAAATTTTCTTTTAATGGACCCCCCTTATTTGCCCAGAAGCACAAAACAAAGAGAGAGAAAAAAACATGTCCAGCCTGGCACAAACTAGCCCACCACAATTCAAGACAACAGAATCTTGCCCAATCCGGCTCAACAAAACAGATATGTACAGAACAAAAACAAAACAAGTCCTAGGAGCGTCGCAAGGGACGCGAACTATTGGCGGAGAGTGTTATCTGTCCGAGGTTTGGAAGGGTGGAGAGTGGGTTTACGACAGGGCCAGTAAGGGCAGTAAGGGCCAATGTTGGAACGTGACAGGCAGACATACAGACAGGCAGACAGACAGACAAACAAACAAACAGACAGTCGGACAACATGGTGACCCTGGGGGCTCCCGCCCCCCAGAAGGGGGGTGTCCGCAAAAAAAAACTATGCCAGCCCAGCCCAACACAACACAATCCCATACTACACAGCATAACACCATACACCACATCACCCTCCAGAACCAGCATGCTGCTGAACAGGCACACAAGCTGCAGACAGAGAAGGCAGTGCTCATCAACATAACACAACACAACAAGACGCAACACAACACAACAGAACACCACACAACAAGACGCAACACAACACAAAAGAACACCACACCACACAACATAACACAGCATAATACATTACAACGCAACAGAACACAACATATCACAACATGATACACGACAGCACAACACCCATCAGAACCAGAATGCTGCTGAAGGGACACACAAGTTGCAGACGAAGAAGTCAGCGCTCATCGACACTGTCAAGCGATTGAATCAACAACATACAACACAACATAACAAAATACAACGGAACACAACAGAACACAACAGAACAAAATACAACGCAACACAACAGAACACAACAGAACAAAATACAACGCAACACAACATAACACAACATAACGCAACGTAACACAGGACAACACAACACCCTTCAAACCGAACCGGCATGCTGCTGAAGAGACCCACAAGCTGCAGACAGAGAAGTCAGCGCTCATCGACACAACCTAACACAACACAATAAACGCAACACAAGACAACATAAGACCATACAGCACAACATACCGCAAGGTGCAATACAATTCAACATAACACAATAAAACGCAATACAACACACAGCCCTTCAGAACCGGCATGATGCTGAAGAGGCACGCAAGCTGCAGACAGAGAAGACAGCGCTCATCGGCGCAACATAACACAACACAATAAACACAACACAACACAACATAACACCATACAGCACAACATAACACAACACGCAACATAACTCAACACAACACAATAAAACGCAATACAAAACACAGCCCTTCAGAACCGGCATGATGCTGAAGAGACCCGCAAGCTGCAGACAGAGAAGGCAGCGCTCATCGGCGCAACATAAAAAAACACAATAAACACAACACAACACAACACAACATAACACCATACAGCACAGCATAGCACAACACGCAACATAACTCAACACAACACAATAAAACGCAATACAACACACAGCCCTTCAGAACCGGCATGATGCTGAAGAGGCACGCAAGCTGCAGACAGAGAAGGCAGCGCTCATCGGCGCAAAATAAAAAAACGCAATAAACACAACACAACACAACACAACATAACACCATACAGCACAGCATAACACAACATGACACCGTACAGCACAACACCCTTCAAAACCGGCATGCTGCTGAGGAGGTACACAAGCTACAGACAGAGAAGGCAGCCCTCATTGACACAGTTAAGCGATTGAATTGACACCATACAACACAACACAATACAACACAATACAACGCAACTCAACACAACATAACATAACACTATACATCAAAACATAACACAACACAATACAACACAACACCCTTCAAACCTAACCGGCATGCAGCTGAAGAGGCACACAAGCTACAGACAGAGAAGTCAGCGCTCATCTACACAACACAACATTAGACAATAAAGCGTAACACAACACAACATAACGCCCTACAGCACAGCATAACACAATACAACGCAGTATAACACAACACAACACCCTTCAGAACCGGCATGCAGCTGAAGAGGCACACAAGCTACAGATAGAGAAGGCAGCACTCATTGACACAGTTAAGCGGTTGAATCGTGACGTTGCCAAGCTGGAGGCGTTTAAGAAGAACCTGCTGCAACACTTGCATGATGACGAAGAGGTGCGTGTGCTGTTGTGGTTGGTTAGAGGTGTGGGTGGGTGTGCGTGGGGATGTTGGGGGATGTTGGGGGAGGGAACAGGGGTGTTTGCTGTTGTGGTGGTGGTGTGTGGGTGTTTTGGGGGTGTGTGTGTGGGGGGGAAGGGGGTAGAGGTGTGTGTGCGTGGGGATGTTATAGCCGTTTAAGAAGAACTTGCTGCAACACTTGCATGATGACGAAGAGGTGCGTGTGCTGTTGTGGTTGTTGTGGTGGTGGTGGTGTTATTGGTGTGGGGGGGGTGGGTGGGGGTGGGGATGTTGAGGGAGGAAATATGTGCGTTTGCTGTTGTGGTTGTGGCGGTGGTGGGGTGTGTGTGTGTGGGCTGGGTGGGTAGAGGTGCTTGTGTATTGTTGTAGTTATGGGGTGATGGGGTGTGGGGGGTAGAGGAATGATCAACTGTGCTGGGGTGCGTGGGGAGAGGGAGGAGAGGGGGGAATAGCAGTGAGGGTGTGTGCGTGGCGTGGGTCGGTGGGGTGTGGGGTGGGGGGCTTGTGGGTGTGGGTGGGGTGGGTGGGGGGAGGAGGGGGGAAACAATGTGTGTGTTTGTGTATAGGGTGGGGTTGTAGGCGCGTGTGTGAGTGTGTGTTCATAAGGGTAGAGGTGTGCATGTGTGTGAAGGGGGGTGTTAGGGGAGTGAGGAGGGGAAATAGCAATGAGGAGAGGGTGGGAGGCCCGTGTGTGTGTGTATGGGGGGGGGGGGGGGGGGGGGGGGGGCAGTGTGTGTGTTGGAATGAAGGAGAGGGGAAATAGCAGTGAGGGTGGGGTGGGAGGCGCGTGTGTGAGTTCGTGGGGGGGGGGGGGGGGGGGGGGGGTGTGAAATAGCAATGAGGGGGGGGGAGGCGTGTTTGTGTGGGGTGTGTGTGTGGGGACAATTGGCCTGGTTTGGATAATGAATGCAAACTGGTGGGGGGGGGGGGGGGGGGGGGGGGGGGGGGGGGGGGGGGGCAATCCCTTGCGTCAGCCATTCCAATACACAAAAACACCAAACAAAATTACTAAAGAGATGTACATAATGGATATACATAATATATGTGCCAAACGAGTGTGTACCAAACAAAAGTACAGAAACAGATGTACAGAATGGATGTTCGAAACAAAATTACGAAACAGATATACGAAATGGATGTATTAAACCAAATTACGAAACAACTGCACAAAATTGATGTCCGAAACTAAATTATGAAAGAGATGTACGCAACAAATTACGAAACAGATGTACAGAATGGATGTACAAAACAAAATAATAAAACAGATGCATGAAATGGGTGTACCAAACAAAATTACATAACAGATGTACAAAATGGATGTTCGAAACGAAATTATGAATTAGATGCATGAAATGGGTGTACCAAACAAAATTACGAAACGTATGTAAAAAACAAAATTACGAAACAGATTTACGAAATGAGTGCACCAAATGCAAGTATTAAACGTAGGGTAGCATTCTCCGTCCCGCCAACTTCCTGCCAACTTCCTGCCCCCCCAAATTATCACATACCCCCACCCCAATCCACACAGACACATATACAAACACATACACACAAGCACAGACACAGGCAGACACACAAACACACACACATATACATCCACATCCACATTCTCTCCCCAATCCCACAGCCTGTTAAGCTAGATCCCTCTCCGTCTGCCGTCAACCAACCCAATACTCACAAAGCAGAAGGTAAAAGTACAGCACACATGTACACAAGAAAAAGTACACAAAATTACGGAACTAACGTATACAAAAATAGATGTACAAACTACAGAACAAATGTACAACAGAAAAATGTACAAACTACAGAACCAATGTACAAAAGAAAAATGTACAAACTACAGAGCAAATGTACAACAGAAGTGCGCCAAATGAAAGTGCCAACCAAAGTGTTACATTCCCCGCCCCTCCACCTCCCCGCCCCCCCGCCACAATGGTCGCATACCCCCACCCCAATCCACACACACATACACACACAAACACACTCACACACCCCTAAACCCTAAACCATAAAAAACATACACATACACTCCCCATTCCCACAGCCTGTTAAGCTAGGGCCCTCCCTGGCTCCGTTCTTTTGACGAAGTTTACCACCAAACATATAAGGGTGTGAAGTCTGTCGAGGATGATAGGGAATTAGGGGCAAGGCTCCTATGCTACACAGGGCGGAGTGGGTTGGGGGGGGGGGGGGCTGGGAGATGGCGAGGTGGAGGGATGAGTGGTGAGGATAGGGGTGTAGTGTGGTAGGAGAGGTTGGAGTGTGGGTAGTTAGGGAAGTGGTCTGCATCTAACAGGCTGGTGGGTTTGGGAGTGCGTTGAGGTGGAGCGTGGGGGTGGTGTGTTTGTGGAGTGTTAATGGAGTGTGATTCGGTGAAGGTCGTACTATCTGATAAATCGTAAGGCTGGCAGTTTATGCGGAGTTGTAGGGCAGGTGGGGCGTGGGGTGGGGAGTTGGATGGATGGTTTTGGGAGGAGTTGGGGCAGTGGGTGAGGAAGGCAGTTCTATCCTTAACAGGCTGTGGGTTTGGGGAGTGGGCGTTGTGGGTGTGTGTGGGGTGGGGGTGTTTGGGGGTTGGGGTGGATTAGGGAAGGCTTCTGCTAATCAGGGCGGTGGGTTTGGGAGTGGCGGTGGGGTGGGGTGGGTGGGGTGTTTTGGGGGAGTTGTGGGTGGGATTAGGGAAGGCTCTATCTTAACAGCTGGGTGGTGGGAGTGGCGGTGGGTGTGGGGTGGGGTGGGGTGTTTGGGGGATTGGGGTTGAGATTAGGGAAGGCTCTAGCTTAACAAGGCGGTGGGTTTGGGAGTGGCGTTGGGGTGGGTTGGGGTGGGGTGTTTGGGGGATTGGGGTGGGATTAGGGAAGGCTCTATCTTAACAGCTGTTGCGTTTTGGGGAGTGCGTGGGGTGGGGTGGGGTGGGTGTTTGGGGAGTTTGGGGTGGTTTAGGGAGCTTATGTTACAGCTGTGGGTTTGGGGAGTGCTGGTGGTGGGTGGGTGTGGGGGGTGGGGTGTTTGGTGGGAGTTGGGGTGGGATTAGGAAGGCTCTATGCTTACAAGGCTGTGGGTTTGGGAGTGGCGGTGGGGTGGGGTTGGGTGGGGTTGTTTGGGGGAGTTGGGGTGGGATTGAGGGAAGGCTCTATCTTAACAGGCTGTGGGTTTGGGGAGTGGGCGGTGGGGTGGGTGGGGTGGGGTGTTTGGGGAGTTTGTGGTGGGATTAGGAAGGCTCTATCTTACAGGCTGTTGGTTTGGGGAGTGGCGGTGGAGTGGTGTGGGGTGGGGTGTTTGGGGGAGTTGGGTGGGAGTTAGGGAGGCCTCTAGCTCTAACGCGAGTGGGTTTTGGGAGTGGACGTGGGGGGTGGGGGTGGGGTGTTTGTGGGAGTTGGGTGGTGATTAGGGAAGGGCTCTAGCTTACTACATGCTGTGTTTGGAGAATGGCGGTGTGGGTGGGGTGGGGTGGGTGTTTGGGGGAGTTTTGGGGTGGGATTAGGGAAGGCTCTATCTTAACAGGCTGTGGGTTTGGGGGGAGTGCGGTGGGTGGGGGTGGGGTGGGGGTGTTTGGTGGGAGGTTGGGGGGTTGGGCAAGGGAAGGCTCTCTTCCTAACAGGCGGCGGGTTTTGGAGTGGTGGGTGGGGGTGTGGTGGGGTGGGTGTTTGGGGGAGTTGGGGTGGGATTAGGGTAAGGCTCTACTCCTCGGCGTTTGGTTTGGGGAGTGCGGTGGGGTGGGTGGGGGTGGTGGGGTGTTTGGGGGAGTTGGGGTGGGATTAGGGACCGGCTCTCTGCTTAACAGGCTTGGTTTGGGCAGTGGGCGGTGGTGGTGGGTTGGGTGGGGTGGTTTGGGGGAGTTGGGGTGGGATTAGGGAAGGCTCTAGCTTACAGGCTGTGGGTTTGGGAGTGGCGGTGTGGGTGGGGTGGGGTGTGTTTTGGGGGAGTTGGGGTGGATTAGGAAGGCTCTAGCTTAACATGCTGTGGGTTTGGAGTGATGGCGGTGGGGTGGGTGGGGTGGGTGTGTTTGGGGAGTTGTGGTGGGATTATGGAAGCTCTATCTTAACAGTCTGTGGGTTTGGGGATGGCGGGGGGGGTGGGGGGGGTTTGTTTTTTTGGGTTGTTGGGGTTGTTGGTGGGTTTGGGGGGTGCTGGGGTCTTCCCGGTTGGTTTTGGGTGGTGTGTTTTTGGGTTTTGTTTGGGTGGGGATGTTTGGGGAGTTGGGGTGGGATTAGGGAATCTCTAGCTTAACAGGCTGTGGGTTTGGGGAGTGGCGTGGGTGGGGTGGGGGGGGGTGTGTTTGGGATTTGGGTGGGATTAGGGAAGGCTCTATCTTAACAGCTGTGGGTTTGGGGAGTGGCGGTGGGGGTGGTTGTGGGGTGGGGTGTTTTGGGGAGTTGGGGTGGGATTAGGAGGCTCTAGCTTAACAGGCTGTGGGTTTGGGAGTGGCGGTGGGGTTGGTGGGTGGGTGTTTGGGGGAGTTGGGGTGGGATTAGGAAGCTCTAGCTTAACAGCTGTGGGTTTGGGGAGTGGCGGTGGGGTGGGGTGGGGTGGGGTGTTTGTGGGAGTTGGGGTGGGATTAGGGAATGGCTCTAGCTTAACAGGCTGTGTGGTTGGGTGAGTGGCGGGGGGTGGGGTGGGGTGGGTGGGGTGTTTGGTGAGGTTGGGTGGGATTAGGTAAGGGCTCTAGCTTAACATCAACTGGGCGGTGGGTTGGGGAGTGGGTGGGGTGGGGTGGTGGTGTGGGTGTTGGGGGAGTTGGGTGGATTAGGAAGGCTCTAGCTTAACAGGCTGTGGGTTTGGGGATGTGGCGGTGGGGTGGGGTGGGGTGTGGTGTTTGGGGGAGTTTGGGGTGGGATTAGGGAGGCTCTACTTAACAGCACTGTGGGTTTGGGGATGGTGGCGGTGGGGGTGGGGTGGGTTGGGGTGTTGATTGGGGAGTGTTGGGTGTGGGATTAAGGGAATGGCTCTAGCTTAACAGGCGTGTGTTTGGGAGTGGCGGTGGGGTGGGGTGTGGTGTTGGGGAGTTGGGGGTGGAGCTTATGGAAGCTCCCTCAGCTTATAACGGCTGTGGGTTTGTGGAGTGGCTGTGGGTTGGGGTGGGGTGGGGTGTTTGGGGGAGTGGGTGGGATTAGGGAGGGCTCAAGTCGCTTAACATGATGACCGTTGCGGAGATGGGCGGGTTGGTGTTGGGTTGTGGTGGGTGTGTTGGGTGGGTTTGGGGAGTTTGGGGTGGGATTAGGGAAGGCTCTACTTAAAGGGTCCTGCGTGGGTTTGGGAGTGGCGGTGGGTGGGTTGTGGTGGGGTGTTGGGGGAGTTTGGTGGTGATTAGGGAATGCTCCTAGCTTAACAGCTGTGGGTTTGGGGAGTGACGTGGGGGGGTGGGGGGGGGTTGGGGTGGGGTTAGTTGGCGGTGGATTAGGGAAGGCTCTATCCTTAACACGGTCGTGGGTTTGGGGGTTGCGTGGGTTGTGGGTGGGGTGGGTGTTTTTTGTGGGGAGTTGGGGTGGGATTATGGAAGGCTCTATCTTAACAGCTTGTGGGTTTGGGGAGTGGCGGTGGGTTGGGGTGTGGGTGGGGTGGGGTGTTTTGGGAGTTGGGGTGGGATTAGGGAAGGCTCTAGCTTAACAGGCTGTGGGTTTGGTGGAGTGGCGGTGGGTGGGTGGGGTGGGGTGTTGGGGGAGTTGGGTGGATTAGTGGAGGCTCTAGCTTACCGGCGTGGGTTTTGAGATTGGCGTGGGTGGGGTGGGGTGGGTGTTTGGGGGGAGTTGGGGTGGTTAGGGAAGGCTCTAGCTTAACTGGCTGTGGGTTTTGGGGAGGCGGTGGGGTGGGGTGGGTGGGGGTTTTGGGGGAGTGGTGGTGGATTAGGGAAGGCTCTATCTTAACAGGTGGGTTTGGGAGTGGCGGTGGGTGGGTGGGGTGGGTGTTTGGGGGGAGTTGGGTGGGATTAGGAAGCTCTAGCTTACATCGGCGTGGTTTGGGGAGTGGCTGTGGGGTGGGGTGGGGTGGGGTGGGGTGTTTTGTGGGGAGTTGGGTGGGATTAGGGAAGGCTCTAGTCTTAACAGGCGTGGGGTTTGGGGAGTGGCGGTGGGGTGGGGTGGGGTGGGGTGTTTGGGGGATTGGGGTGGGATTAGGGAAGGCTCAGCTTAACAGGCTGTGGGTTTGGGATGGCGGTGGGGTGGGGTGGGGTGGGTTGTTTTGGGGATTGGGGTGGGATTAGGGAAGGCTCTACTTAACAGGCTGTGGGTTTGGGGAGTGGCGGTGGGGGTGGGGTGGGTTTTTTTGGGGGAGTTGGGGTGGGATTAGGGAAGGCTCTACTTCCCAGGCTGTGGGTTTTGGGGAGTGGCTGTGGGGTGGGGTGGGGTGGGGTGTTGGGGGGAGTTGGGGTGGGATAGGGAAGGACTCTACCTACTTGGCTGTGGGTTTGGGGAGTGGCGGTGGGTGGGGTGGGTTGGGGTGTTTGGGGAGTGTGGTGTGGTGATTGGGAAGGCCTCTAGCTTAAAGGCGTGGAGTTTGGGGAGTGTCGGTGGGGGGTGGGGTGGGGTGGTGTTTGGGGGAGTTGGGGTGGTATTAGGGAAGGCTCTAGCTTAACAGCGTGGGTTTGGGGAGTGGCGGTGGGTGGGGTGGGGTGGGGTGTTTGGGGGGAGTTGGGTGGGAGGGAAGGCTCTACTTAACAGGCGGGTGTGGTTGGGAGTGGCGGTGTGTGGTGTGGGTGTGGTGTTGTGGGGGAGTTGGGGGTGGGATTGGAAGTGCTCTAGCTTAACAGGCTGGTGGGTTTGGGGGGTGGCGTGTGGGGTGGGGTGGGGTGTTTGTGGGGAGTTGGGGTGGGATTAGGAAGGCTCTAGCTTAACTGAGCGGTGGGTTTGGGGAGTGGCGGTGGGTTTGGGGTGTGGTGGGGTGGGTTTTTGGGGGAGTGGGTTGGTGATTAGGAAGGCTCTATCTTAACAGGCTGTGGGTTTGGGAGTGGCGGTGGGGTGGGGGTGTGGGTGGGGTGTTTGGGGAGGTTGGGGTGGGATTAGGGAAGGCTCTATCTTAACAGGCTGTGGTTTGGGGAGTGGCGGTGGGGTGGGGTGGGGTGGGGTGTTTGGGGGGGAGTTGGGTGGGATTAGGGAAGGCTCTAGCTTAAACGGCGTGGGTTTGGGGTTGGCGGTGTGGTGGGTGGGGGGGGTGGGTGTTTGGGGGATTTGGGGTGGGATTAGGGAAGGCTCTAGCTTAACAGGCTGTGGGTTTGGGGAGTGGCGGTGGGGTGGGGGGGGTGGGGTGTTTGGGGGGAGTTGGGGTGGGATTAGGGAAGGCTCTAGCTTAACAGGCTGTGGGTTTGGGGAGTGGCGGTGGGGTGGGGTGGGGGTGTTTTTGGGAGTTGGGGTGGGATTAGGAAGGCTCTAGCTTAACAGCGGTGGGTTGGGGAGTGGCGGTGGGGTGGTGTGGGTTGGGGTGTTTTGGGGGAGTTGGGGTGGGGATTAGGGAGGCTCTAGCTTAACAGGCTGTGGGTTTGGGGAGTGGCGGTGGGGTGGGGTGGGGGGTGGTGGTGTTTGTGGGTGAGTTTTTGGGGTGTGGGATTAGGGAAGGCTCTATCTTACAGCGGTGGGTTTGGGGAGTGGCGGTGGGTGGGGTGGGTGGGGTGGGGTGTTTGGGGGAGTTGGGGGGTGGATTAGGGAAGGTCTCTAGCTTAAAGGCTGTGGGTTTGGGAGTGCGGTGGGTGGGGGTGGGGTGGGTGGGTGTTTGGGGAGTTGGGGTGGGATTAGGGAAGGCTCTACTTAACAGGCTGTGGGTTTGGGGAGTGGCGGTGGGTGGGGGGGGTGGGGTGTTTTGGGATTTGGGGTGGGATTAGGAAGGCTCTCTAGCTACAGGCGGGTGTTGGGGATTGTGGCGTGTTGGGTGGGGTGGGTGGTGTTTGGGGGAGTTGGGGTGGGATTAGGGAAGTGCTCCTAGCTTAACAGGCTTGGGTTTGGGGATGTGGGCGGTGGGGGGGGTGGGGTGGGGTGTTTGGGGGAGTTGGGGTGGGATTAGGGAAGGCTCTAGCTTAACAGGCTGTGGGTTTGGGGTGGCGGGGTGGGGTGGGGTGGGGTGGTTTTTGGGGGAGTTGGGGTGGGATTATAGGGAAGGCTCTAGCTTAACATGGCGTGGGTTTGGGGAGTGGCGGTGTTGGTGGGGTGGGTGGGTGTTGGGTGGAGTTGGGTGGGATTAGGGAAGTGCTCTAGCTTAACAGGCTGTGGGTTTGGGGAGTGCGTGGGGGGTGGGTTGTGGGGGGGTGTTTGGGGAGTTGGGGTGGGATTAGGGAAGGCTCTACTTAACAGGCTTGGGTTTGGGAGTGGGGCGGTGGGTGTGGTGGGGTGGGGGTGTTTTGGGGAGTGGTGTGGGATTAGGGAGCTCTAGCTTAACAGGGCTGTGGGTTTGGGGAGTGGCGGTGGGGGTGGGGTGGGGTGTGGTGGGGTGTTTGGGGGATGGGTGTTATTAGGGAAGGCTCTATGCTTACAGCTGTGGTTTTGGGGAGTGGCGTGGGGTGTGGTGGGTGGGGTGGGGTGTTTGGGGAGTTTGGGTTGGATTAGGGATGCTCTAGCTTACAGCGTGTGGTTTGGGGAGTGGCGTGGGGGTGGGGGTGGGGTGGGGTGTTTTGGGAGTTGGGTGTGGATTAGGGAAGGCTCTCTTTACACCGGCTGTGGTTTGGTGGAGTGGCGGTGGGGGTGGGGTGTGTGGTGTTTTGGGGGAGTTGGGGTGGATAGGGAGCTCTATCTTAACACGCTTGGGTTTTGGGAGTGGCGGTGGGGTGGTGGGGTGGGGTGGGTGTTTGGGGAGTTTGGGGTGGGATTAGGGAAGGCTCTAGCTTAACAGCGGTGGGTTTGGAGTGGCGGTGGGGGTGGGGTGGGGTGGGGTGTTTGGGGGTTGGGGGTGGGATATAGGGAAGGCTCTAGCTACAAGCTGTGGGTTTGGGCAGTGGCGGTGGTGTGGGGTGGGGTGGGGTGTTTGGGGAGTTGGGGTGGGATTAGGAGAAGCTTAGCTTAACAGGCGTGTGGGTTTGGGAGTGGCGGTGGGGTGGGTGTGGGGTGTTTGGGGGAGGTTGGGGTGGGAATTAGGGAAGGCTCTACTTACAACAGGCTGTGGGTTTGGGGAGTGCGGTGGGGTTGGGGTGGGGTGTTTGGGGGAGTTGGGGTGGGATTAGGGAAGGCTCTATCTTAACAGGCTGTGGGTTTGGGAGTGCGCGTGGGGTGGGGTGGGGTGGGGTGTTTGGGGAGTTGGGGTGGGATTAGGGAGGCTCTATCTTAACAGCTGTGGTTTTGGGGAGTGGCGTGGGGTGGGTGGGTGGGGTGGGGTGTTTGTGGGGAGTTGGGTGGGATTAGGGAAGGCTCTATCTACAGGGGTGGGTTTGGGGAGTGGCGGTGGGTGGGGTGGGTGGGTGGGGTGTTTTGGGGAGTTGGTGTGGGATTGGAAGGCGCTGAGCTAACAGGCCTTGGTTTGGGGATGTGGGTGGGGGTGGGGGTGGGTGGGGTGGGTGTTTGGGGGCTGGTTGGGTGGGATTAGGGAAGGCTCTTATCTTAACAGAGCTGTGGGTTTGGGGAGTGGCGTTGGGGTGGGGTGGGGTGGTGGGGTGTGTTGGGGGGTTGAGGGTGGGATTAGGGAAGGCTCTACTTACAGGCTGTGGGTTTGGGTGGGTGGGTGGGGTGGGGTGGGGTGGGGTGTTTGGGGGAGTTGGGGTGGATTAGGGAAGCTCTAGCTTACCAGCGGTGTGGTTTGGGGAGTGGCGTGGGTGGGTGTGGGGTGGGTGTGTTTGTGGGAGTTGGGGTTGGGATTGGGAAGGCTCTAGCTTCGGCGTGGGTTGGGTGCTGTGGGTGGGGTGGTGGGGTGTTTGGGGGAGTTTGGGGTGGTGATTAGGAGGCTCATCTTAACAGCTGTGGGTTTTGGGAGGTGCGGTGGGGTGGGTGTGGGGGTGGGGTGTGTTGGGGAGTGGGGTTGGATTAGGGATGCTCTAGCTTAACAAGGCGGGGTTTGGGGAGTGGCGGTGGGGTGGGGTGGGGTGGGGTTGGTTGGGGGAGTTGGGTGGGTTAGGAAGGCTCTACTTACAGGCTGTGGTTTTGGGGAGTGGCGGTGGGGTGGGGTGTTGTTGGGGAGTTGTTTGGGATTTAGGGAAGCTCTACTTAACAGGCGTGGGTTTGGGAGGGCGTTGGTGGGTGGTGGTGGTGTGTTTGGGGAGTTTGGGGTGGGATTAGGGAAGGCTCTAGCTTAACAAGGTCGTTGGGTTTGGGGAGTGCTTTGGGGTGGGGTGGGGTGGGGTGGGCGGAGGGATGGGGTGTTTGGGGAGTTGGGGTGGGATTAGGAAGGCTCTATCTAACAGGCTGTGGGTTTGGGGGATGGGCGGTGGGGTGGGCTGGGGTGGGTGTGGGGTTTTGGGGGGTTGGGGTGGGTTAGGGAAGGTCTAGCTTAACAGCTGTGTGTTTTGGGTAGTTGGGCGGCTGGGTGGTGTGGGTGGGGTGTGTGTTGGGGAGTTGGGTGGGATTAGGTAGGCTCTTAGCTTACAGGGCGTGTGTTTGGTGAGTGGGTGGGGGGGTGGGGTGGGGGGGGTGTTTGGGGGGGATTTGGGTGGGATTAGGGAAGCTCTATGCTTATCAATGGCTGTGGGTTTTGGGGAAGTGGCGGGGGTGGGGTGGGGTGGGGTGGGTGTTTGGGGGAGTTGGGGTGGGATTAGGGAAGGCCTAGCTTAACAGGCTGTGGTTTGGGGTAGTGTCGGTGGTTTGGTGGGTGGTGGGGTTTTTGGGGGAGTTGGGGTGGGATTAGGGAAGGCTCTATCTTAACAGGCTGTGGTTTTGGGAGTTCGGTGGGTTGGGGTGGGGTGGGGTGGGGTGTTTTGGGGGAGTTGGGTTGGGATTGGGAAGGCTCTAGCTTACAGGCTGTGGGTTTTGGGGGTGGCGTGTGGGGTGGGGTGGATTGGGTGTTTGGGGAGTTTGGGGTGGGATTAGGGAGGCTCTAGCTTAACAGGCTTGGGTTTCGGAGAGTGGCGAGTGGGGTGGGGTGGGGTGGGAGTGCTTTGGGGGTTTGGGGTGGGATTACGGATGGGTCAGGTTACAGGTTTTGGCGTTTGGGAGTGGTCTGGGTGTGTTGGTGGGGGGGGGTTTTTTGGGGTTGTGCGTTGTGGTCATGGGATAAATCGGCCTTCTAGCTTAACCGTGAACTATGTTAGTATTTTGTTGGGGATGGCGCTGGGTGGGGTGGGGTGGGGTGTTTTGGGGGGAGTTGGGGTGGGATTAGGGAAGGCTCTAGTCTTAACAGGCTTTGGGTTTGGGAGTGACGGTGGTTGGGGGTGGGGTGGGGTGGGGTTTTTGGGGGAGTTGGGTGGGATTAGGGAAGGCTCTACTTAACAGACGTGGGTTTGGGGGGTGGGCGTGGGTGGGTGGGGTGGGGTGGGGGTGTTTGGGGGAGGTTGGGGTGGGATTAGGGAAGGCTCTAGCTTAACGGCTGTGGGTTTGGGATGGCGGTGGGGGGGGTGGGTGGGGGGGTTTTGGGGGAGGTTGGGTGGGAATTAGGGAAGGCTCTGCTTTAAAGGCTGTTGTGGGTTTGGTAGTGGCGGTGGGGTGGGGTGGGTGGGGTGTGTTGGGGGGCTTTGGGGGTGGGATTGGTACTGCTCTCGCTTACCGGCCGGGGTTTGGGAGTGGCGGTGGGTGGGGTGGGGTGGGGTTGGGGGTTGGGTAGTTGTGGTGGGATTAGGGAAGGCTCTAGCTTAACAGGGCCTGTGGTTTTGGGGAGTGTCGGTGGGGTGGGGTTGGGGTGGGGTGTTTTGGGGGTTGGGGTGGGATTAGGAAGGCTCTAGCTTTAACAGCGTTGGGTTTGGGGAGTTGCGGTGGGGTGTGGGTGGGGTGGGGTGGGTGTGTTTTGGGGGAGTTGGGGTGGATAGGAAGGCTCTACTTACAGCTTTGGTTTGGGGAGTGGGGGGGTGGCGGTGGGGTGGGGTGGGTTGTTTGGGGGTTTGGGTGGGTTAGGGGAGGCTCTCTTAACAGGCTTGTGGTTTTGGGAGTGGCGGTGGTGGGGTGGGGTTGGGTGGGGTGGGTGTTGGGGGGTGGGGTGGGTTAGGGAAGCTCTAGCTAACACACGGCTTGGGTTTGGAGTGGCTGGGGCGTGGGGGTGGGGTGCGTTTTGGGAGTTCGGGGTGGGATTATGGGAAGCTCTATGCTTACCAGGCGTGGGTTTGGGGAAGGGCGGTGGGGTGGGGTGGGTGTGGGTGTTGGGGGAGTTGGGGTGGGATTAGGGAAGGCTCTATCCTTAACGGCTGTGGGTTGGGGAGGGCGGTGGGGTGGGTGGGTGGGGTGGGGTGTTTGGGGGGAGTTGGGGTGGATTAGGGAAGGCCTCTAGCTTAACCAGGCGTGGGTTTTGGGAGTTGGCGGTGGGGTGGGGTGGGGTGGGGTGTGTAGTGGGGTTTGGGTGGGGTGGAGTTTCGGTGGGAGTGGGAAGATCTTATTGCGGTTACATCACAGGCCGTAGGTTTGGGGAGTGGCGGGGGGTGGGGTGGGGTTGGTGGGTTTGTGGGGAGTTGGGTTGGGATTAGGGAAGGCCTACTAACAGGCTGGGGTTTGGGAGAGTGGCGTGGGGTGGGGTGGGGTGGGGTGTGGGGGAGTTGGGGTGGATTAGGGAAGCTCTTCTTAACCGGTCTGTGGGTTGGGGGATGGCGTGGGGTGGGTGGGGTTGGGGTGTTGGGGGAGTTGGGTGGGATTATGAAGCTCTATGCTTAACAGGGCTGTGGGTTTGGGGATTGGCGGTGGCGTGGGGGTGGGTGGGTGTGTTTTGGGGGGATTTGGGGTGGGATTAGTGGAAGGCTCTAACTTAACAGGCTGGTGGTTTTGAGGGGAGTGGCGGGTGTGGTGGGTGGGGTGGGGTGTGTTTTGGGGGAGTTGGGGTGGGATTAGTGAAGGCCATCTTAACGTGCTGTGGTGTTGTGGGGAGTGGCGGTGGGGGTGGTGTGGGGTGTGGTGTTTGGGGAGTTGCGGGTGGGATTAGGGAAGCTCTAGCTTAACAGGCGTGGGGGGTTTGGGAGTGGCGGTGGGGTGGTGTGTGGGGTGGGTGTTTGGGGAGTGGGGTGTGGATTAGGGAAGGCTCTATCTTACCAGCGGTAGGGTTGTGGATGGCGGTGGGTGGGTGGCGGTGGGGGGGGTGTTTTGGGGAGTTGGGGTGGGATTAGGAAGGGCTCTAGTGCTTAACAGGGCCGTTTGGTTTGGGGGAGTGGCGGTGGGCGTGGGTGGGTGGGTGGTTTGGGGGGGAGTTGGTGGGATTAGGGAAGGCTCTACTAAACACGGCTTGTTGGGTTTGGGGGAGTGGCGGTGGGGGTGGGGGTGGGGTGTTTGGGGAGTTGGGGTGGGATTCAGAAGGCCTACTGAAGCTAACTGGCGGTGGGTTTGGGGTAGGTGTGGGCGTGGGTGGGGTTGGGTGGGGTGGTTGGGGGAGTTTGGGATGTTGGTGGTTAGGGATGGCTCTATCTTACCAGTCTGTGGGTTTTGGGGAGATGGCGGTGGGTGGGGTGGGGTGGGTTTTGGGGGAGTTTGGGTGGGATTCGGAAGGCTCTATCTTAACAGGCTTGTGGGTTTGGGGAGTGGCGGGGTGGTTGTGGGGTGGGGTGGTGTTTGGGGAGTTGGTGGTGTGATACGGGAAGTGCTCTACTTAACGGCTTTGGTTTTTGGGGATTGGCGTGTGGGGGTGGGGTGGGGGTGGGGTTTTGTGGGAGTTGTGGTGGGTTAGGGAAGGCTCTAGCTTAACATGCGGTGGGTTTGGGGTGGCGTAGTGGGCGGGGGGTTGGTTTGAGGTGGGTGTGCTTGCCTTTCCTTCGTTGCGATGTTTTTGCTTGCGTGTTTTTCTTGGGTTTTTGGAGTTTTGTTATAGGAGCCTGCTCTTCTTACAGCCTTCGTTGGGTTTGGAGGGCGGTGGAGGGGGGTGGTGGTTGTGTTTTGGTTTGTGGGTGGTTATGTTAAAGGGGTTTTGAGGGCTCTATCCTTACTAAGTCTTCGTCGTTTGGTTTTGATTTTCGGTTTGTGGGTGGTGGTGTGGTGGTTTTTTGGGGAGTTTGGTGGTTTTAGGTGAGTCTGTCTCTAACAGGCGTGTGGGTTGTCGGGGAGTGGCGGTGGGGTGGGTGGGGTGGGTGTTTGGGGGAGTTGGGGTGGAGTTAAGGGAAGGCTCTACTTAACAGGCTGTGTTTGGAGTGGCGGTGGGGTTGGGGGGGTGGGGTGTTTTGGGGGAGTTGGGGTGGGATTAGGGAAGGCTCTATCTAAACATGTTCTTGGGTTTGGGAGTGGCGGGTGGGTGGTGGTGGGGTGGGTGTTTGGGGGACGTTGGGGTGGGGATTAGGTAAGAGCTCTGCTCTTACAGGCGGTGGTGTTGGGGTGGCGGTGGGGTGGGGAGGTTTGTTGTTGGGGGAGTTGGGGTGGGATTAGGTAGATGGCTCTAGCTTAAACCAGCTGTGGTTTGAGGGAGTGGCGTGTGGGGTGGGGTTGGGGTGTGGGTGTGGGGGTTTGGGGGGATTATGGGTGGAGCTTTCTAAGGACGGCTTCTTTCCGGGTGTGGGGGTGTGGTGCGTGTATCGGGGTGGGGTGGGTGGGGTGTTTGGGGGAGTTGGGTGGATTAGGGAAGGCTCTAGCGTTAACAGGCTGTGGGTTTGGGATGGCGGTGGGGTGGGTGGGGGTGGGGTGTTTGGGGAGTTGGTGGGGGGGATTAGGGAAGCTCAGCTTAACAGCTGTGTGGTTTGGGGATGAGGTGGCGGTGGGTGGGGTGGGGTGGGGGGGGTTTTGGGGGAGTTGGGTGGGTAGGGGGTTTGTATACAGTTATTAGATGGGTTTTGGGTAGTGGCGGTGGGTGGGGTGGGGTGGGGTGGGGTGTGGTGGGTGTTTGGGATTGGGGGTGGGGATTAGGGAACGGCTCCTAATAGCTTAACAGGCTGTGGGTTTGGGGAGTGGGCGTGGGGTGGGGTGGGGTGGGGTGGTGTGTTTGGGGGAGGTTGGGGGTGGATTAGGAAGGCTCCTAGCTTACAGCTGTGGGTTTGGAGGGGGCGGTGGGGTGGGGTGGGGTTGGGGGTGTTGGGGGTGGTGGGGTTTGAGTTTGGGGTGGGATTAGGGAGGCTCTAGCTTAACAGGCGTGGGTTTGGGATTGGCGTGGGGTGGGTGTGGGTGGGTGTTTGGGAGTTGGGGTGGATTATGGAAGGCTCATCTAACAAGTCTGTGGTTTGGGGAGGTGCGTGGGGTGGTGGGTGTTGGGTGTTTGTTGGGAGTTGGGGTGGGATTGAGGAAGGCTCTAGCTTAACCAACAGCTTGTGGGGATTGGCGGGTGTAGTGGCGGTGGGGTGGGGGGGTGGGGTGTTTTGGGGTGGAATGTTGGGGTGGGGATTAGTGAATGCTCTAGCTTAACAAAAGCTGTGGGTTTGGGGAGTGGGCGTGGTGGGGTGGTGTGGCGGTTTGGGTGAGTTTTGGTATTGGTGTGTGATATTAGGACAGCTCTAGGTCTTAACAGCAGCGGTGTGGTTTGGGGGAGTGGCGGGGGTGGGGGGTTGGGGTGGGGTGTGTTTTGGGGGAGTTGGGGTGGGATAGGGGAAGGCTCTAGCTTAACAGGCTGTGGTTTGGGAGTTGGGTGGGGCGGTGGGGTGGGGTGGGGTGGGGTTCTTGGGGATATTGGTGGTGGGTAGTAGTGGACGGCTCTCGTTAGGCCGGGGTGTGGTGTTGGTGGAGTGGGCGGTGTGGGTGGTGTGGGGTGTCGTATTGGGGAGTTGTGGTTGTGGATGTGGGATTATGGAAGCTCTAGCTTACAGGCTGTTGGTGTGGGGGGTGGCAGTGTTGTGGGGTGGGGTGGGGGGGGTGTTGGGGATTGGTTGGGATTAGGGAAGGCTCTATCTTACAGGCTGTGGGTTTGGGGAGTGGCTGTGGGGTGGGGGTGGGGGGGGTGTTTGGGGGAGTTGTGTGGGATTAGGGAAGGCTCTAGCTTAATAGGCGGTGGGTTGGGGGAGTGGCGGTGGGGTGGGGTGGGGTGGGTGGTGTTTTGGGGGAGTTGGGGTGGGTGATTAGGGAAGTGCTCTAGCTTAACAGGGCCAGCGTGGGTTTTGGGAGTTGGCGGTGGGGTGGGGTGGGGTGGGGTGTTTGGTGGAGTTGGGTGGATTAAGGGAAGGCCTCTAAGCTTAACCAAAACAGGCGGTGGGTTTTGGGAGTACGGTGGGGTGGGGGTGGGTGGGTGTTTTTGGGGTTGGTTGGGATTAGTGAAGGCTCTAGCTTAACGCTGTGGGTTTGGGAGTGGCGTGGGGTGGGGTGGGGTGTTGTTGGGGAGTTGGTGGTGGGATTAGGGAAGGCCTAGCGTAACTTGCGGTGGGTTTGGGGTGCGGGGGGTGGGGTGGGGTTGGGGTGGGGTTTTTGGGGGAGTTGGGTTGGGCTTTAGGGAAGGCCTCTCTACAGGCTTGTGGTTTTGGGGAGTGGCGGTGGGGTGGGGTGGGTGGGGTGTTTGGGGAGTTTGGGGTGGTATTAGGGAGCTCTATCCTAACAGCTGTGGGTTTTGGGGAGGTGCGTGGGGGGGTGGGGTGGAGTGTTTTTTGGGGAGTTGGGGTGGGATTAGTGAAGGCTCTAGTCTTAACGAGCGGTTGGTTTGGGAGTGGTCGGTAGGGGTGGGGTGGGTTGGTTTTTTGGGGGAGTTTGGGGTGGATTAGAAGGCTCTTAGCTTAACAGTCGGTGTGGTTGGGGAGTGCGGTGGTGGGTGTTGGTGGGGTGTTTGTGGAGTTGGGGTGGGATTATGGAAGGCTCTCTATCTTAATAGTCTTGTTTTTTGTGGATTGGCGGTGGGTGGGGGTGGTGGGGTGTTTTGGGGAGGTTGGGGTGGTATTTAGGGAAGGCTCTGCTTAACGTCAGTGGGTTTTTGGGAGTGGCGGTGGTGGTGGGGTGGGGTGGGGTGTTTGGGGATTTGGGTGGATTATGGAAGGCTCTAGCTTAACAGGCTGTGGGTTTTGGGGAGTGGCGGTGGGGTGGGGTGGGGTGGGGTGTTTGGGGGAGTTGGGGTGGATAGGGAGGCTCTTCTTTAAACAGGCTGTGGTTTGGGGAGTGGCGGTGGTGTGGTGGGTGGGGGTGTGGGGGAGTTGGGGTGGGATTAGGGAAGGCTCTATCTTAACAGGCTGTGGGTTTGGGGAGGGCGGTGGGGTGGGGGTGGGGGTGTTTGGGGGAGTTTGGGGTTGGATTAGGGAAGGGGCTCTCTATCTAAACGGCTGTGGGTGTGGAGTGCTGTGGGGTGGGGGGTTGGGGTGGGTGTTTTTGGGGGGAGTGTGGTGGGATTTAGGGGAATGCTCTGCCTTAACAGGCTGTGGGTTTGGGTAGTGGCGGTGGGGTGTGGTGGGGTGGGTGTTTGGGGGAGTTGGTGTGGGGATTAGGGAAGGCTTTTAAGCTTAACAGGCTGTGATGTTGGGGAGTGGGCGGTGGGTGGGGTGGGTGGGTTGGGTGTTTGGGGGAGTTTGGGGTGGATTAGGAATGCTCTATCTTACAGGCTGTGGTTTGGAGTGGCGGTGGGGTGGGGTGGGGTAGGGTGTTTGGGGATTGGGGTGTGATTAGGGAGCTCTAAGCTTAACATGCTGTGGGTTTGGGGAGGGCGGTGGGTGGGTGGGGTGGGGTGTTTGGGTGAGGTTGGGGTGGGATTAGGAAGGCTCTATCTTAAAACATGCTGTTGGTTGGGGAGTGGCGGTTGGGTGGTGTGGGTGGGGTGGTGTGTTGTGGGGGAGTTGGGTGGATTAGGAAGGCTCCCTGCTCAGCAGACTTGGTTGGATGGCGGTGGTGTTGGGTGGGGTGGGGTGGGGTTGGTGGGGGTGTTGGGGGAGTTTGGGTGGATTAGTGAATGCTCTAGCTAACAGCTGTGGGTTTGGGGAGTGGCGGTGGGTGGGGTGGGTGGGGTGGGGTGTTTGGGGGGGATTTGGGGTGGGATTAGAAGGCTCTATCTAACAAGCTGTTGGGTTTGGGGAGTGGCGGTGGGGTGTGTGGGGTGGTGTGGGTGGGTTGGGTTTGGGGTGGGGGGTTTTTGGGGGAGTTGGGGTGGGATTAGTGAAGGCTCTAGCTTAATCATGCGGTGGGTTTTGGGGAGTGTCGGTGGGGTGGGGTTTGGTGGGGATTTTGGGGGATTTGGGTGGATTAGGGAAGGCTTCTAGCTTAACAGGCTGTTGTTTGGGAGTGGCGGTGGGTGGGGTGGGGTGGTGTGTTTGGGTAGTGGGGTGGGATTAGGGAAGGCTGCTAAGCTTAACAGGCTGTGGGTTGGGGGAGTGGCGGTGGTGTGGGGTGGGTGGGTGTTTGGGGGAGTTGGGTGGATTATGGAAGGCTCTATAGCTTAACAAGCTTTGTTTTGGGGAGTGGCGTGGGTTGGGGTGGGGTGGGGTGGGGGTGTTTGGGGGAATTGGGTGGATTAGAGGAAGGCTCTAGCCTTAACCGCTTTGGTTTGGGGAGTGGCCGGTGGGGTGGGGTGGGGGTGGGTTGTGGTGTTTGGGGGAGGGTTGGTGGGATTTAGGGGAGGCTCTAGCTTAACAGGCGTGGGTTGGGGAGTGCAGTGGGGTGGGTGGGCGTGGGGGGGGTGCTTGGGGGCGTTTGGGTGGGCATGGACTGGTGGCGGTGGGTGTGGGGTGGGTGGGTGGAATTGTGGCGTGGCGGTGTGTGTGTGGTGTTGTTTGGTGCGTGGGGATTGGTGGCTGGTGGTGCGTGTTTGTGCTGTGGGCTTGGGCGCTTGGTGTTGTCGCGGTGTCCTGTGGTTCGTGTTCTGGTTGGGTTGCTTGGGAGGGGGGGGGATCTGTTTATCAATTGTTGC
>JACBWV010000610.1:52792454-52838406 GCA_013435795.1 Chlamydomonas sp. ICE-L | reverse complement strand
TAAGATAGAGCTTCCCTAATCCCACCCAACTCCCCCAAACACCCCAACCTACCCCACCCCCACGCCACTCCCCAAACCCACCGCCTGTTAAGCTAGAGCCTTTCCCAATCCCACCCCACTCCCCCAAACACCCCACCCCACCCCACCCCACCGCCACTCCCCAAACCCACAGCCTGTTAAGCTAGAGCCTTCCCTAATCCCACCCAACTCCCCCAAACACCCCCAACACCCCACCCCACCCCCACCGCCACTCCCCAAACCCACCGCCTGTTAAGCTAGAGCCTTCCCTAATCCCACCCCAACTCCCCCAAGCACACCCCACCCCACCCCACCGCCACTCCCCAAACCCACAGCCTGTTAAGCTAGAGCCTTCCCTAATCCCACCCCAACTCCCCCAAACACCCCACCCCACCCCACCCCACCGCCACTCCCCAAACCCACCGCCTGTTAAGCTAGAGCCTTCCCTAATCCCACCCCAACTCCCCCAAACACCCCACCCCTCCCCACCCCACCCCACCGCCACTCCCCAAACCCACAGCTTGTTAGACTAGAGCCTTCCCTATCCCACCCCAACTCCCCCAAACACCCAACCCCACCCCACAGCCAATCCCCAAACCACCAGCTTGTTAAGCTAGAGCCTTCCCTAATCCCACCCAACTCCCCCACACACCCCACCCCCACCCCACCGCCACTCCCCCCAACACACAGCCTGTAAGAGAGAGCTTCCCTAATCCCACCCCAACTCCCCCAAACACCCCACCCACCCCACCCACCGCCACTCCCCAAACCACCGCCTGTTAAGCTAGAGCCTTCCCAATCCCACCTCACTCCCCCAACACCCCACCACACCCCACCCCACCGCCACCCCAAACCACGCTTGTTAAGCTAGAGCCTTCCTAATCCCACCCCAACTCCCCCAAACACCCCACCCCACCCCACCCCACCGCCACTCCCCAAACCACCGCCTGTTAAGCTCGAGCCTTCCCTAATCCCACCCCCAACTCCCCCAAACACCCCACCCCACCCACCCCACCGCCACTCCAAAACCACCGCCTATTAAGCTAGAGCCTTCCCTAATCCCACCCAACTCCCCCAAACACCCCACCCCCCCGCCACTCCCCACAACCAACAGCCGCCTGTTAAGCTAGAGCCTTCCTAATCCCACCCCCCAACTCCCCCAAACCACCCCACCCCACCCCACCCCACCGCAATCCCAACACCCACGCTTGTTAAGCTGAGCCTTCCCTAATCCCACCCCAACTCCCCCAAACACCCCACCCCACCCCACCCACCCACCGCCACTCCCCAAACCCACAGCCCTGTTAAGCTAGAGCCCCTAATCCCACCCCCCCACAACTCCCCCAAACACCCCACCCCACCCCACCCCACGCCACTCCCCAAACCACGCACTGTTAGCTAGAGCCTTCCCTAATCCCACCCCAAACTCCCCCAAACACCCCCCCACCCCCCCCCACCGCCACTCCCCAAACTACGCTTGTTAAGCTAGAGCTTCCCTATCCCACCCCAACTCACCCAAACACCCACCCCACCACACCCCACCCCACCGCACTCACCCCAAACCCACAGCCTGTTAAGCTAGAGCTTCCCTAATCCCACCCCCAACTCCCCCAAAACACCCACCCCACCCCACCCCACCGCCACTCCCCAAACCCACAGCCTGTTCAGCTAGAGCCTTCCCTAATCCACCCCAACTCCCCCAACACCCCACCCCACCCCACCCCACCGCCCACTCCCCAAACCACCAGCTTGTTAAGTAGAGCCTTCCCTAATCCCACCCCATCCCCCAAACACCCCACCCCACCCCACCCCACCCCACCGCCACTCCCCAAACCCACAGCCTGTTAAGCTAGAGCCTTCCCTAATCCCACCCCAACTCCCCCAAACACCCCACCCCACCCCACCGCCACTCCCCAAACCCACAGCCTGTTAAGCTAGAGCCTTCCCTAATCCACCCAACTCCCCAAAACACCCACCCCACCCCACCCCACCGCCACTCCCCAAACCCACAGCCTGTTAAGCTAGAGCCTTCCCTAATCCCACCCCAACTCCCCAAACACCACCCCACCCCACCCACCGCACTCCCCCAACCCACCGCCTGTTAAGCTAGAGCCTTCCCTATCCCACCCAACTCCCCCAAACACGCCACCCCACCCCACCCCCACTTCCCAAAACCCCACGCGGTTAAGCTAAAGCCTTCCCTAATCCCACCCCAACTCCCCCAAACACCCCACCCCACCCCACCCCCACCGCCACACTCCAAACCCCACGCCTGTTAAGCTAGAGCCTTCCCAATCCCACCCCAAACTCCCCAAACACCCCACCCCACCCACCGCCACTCCCCAAACCACCGCCTGTTAAGCTAGAGCCTTCCCTAATCCCACCCCAACTCCCCCAAACAACCACCCCACCCCACCCACGCCATCCCCAAACCCACAGCCTGTTAAGCTACAGCCTTCCCTAATCCACCCCAACTCCCCCAAACCACCCCACCCCACCACCCCACCGCCACTCCCCAAACCCAACGCTGTTTAGATAGGCCTTCCCTAATCCACCCCCAACTCCCCAAACACCCCACCCCACCCCACCCCCACCGCCACCCCAAACCCACAGCCTGTTAAGCTAGGCCTTCCTAATCCCACCCCAACTCCCCCCAAAACCCCAACCTACCCCACCCCAACCGCCACTCCCCAAACCACAGCTTGTTAAGCTAGAGCCTTCCCTAATCCACCCCAACTCCCCCAACACACCCCACCCCACCCCACCCCACCGCCACTCCCCAAACCCACAGCCTGTTAAGATAGAGCCTTCCCTAATCCCACCCCAACTCCCCCAAACACCCCCAAACACCCCACCCCACCCACACCACCGCACTCCCCAAACCCACCGCCTGTTAAGCTAGAGCCTTCCTAATTCCCACCCCAACTCCCCCAAGCACCCCACCCCACCCCACCGCCACTCCCCAAACCCACAGCTGTTAAGCTAGAGCCTTCCCTAATCCCACCCCAACCCCCAAACAACCCCACCACCCCACCCCACCGCCACTCCCCAAACCCACCGCCTGTTAAGCTAAAGCCTTCCCTAATCCCACCCCAATCCCCAAACACCCCACCCCACCCCACCGCCACTCCCCACAAACCCACGCTTGTTAGACTAGAGCCTTCCCTAATCCCACCCCAACTCCCCCAAACACCCACACCCCACCCCACCCCACCCCACCGCCACTCCCCAAACCCACAGCTGTTAAGCTAGCGCCTCCCTTATCCCACCCAACTCCCCCAAACACCCCACCCCACCCCCACCCACCCCACCGCCACTCCCCAACCACCGCCTTGTTAAGCTAGAGCCTTCCTAATCCCACCCACTCCCCCAAACACCACACCCCCACCCCACCGCCATCCCCAACCCACAGCTTGTAAGCTAGAGCCTCCCTCCAATCCCACCCAACTCCCCCAAAACACCACCACCCCACCCCACCCCACCGCCACTCCCCAACCCCCCTGTTAAGCTAAAGCCTTCCCTAATCCCACCCCAACTCAACCCAAACACCCACCCACCCACCACGCCACTCCCCAAACCCACAGCTTGTGACTAAGCCTTCCCTAATCCCACCCCAACTCCCAAACACCCCAACCACCCCACCCCACCCCCCCACCGCCACTCCCCAAACCCAAGCTTGTTAAGCTAGAGACTTCCCTTATCCCACCCAACTCCCCCAAACACCCACCCCCACCCCACCCACCCCACGCCACTCCCCAAACCCACCGCCTCTGTTAAGCTAGAGCCTTCCCTAATCCCACCCCAACTCCCCCAAACACCCCACCCCAACCCACCCAACCGCAACTCCCCAAACCCACAGTTGTTAAGCTAGAGCCTTCCTAATCCCACCCCAACTCCCCAAACACCCCCACCCCACCCCACCCCACCGCCACCTCTCCAAACCCACCGCCTGTTAAGCTAGATCCTTCCCTAATCCCACCCAACTCCCCCAAACACCCCACCCCACCCACCCCACGCCACTCCCCAAACCCACCGCCTGTTAAGCTAGAGCCTTCCCTAATCCCACCTCAACTCCCCAAACACCCACCCACACCACCCCACCGCCCACTCCCCAAACCAACGCCTTGTTAAGCTAGAGCCTTCCTAATCCCACCCCAACTCCCCAAAACACACCCACCCCACCCCACCGCCACTCCCCAAACCCACCGCCTGTTAAGCTAGAGCCTTCCCTAATCCCACCCCAACTCCCCCAAACACCCCACCCACCCCACCCCACCGCACTCCCCCAAACCCACCGCCCCTTTAAGCTAGAGCCTTCCTAATCCCACCCCAACTCCCCCAAACCACCCCACCCCACCCACCCCACCGCCACTCCCCAAACCCACAGCCTGTTAAGCTAGAGCCTTCCCTAATCCCACCCCAACTCCCCCAAACACCCCACCCCACCCCACCCACCGCCCACCCCCAAACCACCGCTTGTTAAGCTAGAGCCTTCCTAATCCACCCCAACTCCCAACCACCCCACCCCACCCCACCCCACCCACGCCACTCCCCAAACCCACAGCCTGTTAAGCTAGAGCCTTCCCTAATCCACCCAACTCCCCCCAAACACCCCACCCCACCCCACCCCACCGCCACTCCCAAACCCACAGCTGTTAAGTAGAGCCTTCCCTAATCCCACCCCAACTCCCCAAACACCCCACCCCACCCCACCCCACCGCCACTCCCCAAACTACAGCTTGTTAAGCTAGAGCCTTCCTAATCCCACCCAACTCACCCAAACACCCCACCCCACCCCACCCCACCCCACCGCCACTCCCCAAACCCACAGCTGTTAGCTAGAGCCTTCCCTAATCCCACCAATCCCCACAACCCACCCCACCCCACCCCACCGCCACTCCCCAAACCCACAGCCTGTTCAGTAGAGCCTTCCCTAATCCCCCCCAACTCCCCCAAACACCCCACCCCACCCCACCCCACCGCCACTCCCAAACCCACCGCTGTTAAGCAGAGCCTTCCTAATCCCACCCCAACTCCCCCAAACCCCCCACCCCACCCCACCCCACCCCACCGCCAACTCACACACCCACAGCTGTTAAGTAGAGCCTTCCCATCCCACCCCAACTCCCCCAAAACACCCCACCCCACCCCAACGCCATCCCAAACCCACAGCTTGTTTAAGCTAGAGCTTCCCTAATCCCACCCCAACTCCCCCAAACACCCCACCCCACCCACCCCACCGCCACTCCCCAAACCCACAGCCTGTTAAGCTAGAGCCTTCCCTAATCCCACCCAACTCCCCCAAACACCCACCCCACCCCACCCCACCGCCACTCCCCAAACCCACCGCCTGTTAAGCTAGAGCCTTCCCTAATCCCACCCAATCCCCCAAAACACCCCACCCCACCCCACCTCCACTCCCCAAACCCACCGCCTGTTAAGCTAAAGCCTTCCCTAATCCCACCCCAACTCCCCCAAACACCCCACCCCACCCCACCCCACCGCCACTCCCCAAACCCACCGCCTGTTAAGCTAGAGCCTTCCCTATCCCACCCCAACTCCCCCAAACACCCCAACCCCCCCACCGCACTCCCCAACCCAACGCCTGTTAAGATAGAGCCTTCCCTAATCCCACCCAACTCCCCCAAACACCCACCCCACCCCACCCACACGCCACTCCCCAAACCCCAGCCTGTTAAGCTAGAGCCTTCCCTAATCCCACCCCAACTCCCCAAAAACCCCACCCCACCCCACCCCCCGCCACTCCCCAAACACCACAGCTGTTAAGCTAGAGCTCCCTAATCCCACCCCAACTCCCAAAACACCCCACCCACCCCACCGCCACTCCCCAAACCCACCGCCTGTTAAGCTAGAGCCTTCCCTAATCCCACCCCAACTCCCCAAACACACCCCACCCACCCCACCGCCACCCCCAAACCCACCGCTGTTAAGCTAGAGCCTTCCCTAATCCCACCCCAACTCCCCCAAACACCCCACCCCACCCCACCCCACCGCCACTCCCCAAACCCACAGCCTGTTAAGCTAGAGCCTTCCCTAATCCCACCCCAAACTCCCCAAACACCCCACCCACCCCACCCCACCGCCACTCCCCAAACCACAGCGTTAAGCTAGAGCCTTCCATAATCCACCCAAATCCCCCAAACACCCCACCCCACCCCACCCACCCCACCCCACCCCACCGCCACTCCCCAAACCCACCGCCTGTTAAGCTAGAGCTTTCCTAATCCCACCCAACTTCCCCAAAAAAAACCCACCTACCCCACCACCCCACCGCCACTCCCCCAAAACCCACAGCCTGTTAGCTAGAGCCTTCCCTATCCCACCCAACTCCCCCAAACACCCCCCACCCACCCCACCCCACCGCCACTCCCCAAACCCACCGCCTGTTAAGCTAGAGCCTTCCCTAATCCCACCCCAACTCCCCCACACCCCCCCACCCCACCCCACCCCACCGCCACTCCCCAAACCCACCGCCTGTTAAGCTAGAGCCTTCTAATCCCACCCAACCCCCAAACAACCCCACCCCCACCCCACCGCCACTCCCCAAAACCCACAGCCTGTTAGCTAGAGCCTTCCCTAATCCCACCCCAACTCCCCCAAACACCCCACCTTACCCCACCCCACCCCACCGCCACTCCCCAAACCCACAGCCTGTTCAGTTAGAGCCTTCCCTAGCTACTGTGGATATGTCTTCGGAGCGCCTAGTCTCTGAGGTGCTGCAGAGTGCTGGCAAGGGCTTGGGAGCACAGCACAGCACAAACTCATATGGTCCTAGAGGTGCGTAGGAGGGGAAGGGTTTTAGTGTGTGGGGTGGGTGTGTGGGGGGGGGTGGAGGGTGGATAAGGGCATGGGTGGACAGCTCAGCACAGCACAGACTCGTATGGTAATAAAGGTGCGTCCATGTGGGGATGCAGGTGTAAGTGGTGGGGTGGGGGGACAAGGGCATGGGTGGACAGCACAGCACAAACTCTTATGGTACTAGAGCTGCGTAGGTGGAGGAGGGGGATACCACCAAGACTACCACCACCACACGAACACAAAACCAACCATCCTGACACCTCCCCACCACACCAACCTCCCACACCATCAGACCTCCCACTCCACCACCACACAAACACAAAACTAACCATCCTGCCGCCACCATCCTGAAACACGTAAGCAGCAGTAGTGCTGGCGCTCCATCCTCCAGCTCCCCCTCCCCCCCCTCTTACACACACATACTCTGTCCACACCTCCGCCTACCCCCACTCTGCCTTGCACACACACATACACCACCACACCACCACCAAGTCCTCCACCACCACACAACACACAAAACTAACCATCCTGCCTCCTCCATCCTGAAACACGTAGGCAGCGGTAGTGCTGGCGCTCTATCCAGCTCCCCCCCCACCACCTCTAACACACACACATACACACACACATACTCTGTCCACACCTCCGCCTACCCCCACTCTGCCTTGCACACTCACCTCCACCACCACACCACCACCAAAACCTCCACCACCACACAACACACAAAACTAACCATCCTGCCGCCTTCATCCTGAAATGTGTAGGCAGCAGTAGTGCCGGCGCACCATCCTCCAGCTTCCCTCCCCCACACGCCCGCACTCCCTCCACACACACCTCCTCCTACCCCCTCCCTGGCTCCCACACCAATGGATCCTCTGGGGGTGGACACGGCGGCAGTGGGGGGGATCCGTACTCCGATTTACGCCCAGACTCCTTCGGGGGCAGCCTGACCTTCAGCACCGGTGGGGGCCTGAGCTCTGCAGTACGGGGGGCTTCGGCCGATTCCGGCAATACAGATTCTCCGCCCCCGGGCTCTTCCTCTTTCTTCGCCCCGCCCACGCACCATTTTGGAGGGGGGGGCACGAGCTCTGGGGATTTGACACCTGACAGGGCGCCGTCCAGTGGCCCCCCCTCTGCCCCCCCTCCTGTGACTGATGGAAAGGAGTTCTTCCGCCAGGCTAGGTGAGTGATGGTGGCGGTAGTGTGTGTGCGTGTGTGATTGAGTGTGTGTGTGTGAGATTTGAAGGTGAGAGGTGCCTGTGTGTGTGTTGTGTGTGTGTGTGGAGATTTGCACATTGGGTGGGTGTGTGATTGAACACATGACATCGGGCTTGCTCCGTCCAGTTGGCCCCCCCATCTTCCCCCTCCTGTGACATATGGGAAGGAGTTCTTCCACCAGGCTAGGTGAGTGATGGTGGTGGTAGTATGCACCGTGGTTTTTTATTTATTTGGTGCTATTGTGGTGGTGTTGTGTGACTGACAATGAGTGGTGCTTGGGTTGTTTCTTGGTAGTGGTGCGCTCTACCTTGTGTGTGTGGACCTGGTGGTGTGTGTTGTTATTGGTACGTGGTGGTGTTGTGTGTAACTTCATTGGTGGCCTCTTGTCTGTGTGTTGTTATTGGTAGTTGGTGTGTTGTAGAGGTGACCCTGGTGCGTCGTGTGGTGTTCTTTTCTCTTGGACCCCTAGTGGTGGTGTGTGTGTGACCCTGGTGTGTTGTTGTCTTGGTGATAGTCCGTGGTGGTTGTGGGACCCGGTGGTGTTGTTATGTTATTGGTAGTGGTGGTTGTTGGTGTGACCCTGGTGGTGTGTTGTTGTTCTGGTAAGGTGGTGGTGTGCCTGCTGTGACCCTTGGTGATGTGTGTTGTTATGGTAGTGGTGGGGTGTGCTGTTCGAACACTCTTGGTGGTGTGGTTGTTCTTGGATAGTGGTGGTTGGTTGTTGTGAAAATGGTGGTGATGTGTTTGTTATTGGTAGTGGTGGTGTGTTGTTCTGGTAGTGGTGGTGTGTTTGTGACACATTGGACTGTGTGTTAGTTCTTGGGTCAGGGTGGTGTGTTCTCTGTGTGACCCTGGTGGTGTGTGTTGTTCTTGGTAGTGGTGGTGTGTGTCGGGACACATGGTGGGTTGTGGTGTCTTGGTAGTGGTGTGTGTGGTGACCCTTGGCTGGTGTGTGTGGGTTCCTGGTAGTGGTGGTGTTGTGTGGGACCTCGGTGGTGTTGTGTTGTTCTTGGTCAGCTGGATGGTGTGTGTGTGACCCTGGTGGTGTGTGTTGTTCTTGGTAGTGGTGGTGTGTGTGTGACCCTGGTGGTGTGTGTTGTTCTTGGTAGTGGTGGTGTGTGTGTGACCCTGGTGGTGTGTGTTGTTCTTGGTAGTGGTGGTGTGTGTGTGACCCTGGTGGTGTGTGTTGTTCTTGGTAGTGGTGGTGTGTGTGTGAACCTGGTGGTCTTGGTGTGTGTTGTCTTGGTAGTGGTGGTGTGTGTGCTGAAAATTGGTGGTGCCGTGTTGTTCTTGGTAGTGGTGTGTGTGGTGACACTGGTGTGCGGTGTTGTTTGGTAGTGGTGGCTTGGGGTGTGGGTGTGTGTGTGACCCTGGTGCGTGCCTGTGGTGTTCTGGTAGTTGGTTGGTGTGTGTGGAAATGGTGGGTGGTGAGCGTGGTTGTATTGGGTGGTCCCGCGTGGTGTGTGTTGTTCTTGGTAGTGGTGGTGTGTGTGTGACCCTGGTGGTGTGTGTGTATTGGTCTGGGGGTGGGGTGTGTTGTTATGGTAGTGTGGTGTGGTGTGTGAAAATCGCGTGGTGTGTGTTGTTCTTGGTGGTGGTGGTGTGTGTTGTTGATTGGTATGGTGGTGGTGTTGTGTGACCATGCGTGGTGTCTGTGTTGTTCTTCCGTACTGGTGGTTGTCGCGGTTGTTATTGGTAGTGGTGGTGTGCGTGACCATCGAGTGGTTGTGTTTCCGTTGTCTTGGTATGTGCTTGCCTCTGTGCTGTGTTGTTCTTCCTTTGGTAGTGGTGGTGTGTGTGACCTAGCTTAGCTCTACCCCACCTCATTATCATATCTAATTCATTCATGACAAAACTATACCCCACCTCACCGCCCCAAGCTCAGGGGACGCTTGTTGAGGTGATAATGCTAGAAGTCGGCTACGTAAGTAATATTATATAATATTAGTCGGACGAGCCGTCTCACCAGAATTTCGAATTTATCTGAAAAACTAATATTATTGTGACACTGTAATAATATTAGTTAGTATTAGTTTTTCAAACACTAATATTAGTAGCCGTTCCCTAAATATTGCTGCTCAAGGTCATGAATGATAAATTATAATTCATATCTAGCTGAACTATACCCTGCCCCATGATCATATCTAATTCATTCCTAGCTGAACGACACCCCACCTCATTATTATATCATGGTCATAAAATTTTTCATTGCTGCCTTCGCTACACCCCACCTCACTGCCCCATGCTCAGGAACCTTTTGATAAGGCGGCAACGCCGATCAATGTCATGGATGATCATTTAGAATTCATATATAGCTGAACTACACCCCACCTCATTATCATATCATAATCATATCTAATTCATTGCTGACTCAACTACACCCCATCTAACCGCCCCATGCTCAGAGGCTGCTTGATCAGGTGATAATGCCGATCAACGTAATGAATGATACATTATAATTCATACCTACCTTAACTAGCCCATCCCTCAAAACGCCCATCCCTCAAACCGTCAACTCCTGACTTAACTATACCCCACCTCACCTCCCCATGCTCAGAGGCTGCTTGATCAGGTGATAATGCCGATCAACGTAATGAATGATACATTATCATTCATACCTAGCTTGACTAGCCCATCCCTTAACAAGCCCATTCCTCTAACCGCTCATCCCTCAAACCACCCATCCCCCAAAACGCCCATCCCTCAAAACGCCCATCCCTCAAACCGTCAACTCCTGACTTAACTATACCCCGCCTCACCGCCCCATGCTCAGAGGCTGCTTAATCAGGTGATGATGCCGATCAACGTAATGAATGATACATTATCATTCATACCTAGCTTGACTAGCCCATCCCTTAACTAGCCCATTCCTCTAACCGCTCATCCCTCAAACCACCCATCCCTCAAAACGCCCATCCCTCAAACCGCCAACTCCTGACTTAACTATACCCCACATGACCGCCCCATGCTCAGGGACCCCTTGATCAGCTGATAATGCCGGTCAATGCCATGGATGATCAATTATTATTCATATCTAGCTTAATTATACACCACCTTATTATCATATCCAATTCATTCCCGACTTAACTATACCCCACCTCATAACCATAGTTAATTCATTCCTAGCTTAACTACACCCCACCTCATGATAACATCATTATCATATATTATTCATTGCTGGCTTCACTACACCCCACCTCACCACCACCACCTCACCACACCTCACCACCACCTCACCACACCTTACCACACCTCACCGCCCCATGCTCAGGGACCGCTTGTTGAGGTGATAAGGCCTATCAATGTAATGAATAATCAAGTTAATTGTTTCCTTACTTCACTACTCCCAACCTCACCGCCCCTTGCTCAGGGACCGCTTGTCCTATGCCGATAAATTATAATTCAAATCTAGCTGAACTATACCCCGCCTCCTTATCATATCTAATTCAAATCTAGCTGAACTATACCCCGCCTCCTTATCATATCTAATTCATATCTAGCTGAACTATACCCCGCCGCCTTATCATATCTAATTCATATCTAGCTGAACTATTTACCCCGCCTTCTCTTATCATATCTAAGTCAATCTAGCCACTGAACTATACCTTCAGAGCCTTATTCATATTATTCCTTAAATCTAGCTGACCAAATATACCACGCATCCTTATCATATCTATTTTATATGCCTAGCTGACACCTTATATTCCCCGCCTCCGTATAAATCACACTTCTATCTAGCTGAACTATACCCCCGCCCCCCGCCTCATATATATCTAATTTCAATCTAGCTGAACTAGACCCCGCCCACGACTTATCATAATCTAATTCATATCTAGCTGAACTATACCCGCCCCTCCTTATCATATCTAATCATATCTAGCCTGAACTATACCCAGACTCCTATCATATCTATTTCATATCTAGCTAACTATACCCCGCATCCTTATCATAATCTATTTTCATATCTAGCTGAACTAACCCCGCCTCCTTATCTATCTAATTCATATCTAGCTGAACTATCCCCGCCCTCATTATCATATCTAATTTCATATCTAGACTGAACTATACCCCGCCGCCTTACTCATATCTATTTCATATCTAGCTGAACTATACCCGCCTCCTTATCATATCTAATTCATATCTAGCTGAACTATACCCCGCCTCCTTATCATATCTACTCATATCGAGCGAAACTATACCCGCCTCCTTATCATATCTATTCATATCTAGCTGAACTATACCCCGCCTCCTTATCATATCTAATTCATATCTAGCTGAACTATACCCCGCCTCCTTATCATATCTATTTCATATCTAGCTGAACTATACCCCGCCTCCTTATCATATCTATTTCATTTATAGTGTGACACTATTACCACCACCTTACGCATTCTTTCATATTATAATTTCATGTTCTAGCTGAAACTATTACCCGTCCTGTCCTTATATCATATCTATTCTACTAGTGAACTATACCCGCACTCCTTATCATTATAAATCCATATCTAGCTGAACTATACCACCCGCCTCCTTCTCATATTATTTCGTAATCTAGCTGAACTATTACCCCGCCCTCCTTACTCATACTAATTCATATCTAGCTGAACAATACCCCGCCTCCTTATCATATCTATTTCATATCTAGCTGAACTATATCCCGCCTCCTTATCATATCTAATTCATATCTAGCTGAACTATACCCCGCCTCCTTATCATATCTCATTCAAATCTAGCTGAACTATACCCCACCTCATAACCATATATAATTTATTCCTAGCTTAACTACACCCCATCTCATGATTACATCATTATCAAATACAATTCATTGCTGGCTTCACTACACTCCACACCACCACCACCACACCACCTCACCACACCTTACCCCACCTCACCGCCCCATGCTCAGGGACCGCTTGTCCTACGAACAATTCACTCAGTTCCTTCACAACATCAAGGAGCTCAACGGAGGGCGGCAGAGCAGGGACAACACCTTGTGGAAGGCAAGAGAGATTTTTGGGTCCACCAACCAGGACCTGTATGCTTCCTTGGAAGGCCTCCTAAGTCGGCAAGCGACTGCATTCTAATGATCACTACCAGAAGTGTGCGATACTGCGATTACTACCAGGACCTGCCTGCTCCCTTGGAAGGGCTCCCAAGTCGGCAAGCAACCGCATTCTAATGATCACTACCAGAAGTGTGCGATACTGTGATCACGACCAGGACCTGTATGCCTCCTTGGAAGGGCTCTTAAGTCGGCAGCCAAATGGGTTTTGATGATCACTACCAGGCCACGTTTGATTTGTGGGAAGGCCTGTTAAGTTGCCCAGCAATCCATTCTGATGAGGATGCGTTCTGCAAATGTATTTGGATGGATGGATGAGGAGCTTGCTTGACACTGAAGTGTTAGATACTGCGATCACTACCAGTACCTGCGATCACAAGCAGGACCTGTATGACTTTTTGGGAGGGCTCCTAATTTGGCAAGCAAACGCGTTCTAATGATCACTACCAGTACCTGCGATCACAAGCAGGACCTGTATGCCTTTTTGGAAAGCCTCTTAAGTCGGCAGGCAAACGCATTCTAATGATCGCTACCAGAAGTGTGCGATCACAACCAGGACCTGTATGCTTCCTTGGGAGGGCTCTTAAGTCGCCAAGCAAATGCATTCTAATGATAGTGTGTTCTGAAAATGTGTTTGGATGAGGGGCTTGCTTGGCACTGAAGTGTTTGATACTGTGATCACTACCAGGACCTTTATGCTCCCTGGGAGGGCTCTTAAGCCGGCAGGCAAATGCATTCTAATGATCACTACCAGATGTGTGCAATCACTACCAGGGCATGCATGCTTCCTTGGAAGGGCTCTAAAGCCGGCAGGCAAATGCGTTCTAATGATCACTACCAGATGTGTGCAATCACTACCAGGGCATGCATGCTTCCTTGGAAGGGCTCTTATGACAGCAGGCAAATGCGTTATAATGATCACTACCAGATGTGTGCGATCACAACCAGGACCTGTATGCTTCCTTGGAAGGGCTCTTAAGCCGGCAGGCAAATGCGTTCTAACGATCACTACCAGATGTGTGCGACAGATGTGTGCAATCACCACCAGGACCTGTCCGCTCCCTTGGCAGGGCTCCTAAGTCGCCAAGCAAGAGCGTTTTGTTGATCCCTACCAGATGTGTGTGACAGATGTGCGATTAAAACCAGGACCTGTCTGCTCCCTTGGAAGGGCTCCCAAGTTGGCAAGCAACCGCATTCTAATGATCACTACCAGAAGTTTGCAATACTGCGATCACAACCAGGACCTGTATGCCTCCTTGGAAGGGCTCTTTAGTCGGCAGGCAAACGCGTTTTGACGATCACTACCAGGCCACGTTTGCTTTGTGGGAAGGCCTGCTAAGTCGCCAAGCCATCCATTCTGATGAGGATGCGTTCTGCAAATGTATTTGGGTGAGGATCTTGCTTGGCACAGAAGTGTGCGGTCACTACCATTACCTATATGCTTCGTTGGAAGGCCTCCTAAGTCGGCAAGCAAACGCATTCTGGTGATCACTACCACGTCACGTTTGCTTTGTTGGAAGGCCTGTTAAGTTGCCAAGCAATCCATTCTGATAAGGATGTGTTCTGCTGATGTATTCCAGTGAGGAGCTTGCTTGGCACAGATGTGTGTGATCACTACCATAACATGTCTGCTTTGCTTTGTTGGGTGGTCTGCTAAGTCACCTAGCAAGCGTGTTCTGGTGAGGAGCTTCAGATGCCCTGCAAGGCACCTGCCTAGCAAGCACTTCGCTTTGTTGAAGGCCTCGCAGATGATGGGCATGTCCTCATGGTTACTGCCATTACCTACATGTTTAGCTTAGCTTAGCTTAGCTTAGCTTAGCTTAGCTTAGCTTAGCTTTGTTTGAAGGTCTCCTAAGTCCCCAAGCAAACGCATTCTGATTCACCAGCTTTCCAGTGCTCCTGGAATCTTTGGGTTGGGCCCAATGGCAGTCTCAGGAACTCAGGAAGCTGCTGCAGGTAGCTGAAAAAAGCACTGCTACTATGCATACCGATGTGATCATATAATATATTACCGGTTTCATATCATTGCGAGTAGTGGCGTGTACTGCACAAAAGCTACCGTACTTGGACTTGGTAACGTAGCTTTAGCCTTAACGCTACTTGCTGTCTTCGGTAGCAGCAGCACTGTACATAGCATTCGTCTGCTTATTTTATTTTAAATTCTCACCATTTAATCATTGATTAAAAACAATATCCAGTCTCTCCATTTAATCAGTGATAGAAAACAATATCCAGTCTCTACCTTTAATCAGTGATAAAAAAACAATAGCCAGTCTCTACCTTTAATCAGTGATAGAAAACAATATCCAGTCTCTACCTTCAATCAGTGATAAAAAACAATATCCAGCCTCTTCCTTTAATCAGTGATAGAAAACAATTTCCAGTCTCTACATTTAATCAGTGATAAAAACAATATCCAGTCTCTACATTTAATCAAAAACAAGAATGATGAAAGATCCACGCCCTCTAGTCTGGTGTTTACTCATTCAACAAAAAACAAACAATATCCAGACTCTCCATTTAATGATTGAGAAATCAAGGCAGGCGATCAACAGGATCGTCAGAGATGAGGAAGGCGGTGAAGTTTGCCTGAAGTTGAATTGTCAGAAACTGCGTGATCCTGCCTCTCGTTCCGACTGCTGCGGGTCGGTATGCCAGCCTGTAAGGGTTGGGAATGGCTGGCATGGTGCATGTGTATGTCAAATGGGTGACCTCCTCAACTTCTACACCAAATTCACATGGTTAGAATCTGCTAGGAGGATGCAATCTAATGATCTGCAACTTGTAAAGAGTATCCAACTTGGATGAGACTCTGAAAACATGAGATATGTGCCATTTTGGGCACATTTTGGGTCAAATTATACGATCTGTGCCAAATTCTATCTGAAACCCAGAACGGGAGGGTTTGTCTTTTTCAAAAATGTTTTGCATCTTGGCTAAGGGTGTTTTCAGGTCGAGCTTAAAATTTTGGCTCAAAAAAAAAAAATGAAAAAAGTGTAACTTTTTTGCCCGATTTTCGTCTATTTGGGGCTTGTTGAGGCCACTATTTGGAGGTGCTGGTTCAGGCGGAACCGGCATTTGTTTTGCGAAACTTCACCACGAGGGGGTCGACTGAAACTCTACAAAAAAATTACCCGGTTCCATTCGAACCAGTACCGGCTTAGAGACATGCCAAAACGTGTAACCAAATCTGGCCCTAGCTTAACCCCCCCGCGCCAGGCTGGCGTTGCTGCTGCCGAGCAGCTGCTATCTCATGCTGGCCAGTGTCCGGGGCGGGGGGCGTGTCCAGGGTTGCGTAGAACACGCCAAACCTGACGGGTGTCTAAATGACCATTTAAAGGCGTCGTATCTGTCCCACAAGAGTTGTCATCTGCCTTTCTCCTCCAATCCTACAGCTGCGAAGCCCCCCTACAAGCTATTTCAGCTCATCAAAAACCCTGTTGCGCACAATGTCGGAAATCTCCAAACTGTCCGAACTCCCTGATGACGTCATATCAGATATTGTTTTACGAGCTCTCCGTTTGTTACCCTCCGTTGGCGACCTATCCGTCGTCTGCAAGCAATGGCGTGGCCTCATTTCCCAGAACCTGGTCCAGGTGCTGATCGACAGAGGGAAGGGGGATATTCCGCCCCTAGTTGAACGAGCCCTGTCTCATGGTCAATTCATAACCGCCCGAGGCCTTGCTGAGCGGATTGATTCCTCCGATCAGAATGCCAGGCTCCTGCGTTCAGTTTCTGCCACCGGTCATGTTGACATTGCCGGCCTGCTGCTCTCTCGACGCCACCATGCAGCGCCAGCTGACGAGGCACTGGTCGGTGCCGTCCGTGGGGGTCATGTTGAGGTTGTGAAGATGCTTTTGGTGGGTGCATACCCTGCCCATGCAGACTTCAAGCAGGGCTATCCCCTCATCCTTGCAGCGTTCTATGGGCATATCCAGATCGTCCGCTTGCTCATGGACGCCCCACACCATGCTGCACGTGCTGACTGCAGGGATAACGAGGCCCTGCTGTCTGCTGCCTCACGGGGACACATACACGTGGTGCGCATGCTGTTGCATGCCACAGAGAATGCAGCGTGTGCCGATTGCAGGAACGGAGAGGTACTGGTGTCTGCTGCCACCTACGGACACACAGATATTGTGAGGGTCCTCCTCCACGCCCCTCAGAACGCCGCCCATGCAGATTGCCAGAATGGAAGGGCCCTGGTGCTGGCCGCAGAGAAAGGCTACACAGAGATCCTCCGCATGTTACTAGAAGCACCCAGGGACCCTGCCCGTGCAGATTGCCAAGATGGACAAGCCCTGGTGAGTGCGGCCCTCCATGGCCATAAGGACATTATCAGGCTGTTGCTGGAGGCCCCCAACTACCCTGCTCGAGGAGACAGTGGTGACAGCATGGCCCTGGGCGTGGCCGCTCGAGACGGATATACTGACATTGTCCGCATGCTGCTGCACGCACCTCAGCATGCCGCCCGTGCAGATTCCCGTCGAGGCATTGCTCTTGTGACAGCTGCAGGCTGCGGCCACACTGAGATCGTCCGCTTGCTGCTGAACGCACCAGAACACGCTGCCAGGGCAGACTCTGACGACGGGCTGGGGCTGGTAGTGGCAGCCCAGCATGGGTGGACAGAGATTGTGAAGATGCTACTGGAGGCGCCCCAGAATCCTGCCCGGGCAAACTGTGACAGAGGGCAGGCTCTACTCGATGCCACGAACGGGGGACACACAGAGATCGTGCACATGCTGTTGCATGCCCCAGAGCATGCTGCATGTGCAGATATGCAAGGCGAAAAGGCGCTGCACACGGCTATATATCGAGGCTACAATGAAATCGTGGAGCTCCTGCTGTCAGCTCCACAGCATGCAGCACATGAGGACTGCCAGAATGGTGGGGCACTAGTTTCAGCTACGCTAAAGGGTAGCCATGAGGCTGTCCAGATGCTGCTCGATGCACCAAAGCATGCAGCCCATGCGGATTGCCAAGACGGTCTTGCGCTCTTGTGTGTTATATCCCCTGGATCTGCCAGTGGGCCCAACCCGAAGATTTCAGGAGCACTTGTAAGCTGACAATGTTTGCTTCATGGGGCACTAGGTTGCTTGAGGTTAGGATGAAGAGAGAGCCCTAGGAGCTGCCTAGAAGCTGCTGCTCGTAGCTGAAAAGAAAAGCTATGGTCGTAGCTGAAAAGAAAAGAAAAGCTATGGCCACACAACCTGAGTTTGAGAGTTGCCGTTTTCATAGTTGTTTGGTGTATATGTGTTGTTACTGTCCAAGGGTAGGCCAAATAGGCTAAAGGGACTTGCCCAACCGTGACAGGAGAGGCTAAAACGCAGAGTATTTAACGCCAAGTAGCCTCTCCTGGTTATCTTTAGGTGATCTTGCTTATCCAGTTGATCTGTTATATTAGGTTGGGCAAGTCCTTGTGGCGTTTTGGGCATCTCCTGGACTTTGACATATGTGTGTGGGGCAGAGAGAGAGTGACAATGTAAGAAGCCGAGGTTGCAGATGCCCGTGTGTGCTAGACTTTAACTTTGAATTCGTTGTTTTGTTTACTTGATTACTTGGTTGTTTGATTACTTTGTGGTTGGCCCCAGTGCATGCAAATGGTCTGGCCACTTTGAATTGGTTATGTTGGTTACTAAGCTTGTTAACTTGGTGGTTGGATTCAGCGCATGGAAACAGTCTGGCCCCCTCAACCCCACGCCTCGAAATGAGGCGTACCCTTTATTTATGTATTTATTTATGTTTTTATTAATTTATTAGCTTGATAACATGGCCTATCATCCTTCATTCCTGCTCAGCGTCTGGTGGCTGATTGAGTGCGGGTAGCCTTTAGCCAAAGTGGCTACCCCTAGATGTCAAATGCATGCATGCATGGTTAGTATCAAAATTGATCATCGCTAATTGACATGAGTTGATTGAGTCAGACATGTGTTCAGTTATAATTGATCATTGCTAATTGACAGGAGTTGGCTGAGTCAGACATGTGTTGAGTTACACATGTAGGATATGTATATAGTTGTCAAGCATGATATCGTTTATTGTACGATAACGCGAACAGTCACTGTACGATATGTGTAGGGTTGTCAAGCACGATATTATCCTGTTTCTCTATTGTCTTCAATATTAGTTCATCTGACTTGAATTCTTCTGTGTCGACATTGTAACGCTATTACCCGTAACCTTGAACTTGAACTTGGTTACATAGCTTCAGCCAGCAACTTGGCTGCTCGCCGTCTTCGGCAGTAAAGAAGCTGCATAGAACTTGTATTTGTTTACATCTGTCAGGTCTGCACCGGTATATCTTACAACTGCCACGTGAATATAAATAAACAGTCGGGGTATATTTAGTGACGTCAAATTTGTCCATACCGTAGTTAGGGTATGTTCCAGTTGGTTAGGGCTGCTGAGCTGGAAAAGTTTAGCAGGAGCATCTGTTCCGATGGATTGCTATTGGGTTCCTCTCTGTTCTGGTCGTGCTATCTGAGAGCTATCCAAGCTCACTCGAAGATGTTGAGTTTACAATCTATACCAGTGGCACTGTGACAGACTAATGATGAGTTGCGAAATCAGAGATGTGTGTGTGTGTGTAACGTTTCTGGGTGGGAAGATTGACCCCCGAGTGAGTCATTCCGGCTGTTGAATGGGCTAATGCTGATGGTAGCATCTGGGGTAGCGAAGCCAGCTTCAAGGGTAATCCAAAATCTAAGATTTGAGGAGTAAATGTTTTCAAAATATAATTGGCATAAGCCGTATGAGTAGGAAAAAAAGCAGTACGCCAAGTCGGCGTGATTAAGGAAGCTGTCCAAAGGGGGCCCTCGGACAATGCCATCAAATAGAATTTGCATAAGCCATATGACTCGTGTAGGGATATATGTATGTATATATCATACGAGCCACACCTTCCGGCATCACATGTAATATTTATTTGGTCACATGGGCTGTCTAGTGTCTACGTCTACGTTACTGACTTACTGTCCCTCCAAAAGCTACGTTTGAGACGTCAAACGTGATTATTTGAAAAACCCTAGGCAGTATTCGTCTACATTCATGGCTTTGATGAATGGGCACACTGGTGGGGGTAGTAGTTCGTAGCCTAGTAGTTCTGACGCGAAGGGTACAGGGAGTCAAGAGCTTCTAGGTACAACAAATCCAGAGGCATTGGGCCCAGGGAGCACACTGATAAGTTCTGAAGCTCGAAGCTGAAGACCCCGGGGTTGTTAAAATAGTTCAGGTTGGACTTCTTTCCATGTTGAAAAAAACGATTACACCAGTAGCCCAGGGAACAGAGTACACCACAATCCATACGATTGAAATTGAAATTGTTACATCCGTGTAATACAGTTACTCACAGGACGTGAAGTTAAGGACACCATAGTGTAAGCCGGAGCTAGCTATAGTCACCGTAGGACCACCACATTGAAAAGGTTCACCGCCGATGCAAGCACCGTTGGCCACGTTATGCCAGTGCGCAGTACTACGGGGGTAATCCATACAACAACTATATCTCCACAATCCTGAGAACAGAATGTTATCGCATTTATTTTTGCAAAAATGATTTTCGCCTCAAAGGGTGGTCTCCCTGCACTACCGGCAGTCCTAGACTGAGGGGATTAGACAGGTGCACTAGTCATTTAACTTGGCACTGCTCTTCTGTGAGCCTCCGTAATACCGTAGTGGATCCCCAAATACTCCACCCTATTTTACAATGCCATATGCAGGCCAGTGCTGAAACAACACACGCCCACAACGGGCCTCTTTATTTTTTGCTGGTGGTCTACAAGTCCCTCGTGACTTGCTTAGCTCTTACAACTAACATACACCACTAGCAGTGAGTGGATATAATGGACAGTCAGGTAGCTTAGGACGCTATTCTGATTTTGTGCAGTTCATTTTGTTCAGTTCATCAGTTCTTTTTCTTCTTAAGCCCTTCCTATCAAGGTTGGGCAAGTCCCTTGAGCCTCTTTGGCCTACCCCTGGACTGTAACATACACACATGCATACACATTTTGAGCTGGTGGTCAAGATGCCTTCGAATGAGCTCACGCTTCTTGCCACTTCCTATCAGCCCTCCTGACTCGCTCCGCCCTCGCAACATCCATACACCACTAGCAGTGAGTGGATCTAGTGGACTTTTAGCTAGGCTGGCTGGCTGGCTCTCTTGATTTTACGCTGGTGGTCCAGCAGCCTTCGCAGAAGCTCCTTCTTCTTGCCACTGCCGATCATCCCCCGAGCATACTCAGCGATGAAGTACATTGGTTTAGTATGTTCTGCTGACAGGGTGTGAGTAAATCTAGTGGACCTTTAGCTAGGCTGGCTGGCTCTCTTGATTTTACGCTGGTGGTCCAGCAGCCTTCGCAAGAGCTCCTCCTTCTTGCCACTGCCGACCATCCCCCGAGACTTGCAAAGCTCCTGGAGCTCCTTGTTCGTCATCTTTTTCAGCTGATCCTGACTCATCATCTCAAACTTGGCCTTGGAAGAGGCATTAGCTCCACTTCCAGAGGCAGGTGCAGAAGCTCCTGCAGGGTGAGCAGTGTTTTTTTATTCAGATTTCTGCAGGGTGGGAAAGGCTTGTCCCTATAAAACATGTCAGGCGCAGGGTAATTCCAAGCGCGCGCTTTTGCGCGCTGGCGCGCTGCCTTTTTGAGCCCCACTGCGCATTTCGCGCAGTTTTTTGCACCCCCCTGTAGTGTGGGCACCAGAAGCAATTTGTGCGCTTTTTGCACTACAAAGCGCAGTTTTTTGTTTTTCAAGTGCGCTAAAGCGCTGGCCAATTTGGTCAATGGAAGTACCCTGCTTCAGATTCGGTAAAGGGATTCGCTTTAGAGAGAGTGCTTTTGAACCTTGCCTTGACAGATACTAGCAGCTCTACCTCAGGGAGGGGCAGGAGGTCGGGGTGGGGAAGGCTTGTCACTTAAGGACATGTCAGGTAATACACTTCAGATTGTGTAAAGGGTTTTGCTCCTGAGAGAGTGCATTTGAACCTGGCCTTGGCAGAGAGACTAGCAGCTCTCCCTAATGCAGGTGTAGTAGCTCCTGCAGGGTGGGAAAGGCTTGTCACTTTAGGACATGTCAGGTGATACGCTCCAGAGTTGGTGAAGGGATTTACTTAAGTGAGAGTGCTCTTGAACCTGGCCTTAACAGAGACTAGCAGCTCTCACTGAGGCAGGTGCAGAAGCTCCTGCAGTTTGGACAGTGTTCTTTATTTCAGATTTCTGCAGGCCAGGTTGAGTAGCTACTTGGGCTACACAAGCCTGATTTCAGGATTGCTGCGTAGCTATCGCATGACGGAGCGCATGGCGGAGGGCAAAGCGCAGAGCCCGGGGGGGGCAGCGCCAAACTCAAGCGTCGCCATGCAACGACGGAATGACGACACAGTGGTGACACGTCGTCGGAAAAAACACAGTGAGGGTGGGAAAGGCAAAACACAGTGAGGGTGGGGAAGGCAAAACACAGTGAGGGTGGGGAAGGCAGAACACAGTGAGGGTGGGGAAGGCAGAACACAGTGAGGGTGGGGAAGGCAGAACACAGTGAGGGTGGGGAAGGCAGAACACAGTGAGGGTGGGGAAGGCAAAACACAGTGAGGGTGGGGAAGGCAGAACACAGTGAGGGTGGGGAAGGCAAAACACAGTGAGGGTGGGGAAGGCAAAACACAGTGAGGGTGGGGAAGGCAAAACACAGTGAGGGTGGGGAAGGCAGAACACAGTGAGGGTGGGGAAGGAAGAACACAGTGAGGGTGGGGGAGGCAGAACACAGTGAGGGTGGGGAAGGCAGAACACAGTGAGGGTGGGGAAGGCAAAACACAGTGAGGGTGGGGAAGGCAGAACACAGTGAGGGTGGGGAAGGCAAAACACAGTGAGGGTGGGGAAGGCAAAACACAGTGAGGGTGGGGAAGGCAAAACACAGTGAGGGTGGGGAAGGCAAAACACAGTGAGGGTGGGGAAGGCAGAACACAGTGAGGGTGGGGAAGGCAGAACACAGTGAGGGTGGGGAAGGCAAAACACAGTGAGGGTGGGGAAGGCAAAACACAGTGAGGGTGGGGAAGGCAAAACACTTGAGGAACAGTCGGGTGATACAGTAAATTGATTAACTTCAGAGACAGTCAAAAGACATACTTCAGAGGCAGTTGGGGTTTGAATCGTTACTCAGAGACAGCCAGGTTTTGAATCGTTACTCAGAGACAGTTAGGTTTTGAATTGTTACTCAGAGACAGTCAGGTTTTGCATCGTTACTCAGAGACAGTCAGGTTTTGAATCGTTACTCAGAGACAGTCAGGTTTTGCATCGTTACTCAGAGACAGTCAGGTTTTGAATTGTTACTCAGAGACAGTCAGCTTTTTCAGCCAACTCTGGGATGCTCACCGTCTTCCAATTCCAATGTCCCCCTTGCGATACCCACGGAAACCAGGGATTGCACTAAGCGGATTATACAGTTTAAAGACTTGTCCAGGTCATGCAGGGTGGGCAGGGTGGGAAAGGCAGAACACGTTAGGAACAGTCAGATGATCACTTCAGAGACTGTCAGAAGATACACTAAAAAAAGGCCAAATCAAACCAAACCAGGCCAGACCAAACCAAACCAAAGCAAAGCAAAGCGGATTGTGAGACCACTAACCTGCATTGAGTGTGGATGCAAAGAACGGAACAGATCAACACAGAAGAAACAAAACAAAACCAGGCCAAACCAGACCAAACTGGATTGTGACACCACCAACCTGCATTGAGTGTGGATGCATAGACCAGAACAGACCAAACCAGACCAAAGCAAAGCGGATTGCCACGCAACTAACCTGCACTGAGCTTGAATGCACATTACAGAACAGACCAAACCAGACCGAACCAAAGCAGATTGCCACACCACCAACCTGCATTGAGCGTGGATGCGCAGAACAGAAGAGACCAAACCAAACCAAAGCAAACCGGATAGCCACACCACTAACCTGCATTGAGGGCCGATGTCAACTTTGGTGCTATAGCCATCTTCTTCTTCGCGCCTCCAGCCTCTGCGTCAGCCCCAGCTGGCCGCTTGCCCTTGGCCGTCTCCACCCTGGCGGCGTCCTTCTTTTGCAGTACACGAATCAGTGCTGCCGTGGATTGGTCAGTCGCGATGACCTGGTCCTTCGGGGCTTGGGTGTCGTGAGTACACACATAGGAGGCCATCCGCCCCTTTGCCGTCGTGTTGTGCTGCACAAAGACACCCTTACTGGGGAGGTTGGCCAGCAGCCCGGAAGCACCACTTGAGGAGGGTCCTTCTTCCATTGATCAGCTGTGGGGTTCTTGTGGCTGACGCCAAGACGCCTGGCGCTAGTTGGGCAGTGCTTGGGCCGCTGTCCTGTGTGTGTGTGAAGGCAGAGGGTGGGTAGGCAGTGTGGGGTGGTGATGGAGGTTAGCCAGCAGCTCAGAGGTACCAGTTGTGGAGGGTCCTTCTTCCATTGTTCAGCTCTGGGGTTCTTGTGGCTGATGCCAAGACGTCTGGCGCTAGTTGGGCAGTGCTTGGGCCGCTGTCCTGTGTGAGTGTGTGAAGGCAGAGGGTGGGTAGGCAGTGTGGGGTGGTTATGGAGGTTAGCCAGCAGCCCAGGGGTGCCAGAAGACAAAGGTTCATTGATCTGATCCTGGGTTCTTGTGGCTGAAGCCAAGCCGTCTGGCGTTTGTTGGGCAGTGGTTGGGCCGCTGTCCAGTGTGTGCGTGCTGGGCACAGAGGGGGGTTGGGTATGGAGGTTAGCCAGCAGCCCAGGGGTGCCAGAAGACAAAGGTCTATTGTTCTGATCCTGGGTTCTTGTGGCTGAAGCCAAGCCGCCTGGCTTTTTTTTGGCAGTGCTTGGGCCGGTGTCCTGCGTGTGTGTGTGTGCTTGGCACAGGGTGGGTAGGCAGTGTGGGGTGCTACTGGACTACACCAAACTATTTCAGCAGTTCTGTACAGCTGATTGTGTCAGCTTCAATGTGCACCAGGTTGCGTTAGGGCTGCACCAAACTATTTAAGCAGCTCTGGAAAGCTGAGTATGGTAGCTTTACGGGTTGCTCCAAGTTAGGCAGTCAGTCAGAGGAGCTCCCTAGAAGCTGCCACTTGTGGCTGAAAAGAAAAGCTATGATTTTAGGCCCTGGGAAGACCTGAAAAACCCATGGCCCAAGAAATGCAAGGTGGGTGTTCTTCAAAGTTGTATTTTCAGCTACGAGCAGCAGCTTCTAGGTAGCTCCCCTGCCTGGCTATTCAGCCAAACTTGGCGCAACCCTGAGCACCTTAAAGCTGCCATAATCAGCTTTCCAGAACTGCTTAAATAGATAGGTGCAGCCCAGTGGTCGGCTCAGGAAGCTGCCTAGAAGCTGCTATGAAAAGCCGAAAAGAAAAACCCTGACATCCTTCACTTCATAGCGTGCATGGGTTACCTTATATAGGTTCCCTGCAACTCAAATTGTAAAAGTGGTGCTTTCACACATGCGATGCTTGTTTTCTCTCTTTACAGTGTCGCCCTAGCTCAAGGTTGAAAAACGCCCGACCACGTCCTGAACAGGCTCTCGTTGATTCCACATGGTGCTTGCCAAGGCCAGTGTGTTTGTAAATGCCAAATCTCAAGGACCCCCCCACCCCACCCCACCCCCACCCCTATGGATGGTCGTCACCCACACTGCACTGCATACCCACCCACCCACATTGCACTGCATACCCACCCACAATGCTTACACCAGGTCCCAGGAATTTTGAAAGGGCCTTAATCCTCACCCACTTCGGTAGCTTTGCTGCGTACACGTCCTACCTTCCAGCAAAGACGAGGTGATTCGCGTCAACAAGCACCAGTAGCTAGTACTTCCAAGATTGCAACTCGAGAGCAATGATCCAGCGCAAGAATAACACCACTTGAAAGCAACGAGGCAAGAGTTGAGGTTTGCGCAGCAATAAAGAGTGACGAGTTCCAAAGAATCAATGAGGAGAAGGGACGAGTGTTGGGAAAGTCGAAGACACGAAGCGGCCGTATGCGATAATTAGTTGATATGGATATTTCCTTGTCAAGTCGGCGAAGGCCGCTAAAACAACAATGTGTAGATCGGTTGCTTATGCAGAGTGCTTTGAAGGTTTATTTTAAGTCACTGCTGAGGACGGAGAGAATTCATAACGCTGAAGCCAGGATAGTCAGGAACCAAATTCAAGTTCGAGTTCGAAGTTGTAGATCCCTCTAGTCTGGTGTCAGCTGCTGGTGTAGGTCAGTTGGTTACGGGAATCCGGGGGCTCGCGAACATCAGGGCCCGTCGGGGCCCCTCATCCCCTCAACTGTAGTCGCCTGTAGTGTGCGAACATCGAACAGCCAGCAGCCAGCCAGGCCGAGCCAGCTAGGCAGCCAGGCCGAGCCAGCATGGCCATGCTAGGCAGCCAGGCCGAGCCAGCATGGCCAGGCTGGACATGCCAAAGCCTGGTTCAAAGCCCTCGTGAGCCCCCTCAGGGGTTACATGGCACACGCAGAGCCCCCCCCCCCCCCCCCCCCCCCCCCATGCCATTGGCAACCCCACCCTCCCAGGCCCGTGCGTGGGGTGGCAAGCTCAGGGGTCCGTGACTCCGTGTGCTAATTATAGCCAAGTGCCGAAGGAATCATTCGTCGATTGTGATGCTTATATCTACGGCTGTCGAGCTTTATACAGCCCGGTATTTAAGATTACAAGGGGCTCATGTCCTAGCAGTGAAACAACACCGTCCTAAAGTCAGACTCGAGAAACCACCCGCCGTTTTCCGGCAGCGGGGCTCGAATTTAGGTCACCGAAGCCTTAATGACCGGGTATGGACCATAGAAAGAAAGAAAGAAAGATTACAATGGCCACTTATCCATACCGCCCTCCAGACTGGGCATTTATTTTACCGTCTAGCGTACGATATATAGTGTTTAACCATATCCTGTGGTCTACGAAAATATCTTACACTCGGCAGGTCGGCGGCTCGATTCTCGTCAGGAGCACCTGAGTCTGGGCCAGGGAATTTAATATACCGCCTTATACCGTACGATATATCACGATATATCGTACGGTCATAGACCACGATATTACCGTGTTTTTCTATCTCCCTCAATATTGGTTCATTTGACTTGATTTTAAGTGTATGGACGTGTAAACGGTATTTCCTGTTATATCCCCTTGGTCTTATACTGATTTTCCCCAAAAAGGGTATACAAATATCGTACGGTATCGACACCGTACGGTATATCACGATATATTGTACGGTTATTGAAAATACCGTGCGTTATTGACAGCCCTACTTATATCATTATATGTTTTCGCCTCGATTTTTAGAGAACAATTCTGCTCCCAATCTTGCAAACGCACACATGTATGTATGGTACAAATTTGAAATGTTGAAAAATGCTACCCGAGAATTGTAGCTTTTGACCCCAAAACACAAACCTCCTTGAAGAGCTCCTTTTCTTGAATTGCGATGCTTAGATGTGCTCTCGTGAGAATCTGTCTGCTGTAAGGAAGTCTTATAATTGTTACGTACCGTAGTGTAGAATGTGCCGTTTTTTGTGAATTAAAGTGAAACTGCAAAAGTACCGTACACGCCTTAAGTATTGGCAAGATTAAAACTAGAGTTGTCGTCGAGTGTCTTTCAGTCATGCTGACGTATTTCGTATCTTTATGATGAGTTTAAATATGCTCGTCCCCTCTCTGTAATTCAGCTTCACACCGCGTCTTTAGAAGTCGGTTGCCCGGTCTCCTGCCTCGTGTCCCGGCCCTCTGTTTCTACCACCAATAGCTGCGAAGCTATTTCCGAATCTCGAAAGAAAGAAAAAAATCGACTACGCTGATCGTCATCCAAGCCCTACCCTCTAAGCCCAGGGATATATATAGGGCATGTGCGATCGTGGCAGGAGCAAAAAAAAACTGATGGCGAGACCGGGGTGGGTGGGGGTGGGGGTGGGGGTGGGGGGGGGTCGGTGGGTGGGTGGGTGGGGGGGGCAACCCAGGAACGGGTAGAAGAAATCCCCTGCCCCCGAGCCCCATCCTAGACTACGTCATTCATCGCCCGTTTCGAGGCATCCACCCATCCAAGAGCCACAATTCGTCCTACCCACCACCCAACTATAATTTCTGCGGCCATGCACGTGTCGACTGTTTCATGTTTTTGGCGGAGCCCTCCCCCCCCCGGGGTCACCCGGGGGGTCACCCCGTTGTCCGTTTGTTTGCGCGACCAACGTCGATATTTTCATGTTTTTTCCAGCTCGTCGATGTACTGCCAAGTACCACCTTAGAGTCCTGGTCTTTTAATGTACCTAGGCGGCCCTCGACTCCACTGCTCTATAGATCCGCCTCCTTGATTCCGCCTCTAACGACCATGGCAGGGAGCTTGTCTGCCGTGGTCAACAGGGGTAGTGGTAAATGTTCGTTTGGTCGTGGGTTGGTATCTCACGTGCGGGACAACGGGACTACTACTAGTAGGCACCAAGTAGGCCCGCCATATCAAATATGATAGCTTAAAACTTGGCCTGTACTTGAATGTTTTAAGTTTCAGCATACATGTGTGTGTGGAATGTACATAGTTTAAACACCAGAATCACATAACCAACAGAATCAGAATAAAACACCACATACACCACAATCAGGTGAATCACATAACCACCAGAATCGACAGGAAACACCACAAATACCACAAACACTGTCAAATGTGTGGGTTCCAAAAAACTGAGGATGAAATGCATATGTTTGAGTGCCCTTTTTATAATGATATTCGCCTCCGCTACCAGAATCTGTTTACAGATATTTATAGGCATGTCCATGAGGATACCGACTTAACCGTATGGAATGTGGAATTCTGCGATTCCACATTCAGAACCTTTATGAATGGAAATGGCACTAAGTCTTTTTGGAGCAACCTAGCCGACTATCTTTCTACTTGTAGAAGAGCAAGACAGGAAGCCCTGGACTGCTTAGTGGCACCGTAATTTATTATCCCTTTTTTTTGTTCTTGAGACTTCTCATTTGTTAGCTTCTTACCTCCGCCACTGTAAGTGGTTGAGATCTGGGTCCTGCTCTAAGGGGTTTAATACCTACGCCACCAAAACGGTGGTTGGGAGTTTGGTTTGTTTGTCCTCGACACACCCCTGATGTAATGGGGTTTTTTGCTTTGTGGGTGCTTTTTCTTTTTGTTTAAAGCACAGAGTCTCATACACCCTCGCGGTGTCAAGTAGACTTTAACATGTAATGTAATGTAATGTAAACACCAGAATCACACAACCATCAGAATCAGCAGAAAGCACCAGAATCTCACAAACATGCAAATGTGCACACGTGCATGTTATTCATCAGCTGCAGAAAAGAAAACACCATCCCAACTTCTCCCCTCTGCTCAACCCTTCTCCCCCCCCTTCCTCCTCTTGCATCCCCATCCTCCCCCTCCCCTTCTTCAATCCCTTCCCCCTTCCTATCTCCCACCCTCTTCCTCCCATTTCCCTCCTTTTCCTTTCCTTCCCTCTTCCCATCGCCTTAGTGGGTCACTATTTCTTTTCCTCGGATCCATTCACAACCTCCTCACCGTCAACGCCCCTCCTCCCCTATAACCCCTCTTCTCCTTCTCATACCTCCCCTCATACCTCCCCCCCCTCGCCCCCCCACCTTGTTCCCCTCCTTCCCCTCTTTCCCCCCCCCTCCCCCTCCTTCTTATCCCCCCTTCAAACCCTCCCAACCCCATATCAGCTTGGATAACGGCGGTAGCCTGGAACCTGATCAGGGTACAGGCTAGACAGCGCGTGTCAGAAGAACCGATGACGCAGTCAACAGGAAGCTGACATAGTACTGTCAGGACCGATAGTTCTAAGGGAGTACACAAGGAGTCACCAAGACATAAAACAAGCGAGAGCACCGCTATTCATGCTGATACTCCACCTATGACGCAGGTGACATACAATACTAGTACTCCACCTATGGCACTGGGGACATAGAATCATAAACTGGTAGGAAACAAAAGTTATTAAGGAACGGCGAAAAAACAGGAAACCAGAAGAAAGCCTTGTCTAAAATAAAAGGATGAGAAAGGATGAACCAAAAACCACTGTAGTACTCCGAAAATGTAGCAGCAAAAAACTTGGGTCATACCGAGCTGAGCTGAGACCAAAATGGAAATGTAACCATCCATGGTAAGCGCAAAAATACTATTCATCCAGAATAGTAGGCACCAAACCAGAAAATCACAGGGAGGCCAAACAGAAATCAATCCTAATACCAAAGGAAGGGGAACAACGGTGACTGAAAGAACCGAGAACTTAACCTAAAGAGAAGACTGAAAAAAAAAATCGTATATCAGAGTTGGGGAACAACGGTATAGAAAACCTGATCCGAGAATAGGAACCTAACGCCAATCAATGATAACCAAAGAGACGGATTGAAATATCGTGTGAGAGCAGCACACGAGAGAATCAAAACCTAAAGGACGCAGACAAGAGGACACTAAAGACTACGATGGAAAAAAAAAGTCGATGGAAAAATCCACTACCTTAAAAACTATTCTTAGCATAGAATTCATGACTAGGTTGGGATGAAAAAACCATGATGAACTGGTTTCTCACTCAAAGATGGAAGAAAGAAGATGTATGAAAGTTAATTATCATAAATCCCCAGCTACGGCACTAACGAAAAACAGTCTAAGAGGTGGGTATCGCACCGCAAAGAACTCGTGCACTCAAGACAAACCAAGCGCCTAACTAAAGCAAACCAAACCTGCAGCAACTGAAAAAATCCAAAGGATGCGAAGTTAAAATTTTCAAGAAACTTGTAACCAACAAAGGAAACACAGTTCAATGAACAATAGAAGGGTAGTTGTACAACCATAGTACATAAAACCTATTGTCCACCTGAAAAATAGGAAACGCAGAAAAAAGGACTTCAAAGAATTTACTGCAAAGGAAGGAATGAAAGGGCGCTTGAAATACACTCGGAAGAACAAGAAAGACGTGAGCGGCGGTACATCTGCAAGTACAACTGCAAGATTACCCAGCCCACCAATTCACAGTAAAATCCGAAGGGAAACAACTACTACACTCCACAAAAAGTTCCAATCACATGAGGGGCTGGTGATCTAAAAACAGTGTGGAGTAAAAAGAAATAGCTAATATATGATGAGCTCCACCGAACGAACCATCTGCCCATGGAACTAAGAGTCAGAAACCATCAAGACGCTATAACGGTGGTCTGAATTAAGTACCACCTTCCACCAAAACCAAGAAAGACAGCTGAAAGGAAGCTGCCTAAACAAAGCGTCGTAACGCTCCACCAATCTAGACTACCCTATAAGTCAGTCTAGGAGGTGTTGAGGAATAGGCACTCACACATAGGGCCATGTTAACCTACGTATGAGAACCAGCAGCACCTAAAACAATGAATCCTGGGTTGACTGTAACACCCCAGCCATACGCAGTATCAAGCTAGACCAGTGTTCAAGATCATCACTTACCCATTCGGCAACGGCTACATCATCACATGGGCTTGACCCGAGTAATCCACCAGGGACGACAGGAGGCGTCGGAATTATAGACACCCGCGAGCCATCCGAGGTGGTCGGAGGTTGGCGACTATTAGTCAATGGACCTGATCCAGGTACCACTATGATCGAAGGCTGTCTAAATCCTAAAGCTTCACCGCTAAAACGTGGCATAGAGGAGGGCTAAGATTATAGTTGGATATCCAACTCCCACCCGCCCTAAAACTTCACACACAATACAGCAAGATCAGGGCCTGGTCTAGAATGCAACAATGATACATCCCAGCCAGGCCAGCCAACAACAATTGGGGTTGTTAAAGGGCGTAGGGAATTACCGGTAACACATAACATATCACCGTTTGATGACAGGAGGGATGCAAGCGGGCACGGGGACCCATACTAATGGGAGAACCCAGAAAGACAGTTTAGAACTGAACTGGAGATAGAGAGTACATCACTACTCACTACTAACTGGCGCAACATTGGAAACCCAAATATAATAACCCTTACTCACCAGGGAATACCCAACCAGTCTACCAAATAATGCCTTTCTAACTAGCTTGTTGCGTGACTGCCCAATACTAAGATTACATAGCAAGGGCAACCAAACAAACGCAACAACGACACATCAGGTGCAACCCCAAAGAAAAGCTCCGAAGGAGTCTTGTCTCCCTAGATGACACGCGATTGCAGATAACACACTAGCACCATGCTGAGCAGTGTCATCATCAACAACTCATGCATGCCCCAACTAATCGAGATCAACCATGCCTCTATACCACTTAACTAAAAATTCCTAAGCCCTATCAGAACTCAAACACTTGAACCCAAACTCACGTAGCTAAGGCATACACCTAAGGGGGGAACCAGGGGCACGGGAAGACAAAGTAGTAACCTCTGTCGAACCACGGAACGCACCCAGGGGTCACAAGGAGCCTAAGAGAGAAAAATATCCACCAAGATATCATGCCAAAGATCCTCCACGGCCGCTGGACTAGGGCCAGGACGGCGTCCACTGCGGCCTGTAGCATGGGCGAAGTCCGGCGCTGCGAGACCTGGGATCACAGAAGGTGGGGAAGCGTTAGGTTGAAGTCGAGATTTGAGGTATGGGAAAAAGGAGACGAGAATGACAGTGCAGCAAGTCGCACCTGGTGCAGAAAATCGCACCAATGGCAGAAAATCGCAAATCGCAAGGGCAGAATTCGAACATTTATCGCTAGGATGCGAAGAGCAGAGCCGAGGCATGTAAAGGTCCTAATATCCCGCCGTCGATGATCAGTCAATCCCAAGTCCCCCCATCTATCGCTCGACTCACCCGGTTGGGGGGTAGAGGGAGCAGCACCCGTAGTGGTGCTGACCATACCCCCCTGCTTCCTACCACCTCCAGAATCTCCAGGTCCAGACGCGTAGGTCGTCCTCCTCTGGCGAATCCTACAGCAGTGCCGGCGATCCGCCAGCTTGATCGAAAAAATTCTCCAGAAGGTAGCACAGAGCCACTAGAGCGCAAGCTCATGCCAGTAGCCGACCGTCGGCTGGGCAGAGCAAAGGGGGCAAAGACGACGTAGACATCAGCAGGGAGCTTGGTCGGCATGGCAACCTCCGGTATGCAGGCAGAGCCTCAAACACCGGAGAAAGGTTAGCGACGTCAAGGACGCGAGCAGACGAAGACGGGGTATCTCCACCGATGTCCAGGCTAGTCGCCGACTTGAGTCTGCACGTCACAGTCATCTACGACAGACGGGAGGAGGCGACAGACGGCAGGGGAGGAAAAAGAAGAGAAGATGGAGGAATGACCGGGGGGGGTTACTTCCACGATGGCGGAAGGACTCTCATGACCGCTAGCAGAGGCAGCTGGTGCACAAACGTCTAGCCAATCATCAAGAGGAGCCGTTCCTCCGTTGGAAGGATTGGTCGCAGCCATCGCTGAGAATGATACTGCGCATCCCGCGCGTCCAGGAAAGACCATCCATGTCATGGAGTTTCTCAAAATGGCGGGAGGTCCTCGCGGAAGTTGCATCGCAAAGCTGTGGTAGTAAATGAAGGGCCGTATAACCTATCAGCTTGGATAACACTCCGGAGAGTGGACTTTGTGTGTGCAGCACGCCAATCTATAAATGCGGAGACGAGAATAAGTTACAAGCACAGGAGACCCATTAAGGGGCACCAGTGGAGGAAAGGGGGCGGTAGCCTGGAACCTGATCAGGGTACAGGCTAGACAGCGCGTGTCAGAAGAACCGATGACGCAGTCAACAGGAAGCTGACATAGTACTGTCAGGACCGATAGTTCTAAGGGAGTACACAAGGAGTCACCAAGACATAAAACAAGCGAGAGCACCGCTATTCATGCTGATACCCCACTCTTTCCCCCCTCCCCTCCTTCATACCCCCCTCCTCCCCCTTCGTACCCCCCTCCCTCATCTCCCCCCTCCTACGCCCTTCTCCGAATTCCCTTGTCTGCAGTCTCATCTCCTTATATTTGTAACTTTCTGGTCCCCCCCCCCCCCCCACCCCCCCACCCCACCCCTCCCTCTTTCCACACGAGCGTCTGGGCGTGCAAATCGCCCAGGCCTGGTTTGGGCGTGAAAATCGCCCAGATCACAGTTCCACGGGTTCATTGCTCTTTTCCTGTCTTGCCGAGGTTTACCTTAGCGGTTAGGGGGCGGCGTTAGATCGCAGGACACGCAGGCTGAGTTACAAATGTGGTGTGTTCTACATCCCTTGTGATCTACAGTACCCTTGCTGTACCGACCCTACTTGTGAGAGTAGGAAGGGGGTGGTGAGGTTCGATTCCTTAGTATTTTGGCGTCCTGGCCCTAAGCAAACCTTGTAGGGAAGTACTGTCGGATTTCTGCCCTCGTGGTGGTTCTCTAGTTATGTCTCCTTGATTCCGCCTCTAACGACCATGGCAGGGAGCTTGTCTGCCATGGTCAACAGGGGTAGTGGTGAATGTGCGTTTGGTCGTGGGTTGGTATCTCTGGACTGCTACTAGTAGGCACGAGTAGGCACAAAAAAAAGTAGGCGCCATGTATGATGAGCAATAAAAGACATCCACATGAAAGTATCAGGTTCCCAGCATCCTACAAAATGCGGAAAATTCTTTTTTACAAATGCATCATACAAACCCCAATCATGAATCTTCATGTTCCTACCCAATAACGTCGAACCCCAAAATGGGTCGTCTAATATCTGCATCAAATCAGAAGCAGTCAATATACGCTTCCCCACATGCGGGGGAACTAGACCAGCTTCTCCTCCATCCACACACACATCCTCTCCATCTACACTGTCTCCAAACATGTCAGCATACTCATCACAATCATCAGACATACCATCAACCCCACATGCATCAGTACAAGCATCCATGACATCATCGCTACCCTCATCTACACCAATGAGCACATCACCACCAACACATGTAAGTATGGGCACATCAACAGAAACATCACGCTCCACAACATCATCCACATTGACACAAGGAAGCAAAACATCACCCTCATCACAACAATTAGAAACGCCTCCAACATCAACACTGCCAACAAGCACTTCATCACAAGCATTCAAGCCACCTTCAACTCTGCCAAGTCCATTCAAAACGCAACCAACATCAACATGATTAAAAGACGCGTCAACAAAATCATTATAACCACCAATGTCTAACCTACCATCTTCCGCGTCAGACCATAGATCAACCAATTCTGGCCATTCCTCAAAATAATCAGGCGATCCCTTGCACAATTCCGACAATCCTCCCAATTCACCCAAGCCACCCAAATCTGACCACCTTTCAGAAGCATCAGACCAAATATCATCAGCGTTTAACCCTCATACATCCACTCCAACACAACCTTCAAGAGATGCAACACTAACAACATCAACATTTCCCGACTCCATAAAAACTGAACCCACATCCACAAGAACATTAGAACCGCTCTCATGTTGATGACCACCTGAACCTGCAACATGAGAACAACCAACACATCCAACACTGCAAGAACATGGCGCAACAAGACAAGAAGCTCCTTCAGCACAACAACCTCCACCCAAACCAGAGCTGTCAACAAAAACATCAGCAAGGCAATGAGCGCCCACATCATCACACCTGGGATCAACATCATCACACCTGGGCTCCACATCATCACACCTGGGCTCCACATCAACAGTACCAACAACAATATCATCAGTACCACCACAACGATGCCTATCATCAACATCACCCTCATCATCACAACCAGGCAAATCATCAGATTCAAAAATATCGCCAAGGCACATATCAACATATAATTCCGCAAACAGCTCACAACCTGCAAGAGCAAATAAAGAAAACATGAATTAGGAATAGCAAGAAAAACAACAAGTATTCAATACAACACAAAACAAAACGAGACACAAACAAGCAACCACCCACATGCAACCACACTCTACAAAATAAGCAACCAACAAAACCACAAGCAAAGCAACCAACAGAACAACAAGCAAGAAGGAGCAATACAAAACACGTACAGGATAATAATACATAATAAAAAATAAATAAAAAACTTGCCTTTCATAAGATCAGTGCCAAAGCCAGCATCAAAGACTATGCGTCCATCATCCAAGCCTTTAGGAACAACACCTCCACCATCCGGTACAGATTCAAGACCTGCAAAAATGAAGCAAGCACATTCAGATCATAGGAACAAAAAGTGATGAAAAAGGGCAAATACAAAGCAAAGAAGACATTTAGATCCTTGACAAAGTGCACGAATGAGAGCAAAATAGTAATTCAATGTAGACTTACTTATCACTTGATATGCGACATAGCAAAAAGCAACAGAACAATTTAAGCACAAAAACATTCCACATATTGCCACATACCTGAGGTTAGCAAGGAGACATCAACGCCTTCTTCTGGTTGAGACATAGAGAGGTCAATGGCAGCACGTCCGCAAGCAACACCATCATCAGCTTGCGACATAGACAAATCAATGACCTTCCTAGGACTGGCAGCACTCGGCTTACGCTTCCTCTTCTTGGGACAAGTACCACCCCGTCGCTGAGAAGACCCACCACTTCCAGAAGTACAATCCCCTGCAGGAACAACAACAAGAATTAATAAGCCGTCATAAACAACATAAAAGGCAGAAACATGACACACACAAATGTACACGACAAGAACAACAAAAGGCAACAAGCAGAAATACTACAAGAAAACAAGCATACCTCCGGAATGAACATCCTCAGAGCCACGTTCCACACTAGCGATCCTTGCCCGATCTGTTCCCATACGAACAGCCTTCGAAGCCCGTAAGTCTTCAGAAACAGCAACCTCATGGATAGCATCCTCATCATGAAGCAAGGAATAGCGCCCACCTGTACAATAAAACAAACAAAAGTCAACAAACATTTTAACAAACAAACAAATGAAGCATAAAGCAAATACACAGCAATATAATTTAACCAAACCGAACGAATAAGTTATGGCCAAAACAATAATTTGAATACAACACAGACATAAGCACTAATAGCATACAACCATGATTGTGCAAGCAGGGAAACAGACAAGTCCAAAATATGGCAATAATAGGGAGACAACACATGGATTACTAGAGGAATTCCAATCAAGCAGAATAAAATAAAACTCAAAAAGGCCACAAGTAAACATACAACTAGACACAACACAACACGAACATTATCAAACACAACTTACTCGAAATGTCCATCCCAGAATGAGCCTCCAAACCAGCAGGAACTCGCGAAGGACAAGGTCCCTTAGATCGGATGAAGCCACCAGCATCCACTGGAGTTGTTGTAGTGGACCGGGGGGATCTACATGAAGGCAAGCGCACAGGCAAAACACCTCCAGCGGCGCACACAGCGGGAAGCCCACGATGCACCACAGGAGTGGTAACAGCTGGAGACAGACATAGACCTGAAGCACGTGGACCAGGGACAGCAGACCCAAGAGCAAGCGCAAAATTCATAGCACAAGAACCAGAAGTCCCGCCACCAAGAGATCCCTTAGTCGGCGTGGGAGGCTCAGGAACAACAACATGCATGGCATCAAATATAAATGTAGGACATGGCAATAATAATAAGGATACATGCATGCAAGGCAAGACAAATAAAAAATGCAACTAAACTATGCAACTCAGGACAGAAGTAGACAAGTCGCACAACAAGAAAAAACACAAACAGAAAGAAAATAAGTAGTAGAAACAGGAAGAAAAACATATATTTTGTCACCGCACCCCACCATTCATTCGCAGCGACAATGGGAAGGCAAACAATGGGTGGGAATGCACCTCCATGCTTCATCACATCCTCATGGTCCACCTGGTGAGCCACACATACGTCCTTATCCGGGACAAACACATGGTAATGACGTCCATCGAGGACCAAACTAACAGCTCCCCAAAAATCTCCATCAAACAGCTTGTTGGTGTGAACAGCATACACCGAAGCACCAGCCAAGGCTTCAGAAGAAGAGGCCTGAGAAAAACACAAACAAAAAGTAAGAATAAAAAAAAAAAAAAAAAAAACCAATACCCAACCACGACAGAAAACAACCTGTCAAACAAAGCCAAATCGAAGCACAAGCAGAACAAAACAACCATAACAATACCCCACAGTGCTCACAACCAACCAAGCAATACACAACAATCCTTATACTACATTTGCTGAACACAAAAACAAAAAGACAGAGTAATACATACACAAACAACAATGCAATGCAAAACATCTCAAAAACGAACCAAACACTTACCCCCTGCGACAAAACAACCACAGGGACCTTGATCAAGTCCCCAAGCATCAGTGCGAGAGTGTAGGGCAGATAACCCATGGTCGACTTGTCCAAAGCATCACCTCCAAGGACGGGTTCACGACGCAGATCACGCAAGCTGTCTGATACCTCAGACGTAGGGGCAACAATGGCCGACAAAACCGTGATGAGCATGTCGCGCACGTTCTTGGTGAAACCTCCAGAGAATGGAAAAACGAATTATAAATGGTGGACTGATAGACAGAGCAATTCGTACAAGAAAAAGACAGAGGAACAAGAAGTACACCTAACGGAAGCCACCACAATCAAAGTCATGTGGAAGAATACGTATTGGTACAAAATAAGAAGGAGCACACAGAAAAAAACATATAAACCAGAAGCACACACAAATAAAAGCGAACAACCCAAAAACTGCCGAGCAGCATGATCGTGCAATTCGCGTCCGCGTTCGTGTACGGGTTCGGTTTCGATTTCGGAATCGTTAGTATTTCGAATTTTGTTCGGTAGAATTCGGTAGTGATGTAACTTCGAAACAATTCAGAAATGGAATGAAAATGGAGTAACGTTGTAATTCCCCACCGCCAACTCATTCCTAATACGCATTACTAATTTAGCACCTGAAACGGATTGTATGAACGAAATAAATCCTCTCCCTGCAAGATAATTGACCGGATAGTACCACTGTTCGAAGTACTTCTCCTTGTGACGGCGAGGGGAATCTGTGGAGGTTATGGCTGAAATGGCCCCTAATAATATTTCTTAGGGCTGCGGCACCGAATACCGAATGCACCGAACGCGTATCAGATTTCGACCGAATGGTCGGCTACCAGTCTTCCGTCATCCATCAGGTACAAATTCGGCAGCTCATAAACAAGGATACGCACACAAAGCAGTCACAAGACGAAGGTATGGACACGGGTAACCACAGTCGGTTTGAAAAAATCGAAAGACCACAAGCAGGACACATAATCTAAGACACACAAATCAGAATGCGCAACCACAAGCAACACAGAACGAGAAGGAAACAAATGAACGCGCACAATCAGCACGATCACACTATTCACGTAAGCCGATTCGGAAACCTAGCGTAGAAAATGGCGGCTACAAATCAATAATGCAAACAACCATCACTAGGAGCCAACTACAATCAAGAAACAGGTAGGGAAACATACCGGGCCAAGACCTCACACCAACCTCATCATCGTTCCAGTACGCGTCAACCATAGCGCGGACATTGGCCAGATGCCTATGGCCACAGAAGAAGCCGCGGATGAGGCAGTCAGCGTCCTGCCCACTAGGGCTAAGCGCCACCCCAGACACGCCGAGGTCATTCAGACCCTCCAAAACCGTGCGAGCGTGCGCCACTAAGTCCAACCCAGGAGGAGAATGATCGGCGGCCTAGAAAAAGAAACGAAAAAGAACGTCAGAAGCAATCAACAACAAAACGGAAGCAAAGTCGGGTTACAACTCTAAACCGCAACGTATCCTACATGAAATCATGTCGAAATCAAGACAACTCACGCTAAAAGGAGCGTACTCAAGAAGTTTCGTGGGACGAGCAGACTGCCATGCGTCCTTGCACCCGTCCAATAGCATATCATCTTCACTAAGGTACCGGACAGTCAGCTGCACCTTGCGTGCCTGCAGGCCCCTCATAATGTCCAGCATCTTGGACGCCATTGCGGAAAATTAACGAGAAAAGATGGTTTCCCAAACGGCGGAAAAGGATTACATAAAAAAGCGGCCACCAAAACATGAACCCCAACGAAAACCATGAGCGGGACTAGCAACTCTGCTGGGGTGTTGCCAAAAAAAAAGTAGGTCCCCCATATGGAACACCCTAAGTGTGCCTACTTTGCATATTGTAGGAGTGGCACCACCATTCGAACTGAATCCTCCGTGTCGCTGGTTTGTGTCGGGAGACCCACCTCCTAGGGTGAAAATCCTTTCACAACTAAAAAAAAAAAAAAAATAGGGCAGCTCGCCGATGTACTGCCAGTACCACCTTGTTTTCAGTTTCTATCACTTTATTGTTCCGTCCTGCTCATTGTAACAATTCTTGAGATAGTTTCATGTTTTTCCAACCACTCTACCTCTGTCTGGGCTGCTCACCGTCTTCCAATTATATATCCTCCCGTAACTCTAACGGGAACCAGGGAGCACATATTTTCAAAAACAAAAAGAGCGAGCTATTGCCCTGAGTTCGAGGCAGAGAAGATCTGAAGATAAATGCATACTCTTCAGCTGCAAACGTCTAGGATTTCTGTGTCTTATCCGAGGCTCTCGCCTAGGCAGTCCACAGTGCAGCACCGCAGATACGTTGTTGTGCGATCGGAAGGGAAGTCATGGGTCCACATCCACATCCCTGTCGGCAATTCTTCACTAACAGAAAGCGTGGGGTTGAAATCAGCCGCCTCTCATGCGAAAGCTAAGGTAGGTAGGTAGCGCTTACCAATTTGAGCAGATACGTTGTTGCGAAATCACAAGGTGACGCGTGGATACATCTCAACATCCCTGTCGGCCAGCCTTCACTAACAGAAAGCGTGGGGTTGAAATCAGCCACCTCTCGTGAGAGAGATAAGGTAGGTAGGTAGCGCTTACCAATTTGAGCAGATACGTTGTTGCGAGATCACAAGGTGACCCATGGGTACATCTCAACATCCCTGTTAGGTAGCCTTCACAAGAAAAAAATTGCCGTGAATTCAGCCGCCCCAGCTGCAGTGATTTGTGTGTTTGTTGATTGGAAGTGTTTTGTGGTTGTTGGTTGTTGGTTGTTGGTTGGTTGCCAGTGATTTTTAGGCACGATTAATCGTTTTTTGCGCGCTCTTAATGATTGTTTGAGAATTTGGCCATCGTTTTCTCGGGTCTGGTTAATGTTTTCAAATTCTGAAACGTTGGGTGAAGCATCGCGCTTGCGCGAAATTGAAATTGAAATTGTTACATCCGAGTAATGCGCCACTCTCAGGACGTGAGTTTAAGGACACCACTGCATAAGCCAGAGCTAGCAGTAGTCACCATAAAAGAGTCTCCTTGTCAGGAGAACCATGGAAATTGCTAATCCCCTGGTATTGAGCCCTGTTGGGTCTTCGTAAAACGTCTGCACAGTAAAATACTTTGAAAGCTAGTGATGGTGTGGGAGTGGACTTTATCCGCCAGTTTAAGGGCACACGGTCTCTTAAGTCCAAGTGTGGTCATAGAGGTCAAAAAAGAGGTTGGAATAGTACCAGTTGTTCCAACGGTGATAACTTCGTAGTGAACGAGGTATCCAGCCGATCTAAGGCCATTTACTAGTTCAACATGCTGGGCGTGTTTTGTGATAAACTTAGTAGCGTGGTTGGTATCAGAGCAGTATCCAAGCTCAAGAACCCAGAGTTCTTTATCAGCCATACAGGTAGGAGAGTCTATGTCAGGTAAGACGGCAAGGTCAAGTCTCTTTCTCTTCCAGTCCTCTACAGTAATAGTGGAGGGGCGTAGCCAGTCAGGGAGACGTTTGCCCAGGACCCCCCTGGGGAGGTCCTCTTCCTTGCCAGCGTCCATGATCATTCTGCGGGATCCCAGGGCTCCGGTGCAAATGGCCTTGTGGATGAGTCGCACTGCGGCGTCATGTCTCTTGATATAGAGCCCCTTGAAAGTCCGGTGTGTGCAGCCCGCCAGGATGTGGCCGCTCCGTCCTCACAAGTGTGGCAGATGGGGCATAGGGAGTTCGTGGGTGGGTGAGTGCTGGTAATATAGGGGAATTTCCAGCGGAATGCAAGTTGACGGTTCCACAGTCTGCCCCAGCGGGCTTTAAGGATGTGGAATTTAGTTTTATGTTGGATAAGGGTTGAGGTCCAAAATTTGTTACTTGCATGAGGAAGTTGGTGGGGGGTGTTATCAGCCCAGGTGGTTGCATAAATCCCTTTAAGAGGGTGTTGGCCAAGGTGGCAGCTAGTAGGCAGGTTAGAGGTGATACCTTGTGTGAGGTTAGGTGCTAGGATGCGTGGGGGAATATCTCCCATGGGTGTGCGAGGAGGTTGAATTGTGGGCCAGTAGACATTGCGGCGGGGGATTTCCCCAGTGTTGTCAGTAAAAATAGTGGAGGCAGGGTGCTCAGCTGCCTTACGTGCAAGAATGTATGCCCTGTCATTTCCAAGGATACCTGTGTGGGAACGGACTTTACAAAGAGTAGTGTGAGAGCCATGCAGGATGCGTTGAATGAGATGTTTTTGAATTGATTGCAGTAGTTTAGTATGAATATAACGGGTTGTTGTGGTAGGGTCATGAATCATTTTTGAAGTTGAAGAGAGCAGAGGCTGTCTGTATGGAGTGTAAGAGATGTGTCATAGTCAATGTTGAGAAGGGCTTGGTGGATGTCAGCGTATACTACTAGGACACGAGTGCCTAATTGGCATATGATCAGATGCCAATCAGGCACTCGTGTCCTAGTAGTATACGCTGACAATAATGCATGCCCCGGGGGGGAGACAAATTACCCAGAGGTTCCACTAATCCACTGCCAAGCTTTCGGCCTTGGTCTTACGACTGAGGACAACTTGTTCCTGATCTGACCCGCATCCCGCCTGTATACTACGACATTCTGGAAAGGATCGAACCCCCCCGTTTCCCTACTGTGTCAAGCATTATTGTCAACGTATACTACTAGGACACGAGTGCCTGATTGGCATCTGATCGTGTTCAAGTTGTATACGCTGAATCAGTATCGCTATCAATTCTGCCCTATTAGTTTTGGTGGCCCCTATTCCCCCAGGGTTGATGGTGTAGCTTTGTCCTGCAGCTGGGACATATACTGCAGCACCTATTTTGCTAGGGTACCCTGGTTTACCTTTTATTAGGCTACCATCTGTGTAGACCTGGAGGCCTGAGGAGGGGGTAGCTAAGTGGAGACATGGGTGAGTAGTGGTAAGAAGAGAGGGAGGAGGGTGGTGGTGGAGTATAGTTTGCCGGGTTTTTTTGACGAGAGATTTGAGTTTCCGTGGGTAGGTAATTACAATGTCAGAGGAGGTAAGAGTGGGAGGTGGTGTGATAGTAGAGGGCTCCCAAGATGAGGAGAAGCTTTGCATGTAGTATGTCCATTGGTTAATAAAATCTTGGAGTTTAGGAAAGTAGGTATCTTGGCTGGGGGGGTTGCATATAAGAATGAGGTGCAGTTTTGGGGTGGAGGGTGGGGTGTGAGATTTGCTGCCAAGCCAGGTTTCAGAGATAGTATAAAATTCTGACTGTGGTCTAGAGTCAATATAGTGAATCCATGAATGGTGGAGGAGAGTTTTGTAGGGGGCAGCAAGGTCGTCAGGAAGGAGCATCAGGGTGCAGGTAGGGCTGAGAGTATTTCCAGCATGGTCAGCACTGGCTAGGGCCCACCTTAGAGCTTGGTGTGCTTGTGTAGTGGAGTTAGGAATGTCCACCAGGGAGCCCCCAGTCCAGATGGTAAGAAAGGGGTCTTGGTTAGAGCCAAAGAGCTGATCAGCAGGGCTGGTGTAAGAGAAGCTGGTGAGGCTTTGGTCGTAGCTAAGAGGGTTATAAGTACGATGGTGAGTAATGCCCAGGGCAGCTGCAGCTTGGTAGAGAAGGGGAGAAAGAGTGTTGGTGGCGGCAGGAGCAGCTCTGTATCTGGTGAAGAGGGCAGCTAAGTCAGTGTGATATGTCCCTCCTTGGGTAAGTTGGTTCCATTTAGTAGGGTGGTGATTTTTGAAGTGGTCATAGTTTTGTTTGAGAGAGGTAAGTCTATCGTTGGGAATGTGCCCAAGACAGTGACCAGTGGGGTTATAAAGATAAAACGTTGGTGTGTGTGTGTGTGGATTAGTCATCCAGAGTGGTGAGGATGCCTGTTTGTATAATGTAGGCTGAGGGTGGTTGGATGTCCCAGTCTGGGTGCCTGTCGTGTGTGTCAATTTTCAGAAGTTTGTGAACAAGGTTATGGTTGTCAGCATTAAATCTTGGGGAGGTGGCCCATTGGCCTTGTTGTTGAAGGTTAGTAAGTTGGGTGTCCTTCCTAGGGTTGAGGTGTGTGGTTAATGGGGGAGTAGTTTTAAAAGTGTGGGTTAATTGGTCGTATGCTGGTTGTCCCAATAGTTCAACAAGGTGAGCCGCATGGTGAGATTGGGGTTTCCAATGTATGGTGGAGGTAGTGGAGGTAAGAGGTGTGCTGTGGTGGATGCTGTATCCCATGTGTGTATAGGAGTTGATATGTTCGTTGTGCATAATGGTTAGGGCCCATTGAACGTGGACAACAGTGGAAGTGACTAGTTTGTCGTCGTTGTAGGAGCGCTTGCCCCGCCAGCTCGTAATGTGCAGGGCTTTGTATTGGGATCCGTAGGTAAGGTGGAGCAGGCGCGCCGGTTGTGCAGGTGCGCTGCTGTCGGGGGATGTCATGGCCTCGCGGATCCTGTCAGGGTGTGAGGTGGGAGTTATTCTATATGCGCGGTAAAATTTAGAGGTGGAGGAGTGACGGATCCAGGATTTGCAGTAGTGGCGTGCTGACCAGGTGGCATCACTGCTGGGGCAGCCCCATGCTTGGTGCGCGTGACTGCCTGCGGTCTGCGTGGGCCACGCCCACCATTGGTTTCCTTCCAGGTCCCCAATGAAATCCGCCTCGTAGTCAGCGTCAGTAACGGTGGCGTGAGGTTGGTAGCGCTGGGTGGGTGGGGTGGAGGGTTCAATAGGAGCAGGAGATTTAACGTTATCGGTTGTGTTCTGCGCAATTGCGTAACCGGGCGCAAGTTGTCGGTGTGAGAGGGGAAGTGGGTCAGAGTGTATTGGGGAGGCGACAGTGTAGAGGGAGGAGAGGTGAGCGGTGAGGCGGTTCAGGGACCGTTTGTGGTGTTTAGTAACTTTGTGTAAGGTGATAAGAGAGAGATTTGTAGTGCTGACAAGGTGAGTTCCCATGGGGGTGACCAGGTCGTGGTATGAATAGATGTCCAGGTCATGGAATGGAGTCATGAGAGATACAGGAATTGCCTGTGGAAGGAGAGGAAGAGAGTGTATGTTAAGTTTGTCAAGAAGTTCTGTGTCATTCCAAGAAATTGTTGTCAGAATTTTTAATAATTTCCAGCTGGAGGGCTAGGGACATATACTTAAGTTGCTTGCGGGATAGAGAGAGAGGATCTAGAGTGGTCATGGTGGAAGTTGATTTATTAAGGAGAGCTCTAGTGAGGATTCCCAGGTGACCTTGGTCGTTCATGGACTGGGTGAGGGCTGTTGTAGTAATCTGGGTATATTCAGTGAGTAGAGAGGGCACCCCTAGTCCTGCCTCTGTTTTGGGGAGGTGGAGTGCTCTTGTCGGAAAAGATCTGGGAAGGGAGCAGCAGAGTTTAACTGTTTTTAATACTGCTCTGTCTCTGACATGAATGTCGGTTAGTGAGAAGGGAGCTACTATCATGGGGTATTTAATAGCTGCTCTGACACATTGTGAAATTATTCGTAAGCATTGGGTGGGGGTTGCCCTGTTTTTAGCTTTGGTGAGGATACTCAAATCTTTATTGTGAATGGTTTCAATAGTGGAGTGGAGTTGAGTTTTCCAATTTAAGGTAAGTGAGATGTGAATCCCCAAGTATTTGTAGGCTTGGTCTGGCGGCTGGTAGGTAGCATAGGAGTTGCCTAGTGGAATTTTATCTAGCCTTTGTTTGAGAGTGTTGTTG
>JACBWV010000610.1:52774954-52787454 GCA_013435795.1 Chlamydomonas sp. ICE-L | reverse complement strand
TGTATGCCATCCCTTTAACCTATTTGGCCTACACGTGGACTGTAACACACATACATACATCACAATCAGCAACCAACTCCCAACTCCCAACGTCTCTCTCAAAGCAACTCCCAACTCCCAACGTCTCTCTTAAACCAACTTCCAACTCCCAACCAACTCCCAACTCCCCGAACGTCTCTCTTAAGCCAACTCCCAACTCCCAACCAACTACCAACCGACTCCCAACTCCCAACGTCTCTCTCAAACCAACTCCCAACTCCCAACATCTTTCTTAAACCAACTCCCAACTCCCAACCAACTCCCAACTCCCAACGTCTCTCTTAAACCAACTCCCAACTCCCAACAAACTCCCAACAAACTCCCAACGTCTCTCTTAAACCAACTCCCAACTCCCAACAAACTCCCAACTCCCAACGCCTCTCTTAAACCAACTCCCAACTCCCAACCAACTCCCAACTCCCAGCGTCTCTGTTAAACCAAAATCCAACTTCCAACCAACTCCCAACTCCCAATGTCTCTCTTAAACCAACTCCCAACGCCCCTCCCAACCCCCAAATCCCAACATCTCTCTTAAACCAACTCCTAACTCCCAACCAACTCCCAATATCTCTCTTAAACCAACTCCGAGCTCCAAACCGACTCCCAATTCCTAATGTCTCTCTTAAACCAACCCTGAACTCCCAACCAACTCCCAACTCCCAATGTCTCTCCTCAACTAACTCTCGACCAACTCTCGACCAACTCTCGACCAACTCTCGACTCCCAACCCCCAAACCCCAAACCCCAAACCCCAAACCCCAACTCCCAACTCCCAACCCCCAACTCTCGACCAACTCTCGACCAACTCTCGACTCCCAACCAACTCCCAACGTCTCTCTTCAACTAACTTCCAACAACCAACGAACTCCCAATGTCTCTCTTAAACCAACTCCCAACTCCCAACCAACTCCTAACTCCCAACTCCCAATGTCTCTCTTAAACCTGGAGCCTCTTTAGCGATTACAATGGTCTAGTGGTAGACCAGGTTGCTAATGAAAGAAGAGTCGGGGGTTCGACTCCCCCTTCGGTCGCTCTTGGCGTTGCAGGTCGTCGTCAACCGCGATGGTAGCTTGTCCAGTTGAGGTAGGAGACCGCTCCCCACCCGCGTACGACGGGCTCCCTTAACACCACGCCCCACCAGGCGTTATCATTACTTCTCTTAAACCAACTACCAACTCCCAACCAACTCCCAGCTCCCAATGTCTCTCTTAAACCAACTCCCAAGTCCCAACTCCCAACTAACTCCCAACGTCTCTCTTAAAGCAACTCCCAACTCCGAAACCAACTCCCAACGTCCCTCCCAAGTCCCAACCCCCAAATCCCGACGTCTCTCTTAAACCAACTCCCAACTCCCAATGTCCCTCTTAAATCCACTCCCAACTCCCAACCAACTCCCAACTCCCAACGCCTCTCTTAATAAACCAACTCCCAACTCCCAACTAACTCCCAACTCCCAACCAACTCCCAACACCCAATGTCCCTCTTAAACCAACTCCAACTCCCAATCAACTCCCTATGTCTCCCTCAACTCCCAACTAAGTCCCAACAAAACCAACTTCCAACTCCCAACCAACTCCCAACGAAACCAACTCCCAAATCTCAACCAACTCCCAACATCTCTCTGAAATAAAGGCCACCAACCTGTACCAACAGAAAAACAAAATTATGTCATTCTCATGTAGGCATCTGAAATCGGAGTGCAACTACAATCCTACTCATCATTCGATGCAACCAGAAGAGGTATCCCCATGCCCGATCATCTCAGCCTCTCTCTCCCTTTGGACGTCAACCCAGAGAAAGTCAATGCACTTCAAGACGATTTGAAGCAAGCCCTGAAAGACTGCCCGGCCCTGAGCTCGCCCCTGTCAATACCACTCGGTCCCCGTTTGGAAGCACTGCCTCCTAAAGTTACTGCTGAGCACCCTTATGGCAAGTACATTTTTGTGGGCATGATGGTGCCAGTGGAATCAGAGGCAGAAACTCGCATTGCCGAAGTCATAAGCTGTTTGGACAAAGTAGTGGCTCGATATGCTCCGGAGAAGCAGTACAACAGCGAATTTACAGAGAAAAAATATCACGTGTCAGTTGGCTGGTGCTTGTCCGAACCGAAACGAGCAGATGACTTAAATCAGTTGTTGGAAGATACTTACCGCACCCAAGTGACATGCCCACTCCAAGAGAACAGCATGAAAATCGAGTTCCCCCCACACCGAGGAAAAGGAAAGAAAAGGATAGAATACTGGCCTCTGTGGACTCAGCCCAGTTGAGCATACCTGGCTATTTCTGAATGGCAGTTCTCACTGTGGTCACATCAGTGTTTCATTTTTTGACGCCGCGTCACCATTCCGTCGCCATTCCGTAGAATGCCACACCCCCCGGACCCCCCAGGCTCCGCGCTTCGCGCTCCGCCATGCGATGGCTACGCAACTATCATGAAATCAGGGTTGAGTAGCCCAAGTAGCTACTCAACCTGGACTACATAAATCTCAAATTAAAAACACTGGTCACATCATTTTTTTTTTGTAAGTTGTGAAAGGACTTTCACCCAAATTGACAAAAATACAATATCTCGTGTCCTAAAATTTGAAATTAAAATTGTTACATCCGTGTAATGCAGTCACTCACAAGACGTGAAATTTAGGACACCACCGCGTAAGCCGGAGCTAGCAGTAGTCACGGTGTGTCATAAGATATACCTGATCCTGATTACAAATTTGTCTATGATGGAACCGAGATGGAACACAACTTGGATCGAACACAACCTGGATGGAACACAACTTTCTACAAAGTTATATTTTATCTACCTGGGATCCCTCTTTGTGGATGGTGACTCAAGCAGTCGTGAAAAAGCTGCTAAGGCCCAAAAGGCACACCACATGCTCCGTAGGCGATGCCATATTATGGAGATACACAATATTGATCCCACCCTCACCCACCTATTTGATTCTCTTGTACAACCTATCCTGAATTTTGGTTGTGGGGTGTGGGCTCCTTCTATTCTGAACAACACACTTATCTCAAATGACCATTTTTTTTTTTTTAAGTTGTGAAAGGACTTACACCCCAGGAGGTGGGTCTCCCGACACAAACCAGCGACACAGAGGATTCAGTTTGAATTGTGGTGCCACTCCTACAATATGCAAAGTAGGCGCAATTTGAGAAATGGCATAGAGGTATACTTAAACAAATGTTGGGCGTTTGCCACTCTACTACATCTAACATTATCATGGAAGAGCTGGGTAGAACCCCTGTGTGTTTTGCTTGGCTTAAACAAGCTTTGCGCTTCTGGAACAAGATCATAGATAAAGAACCTGAGGATCTCATTATAATGGCTCGTGAGGAATCTTTTGATTCCAACACTGGCTAGCTACATGACTAGCGTTGTGCTCCCCACAAGCTAGGATCTAGTAAAAACCTTAACATTTGGAGGCTGTCGACATCAAAGGTATTATGTCTGAAGTTTTTGAGTCATGGAGGTTTAAGTACCCATGTGACACCAATGCAGTCAGAGACATCCCTAACGAGAGAAGGGCTGGCTTTTAACGCCTCCAATATTAGAAATGGTTTGCAGCCAACAGTAATGATGAGAATGGCTTGATTCCCTTTACATCCGCCTTACATAAGCGGAATCAGATTCATTCTATAGCACAGTTTAGATTGGGCTCCCATTGGTTGAACACAGAAAGAATGAGGGTGGTGGATGGAGCACACATGCCCCGTTCAATGAGACACTGTCAACTGTATGTGTGGGTCCCAACAACCTGAGGATGAAATGCATATGTTTGAGTGCCCTTTTTAGAATGAGATTCGCCTTCGCTACCAGAAGCTGTTTCAGATATTTATATGCATGTCCATGAGGAAATCGACTTAACCGTATGGAATGTGGAATTCTGCGATTCCACATTCAGATTTCAGAACCTTTATGAATAATGGAAATGGCTCTAAGACTTTTTGGAGCAAACTAGCCGACTACCTTTCTACGTGTAGAAGAGCAAGACAGGAAGCCCTGGACTGCTTAGTGGCACCGTAATTTATTCTCCTTTTTGTTCTTGTGACTTCTCATTTGTTAGCTTCTTACTTCCGCCACTGTTAGTGGTTGAGATCTGGGTCCTGCTCTAGGGGTTTTAACACCTACGCCACCAAAACGGTGGTTGGGAGTTTGGTTTGATTGTTCTTGACACACCCCTGATTTAAATAATTTAATGTTTTTTTGCTTTGTGGGTGCTTTTTCTTTTTGTTTAAGCACAGAGTGGTGTCAAGTAGAATTTAACATGAAATGTAATGTCCCTGCTGCAGCCCCTTTCAGTGATATACATTGGTCTAGTGGTAGACCAAATCACTTTAAGGATGACGAGTCGGTGGTTCAATTCCCCCTGCGGTCGCTCCTGGCGTTGCAGGTCGATTGTCAACCGCGATGGTAGCTTGTCCAGTAGAGGGAGAAGACCGCTCCCTACCCGCGTACGACGAGCTCCCTTAACACCACGCCCCACCAGGCGTTATCATTACCTGCTGCACCCAGGGGATCAGCATGCCAATTGAGTACCCAGACACCGCCAATTGAGTGCCCAGATACACCCACCTAAGGATTGAATAAAAAAAACAGAAGAAGAAAATGATTGTTCGAGTTTACATTTTCCTGGTAATAATATTTTACTGCCGAAGACGGCGAGCAGCCAAATTGCTGGCTGAAGCTACGTAACCAAGTTTATTAAGGGCGCCTGGAGGCGCGTCCCGAATGAAATGATTCGGATCCTTAATTCAATGTATTTTAATTAATTGAATTGAATTGTATTTAATGTTGCGTTATTTTAATTCGATTTATTCCTTTCCATTTAATTTAATTAACGTGATTTGAATGCATGTAATTGCTTTAAATTGTATCAATTCGAATTAGATTAAATTCGAAGGGCGCCTGGAAGCTTTAAATTAATTGAATTCCAATGAATCGATTGATGATTTAGCATCGTTAACTACAATGTGACGGAAAAAAAAGTTGTTGGAGGGTTGTTGATTTTTAAGCATTATTGAACGTTTCTGTAATGTAATGAAATGCATGTAGTCGTTTCTGTAATGTAATGAAATGCAATGTAGTCGTTTCTGTAATGTAATGAAATGCAAGTAGACTTTAACATGTAATGTAATGTAATGTAATGTAATGTAATGTATGTAGATTGACTTTTTTTAAGAATTTGATGCAAGAAAAATGAGGCCAATCAGGTGTCTGGTTGATTTTACGGAATTTGTTCAAAGTATTGCATGTTTCGGCCCAGCCCAGACGTGAACGGTATATCCCGTCCTGTTGAACGGGCTTTTGGTCAGCGACAGGTGGCGTGGCTTGCCACTGCCCCCGCCCGGTGGCCACCGCCCCCGTTCCCGTCCCCGCCCCCTGCCCCCGCCCGGTGGCCACCGCCCCTGCCCCACGCACGGCCCTGAGGTGGGGTCCGTGGGCTAATTATAGCATAAGTGCCCGAGGGGAATGTTTCGTCCATTGTGATGCTTACATGTTTCGCCTCCAATTTTTGACGACAATTCTGCTCCTAAACCTATGTTTGCGCACTTGTTTAAGTGGTTCAAATTTGAAATGTTAGCTCAAAACACCCTGAAATCAAATTGTTAACCGTTAATTGTAGCTATTTGGCCCAACCTGGGCTCCTTTTCATGAATTGCAATGCTCATATGTGCTCTGGTCAGAATTTGTCCGGTATAAATAAGTCTTATATTTCATCAAAAATATAGAATGTTCAACTTTTTTTATGTTTTTCATAAAACCTGAAAATTTGGTTTGTGACACACGGACTAACTAACTAACGGACGGACATTTTAATGGGGCTAATCCCTCTTCAAATAAAGGGCGCCTGGAGGCGCGTCCCGAATGAAAATGTCTTATATTTGGGATATCTTATATAATGTTTCGTTTTTTTGTGATTTGAAGTGAAACCTGAAAAAGTAGTTTGTGACGGACGGACGGACGGACACACACACACACAGTTTTGACAGGCTAATCCCTCAATCAAAAATAATTTTTTTCATTCGGGTATAAAGGGCGCCTGGAGGCGCGTCCCGAATGAAAATGTTTTAAATAATCTGTATTTAATTAAAAATTTAATTGTATAATTTTATTATTGTATAATTGTTTAATTAAATAAATAAATTGTATTAATTGATGAATAATAAGATTAAAATGGATTAATCAAATTATGTTAAATTGTTTGATTAATTATAAGTTATTAATTAATTGATTAATCAACTAATTAATTAAATTATATTTAATTAATTATCAATTAAATTTAATTGTATGAATTAGTTAATTAATTAATTAATTAATTAATTAAAATTGATTTAATTAATTTGATAGAATCAAAATTGTGTTGTATTGACTTGAATTGAATGCATTTAATTGATTTGAATTGTATTCATTTGAATTCAATATATTTGGATTTAGTTGAATTGAATCGATGGATGTAGCTTCATTTACTACGACAATTGACATTTTGTAGGGTTGTTAAATTTGAAGGAGTATTAAACGTGCCTGGACTGTCTTGTAGATGGACTTTATTTGCAAGCAGTTGATGCACAGGAAATGTAACCAATTAGAGGTATAGTTGAATTTATTCGGTCAGCCGCATACAAGCTTGATGTGGCTTCATTCCCCACATTTATGGCAATTCATTCGGGACCCCCAGGACACAAGCCGCGTGTTGCCTAATACAACATCGTATTACGATTTCGCATTGTGATTTGCGGTCGGACACGTGTTTTGCCAATGAGGTTGTAGAGTCGGCTGGGCGTGTCCCTGGCGTGCATAGGATTGAACACATAGTCTAGACAGCCTGGACACGTGGCATCTGAATTATGGTCAACCGCTGGCATTCAAACCACTAAGCAACTAAACCCTGAACACATTAGAAGTCACGGGCAGGACATGGGGCAAATAGTCAAGAAATAGTTGATATGCAGAATGCGAGAAAGTGAGAGGAGGGAGGCTGGGAGTTTCAGAAGTAGTGGAGTAAGTAGGTCCTCATAGCAGAATAAGCTACACAACATTTGAAAACTTTTGAGAAGGATCATGACCGCTGCAATGCTGATATCTCTAGTCATGCGCACTCCAACTACGAGCCAAATGTTTGGGTGCAGAGTTTGCCGGTATCAGCAGCACAGATGGAGAGAGACAAACTAATGTACAATGAGACACGTGGAACCCAGGGGGGTCATCAGAGGCCTAAAGCATACATACTACATATCTAATATATATAAACCATGACATGCCATGCTATGGTGCACCATGCCATGCCATACCAATATACTATGCAGGTATGTACAAACCATACCATGCCATGCTACACCATGCCATACCACACCAATATACCTTTGTATCATGCATGTTGGTATAACCTATAACATGCCATGCTATGCTGCACCATGAGAGACCATACCAATATACCATGCTATGCCACACCATGTTATACGACAACATACTACCAAGTTACCATGCTTGCAGGTATAAACCATAACATGCCATGCTACGCTGCACCATGTCATACCATATCAATATACCATGCATGTAGGTACAAATCATACCATGCTATGCTACCCCATACCATATGACACCATTATGTGTGGTGTGATGTGGTGCGTTGTGGTGTGTTTTGGTGTGCTTTGGTGTGATTTGGTGTGTTTTGGTGCGTTTTGTTGTGTTGTGCTGTGTTGTGGTGAGTTGTGGTGTGGTGTGGTGATTTGTGTTGTGTGTTGTGTTGTGGCATGTCGTGTCGTGTCGTGTCATGTCGTGTGGTGAGGTAAGGTGTGGTGTGGTTTAGTGTGATGAGGTGTGGTGTGGTGTGGTGTGGTGTGGTGTGGCGTATCATGTCGTGTTGTTTTGTGTCGATTTGTGTCGTTTTATGTCGTGGTATGTTATGGTGTGGTACAGTGTATTGTGGTGTGGTGTGTGGTGTGGTGTAATGTGAGGTTTGGTGTGGTGTGGTGTGGTGAGGCGTGGTTTGGTTTGGTGTGATGTGGTGTGGTATGGTGTGGCGTGGCATATCATGTCGTGTAGTTTTGCGTCCATTTGTGTCGTTTTGTGTCATGGTATGGTATGGTGTGGTGCGGTGTGGTGTGTGGTGTAGCGTGGTGTCGTGTGGAGTGCGGTTTGGTGTGGTGTGGTGTGGAGTGTTGTGTTGTGTTGTGGTGTGTGTGGAGGTGGTGTGTGCTGGAGTGTGGTGTGGTGGTGGTGTGGTGTGCGTGAGGTTGTGGTGTGGTGTTGGTGGTATGGGGTTGTGGTGTGGTGTGGTGTGGGGTGGTGTGGTGTGGTGTCGGTGTGGTGTGGTGAGGCGTGGTGTTGTGGGCATGTGTGGTGTGGTTTTTTTTGTGTGGTGTGGTGTGGTGTGGTGTGGGTGTGGTGTGGTGTGGGGTGAGGTTGCGGTAAGGTGTGGTATAAGGTTGTGGTGGTGTGGTGTGGTGTGGTGGGTGAGGGTAGGTTGGTGTGGTCCTGTGGTGGGATTGTGGTGTGTGTGGTTGTGGGGGGGTGCTGGTAAGGTTCGTGTGGTGTGGCATGTGAGTGTGGTGTGAGAGGTGGGTGTGGTGTGGTGTGGTAAGGTGTGGAGTTGATGAGTGTGTGTGTGTGTGTGGTTAGTGTGGTGTGGTGTGGTGTGGTGTGGTGTGGTGTGGTTTGGATTGTGGTGTGGTGAGGCGTGGGGTGTGGAATCGATGTGGGTGGTGTGGATCGGTGTGGTTTTGTGGTGAGGTTGGTGGGGTGAGGTGTGGTGTGGTTGGTGTGGCGAGCGAGGGTGGTTGTGGTGTGTGTGGTGGGTTGAGGTGTGGTGTGGTGTGGTGTGGTTTGGTTGTGGTGTGGTTGTGCGTGAGGAGTGGTGTGATCGGGTGGTGTGGTGTGGTGAGGTGCGGTGTGGTGGGTGTGGTGTGGTGTGGTTTTTTTGTGGTGTGGCGTGGCGTATCAATGTCGTGTTGTTTTGTGCGGATTGTACGTTACGTCGTGGTATGGTATGTTGGTACGGTGGTATTGTGGTGTGGTGGTGTGTGGGGTAGTGTGGTGTGAGGGGTGGTGTGGTTTGGTTGGTGTGGGTGAGGCGTGGTTGTGGTTGAGGTGGGTTGATGTGTTGTGAGTGGTGTGGTATATGGTGTGGCGTTGGCGTATCATGTTGTGTGTTTTGAGTCCATTGTGTAGTTTTGTGTGTGTTTTATGGTATGGATGTGGTGCGGTTGTGTATGTGGGTGTGCGCGGGGTGTCGTGTGGGTAGGGTGGGTGTGGTGTGGAGTGGTGTGTGTGGTATGGTGTTGTTTGGTGTGTGTGGTGTGGTGTGTTTGGAGGTTGTGTTGTGTTGTGTTGTGTGGTGTGTGGTATGGGTGTGTGTGTGGGGTGGCTGGTGAGGTTGTGGTGTGAGTGTGGTGGTGTGGTGTGGTGTGTGGTGTGGTGTGGGTGTGGTGTGTGTATCATGTCGTGTTGTGTGTTGGGTGAGTATCATGTCGTGTTGTTTTGTGGGGATTTGTTGTCGTTTTGTGTGTCGTATGGTTATGTGTGGTGTGGTGTGGTGTGGTGAGGGTGTGTGGTGGGAGTGAGGTGAGGTTTGGTGTGGTGTGGTGTGGTGTGGTGTGGTTTGGTGTTGTGGTGTTGGTGTGGTGTGGGGTTGCGTGGTGTGTGTGAGGCGTGGCGTGGCCGTGGTGTGGTGTGAGTGTGGTGTGGCATGGTGTAGTGTGGTTTTGTTTTGTGGTTTGGGTGGTGTGGTGTGGTGAGACGTGTGTATGGTGCGGTACAGGGGGGTGTGTGTGTGGGTGTGTGGGTGTGGGTGGTGGTGTGTGGTGTGGTGTGGTGACGCTGGGTATTGTGCGTGCATGTGGTGTGGTGTGGGTTGGTGTGTTTGTGGTGTGTTGGTGCATTTGTGGTGTGGCGCGTTTGTGTCTGTTTGTGTTGTGTGTGTTGTGTGTGGTGGTGTGTGGATGTGGTCTGGTGTGGTGCCGGTGTGGTTGGTGTGGTGCGGTTGTGGTTGGTCGTGTTGGGTGTGCTGTTTTGGTGGTGTGTGCGTGTGGTGTTGTGTGTGTTGTGTGGTTTGTCTCCTGGTCGATGTTGTTTTTGTGGTGCGTCTCCCTTCGTGTTGTTTTGTGTGGCTTGTGTCCGTTTTTGTGTCGGTCCTATGGTATGGTGGGTGTGGTGTGTGGTGGTGTGGTGTGGGTGTGGTAGCGGTGCGGTAAGTGTGGTAAGGTGTGGTTGGTGTGGGTGTGTTGTGGTGGTGGTGTTGGTGTGGTGTTGTGGTGTGTGGTGTGGTCGGGGGGGTGTGTGTGAGGTGTGGTGGTGGTGTGTGTGCGAGGTGTGGTGGGTGTGGTGTTGGTAAGGTGTGGCGAGCGGTAGATGAGGTGTGGTGGGGTGGGTGGTGGTGTGTGGGTGGGTTGGTGTGGTTGTGGTGTGTGTGTGGGTTTGTGGGGTGTGGTGAGGCCGTGGTGTGGATCGGTGTGGTGTGGTTGTGGAGTCGGTGTGGTGTGGGTGAGTTGTGGTGTGTGTGTGATGTGTGGGGTGTGAGGTGTGTGTGTGTGTTGTGTGGCGTGCCGAGGTGTGTGTGGTGTCGTGTTGTGTGGCGTAGGTGAGGTGGTGGGTGGGTTGTGGTGTGGTGTGGTGTTGGTGTGGTTGGTGTGGCTGTTGTGTGGTTTGGTGTTGGTTGTGTGTTTGCGGCCGTGGTCTGGCTCGGTGTGGTGTGGTGGTGTTGCGGTGCTGCTGCACGGTGCGGTGTGGTGTGGTGTGGTTGGTGTGGTGTGGTCGTGGTGTGAGATGGTGGGTGGTGTGGTGTGTTTTGGTGTGGTTGGGCCGCTGTCCGTCTCCGTCGTGTTGTTTTGTGTCGATTGTGTCGTTATATGTCGTGTAGGTATTGTGTGGTACGGTGTATTGTGGTGATGGTGTTGGTTTGGTGTGGTGTTATTGTGGTGTGGTTTTGGTGTTGTGTGTAGGCGTGGTGTGGTTTGATGTGATGTGTGTGATAGTGGGTGTGGTATGGTGTGGCGTGGCGTATCATTTGGGTTGTTTTGCGTCCATTGGTGTCGCTTTTGTGTCGTGTAATGGTAATGGGTGTGTGGTAGCGGTGTGTGTGTGGTGTGGCGTTGTGTCTGTCGTGTCGTGTGGTGTGGTGGTGTGGAAGTGGTGGGGTGTGGTTGGTTTGGTGTGGTTGTGGTGTTGTGTGTGTGTGGAGTTGTTGGTTTTTTTGTGTTGTGTTTGTTTGTTTTTATGTTTGTGTTTTGGTTTTCTGTTTAGTTTTTTTTTTGTTTTTGGGTGTTTTTTTTTTGATTTTTTTATTTTTTTTGTTTTTTTTTTGTTGTTTCCTCCTTTCTTTTTTTTTTTTGGTGCGTATCATTTCGTGTTTGGTTTTGTGTGGATTTGTGTCGTTTTTGGGGTGTTGTGTCGTCGTATGGTATGGTGTGGTTTGTGTGGTGTGGTGAGGTGTGTGGGGTGTGTGGGTGTAGTTTGGTGAGGGGTTTGGTGTGTTGTGGTTTTGTGTGTGTTTGGTTTGGTGTGTTTTGTGTTTTTTTTTTTTTTTGCGTTTTTTTGTTGTCAGGCGTGTGCGATGTGCGTTTTTTTTGTTTTGTGTTTTTTTCAATTTTTTAGGTTGTTTTTTTTGTGTGTTTTTTTTTTTTTTTGTGGTGAAAACGTGGTAATGGGCGGTACAGTGTTGGTTTGGGTGTGGTGTTGTGTGGTTTGGTGTGGTGTGGTGTGGTGTTTTGTGTTGCGGCGTGGTATGGTGCGATTCATGTTGTGTGTTGTGTGTTTTGTTGGTGTGTTTGTTTTTTATTTTGTTTTTGTAGATTTTTTTTGTGTTGTTTTTTTCTTTTTGGTTTTTTTTTGTTTTTTTTTTTTTTTTAGTTTTTTGTTTTTTTTTTTTTTTTCTTTTTTGTTTTATTTTTTAGTTGTGTGTTTTTTTTTTTTGTTTTTTTGTTTGTTTTTTTTTTTTTTTTTTTTTCTTTTTTCTCCCTTTCGGTTTTTTTGTTTTTTTTCCTTCTCTTTTCTTTTTTTTTTTTTTTTCTTTTTTTCTTGTTGTTTTTCTTCCTCTTTTCGTTTTTTTTTTGTTTTTTTTTTTTTTTTTTTTTTTTTTTTTTTTTTTTTTTTCTATTTTTTTTTTTTTTTTTTTTTTTTTGTTTTTTTGTTTTTTTTGTTTTTTTTTGTTTTTTTTTTTTTTGCTTTTTTTTTTTTTATCTTTTTTTTTTTTGTTTTTTTTTCTAATTTTTTTTTTTTTTGTGTTATGAATGTTTTTGTTCCTTTTTTTTCTTTCTTCTTTGTTGTTTTTTTGTTTTTTTTTTATTTTTGTTTTTTTTTTTTTTTTTTTGTGTTTTTTTTTGTGGTTTTGGGTGTGTGTTTGAGGAGTGCGTGGTGTGTATCGGTGTGGTGGTGGTGTGGATCGTGTTTTGGTGGTGAGTGTGTTGTTGTTTGGTGAGGTTGGGTTTTTTAGGTGTTGTTTTGATGGTGTTTTGTGCTT
>JACBWV010000610.1:52534954-52769954 GCA_013435795.1 Chlamydomonas sp. ICE-L | reverse complement strand
TGTTGGTATAAACCATAACATGCAGTGCTATGCTGCACCAGGCCATACCATACTAATCTACCATTGTACCATGCATGTAGGTATAAACCATTCAATGTCATGCTATTCTGCACCATGCAGTACCATACCAAATTTACCATGCAGGTAGAGCAAGGGGTGGTAGCATGATCCTTCCCATGCTGTCTCAGCTGCATGCGAAGCAGGGAACCGCGCGCGCTTAATGAGGCGATGGGCGACTATCAGAGTTGAACTGAGGGGGGCATCAAGAATTACGAAGAATTGGTTCAAAGACAAGTCCTAGGCGCGTGTCGAAAGCTAATAATTGAGAAACTTCAACTGGATAAGCCTGCGAGAATGGGCGAGAAGGGAAAACGAGCGAAGAACGGGTCCCTGGCGATCCTAGGCCGCATGCCAGGGAGGGGTAACGTATGGCGCGGTGGCGTGGTCCATTTCGCCTCGGCAATACAAATGGGGGCGGCTTGGCCCATGCGAATGATGGTACCTCCATAGTTTGTAACTCGAAAGTCGCTGGTGCTTAATTCCAAGCTCCGCAAGTGTGTGAGCTGGAAATGTTATCGTTGCCCATGTAATCGTTCATCATTGTGCAAGCTCGCGAGGCTGGAAACATGAACATTACGTGATTTAGAAGTACACAGTACATATCCGTAGGCCCACCCCACGCACCCGTCCCACCCCACGCACGTCCCTGCGGCTGAGTTGTGGGTGAAGTCCGTGCTAATAATAGCTGAAGTGCCCCAGGGGAATGTTTCGTCCATTGTGATGCTTGCATGTTTCGCCTCGATTTTTTGACGACAATTCCATTCCCAAACCTATGTTTGCACACATGATTGGATGGTACGAATTTGAAATGATAACAAATGTTACCCAATAATTGTCGCTTTGGGCCCAAAAAGCACAAACCTTAGCTCCTTTTATTGAATTGCGATGCTCATATGTGTTCTCGTGAGAATATGTCCGGTATCAATAAGTCTTATAATTGTTATATGTTGTATAATGTTTCGTTTTTTTGTGATTACAAGTGAATCCTGAAAAAGTAGTTGGTGACGGACGGACGGACACACACACACACAGTTTTGACAGGCTAATCCCTCAATCAAAAAAAATTGTAATTTTTTTCATTCGGGTAAAACCTGGAGATTTTTTTCATTCGGGTAAGTTCAAGCCCAGCACCCACCTACTTGTTGAATTGTGGTCACATCAAATTGAATTGACACAACTACAATATCTCGTGTCCTAAAGTTTTTTTTCTAGCTTCATGGTTTAATGCCTCCTCGAGGAACAGCGTTTTACAGCTTCTTAGGGCTATAAGAGCCATATATTGGGGTTCTTTACTGCGGCAATTTGGGCCAAAAACGGAGTTTTAAGCTGCGATCGCTGTACCGTATGTAGCTGGGAAACAAATCCCTGCAGACCAGTGCTTCTCTTTCGGCTTTTTAGCAGCTCCCTTAGCCAGCCACGCTGCTTCACCCAAATGATTGAGCCGTTCTGGACAGCTGATTGTGTCAGCTTCAAGGTGCAATAGTGTGTGCACAAAGGTCAAGGTCAAGTTGCACTAGGGCGTGTTATTGTGGAGTCCACAAAGGCATGTATTCTATCTTGTTTTTTATTTGTTTTGTTTTTCTATTTTTTGTATTTTATCCTGTTTTCTATTTGTTTTGTTTTCTATCCTGTTTTTTATCTTTTTACTGCCGAAGATGGCGAGCAGCCAAATTGCTGGCTGAAGCTTTGTAACCAAGTTCAAGTTCAATCCTATTTCCTATTTTTCTGTGAATAGTTTATGGGGTTAGCCCTTTTCAGTAATGTACATTGATCTAGTGGTAGACCAAATCGCTTGGGGACGAAGAGTCGGGAGTTCGATGCCCCCTACGGTCTCGCTTACCATTGCAGGTCGTTGTCAACCGCGATTGTACCAGTTGAGGTTGAGGTTAGCTCTATACACGCATGACGCGTACGACGGGTTACCCTAATACCACGCCCCACCAGGCGTTATCATTACATTATCTGAGGTCCGATTGGCATGCTGACCAACGGAAGCCGAGGACAAATCACTCCGTGGTATCTGGCGCTACATGTATGTTACAGTCCAGGGGTAGCCACGTTGGCTACAGACAGTAAGAGACCATGTACGGTAAGCAAAACAATAAAATCACCCTCTCTTGTCTCAGCCGCACTGTCATACACAACTCATGTGATGGCATAACGAACTAAGAGTGTGGTGTAGTAGTGCTTATACTATCCATGTTTACTCCTCCTGAAGACGGTGACCAGCCTGGGGTGGGCAGGTAAAAAATATGAATACTGTCGAAGACGATATTGACGTGAAGACACTTGTTATAAGTGATGTTATATCACCTGTAACGGTATCAAGATGAGAAATTTGGGTGAGGGTGAATGTGTGGTGTAGTGTTGTGAGTGGCTGGCTGGTTGGCTGGCTGGTTTGCTGGAGGTGAGGTTGTTTGAGAGGGTCAAACAACCTTACCTCCAGTCAAGCAGCCAGCCAGCCACTATAAAAAAAATAAAAGATAAAACAAGGACAGCAAGACAGTACTGTAGCAGAATGCTGACATGAATTACTGCGGAAGCCAGCAATTAGGAGGGCTCAATCAAAGCAATAAAATCACCCTTCTTCCAAAACTAAAAAAAGTCAAGCCACACTTGTAGCGATTTGAAAAATTAAAACTACAGTATATTTCTGAGCTGATGAATACTCATATCCTAAAAACAAACTATAATCATTTACCTGCAAGCTTTTCTAGCATACTCTTATCTAACAGCCCGTTTCAGTGATACATATTGGTCTAGTGGTAGACCAAATCGCTTTGACGATGAAGGGTCGGGGGTTCGATTCCCCCTACGGCCACCCGTAGCGTTGCAAGTGGTGGTCAACCGCGATGGTAGCTTGTCCAGTTGAGGTGGTAGACCACTCTCTGCCCGCGTACGACGGGCTCCCTTAACACGCCCAACCAGGCGTTATCTTTTTTTTACTCTTATCTAACCAACTATTATACTCTTATCTTTTATATGAGCTTATCTAGCATACTTTGCATATTGCATAGTGCGCCTACTTTGCATATTGTAGGAGTGGCACCACCATTCGAACAGAATCCTCCGTGTCGCTGGTTTGTGTCGGGAGACCCACCTCCTGGGGTGAAAGTCCTTTCACAACTAAAAAAAAAAAAAAATCTTCTATCTGATGTGAGCTTAATAAACATTCTCTTAAACTCTTCTCTTTTATGTGGGCTTATCAAACATGCTCTTATACTCTTATCTCGTACATAGGCTTATCAAAGATAATCTTCCACTCTTTTCTTGTACATGGGCTTATCAAAGATAATCTTCCACTCTTATCTCGTACATGGGCTTATCAAAGATAATCTTCCACTCTTATCTCAAATGTGAGCTCAATTGACATTTTCTTCAACTCTTATCACTTATGTGCGCTTATCAAACACTATCTTGCCCAACTATCTAGCATATGTGTATGAATATGTGAGGCTGCATGAAAAACTAATAAGGTAGAAGGAAAGAATACGGCAATCAGTCAAAATAAAATCCTGCTCCCCTGTATAGGTAGCTACACTTTTATCCTGCTCCCCTGACTAGGTAGCTAGGTAGCTACACTTTTATCCTGCTCCCCTGTCTAGGTAGCTAGGTAGCTACACTTTTATGCAGCACTGTTGGTGGGCTTGGTAGCATGCTTGGTGGAATACGGCACTAGTAGAGCGATCACGTAGAACACATTTGCACTGTTTATCTTTTGGGCTACACATGGCTACAGCTTCCAGCCAGCTCCATTAGCCAGCCACTAGGTCAAACCCAAAGCTTGCAGCTGCATTGGAAGGCCTGCCATGTCAGCTTTTGTGCCCGCTAGCTGGCTTCAAGTCTGCCCCAAGGACAGGGAACGGGAGCTAACTGAAAGCTGCTACCCGTAGCACAAAAAATAAACAGTGTACACCTGCTGTGAAGCACTAGCCAGACGTAACGCAGCTAAACATGTCATCTTTTGCCGTCTATCAGTCGCGTTGCCTACATATATATGCTTTGCCGTCATATTTTGCCATCTATCTGTCGCGGTAGCTATATCTAAGCCAGGCTGAAGCACTGGCAGAGCTGCTCAAAAGGTTGTGCATGAAGCTTGGTGGTTGGCCCCAGTGCAAGCAAATGGGCTGGCCCCCTCGACCTCACGCCTCGTAATAAGGAGTACCATTAATTTGTTGCGTATGTAGCCAAAGATAGACTGAGCTCATGCTGGCATTTCACATGCCTTTCGCACTGTACTGCCTACATCCTCGTGCTGATATGTCATACGCCTTTCGCACAGTACTGCCTACATCCTCGTGCTGATATGTCATACGCCTTTCGCACCGTAGTGCCTAGATCCAGCTCATGATGACATGCCACATGCACTCCTCTGCACAGTGGGCCCCAGGCCCCCGTCGATATTCTCAACACCTATGCAGAAGAAGAGCAGGGGGAGTGGAGTCCCTGACGATGAGGAAGACTTCTTCCACACCACCTCCTCCACTATCACCACCAGCATCTGCACAGCACGAACTCCGGGCCCCCGTCATTAACGATGTGTTGGGGTTCAGTTCACCAGTGCTTGCTTTGGATACAGTCCTTCCCAATAATGAGGTTGGGCAAGCCTATTCAGCCTATTTGGCTAGTCTAGTAAAGGCACTCACACATGCCTCTCGCGCTGTCCTGCCGATATCCTTATGCTGACATGCCACACGTCTCTCACACTGTAGTGCCTACATCCTCAGGCTGACATGCCACACGTCTCTCACACCGTAGTGCCTACATCCTCAGGCTGACATGTGACATGTCTCTCACACCTCATGCTGATGTATCACACCCTGCACCACGCACCGCAGTGCCTACATCCTCATGCTGTCATGTCACACCCTGCCCCGCACACCGTAGTGCCTACATCCTCCCCAAACACTGCACGCATGATGTTGCCACGCTCAAGCATGTTCAGCACCACCACTGGAATGTCGTTCTCCTTGCACAGGGTGATGGCCGTCTCTGCGTACATTGGGTGGGTGGGTGGGTGGGTGGGTGGGTGGGTGGGTAGGGGGGTAGGTCAGTGTTTCTGATATGTATTTGTATGGTGTGTGTGGGCGGGTAGGTATGTGCATCTGATAAGTGTTTGTGTGATGTGTGTGTAGGTAAGTGCTTCTGATATGTGTGTGGGTGGGGTGGGGGGTAGGTATCTACTTCTAATATGTGTGTGTGTGGGGTGGGGTGGGGTGGGGGGTAGGTATGTACTTCTGATATGTGTGTGTGTGGGGTGGGGTGGGGTGGGGGGGTAGGTATGTACTTCTGATATGTGTGTGTGTGGGGTGGGGGTGGGGGTGGGGGGGTATGTACTTCTGATATGTATGTGTGTGTGTGCAGGTAAGTGCTTCTGATATGTGTGTGTCTGGGGTGGGGAGTTGGGAGATGGTGTTGGTGTGGGGCATGGCGATTTGGGTTTGCTGCAGGAGTTGAGGATTTGAGGGTACGAGTCGAGAAAAAGTAGCAAGAAAGTAGAATGAGAACACATACTAAAAACACAAAATAAAACATAACAAGAACACAAAATAAAACATAACAAGAACACATCGTAAGAACAGTGGAATGCTGTTCTCCTTCAACAGGGTGATCCGTCTCTTCCCCCCCCCCCCCCCCCCCCCCCCCCCCGACACACGTTTAGATGACCAAACAACTGGAAGACAGGACAAGGTAACAGAAACAGACAGGGTGCAAATGCATAGGATGCAAGTATACTAAGATTGCAACCCAAGAGATGCTCGGGTGAGACTAGACTAGCAGTGGTCCTACCCACTGTAGGGTACCAGCTCACTAGATACCCCTTTACATACATACAACTTCAGCAAGCCACACCAAATCCACCACAAACCTGCAACACACCCGCTAAAAACCCACCACAAACCTGCAACACACCCGCTATAAAGCCACCACAAACCCACCACAAACCTGCAACACACCCGCTAAAAACCCACCACAAACCTGCAACACACCCGCTATAAAGCCACCACAAACCCACCACAAACCTGCAACACACCCGCTATAAAGCCACCACAAACCCAGCACAAACCTGCAACACACCCGCTGTAAAGCCACCACAAACCCACCACAAACCTGCAACACACCCGCTATAAAGCCACCACAAACCCACCACAAACCTGCAACACACCCGCTATAAAGCCACCACAAACCCACCACAAACCTGCAACACACCCGATATAAAGCCACCACAAACCCACCACAAACCTGCAACACACCCGCTATAAAGCCACCACAAACCCACCACAAACCTGCAACACACCCGCTATAAAGCCACCACAAACCCACCACAAACCTGCAACACACCCGCTATAAAGCCACCACAAACCTGCAACACACCCGCTAAAAACCCACCACAAACCCACCACAAACCTGCAACACACCCGCTATAAACCCACCACAAACCTGCAACACACCCGCTATAAAGCCACCACAAACCCACCACAAACCTGCAACACACCCGCTAAAAAGCCACAACAAACCCACCACAACCCCCCAAAATACATACACAAAAAGGAGAGGAAGAAGGAAGGAGAAAACGAATGAGTAAGAAGAAGAAATAATAAGAAGGAATAATATGAAGGAATAATAAGAAGGAATACAAATCAGAAGATGGGATAGGGACAAAAATAAAACGAAGACTAACAGCAACTCGAAATAAGAAGAAGTAATGAGAAGAGAAAAAGAGAAGAAATAATGTGAAGAAGTAATGAGAGGAAGTAATGAGAGGAAGGAATAAGAAGAAGAAAATACAAATTAGAATATGGGATAGTAGCAATAACAGCAACCCACCATCCATCACTTGCAAGCTATCAGTGGTGCATTGGCGGTACGACAACTTGTTGTACTTCTTCGCTAAAGGATTCTTGAATGGATCACTGTCAAAGATGCCATCCACCTGAGAGGAGGCGAAGTTGTCAACATTTAAGTGAAGGTGTAGGTGTAGTGTGAGGATGTAAGTAGGTGAATGTGTGAGTTTGTGTAGGTGTAATGTGAGGGTGTGAGTAGGTGAAAGTGTAAGTTTGTGTAGGTGTAAGTAGGTGGACGTTTAATGTGAAGGTATCACATTTAGGTGAAGGTGTAAGTAGGTGTAGGTGTAGTGTGAAGGTATAAATAGGTAAAGGTATAACATTTAGGTGCAGGTGTAAGTTGGTGTAGGTATAGTGTGAAGGCATAAATAGGTGAAGGTATAACATGTAGGTGAATGTGTAAGTTGGTGCAGGTGTAGTGTACTGTGTCAGTAGGTGAGGGTGTAGTGTTAGGTGTACGTAGGTCTAGGTGTAAGTAGGTGACGGTATAACATGTAGGTGCAGGTGTAAGTAGGTGTACTGTGTCAGTGGGTGACGGTATAACATTTAGGTGAAGGTGCAGGTCAAGGGTTGGTTCTAGGTTCACATTTAGCTAACGGTTTAGGGTTAAGGCAAAGGTTAGGGTCCACGTTTTGGCTAGGAAATCATACGACAGCATACAGGTACATTTAATGAACACCTCAGCATTGATTTATGCAGCCCTCAATGCTGCCGCTGTGCGTGTCTTCCGTATACAACTAAAATATCGCCAGGAGCTTGCGTTAAATATGCAACTAGAATATGCTACTTTTACTATATGCCACTAAAATGTACCACTTATAATCAATATGCAATTCAAGGATACCGCTTACAGCAAAAATGCAACTAAATATGCAATTAAATATGCAATTAAAGGATACCGCTTACAGCAAAAATGCAACTAAAATACACCACTAATGATAAATGTGCAACTAAAATATACCCCTAATAATAAATATGCAACTTAAACATAGTAAATATGCAACTTTAACATAATTAATATACAATTAAATGATACCACTAATCCCCAGACGCGCACCTTGGTACATTTAATGAACACCTCAGCATTGATTTCCGAAACCCAAACACAAACCCACTGCAAATGCATTAACTATGATGATGATGATGATGATGATGATGATGATGATTATGATTATGATGATTATGATGATGATGGTGATGATGATGATGATGATGATGATGATGATGATGATGATGACGACGCTAATGATGATGACATTTTTCCTGGTGTCCTACTGGACTCCAAATGCAATATAGAAACCAAATGACAGCCTACCTTAGTACATTTAATGAACACCTCCGCATTGATTTCAGCAGCCCTCAATGCTGCCGCTGTGTCGGTGGTGAAAAAAGGATTTCCGGTTCCCGCCCCAAAGATAACCACACGCCCTGCATTAAGATGCGCCACAGCCCTTCGTCGGATGTAGGGCTCAGCTACCTCGCGCATCTCAATGGCGGTCTGAACACGGGTTGGCACGTCCAGGTGCTCCAGAGCAGCCTGTGGGGGGTACCGGGGGCACAGTGGGTGCTTGCGTTGCGTTGGGTTGGGTGGGGGTCTTGGGTTGGGTTGGGTTGGGTCGGGTGGGGGTGCTTGCTCTGGGTTGGGTTGGTTTGGTTTGGTTTGGGTGGGGGTGCTTGCGCTGGGTTGGGTTGGGTTGGGTATAGTTGGGTGGGGGTGCTTGCGCTGGGTTGGGTGGGACACTTAATCTACCTTTCACTGTTGGCACGCCCAGGTGCTTGAACGCTGCCTGTGTGGAGTAATGGGGGTAATGTGTGGTTGCATTGGGTTGGGTGGGGGTCTTGGATTCATAATTAATGTTTCCTTGTTGGCACGTCCAGGTGCTCCAACGCAGCCTGTGTGGGGTACCGGGGGCACAGTGGGTGCTTGCGTTGGGTTGGGTTGGGTGGGGGTCTTGGACACTGAATCTATGTTACATTGTTGGTGCATCCAGGTGCTCGAATGCTGCCTGTGTGGAGTTACGGGGGTAATGGATGTAGAGCTCAGCTACCTTGCACATCTCAATGGCGGTCTGGACGCGGGTTGACACGTCCAGGTGCTCCAGCGCAGCCTGTGTGGAGTTATGGGGGTAGTGTGTGGTTGCGTTGGGTTGGGTTGGGGGTTTTAACATGAACCTGACATACACTAAATTTACGTTTCATTGTTGGTATGCCCAGGTGCTCCAACACTGCCGGTGTGGATTTATAGGGGTAGATTGTTTTTGTAAATGAGGTGGGGGAGTTTTTAGGCACTGTTTTATATTTTAGTGTTCGCAGCCACAGGTGCTCCAAATCAGCCTGTGCGATGTAACAGGGGCACTGTGTCTGTGTCTGTACGTGCCTGTTGTTTACTGGTTTTTGTACAGCTGTTAAAACTGGTGTAGATAATACATCATTGTTTTTTGTTATTTAGATCATGTTTTAGTTGATGTAATTGTTCTTTTAGTTAATTAAACTCGACAAGAGCCGAAATCCTTTATGTCCCCAATGGGGAACAAAAGTGTGGAGCAGGGCAGTACATGACCCACTTTGCGTAGAATCGAATTCTAAGTAGCTCACAATCCACGCAAATTGGGTCGTGTACTGCACTGCTCCACACTTTTGTTCCCCCATGGAGACATTTAAGATTTCAGCTCCAGACGAGATAAATTAACTAAAATAACGATTATAACAACTAAAACATCTGAGAAAACCCAACCCTGATTATATGTATTTGTTGATATGATTGGGTTGAGGAACTCATGGGTTAAAAACATATTTCGTTGGACTGGAGAAACTGAGTCGCCTGATCGTGTACAACAACCTAGCAAAGACAGGTTGTCATACAAGATCGGATGACTCAGCTTCATCAACCGCATGAGACGAGAACAGTAAGTGAAGCCGTATCAGCGTACGTGGGCTTACGGCAGCTTATTTCCTGCCCCCCACCCCATCCCCTGCGTTCCACGAAATAAAAATAAATAACAACACGTTCCACTGATTAGTACATTCCACTCAATGTAACAACACGTTCCAATTCATGTTTCCCACAGCACCTGGGAAAACCCAACCCTGAGTATTTATTTGTTGAACTGATGGGGTTGAGGAACTCACTAATGAACAACATCTTTCCCTGGACTGGAGAAAGTGAGTCGCCTGATCGTGTACAACAACCTAGCATAGACAGGCTGTCATACAAGATCGGATGACTCAGCTTCATCAACCGCATGATATGAGATGAGAACAGGAAGTTAAGCTGTATAAGCGTACGTGGGCTTATGGCAGCTTATCTTCCGCCCCCCACCCCCCCACCCCTGCGTTCCACAGAATAATAATAAAAATAAATAAAAACACGTTCCACTGAATAATACATTCCAATTAATAATATATAAAAACACGTTCCAATTCATGTTTTACACAACATCTGGGAAAACTCAACCCTGAGTTTATATTTGTTGAACTGGTGGGGGGGTGAGCTGGGGTTGACGAACTTATTTGTGAAAAACATATTTCGCTGGAGTGGAGAAACTGAGTTTCTCGATCTTGTTCGACAACCTAGCTAAGACAGGTTGTCAAACAAGATTAAATGACTCAGCTTCATCAACCGCATGAGATGAGATGAGGACATAAACTGAAGCCTCTTCATACTAAGTTATTCCTTAACTGGATGCTACCTGATAATTGGCACGGTGGTGCTATTTCTGGCGGTGTGGTGGTAGTGGTGGTGGTGGTGGTGGTTTGGTGCTGGTGGTGGTGGCGAGGTGTTGTGCAAAATCCGTCTGTTCCAAGGGCCAATTTTAGACACGCACGCAGATTATTGAACTCCTCGTTGCTAAAGTTGATATATAAGTTGTCTTACTTGCTGCAGTTAGTTTGATAGTTGTTATAGTCGACATATTAGTTGTTGCAATTCAAATATTAGTTGCTTGACTCAGTTTCCCTGCTGTTTCGTTATTTTACTTGTTGTACGTGATATAGTTGATTCAATTAAATTAGCTGTTTCTCCACACCTGTAGCTGCAGAGAGTTCATGACAGTAGCCAGCATGCCTACGTAGTCTGCTGTTGCCCTCTCCAGCCCCTTGTGTGCTGCTGTTGCTCCGCGGAAGTAGTTCCCCCCTCCCACCACCACCGCAACCTTTACACCTGCACGTGCCACCTCAGCCACCTCGGCGGCAATCCAGTTCATAATATCAGGGTCCACGCCAAAACCCCGTGGGCCAGACAACGCCTCCCCGCTCAGCTTCAGCATGATGGTCTTGTACATTAGGACTCTGCCCTCTGGAAGTGGGGCAACGCTAGGGGTGGTGGTGCTATCTCCCATGTCAGCCACCTCCTCTTCCTCCTCGTCCTGACCTGGGCTTCTCAAATCTTCCAGCACGTGCCGCACCTCCATCGATGTGGCCAGATTAGCCTTCAGGTCGGCGTTCATAAATTCGGTGAACTCCTCTGCGTGATGGGGGCTGATGGGCTCATTCACTCGCACAACGGGCAGGTTGCGTGGGCTGGGCCTAGCAGGAGTGCAAGGGGATCGGCAAGAACGAGGCACGCTGCATGGGGTACTGGAAAGCGCGCGCTTCGACGCGAATGAGTTCCTGCGTTGGATGGGGATGAAAAAATGCTCGTTTAGTCGTTCGTGCGCTTAACCATGCGACAGTTCAATCGGTCATGAGAATGTGGGCCTCCGTATTCCAGTCATGGGTTCGAATCCGCTTAGTGCGCTTTCCATGGGTATCGCAAGGTGGTGCATCCAACCATTTGAAGACGGTGGGCAGCTTAGAGTTGGCTGAAAACCCATGCAAAAATTCGCTTCAATTCACGCGAACGTGGATGGCAGGCCAATAAAGAGCCGAGACCAGCCGTTCCAATTCGCAGCGCCCGAGAGGCAATGAAAAACGAATTCGGATAAAAACCTGCAAGATGCTCTGAGCTTCTGGCAGGGCAATTAGCTCACATTTGTTTAGAGAGGTTTGTAGCAGAGCGAAAACGACGTGCGGTAGACGCAATAACACTGGGAAAAGTGAAAGGAAAGGATGGTATGGTAGCGAAGGATGCCTGGCCGCCGATAAGATTGCCAACGGCGTCGTCTCGAACAAGTTACTCCTCCAACGGCTGGCTGTCCCCATCGTTAAATGATGGCGTGGCCCGGCGTGGCCACCCAGTCTCGGCAAACCCCACCGGGCAAACCCCACCGATTTTCGGTGGGCAAATCCCGGTCGGGTGGGCAAACCCCTCCCGATTTTCGGCCCTCAATTTTCCAGGGCGAACAAAATTCTGAGCCGCATGCGAAACTTGTCAGTACGCCAGGTAGCAGGATTATAGCAACAGGATTAGAGCTTGTAACTCCCATTCGCCATCCCATCTGAATGGGGTGGCCGATCGGAACCGCAGGAGCTCGCTGGCAAAATTCGCCCTCAATTTGAGGCCTTGGTGAGTTGGCAATTGAAGAACTCAGTCCGCGAGCTTGATTGAACTCGCTGAGCAACAGTTTGGCTATCTGTTAAGCGCATGGACTTCCCAACGTCACGTAGCAATAATTCATCCTGATAAATCATCTCGAGCATCAGCACCGCGGGCTAGAGACATGTTTTCCCAGGACCCCTTTTCGTCATTTCGCCGGTATCTTTTCGCCCAATACGTTTTGTTGAGATTTGGTCATTCGACCGTGGGGACAGCCACCTGCCAGCTCACTCGCCGGATGTGATCAGGTGCGTTGTGACCTCATCCTGTGACAACAATGACCACAAAAAGCTCCAGACGCTTCAAACGCTATGCCTTTAAAGCGTGAGGAGAGTGACAGAGGGCTGCCCGACTGCCCCCCCCCCCCCCCCCCCCCACGCCCACCCCTCCCACCCACCCATTAAATAGAAACACATTTTTATTTTTTTTGGGGGGGGGGGGGGGGGGGGGGGGGATACTTATTCCACGAGATCCTAAGTGGTGCCAATGGACTGCCCTTGCTAAGCCTACTTACGGGTGGTCTCAGAATTTCAGTGGTGTCCCCTTGCTAAGCCTACTTATTGGTGGTGGTGTGCCCTTGCGTGTGGTGGTGGTGGTTCAGTGGTGTGCCCTTGCTAAGCCTACTTATTGGTGGTGGTGAATTTCAGTGGACTGCCCTTGCTAAGCCTACTTATGGGTGGTCTCAGAATTTCAGTGGTGTGGGGTACTGGGGTGGGGCCTGTGTGGGGGCTGGGCTGGGCTGGGGGGGTGGGTGGGGTTGGGGGGCGGGGTGTGGGGGCTGGGCTGGGCTGGGGCAAGTTTTTGGGAGGTGGGGTGAGGTGGGGGCTGTGGGTGGGTGGGGGCTGGGCTGGGCTGGGCTGGGCTGGGTGGGTGGGAGGGGTGGAGTGGGGTCTGTGGGTGGGTGGATGTGTGGTGTGGATACTTATTGCACGAGGTCCAAGGTGGTGCCAAAAAGCTGCCCTTACCATGGCCTAGCCATGGGTGGTCTCATAATTTCATTTGAAGACCTAAGTAAAAAGTTAGCAAAAAAAAGGGTTCTTGCAAGGATAGAAAACGACGATCAAATCATAACGACATTCTAGTTTTAAATGGTGTGAGAAAGTACACTTGTCAAAGGTGTCCTTTAAATAAACCAAAGATCGACCCGGATATGATACTGTATCTCTTAGTGCTACTTGGAAATTGAGGCTACCTGAAGCTGAACGGCACCTCACCAGCAATATATTCCAGGGCATCTTTGACGTCTTTTGTAGTGAGCGTGAGTTCCTTAGGGAGTGGGAACCATTGTGCAGTAGTAAGCCAGTGACCCACCATATTTTTCAAAAGCGTCATATAAACAATACATTCCCTAAGACCCAAACATCGTTCGGGGCGATAATTAGTGATGCCTCTTGTTCTTTCTGGGGGCCAGTTAAGTGTTGTTATAGTACAACGTTAACGTCGTACCTAGAGTGGCCTTGTGCGCCCCGGTCTGAGTCCTCACTGGTCTCTGCACCACCAGCCTAGCAGGGGCGACGCCCCCGGCTGTGGCGCCGCTGCTACCGCACCATGTATGGCAGTACTAGTTGTACTGCCTTGCCATCTCTCCTAGAATTCAGCAGGTCCTTCCTGCTGCCATCTTTATAATTCTCATGTAAGAGTAATAACCACCAGAGTCCCTGCAGTCTCTGCATATTACTAAAAGTGTTGTTTGAGGGTAAAATCTAAGTGCGGAGATCAACACTAACTACTCGAGCCCACATCTGTGTCAATTTATGCGTTTTTCCATTGCAACAGACGCTCCTAAATTTGCGTTTGAGACGTAACGTAACGCAACGTAACGTTTATATAAACAACAAAAGGCGACTATAGGAGCCAGTTGGCGAGTTCTGCGACGTAGATGGAAGTTAGCTGCCTCTCTCCTACCCTCGTTTGTTAACCCTAGCTATACTTCCGCATTTTCAATTTCCCCAATTTTTTAGATGACTTGGATTTGCAGCAATGCAGTTAGCAGATTGGCGAGCAGTGCTTGAGCAGCGTAGATAAATGGATAGTGAGCCGCCACCCCCAGGGGAGGATGAGGCGCCCTCGCAACTTAGCCAGCCTGTTGCCGCGGCTTTGCAGCCACATCCATATGCGCTAGGCAACCCAGCTGCCGGGGATTATCAGCATCATGCAGCGGCACCAGGCTTCGGCTCGTATGACTACTCCGCTTACTTGTATGGTTCATCGTATGCGTATGGTGAGCTTGCTGCCGTTCATTTATCACCTCGCTTGGTGCCAATGCCTATTTGTTTTCTTGTCCAGGGCCAATCGAACGCCAGATATCGAACTTCCGCTTCCTGAGGGAATTCGGAGTTCGCCCCAACCCTTTCCTCCCGCCGGATGATCGTCATGCCCGGGATCTAACCACGCCACTTTCCTGGCCATCCCTATGTCTTTTTGCTTTAGGCTGAGATCGCGCCCAAGAGCACATCCATGCACCTCCTGGCTCTCTTGGTCAGTCGTACCTAGTCTTCTCGATCTTTCCTTGTATCTTTTGCATGCCTCTGACTCCATGTCCCCTGCAGGCCATGATCCCAACATGTACTCCCAGATGCAGCATCAGTGCCCTGGCCACGCTGCTGAGGATCCAGCACCTAGGACCATGCCTGCAGCAAAAACAGCAGCAGGACCAACATCAGCAGCTGAGGTAAAAGCACCTGCAGCCTCGCCCCCTCCCCCTCCCACACTTCCCGAGGCAAGAGCAGGCCCGGATTCAGCCAAGGATGGAACCCTGGAACCCCCTGGGGCTGTCAATCTACAGCCCAATGAGTTCCAGAGGCAATTAATGGGCCTTGCGGACAAGAAGTCTGAGGTTGGCGAGCAGAAGCAAAGCCGCAAAGCAATGAAGCCCCTCCTTAAGGGCGCTCGGATCTTTGTCCCATTGCCAAAGGAGGCTGCTGCTGCCGCCGCCGCTGCTGCCGCTGCTAAAGCTGAAGCTGCAGCAAGCAAGGCTGCCAAGCCCCGGGCAGCAGCAGTGGGCAGCCTCCCCACAACCTCGGGAAATCCTACCCCTGAGGCTTCCAAATCAACGCTCAAAGCGTTCAGCATGGACAGCCCTCCACGCAAAAAGAAGGCTGATGAGGATGGCAAACAAGATGCTTTAAAAGCAGCAGATACTTTGAAAGCAGTAGATGCTTTGAAAGCAGCAGCGCAAGCAGGCAGAGGCAGGGGGAGTAGGAGCCGGAGTAGAGGCTCAAGGTCAGAAAGCATATTTGTTTTTGCCTTTTATCAGTCCCCACCACCTACTACCCACTACCCGTTCACTACCCCCCCACTATCCACCCCCAGCCCCCACTATCACCCCCATGTCAGCCCGGAGTAAAATTGTTTTTAAGAGCAATCAATCAAGGTCTATCTAGGCGCATAACTACACATGCACATGGTACTGGATCTTGGAGATGCTCACAAGACCTGACCAGGTTGTGGCCCACAATCCCGCACGCATGGTGTTAACGTGACGTTGCTCGATCACAATACAAATAAGATGTTTCTGTACCCATCACCACATTTTTTTTGAACTATTATTTATTTTCCTAACTGCAAGGGATCAATGAATCGGGCTGACTGTTATTGCAAAGGGTAGACTATTTAAGCCAAGCAAGACTAAAAAAAAATGCAGACTCTGCATGCAAAAAAATGCAGACCCTGCATGCAAAAATGCAGACTCTGCATGGAAAAAAAATGCAGACTCTACAATTTTGTATCGGAGAGTATCAGAGAGTCAGAGCTAGAGCCAGGGCCAGAGCCAGAGCCAAACCAATATTTCTGATGTTTTTAAAACCGCAACAATATGATTTATTTCAGTGCAGGATGAAGCACATATGAGTAGAGATGTCAATATCATACTGGTCTTCAAGATAATCCGGCGATATATCGTCGTTATATCATATGATCTATCCAAACAATATTATACTTGACAGCCCTACGTATGAGTCAGGTGCGTATGGCCATGGAAGCTGTTGTTTTGTACAAGAGGCACATTGTGTTGTGAAATGTACTTCATTTTCAGGCAGGCAACATTCACTTTTTACTCTTCCTCAGCCCTGAGCGAGTTTGGTCTGCAGAAAAAAATGTAAATTAATTTTCAACCCTCGGATGGAAGTAAATTTCCACCCTTATGTATCCTTCATACTTCTACTGTCCTCATTTTTGAACTTGCATACATTTCAAATTTCAATTTTCATTTCAAATCTTTACTTGCCCATTCTCATGCAGATCTGCAAGTCCTGCAAGGAAGGGCCAGATGCTGAGTCGCCACTCCCCAGGCCGACGTGGAAGTCCGTACAGGAGGGCTTCGCCCAGTGCAAAATGGTCTCCAAGTGCAAGGTGGTCTCGGAGCCCGCCTCGTCGCAATGGTCCACCCCGCAGCCCGTACCGCAGCCCATACCGTAGGAGAAGCCCATCCGTTAGTCCAGGTACTTGAACTTGGTTACATAGCTTCAGCCAGAAATTTGGCTGCTCCCTGTCTAAGACAGGATTTTTTAACCAGGAAAAACGATGTGCAAACAAATCAATATTATCTTCTTTTCATTTTTTCTTTTTTTCTTTTCATCATTGTACGCAACTGTACATGTCAACTGTCTAGTTCCTGTGTCTGTCTCGCAATCTCTGCCCCCCCCCCTCCAAATCTGGTGAACGGTGTAACACAGGGTGTACCCCCTGTTGTTGGACCATACATGATGCGAGTGCCTTCTGGAAATCTTGCAAAATGTCATGAAGGCACTCTCTATCTGGTTAACGGTGTTACACAGGGCGTTACACACAACACAACACAGTGTGTTCCACACCTGTGCTACACGGTTCACTTCAGTTGTACAGGGGGGTAGGTAGAGATAGCGAGACAGACACAGTAACTAGGCAAGTTGCGGCCCAGCCGCACAGTAAACTTGAACACCGAAGTCAACATGAGGAATTTGTCATCTAGTGAAGCCTATGGTAGAGAAAGTGCTGTAAGCCATCTCTCTCTCTCTCTCTCTCTCTCTCTCTCTCTCTCTTTCTCTCTCTCCCTCCTGTATCTTCCCCTCTTTCTATACTCCTCTCTCCCCCCTCTCCCCCCTCTTTTCCTCCCCCACTCACTTTCATACCTGCTGACTTCGTTGCTCACATGTGCTCGACGTGTTGCCCCAGGTCGTGGACGACCCGCCTACAGGGGGGCAGGCCGTGGGCGCTCCTCCTCCAGAAGCCCTGCAAGATGGGGCAAGGCAAGCCGGAGTCCTCGCACTCCGCCTCGCTGGAGGCCGCGGGCTGCAGGTAAAAGCCCTGCTTCTTGGAAGCGTGGGAAAGCCAACAGCCCCAGTCGCAGCCGCAGCCGTAGCCGCAGCCCCCCTGCCCAGTGGAGGCGTGGGGGGAAAGCAAGCAGCCTTTCCCGCAGCCCGCCACCCAGGAGAAGACCAGCCAGGGGTTCTAGCCCCAGCCCCAGCCTGAGTCCTGGGCTGAGGAGGAGAGGCAAGTGGGGGGACCGTAGCCATAGCCGCAGCGGGAGCCGTAGCCCCCGGCCTATTCCCAGGCGCCAAGGGAGGGGAATGAGTGCCAGCCCTAGCCCAGCGCGCAAGCGTAGGGGCAATGGGAGGGAGTCTAGCCCAAGCTTTTCCCCCAGCCCTGGCCCGGGGCTTAGGCGGCGCGCAAGGGGAGCAGGTGGGAGTCTCAGCCGTAGCCCTGTACCTTTACGCAGAGGTGGTCGTGGCAGCCGCAGTAGTAGTCCAGGACCCCTCAGAAAAGGTGGTCGTGGTAGTCCAAGCCGGAGCCCAAGGCCTAAACAGAGAGGTGGTCGTGGTAGTCCTAGCCACAGCCCTGAACCTTTACGAAGAGGTGGTCGCGGCAGCCGCAGCAGGAGTCCACAACCCCTCAGAAAAGGCGGCCGAGTGAGTCCTGGTCCCAGCCCAAGACCTGTACAGAGAGGAGGTCATGGTAGTCCTAGCACCAGTCCACGACCCCTTAGAAAAGGTGGGCGTAGTAGTCCAAGCCCTAGCCCAAAGCCTGTACGAAGAGGTGGTCGAGGCAGTCCTAGTTCCAGCCCTGTACCCTTACCAAGAGGTGGTCGTCGCAGTCGCAGCAGCAGTCCACAACCCCTCAGAAAAGGCGGCCGTGGTAGTCCAAGCCCTAGCCCAAGGCTTGTGCGAAGAGGTGGTCGAGGCAGCCCTAGCCACAGTCCTGTACCTATACGAAAAGGTGGTCGAGGCAGCCCTAGCAACAGTCCACGGCCCCTCAGAAAAGGTGGGCGTGGTAGTCCTAGCCCCAGCCCAAGGCCTGTACATAGAGGTGGTCGTAGCAGTCCTAGTTCCAGCCCTGTACCCTTACCAAGAGGTGGTCGTCGCAGTCGCAGCAGCAGTCCACAACCCCTCAGAGGAGGCCGTCGTGGTAGCCCTAGCCACAGCCCAGTACCTATTCGAAGAGGTGGTCGTAGTAGCCCTAGCAGCAGTCCACGACCCCTCAGAACAGGTGGACGTGGGAGTCCTGGCCCCAGCCCAAGACCCATACAAAGAGGTGGACGGAGTAGCCTGAGTAAAAGCCCTCCCCCTCGAGGCAACGGTGCAGGCAAAATCATTAGCTCAAGCCCTAGGCTGAAGAGCAGGGGTAGTCTGTCAAGTCGCAGCCTGAGCCCAGAGGTTCGAAAACACAGTGGCGTTGAGGGCAGGAAGGGTGGTAGCAGGTCGATGAGTAGGAGTCCCGAGGCTGGTAAGGGGCAAGCGAGAAGGGTCAGCACCAGCAAAGGGTCAGCACCAGCACCAGGCTCAGCGCCAACACCAGCACCAGGCTCAGCGCCAGCGCCAGCACCAGCACCAGGGTCAGCACCAGCACCACCAGTTTCCGGCTGGACTGCAGCAGCGATTGGTGGAAAGGATTCTGAGCCTTGCCCACCCACACAAAAAGGCAAAGGACAGCTAGGGCTGGCTGCTGGGTGGGTGATGAGCCTGGCTCACCCACTCAACAACCCTAGGACAGCTAGGGCTGACATCAAGCGCTCAAAGCCTGTTGCAGACACCAAGCAGACCTTCACTGTCCCCCCAGCCCCCTCGGCCGTTGAGGATGGGGAGGCAATGGGGGAAGAGAAAGTTCTAGAAGGTTCCAGAGCCCCAGGTGGCAGCAGACAGCTGGGCGTGGGAGCTCCGGGGCCCTCAGTGGCCGATGATGGGGATGCCATGGGAGAAGAGAAGGTTCTAAAAGGTTCCGGTGCCCCAGGTGGCAGCATACAGCTGGACGCGAAAGATGCAGGTCCCTCAGGGCGAGATCGTCCTGGAGAGGGGTCAGCTTCCGCCAGGGTCAAGGGCAGTGGGCTGGGGGGGCTTAGGCCAGTGGCAGCAGATCTTGGTGATGAGGTACGAGATCGCCCAGGAGGGGGGTCAGCTTCCGCCAGGGTCAAGGGCAGTGGGCTGGGGGGGCTTAGGCCGGTGCCAGCAGATCTTGGTGATGAGGGGCGAGATCGCCCAGGAGGCGGGGCAGCTTCCGCCAGGGTCAAGGGCAGTGGGCTGGGAGGGCCTAAGCCAGTGGCAGCAGACCCTGATGAGAAGGACTCAGACAAGGATGACTATTCAGACTCCTCAGACAGCTCCAGTGATCATGCGAAGAAGAAGGACAAGAAGGACAAGAAACGGATCAAGAAGCAGAAGAAGGTGAGATGCGGCGAATTAATCTGTTCAATATGTAAGTTGGTGGTAAATTTACTTTTGTTTTTGTTGTTGTAGGAATAAACATTTGAGTCGTTTGAGTTAATTAAGAAGCAATTTATTACAAATAAACCAATGATTATGCGAAAACAAGAAGGAAAGGCAACAGAGCAAGAAGGAGAAGAGGTTGAGATGCGATCTCTGGAAGCCAAGTGTGATGTAACCCATAACAGAACATAAGCCAAGTGTGATGTAACCCATGACATAACATAAGCCAAGTGTGATGTAACCCATAACATAATGCCCTGTCCTTGTCCATGCTGTTAGCTCGACTATATCAGCAGGCTTGGATGCGATCACTGGGATCCATGTGTGATGTGACCCACTACATAATGCCCACTTCCACATAGCCTCCGACAAAGTCCAGGCTGTCCTTGTCCATGCTGTTAGCTCGACTGTATCAGCAGGCTTGGATGCAAACACTGGGATCCATGTGTGATGTGACCCACTACATAATGCCCACTTCCACATAGCCTCCGACAAAGTCCAGGCTGTCCTTGTCCAGGCTGTTAGCTCGACTATATCAGCAGGCTTGGATGCGATCACTGGGATCCATGTGTGATGTGACCCACTACATAATGCCCACTTCCACATAGCCTCCGACAAAGTCCAGGCTGTCCTTGTCCATGCTGTTAGCTCGACTATATCAGCAGGCTTGGATGCGATCACTGGGATCCATGTGTGATGTGACCCATTACATAATGCCCACTTCTACCTAGCCTCCGTCAAAGTCCAGGCTGTCCTTGTCCAGGCTGTCAGCTAGAGTGTATCAACAGGTGAGGATGCGACCACTGGGATCCATGTGTGATGTGACCCACAACGTAATGCCCTCTTCCACCCAGCCTTCGTCAAACTCCAGGCTGTCCTTGTCCATGCTGTCAGCTAGACTATATCAACGGGTTTGGATGCGATCACTAGGATCCAAGTGTGATGTGACCCACAACGTAATGCCCTCTTCCACCCAGCCTTCGTCAAACTCCAGGCTGTCCTTGTCCATGCTGTCAGCTAGACTATATCAGCGGGTTTGGATGCGATCACTAGGATCCATGTGTGATGTGACCCATTACACAATGCCCTTTCCACGTAGCCTCCGACAAAGTCCAGGCTGTCCTTGTCCATGCTGTTAGCTAGACTATATCAGCAGGTTTGGATGCGATCACAAGGACCCAAGTGTAGGGGACGGCATCTAATATTAGTGTTTGGAAAACTGATATTAACTAATATTATTTTAGTGTCACAATAATATTAATTTTTCAAATAAATTCAAAATTCTGGTGAGACGGCTCGCCAGACTAATATTATATAATATTATTTATTCACTAATATTATATAACATAGCCGACCCCTGCCCAACTGGGATATGACTCATAATATAAGGCCCTCTTCTTTCTTCTTCTCTAGCCTCCTTGCGAAGTCCAGGCTGTCAAAAGTCCAGGCTGTCATGGGCCAGGCTAGATTATATCAGCGGGTTTGGATGCGATCACAGGAGCCCAAGTCTGAAGCTCCACTCTCCCACCCCAACCTTTCCCTCCTCCTCCCCCTCTCCCTCCCCCGATGTTTTAGGTCGTAAATATTTTAGGTTGAAAGTGTGTAGGTAGTAAGTGATATGCACCCCCCTCCGCTTGTGCCCCCTGCAACCCTTGATGGTTTAGGTAATACATATTGTAGGTTGAAAGTGTGTAGGTGGTAGGTGTTGTAGGTGGTAGGTGATATTCACCCCCCCCTTTTGCTTGTGCCCCCTGCAACCCTTGATGTTTAGGTAATAAATGATTTATGTATGTTTCGGGCTTCCCCCTGGACTGTAACATACATTCAGGTAGAAGGTGTAATTTGTGGTAGATATTGTAGGTGGTGCGTGATGTTTAGGGTTAGAAGGTTAGGGCTAATTGCGGACGAAATTAGTCCTAATAGGGACAATAGCTAAACTAGTTTAGCCAAACTTAGCCAAAACAATCCTGAAAAAGTGCCATATGTTCAGGAGAGTGTTTTTATGCATCCTACTGACATTTGTGGCTATTTTGCATGCTCTGGCCATCATGACTTTATAATGGAGCAGCTCATTACTGGGTAGTAGACTAGTATGGTTACTTGGACACATTGTGCAGTCTCTCCCAAAATCAACATTCAATGTTTCATGTTCAAAATCATGTTTAAACTCGATGTTATCCCCTACTAATCAATGATGATCAATGTTTCATGTTATGAATTCACTATTCAAATAAATGTCACCCCCTAAAAATTACTGATGTTCACCCCCACTCCGCTTGTGCTCCCTTCCCCCTTGCAGCAAGACGCGAAACGGCAGAAGCGGAATTTCAGGAAGAAAAAGGACAGCAGCCCAGACTCTGACTTACCCTTGTCCCCGAAGGCCTCAAAGAAGGAGAAGAAGAAAGCAAAGAAGGCAAAGAAGGCAAAGAAGTCATACCGCTCCCCTTCCTCGTCCCTCTCTCCGCTCCCCTACTCCGGTCACAAGTGGCAGCGATCAGTGTCTCGGTCCCCCCCCCCTCGAAGAAAGGGCGCCCCTCATGCCTGGAGCCCCTCCAGATCCCGATCCCCTCCGCCCCCTCGGGGCCGCTTCCTCAGCCGCTCGAGGAGTCCAGTCCGGCGAAGTGGTTTCGACAGCCCGTCCCGGGGCGGGAGGGGTCGGGATGGGGGCCGGAGGGGTGGCCGGAGCAGAAGCCCCAGCAGCTCACCAGAAGGCAGAGGAAGGTGGAGTAGCAGCCCTGGGCGTAGGCACCGAAGCAGGAGCAGGTCCCCAGCAGGTAAGATTGCGTATTGTGCTTCTTACATGGAATACTATTTATATGATGATTTAATATTGTATATATCATGATTATTTTCGCGACCGGGAAGATGGAAGAAAGAAAACTGATGGGGTCGAAAGAGTTGAACTTTATATGAAGAGGGGGGGGGGGGGGGGGGGGGGGGGGGGGGGGGTGGGGGGGGTAGCAGCAGCCCGAGCAGCTCACTGGAAGGTAGAAGAAGGCACCGCAGCAGGAGCAGATCCCCAGCAGGTAAGATTGCGCATTGTGCTTTTTACATTTCATAATATTTATATGATGATGATGATTCATGATGACTATGGTGAAGATTGATGATGATGTTTGGGATCGGAAGGACGGGAAGAAGAAACCCTCCGGATGGGGTTGATAAACTTCGGTTCAACTTTTATATTCAAATTCGAATTTGCGCTCATTTCACATCCACGCCTGCAGGGCGATATCGGCGAGGTGGTAGTAGGAGCCCTTACAACCGGCGTCGATCTCCTGAGGGGGGCAGCTGTCTCAAAAGTCTTGTCTCCAATTTCAAATTCAAAATTGCAAATTCAAATTCATTTTCAAATTTTAAAGTAGCATATTCAAAATCCATCATCCACATCTGCAGGGCGATATCGGGGAGGTGGCAGTTGGAGCCCTTACCATTGGTGTCGCTCTTCTGATGGGGGTGGCTTTCACAAAAAGAATGTCTCTAATTTCAAATTCAAAATTGCAAATTCATTTTCATTTTCAAATTCAAAATTCGCACAGTTAAATGTCAGCATCCACGCCTGCAGGGCGATATCGGCGTGGTGGTAGCAGGAGCCCTTACAACCGGTGTCGATCTCCTGAGGGGGGCGGCTTCCAGAGACAGGTGGATACGCGCACCAAGGAGGAGGTGGCAGCCAGCTTGGCACTGGCTGCTGAGCTGGCTCGCCTATCCTCGTTGCAGAACAACAGTACTATGCCAAACCAAGCCAATCAGCAGCTGACCCGCCATGCACGGAGAGTCTATGTGGGCAATCTGCCTCATGGACTATCTGAGGTGGGTGATGTGTGGGGGGGGGGTATCTGTGGGTGTGGGGAGTTGTATGTGGGGATGGATGTGTGTGTGTGTGTTTTGTGTGTGTGTGTGTGTGTGTGTGTGTGTGGGGGGGGTGATGTATGTTGTAGGAGGGTCGCATGCTGTAGTATTTCGATGGATCTTTGGTGGCATGAATGTTTTGTTGTATTGGGTGTCGAGCATGTAGGCAATCTACCTCCTGGAATATCTGAGGTGGGTAGTGAGTGATGGGTGGTGTAGGGGGGAGGGGGGTCATGCTGCTGTAGTCTGATACATATTTGGTGGCATGCATAAATGATTTGTTGTATAGGGTGTCGAGTAAGTAGGCAATCTATCATCTGGAATTTGTGAGGTGGGTTGTGAGTGATGGGTGGAGCATGCAGTAGAAGCGTCACATGCTGTAATCTTTCAATGGATGTTTGGTGGCATACATGATCTGTTGTACAGGGTGTCGAGGAAGTAGGCAATCTATCATCTGGAATTTGTGAGGTGGGTAGTGAGTGATAGGTGCTGTAGGGGGGGAGGAGGATCATATGCCGTATTATTTTGATCCGTATGTGGTGGCATGAATGTTTTTTCGTATTGGGTTACATGCATGTAGGCAATAAACCGTTAGGAATATCTGGGATCCAACCAACCAACTGACCAACCGACTAACAAACCGACAAACAGACAAACCATCCAACCAACCAGCCAACCCTTCCGTCCTCTCCACCCACCCACCCACCCGCGCACTCTCAGGCTTCCCTATCAACTTTCTTCAACGGTATCATGAACTCATACGGAGGGGCCATTGAACCCAACCAACCCTTATGTCCAACCCACCCACCCACCCACCCGCTCTCAGGCTTGCCTATCAACTTTCTTCCACGGCATCATGAACTCGTACTGAGGGGCTCTTAGAACCAACCAACCCTTTTGTCCTCCCCACCCACCCACCCGCGCTCTCTCAGGCTTCCCTATCATCTTTCTTAAACGGTATCATGAACTTATACGGAGGGGCCATATGACCCAACCAGCCAACCCTAACGTCCTCCCCACCCACCCACCCACCCACCTGTGCACTCTCAGGCTTCCCTATCAACTTTCTTCAATGGCATAATGAACTCATACGGAGGGGCCGTAGGACCCAACCAACCAACCAGCCCTAATGTCCTCCCCACCCACCCAGCCAGCCACCCACCCACCCGCTCTCAGGCTTCCCCATCAACTTTCTTCAACGGCAACATGATCTCATACGGAGGGGCCATTGGTCCCAACCAACCAACCAACCAACCAACCCTTATTTCCTCCCCACCCCCCCACCCATCCGCTGTCAGGCTTCCCTATCAACTTTCTTCAACGGCACCATGAACTCATACAGAGGGGCCATATGACCCAACCAGCCAACCCTAACGTCCTCCCCACCCACCCACCCACCCACCCGCTCTCAGGCTTCCCTATCAACTTTCTTCAACGGCATCATGAACTCATACGGAGGGGCCATTGGTCCCAACCAACCAACCCTTATTTCCTCCCCACCCCTCCACCCACCCGCTGTCAGGCTTCCCTATCAACTTTCTTCAACGGCACCATGAACTCATACAGAGGGGCCATAGGACCCAACCAGCCAACCCTAACGTCCTCCCCACCCACCCACCCACCCACCCATCCACTCTCAGGCTTCCCTATCAACTTTCTTTAATGGCATCATGAACTCATATGGAGGGGCCATAGGACCCAACCAGCCAACCCTAACGTCCTCCCCACCCACCCACCTGTGCACTCTCAGGCTTCCCTATCAACTTTCTTTAATGGCATCATGAACTCATATGGAGGGGCCATAGGACCCAACCAGCCAACCCTAACGTCCTCCCCACCCACCCACCCACCCACCCATCCACTCTCAGGCTTCCCTATCAACTTTCTTTAATGGCATCATGAACTCATATGGAGGGGCCATATGACCCAACCAGCCAACCCTAACGTCCTCCCCACCCACCCACCCACCCACCCACCTGTGCACTCTCAGGCTTCCCTATCAACTTTCTTTAATGGCATCATGAACTCATATGGAGGGGCCATATGACCCAACCAGCCAACCCTAACGTCCTCCCCACCCACCCACCCACCCACCTGTGCACTCTTAGGCTTCCCTATCAACTTTCTTCAACGGCATCATGAACTCATACGGAGGGGCCATTGGACCCAACCAAGTTTTGTCCATCTTCATGAATGCTGACAAGCACTATGCCTTTGTGGAGCTTAAGGGCATGACGGAGGCGTCCAATGCAATGGCATTCGACGGAATCACATTGGGGGGCAACACCCTTCGAGTTCGACGGCCCCATGACTACAACCCACAGGTAGGAGTAGGGTGCTAGATGGTGTGTGTGGGGGGGGAGGGGGGGGGGGGGCAGGAAAGGGAGGTGGCAACACCCTTCGAGTTCGACGGCCTCATGATTACAACCCACAGGTAGGAGCTGGGTGCTAGAGGGTAGGGAGGGTTGGACAGGGAGGGGAGATGGCATCGCGATGGGTGGCAACACCCTTCCAGTTCAACAGCCTCATGACTAAAGCTCACAGGTAGGGTGGGGTGCTAGATGGTGGGGAGGGTTGGACAGGGAGGGGAGATGGCATCACGATGGGTGGCATCACCCTTCCAGTTCGACGGTCTCATGGCTTCAACCCACAGGTAGGGTGCTAGATGGTGGGGAGGGTTGGACGGTGAGGGGAGGGGAGGGGGCATCACATTGGGTGCAACACCTGTCGAGTTCGACGGCCTCATGACTACAACCCACAGGTAGGAGTTTGGTGCTAGATGGTGGAGGAGAGGTGGCACCACATTGGGTGATCACATTGGGTGGGAACACCCTTAGAGTACGACGGCCTTATGACTAGAGCTCACATGTAGGGGTAAGGTGCAAGATGGTGGGGGGGAAAGGGGGCATCACTTTGGGTGGCAACACCTGTCGAGTTCGACGGCCCCATGACTGCAACCCGCAAGTAGGAGTTGGATGCTAGATGGCGGGGAGGGTTGGGCAGGCAGGGGAGGGGAGGTGGCATCACACTGGATGGCAACACCCTTTGAGTTCGACGGCCTCATGACTATAACTCAGATGTAGGGGTAGGGAGGCTCAAGGTCGCTGGATGGTGGGTGGCTTGGGGGTACCCCATCCTCCCTTCAGCCCTGACCTTCAACCGTAAAACCCAAATTGCTAGCATTCAACCCTAAAGCCTATGATTCCAAACCTGAACCTCACAACCATATTTCCTTAACCATGTACACCTCAACCCCGGAACAATAAATACAGCACACTCAACACAGCACACAACACACAGCACACCAAACACTCAACACTGTATCATACACACAAATCACTAAACTGCCCCCCCCCCCCCCCCCCCCGTAGGCTGCTCAACTGCTCGGAGCCCCGTTAGAACCAAGTCCCGTCGTGATAGCAGCGGTCAGCAACGCCCTCATGAAGGATCCCTTGGAGCCCCGCAAGATCTACGTCGGGGGCCTGCCTCTATCCATCAACGAGCAGCAGGTCCGAGATATGTTGTCCGCGTTTGGCCCCTTGCGCTACTGCAATGTGGTGGTGGGCGGGGACAGTGAAAGGGGAGATGCTTCGTGTGCGTTATGTGACTACGTTGACAACGCACACGCGGAACTGGCGGTGGTGGGCTTGGCAGCGATCAACATAGCTGGTGAGTGTTGAAGGTCATGGTGTAGCAGCGTCCCTTGCGCTATTGCATTTTGGTGGTGGGCGGGGACAGTGAGAGGGGAGATGCCTCATGTGCGTTATGTGACTATGTCGACAACGCACACGCGGAACTGGCGGTGGTGGGCTTGGCAGCGATCAACATAGCAGGTGATTGTTGAAGGTCATGGTGTAGCAGGGTCCCTTGCGCTATTGCAATTTGGAGGTGGGCGGCGATAGCAAGAGGAGCGATACCTCATGTGCGTTATGTGACTATGTTGACAACGCACACGCGGAACTGGCGTTGGTAGGCTTGGCAGCGACCAACATAGCAGGTGAGTGTTGAAGGTCATGGTGTAGCAGGGTCCCTTGCGCTATTGCAATTTGGTGGTGGGCGGCGATAGCAAGGGGGGCGATGCCTCATGTGCATTATGTGACTATGTCGACAACGCACACTTGGAACTGGCGGTGGTGGGCTTGGCAGGGAACAACATAGCAGGTGAGTGTTGAAGGTCATGGTGTAGCACCAATACATGCACACAAGCAGCAAGGTGGCATAGCTTGGGGTTTCACAGGGATAGTGGCAATGCCTCATGCCATCATGTGTTCTGTTTGACTATGTTGACCAGCCTCATGTGTTTCGTGTGACTATGTTGACCAGCCTCATGTGTATTGTGTGACTATGTTGACCAGCCTCATGTGTTCTGCGTGACTATGTTGACCAGCCTCGTGCAGAACTGGTTTTCAGGGAAGCCCCTGACGACACTGTTTTTGATTCGTGCGGCGCGTCGCAAATTGAGTGACTTGGTGCGACCCCAGTTGGACGTGCTGCCTCCAGAACCCTGGGGAGCGCGGAGCCTGGGGGGGTCAGGGGGGCATTTCTGACTAGCTTAGGAAACCTCACACCGACCCATGCATCCCCATGCAGTGACAGAATGGTGACGCGTCGCAAACCAAAGTGCAAGGAGGCCCCTGGAGGCCTGTTGGGCTAATACCACTGTGGCAAGCGCCCCTCTACAGAAACCTGTGGCTGCTGTGCCCACACCCACTAGTGCTACACAAGCAGCCACACACACGCACGACTCATGCCCTCCCCCCCTCCCTTATTCACTCATTCATACTGGCGTGCTCTGCAGGGAAGCCCCTGAAGGCATGTTGAGCTGATACCACTGTGGCAAGCGCTCCTCTACCAAAACTCGATCATTAACACACATACACGCACGAATCATGCCCTCCCCCCCCCTCCCATCCCCTCACCTCCCTTCCTCCCTCTCTCCCTCCTTCCCTTACTCATTCATTCGTACACACATACACGCATGGTTTGCAGGGAAGCCCCTAAAGGCCTGTTGGGCTGATACCACTGTGGCCAGCGCTCCTCTACCAAAACCTGTGGCTGCTTTACCCACACCCACTAGTGCTACACAAGCAGCAGGACCAGGCCGCGCCACACAGGCTTTGGCAGCTGGTGCCCCACCGCAGGGTACGGGGGCAGAGAGGGCTGTTGCGTCGGCCTCTACCTCGTGCATTGTGAGACTCGCAAATATGGTGAGTGACTGACAATATCTGACCCCTCATCTTAGGCTACTGTGTAGGCCTCCACCTCGTGCATTGTGTGTCGTGCAAATATGGTGAGTGACTGACAATGTCTGACCCCTCATCTTAGGCAACTGTGTCGGCCTCTACCTCGTGCATTGTGCGTCTTGCTAATATGGTGAGTGACTGACAATATCTGACCCCTCATCTTAGGCTACTGTGTCTGTTTTTCCCTTATCATTGTGCGCCTCGCAAGTATGGTGATTGCCTGAGAATGTCTGACCCCTCAGCTTAGGCTACTGTGCCGGCCTCTACCTCATGCTTTTTGCGCCTCGCAAAACATAGCGTGACATTAAAGAAACTTTACCGTTTGATTGCTCTGAGGAGGGCTACCATTTTTTGTTTTGTGTGCTGATCCCCCCCTTCTGAGGGCGTGAGCCCCCAGGGTTACCCCGTTATCCGTTCGTGCGACCGACCGAAAAATCGAAGCCTGACACGTCATCCAACTGTCTCATAACTAACTGGCTTTGGTCTGCTCCATCATTGCCACCTTTCGTTCCGTTGCCAACACACTCTGCCAATTTTCCGCGTTGCTTGCGTCGCTGCATAGGACTTTTTCCACGAAGCCTCTCCAAGGTCCCGAACTCCCATCGCAGCTTGTAATTCGTAAGGGGTCCCACCTCCAGGGAGTGAAAATCCTTTCAATACAAAATAAATACAAAACGCCATGCTATGGGAATTCACTAACCCATTGAGTGCTAAATGATCCCTCCTTGGCAAACCCGCATGGCTACAACAAACTGTCCAACTCATGGCGTCTTCAAGGAAGCTATTCTTGGGGATGTCAAGGCGTGGACTCACAATTGTCTATATATTGTTCCTGCTCTCTCTCTCTCTCTCTCTCTCTAGCGCTCTCTCGCTCTCGCTCTGTAACGTTTTCTCACACCCTTCGGAGGTTGAATGCGATGAGCTGGTTGACGACCAAGTCCCTCTCTCTCTGTCTGTCTGTAACAAGTGCTCACACCCCTCAAAGGTTCAACGAGATGAGTTGATTAATGACGAGGAGTATGGCGGTTGGAAGACTGCACCACAACTCGTGCCCTCTCTCCCCTCCCTTCCCCCCTTCCTCCCTTCCTCCCTCCCTTCCTTCCCTCCTCCCTTACTCACTCACTCATACACGCATGCTTCGCAGGTTCAACTAGATGCGTTGGTTGATGACGAGGAGTAATGGGATGTGTTGGAGGACTGCGCCACGACTCATGCCATCCCTCCTCTACCATCCCCTTCCTTCCTCTCCTCCTCCCTCCCTTCCTCCCTTCCTCCCTCCCCTCCTCCCTTACTCACTCACTCACTCACTCACACATGCATGCTTCGCAGGTTCAACGCGATGAGTTGGTTGATGACGAGGAGTTTGGCGATGTGTTGGAGGACTGCACCACGACTCATGCCCTCCCTCCCCTCCCTTCCCCCCTTCCTTCCTCCCCTCCTCCTTCCCTCCCTTTCTCCCCTCCTCCCCTCCTCCCTAACTCACTCACTCATACACGCATGCTTCGAAAGTTCAACGAAATGAGTTGGTGATGACGAGGAGTTTGGCGATGTCTTGGAAGACTGCACCACAACTCATGCCCTCCCTCCCCTCCCTCCCTTCCTCCCCTCCTCCCTGACTCACTCATACACGCATGCTTTGCAGGTTGAACGGGATGAGTTAGTTGATGACGAGGAGTATGGCGATGTGTTAGAGGACTGCACCACCGAGGTTTCCAAGTACGGCAAGCTCAAGCAAGTGCTCATTCCCCGCCCGGTCCCAGGGGACGGCGAGGACCCCCCTGGGGTGGGGCTCGTGTTCCTATGCTTTGAGGAGGCAGCAGCTGCTGAGAAGGCGCGCACAGCCTTGCATGGACGCCCCTTTGTTGGGGAGTTGGCACTTCAGGCTTCCTCTTTTAGCCAAGCGGATTTTGATGAGGGGAAGCTGTCGTAGTGTGTCTATGTGGCTTTTAAGGCTGTTTTTGGTGGAGCCCCCAGGCTCACCCTGTCGTCCGCAGGTAACCCTGCCCCTAACTGGCCCCTGGCCCTGTCGCAAACCCTGGCTTCGGTCCGGTGCACTCGATTCCGTAGCCACCTATCGCTCTGATAGCCAACACTTTCCGCCAATTTTCCGCGAGGACTTGTTGAGGGTTGTTTTGGGCTATTTCAGGCTGTGGGCTGCGGGCATTTAGAGAAGGCACGCGCAGCTGTGCATAGATGTTCCTTTGTGGGGGAGCTAGCATAACAGGCAGCCTCTTTTAGCAAGGGGGCTTTAGTGCAGGGAAGCTGTCTTAGGGTCTTCGGTCACTGGGCTGTGTGCTGTGTGTCTACGTGGTTTTTGAAGGCTGTGTTTCAGGCTATTTCACGCTGTGTGCTGTGTGCCTTCAGAGAGCTCGCATGGATGCTCCTTTGTGGGGGAGCTAGCATTACAGGCTTCCTCTATGAAGCCAAGTGGATTTCAATGTGGGGAAGCTGTCCTGCTTGAAATTCGTTACATAGCTCCTGCCAGTAATTTGGCCGCTCGCTGTCTAAGGCAGTACAATTAATTACTCGGGACAAAGGGGTCCTATGGTGTTGTGTTTGTGTGCTTGTATGTGTGCTGGATACATTTATGGAGTGTGTGTGATGTTTAAGTATAGAGAGGGTATGTGCCGTGCAGTTCATTGTAGCCTGAACATAGCCTTATAAAAAGGTAATGATAATGCCTGGTGGGGCATGGTATTAAGGGAACCCGTCGTACGCGGGCAGAGAACGGTCTACCACCTCGACTTGACAACGACCTGCAACGCTAAGGGTGACTGTAGGGGGAATCGAACCCCCGACCCTTCTTCGTTTAAGCGATTTGGTGTACCACTAGACCAATTGTATCACTGAAACGGGCTATAGCCTTATAAATACGTTGGGCTGTGTAAGTCTTCAGAGGCTGTGTAAGTCTTCAGAGAGTGCCGCACTGCATGGCATGATTTGGTTTGATTGCATGGTCTATCAGGCTTCAGGCTGCTCACCGTCTGCGGGCCAAGCCAAGCCGACAATGATTGCTTTGTTTTGATTGCATGGTCTATCAGGCTTCAGGCTGCTCACCGTCTGCGGGCCAAGCCAAGCCAACAATGATTGCTTTGTTTGGATTGCATGGTGTATCAGGCTTCGGGCTGCTCACCTTCTGCAAGCCAAGCCAAGCCAACAATGATTGCTTTGTTTGGATTGCATGGTGTATCAGGTTTCAGGCTGCTCACCTTCTGCAAGCCAAGCCAAGCCAACAATGATTGCTTTGTTTGGATTGCATGGTCTATCAGGCTTCAGGCTGCACACCGTCTGCGGGCAGAGTAAACATGGGTAGCATAAACACTACTTGGGTGGTTGGCCCCGGTGCAAGCAAACAGGCTGGACCCCTCAACCTCGCGCCTTGTTACAAGGCGTACCATTTATGTATTCATAAACACTGCTGAACTGCACTCCCGAGTTTTCAGAGGGCTGCAGACAGTTTGAAGACATGTCCAGGTCTGAAAACGTAAGCCAATGTGGCTACCCCTGCGCAGTATCACACACACATGGTTTATCATTTTATTTAAGCTTATTGCATCTATCTACACTCGATTATGTGAGGATGGTTGTGAGCCCCCCGCCCGCCCGGAAATTGGGAAGTGGGCTTGCCCTGGGTCAACACTGGCCTGCGTTTGTCAACATAATCTTCTTCAATATCGGTTCATTTGACTTGAATTCTTTTGTATCGAGATGTAAAGGCTTTTACCCGGAATATCCCCTTGGTCTCATAAATCAATGCCGAAACCAATCAGCGCCGGGGCAGCGGGACAGTTTTATACCAGTGAGGGCTTAGGCAACTTACACCTCAGAACCTGGTCCATGAGGTAAACTCCAAAAAGCGAATGAAAAGCTCGTAGAGGGGCTTTGACGGAAAAAACATAGCGAACTACAAAAGCATGGAGCGAAGAAAGCAAAATAAATGTCTTTTTTAGAAAAGCAATGAGTGTCCAAGTAAGCGGACCACAAAAAGCGCAGAGCACCCACCAAACAATTAAAAAGAGAGGCGCACAGCTCTTACATGACAGCCTATTAACCTCCTGTCTGCAAGAAGATACAAGAGTACAAGACCATGCCGCAGTGCCCAAAGCAAAAACGCCACTAAGAAGGGACAAGACCACACTACCGGTGAGCAATACTACAGAAAGAGGGAGAAAGTCCAAGACACAGGCTATGCCGGGGGGGGTGATGAGGCCTAAATTGCTCAAGAATGCAGCGCCTTCAGCATGTCCAGCAGTCGCCTCAGTCTTCAGCCTGTCACCGTCGAGACCGAGGCAAGAGGTGGGTGACTCTTGCAACATACATCCCTGCTCCGGACATGTTTGATGATTCGCCGGTGCTCTTGGTTGCATCCTCCGATGGTTGATCGCCATCTCGATGCGGTCAATTCCTGTTCCGATTCTTGAAATCCAGCCCCAACTCGATCATCCGTGGCACTGCAGGTGTGGCGCTGTCCATGACACCAGGGGGCAGGACTTCAATTTGTGGAGTGGAGATTCGCCGCCAATCCCAGCGAACCACCGCGCAGGAGTAGTACCCGGCACAAGGAATGTGGCCACTCCGATCTCGACTGAGGTACCAGGATACTTCACCCTGTGCCAGTTGTTGAAATTGCGTGGATTCCTTTGGAATTGTTTGGAATTGGGACATACCTAATGTTTGGTTGATGGGATGAGCATCTAGGGTTTTTATTTGGTTCAAGGATCAATTTGTCGAGATGGTATGCACATGGGGTGTTATTTGTATGCATATGACCAGCAGCTTTCCCTCATCTGCATGGGCAAACACGGGCCAAGGCAGGGGTATGAGCGAGTCCCAATTCAATGCAATCTGGAGAGTCATCACACACTCAGAGCATGTATAGCCTGAACAACTTGTACTCATTCGTGATTCATCATTTTAGTCATGACCTCTTTTATAAATGCCTAAGACCAGCCTTCGTTGTTGCGATACATTATTGGATTTGAGATACTGACTATCAGGGCTGTCTTCGCTGGTGGCGAAAATTTCTCGGAATGTCAATCAGGATGTACAAATTGTAATTTATTTACATGTATCCAACCTCTTCATTCATGCAGGTCCTGCAGTGACGAAATTTTGCGCACCATCATGTACAGCGATGATGACAAGACTTATGCCTACAAGTCATCTCACAAGGCTTTCATGAACACTGCACGCTACTTCCACGATGCTGATGCACTGCAAGATGACGACGACGACAACATTCAACGCTACCAAGACCTGGAGCGAGACGACTCTGAGGGTAATGACAACACTGCCGGTGCCAACATCCTGGATATCGACTCCGAGGGCACCCTCAACCAGGAGGCAGTTGACGAGAATCCTGTCACGCCTGGTCTAGGTGTGTACGCAACTGAATTCCGTGCTGAACGATTCGCAAGGCTCAAACATGCACTCCAACCTGCAAAATTGATATATGATGACCCAGACATGCCACTACCAACTCCACCTTCTGTCACAGCATCTAGAGAGAAAGCATCGGATGAACTCAGGTTAGACATGAATAGTGATGCTTCTCGTGGCCGCGTTACTACCCATCCTATGTAGAACCTCCAACAAGCATTCAGAATGTATCAAGCCTGTGTCATTGCAAATCATATGCACTACCACTTGTACTTGATGCGTTACGTGCTGAATGCCTTACAGACTAACTTGGATGTCCAATTGCTTGTCCCTTGGATGTCTATGACCTCCAATTGCCTAACTGAGATTGTGCACAATTTACTGTTGCGCAATGCACAACATGAGACGCATGTATTGTAGTATATACTTCTAACTCAGAGCCTCTTTAGCGATTACAATGGTCTAGTGGTAGACCAGATTGCTAAGGAACGAAGAGTCGGGGGTTCGACTCCCCCTTCGGTCGCTCTTGACGTTGCAGGTCGTCGTCAACCGCGATGGTAGCTTGTCCAGTTGAAGTAGGAGACCGCTCCCCACCCGCGTACGACGGGCTCCCTTAACACCACGCCCCACCAGGCGTTATCATTACTTCTAACTCAGGTTACTTGTGCGATACCCACAAAAACCAATAATTACGTCAACGTATTCAGTTGTTCCTTTATGACCATACATTATATTACTAAATTGATTACTGTACTGTAGGCAGGTGACTGATTATTAGGATCAAGACTTCAATAACTGTTTCACCATTCCAGAGGTACTCTGCATTCCTTTGCGATACCCACGGGAATTCAATCGTAACCTGAGTAAACTTAGTAATCCTGCTGTGTATGAGGACTCGAGCAGATTACTGATTGTACGTAAAAACTAGATTAATCCATTCAATGTTGGAAAACTGAACCAGCTTTTTGGTACACCGGATATCCGTGCGATACCCACGAAAATCCAAGTATTTAAATCAATGTGACAGACCAAACGTTCTCAGATGAATAATGCAACTTGGAAATTGTGGTCAGCATTTCAACTTCAGATTTTTGTGCGATACCCACGAAAAACAACATTGAATTGATACTGTAACCGCGACTTCCATTAGTTTCATCAGCCAATTCCGTCATCTTTACACCTTGATTTCTAGATATCCAAATTCCATTTCCAGATATACTTGCGATACCCACGGAAAAACAATAGTTGACTGAATTTTCATAGTATCCGAACATATATTGTACCATTGATTCATAGAAACGTTTTTTTTTTTTTTTAAATGGGGTGGCCCGAGCCATTATTTTTTGTAGGATAAGGAAGAGAGGGATTCGAGCAATCGAGGATGTCCATATCCTACTAATATATAAAGGGTTTGATTAGTTTCAGATTCACATCTAAGGTTTCAATTTAACTAGGTTTCTATACAAATAGATTAAAAAGTAGTTAAGACTTATAAAAAAAAATGAAAACGTCTGATTCGAGGATTCGAGCAATCGAGGATGTCCATATCCTACTAATATATAAAGGTGAATACGAGACCATGCCGTTAGTTATAACGCCATTATTTGCGAGAGAGAGGATACGTTACATAAACAAACACAAATGGGCGATCCGCCTGAAACAAAACAGATTTTTTTAAAAAATACAAGGGGCTCATGTCCTAGCAGTGAAACAACACCGCCCTAAAGTCGGACTCGAGAAACCACCCGCCGTCTCCCGGCAGCGGGGCTCAAACTCCGGTCGCCGAAGCCTTAACGACCGGGTTTATCATAATTAAAAGATTACAAGGGGCTCGTGTCCTAGCAGTGAAACAACACCGCCCTTAAGTCGGACTCGAGAAACCACGGGTTTATCATAATTTGCGAGAGAGAGAGAGGGGTCGTTACATAAACTCAGCAAATCACTGCCGAGACTGGACAGCAGCACAGCCTGCCGACCATCCAATTTTATAACACGGAAGCACGAGGGTTTTGAAGGCACCCCCACAAACCTGAAAACAAACTAGGTCAAGTCCCAAAAAAGGAACAAACTCGGAGAGAGAGAGAGAGAGGGTTCGTTACATAAACTCAGCAAATCACTGCCGAGACTGGACAGCAGCAAAGCCTGCCGACCATCCAATTTTATAACACGGAAGCACGAGGGTTTTGAAGGCACCTCCACAAACCTGAAAACAAACTAGGTCAAGTCCCAAAAAAGGAAACAAACTAGAGGCGTAAAGGAGAGCGGAAAAGGGAGGGATGCAAATGTAAGCAATCCAGAACACCAAGCCCACCAACCACAAGAGAGGAAGGCCAAACTAAAAGAACTAAATAACACCCAAGGGCATGCGCTATGAGCACCTTAATATGCAGCGATAATGCCCTCAAAGGAAGAAAGCACAAGACGACCCGACACAACCAACTTGCAGAAAAGGACCGGAGTGTCAAGGATGCGAACCATTGACACCCCATGAAGGAAAGGGGGAGGCCAGCCGAAAACAGAGAGGCCAGAAACCAACCTAGCAAGACTCAGAAGGTAAGCACACATGTCAGGGGCAAGAGAATCCACCACACTTGGTAGACCTGCCCTGCCCGTACACCAGAAGCCACAAACTAGAGCTATTACTAGAGAAACGAAACCAACAATCTAAGCACAGCCAGCGAGAAAGGGAGGCGAAAAGGAGAAGGGAGGGGTTAGGGTTTAGGGTCCAGGGTGGAAACTTGTAACCCTAAACCCCAAACCCAAACCCGAAAACTGCGGGCATGAAGGGCCAAACCAAAGAACTATACAAAATGGTGTCCTGTGACGTACGGAACCCGAGAGCGAACTATTGCTTGGCACCCAAGAAAGAGGAGCTGAAAAGAGGAGCGTAAAGAGACAAGCAAGCAGGCGCGTGCAATGAAAGACTTGCAAAAAGGTATCAGCTAATCGTAAGACCACTCTTCTGGCAAAATCAGTTGGCTACCTAACCGGTGCATGGGAGAAGGGGAGGGTACCAGTGGAACCATGGGGAGAACAGGATTGAAGAGCGTAGATGGTGAAGGGGGGATGGGGGGAGGAGAAAGGGGAGGATCGTGGATGAGGGAAGCATCTTCATGCGGAAAAGTTTGAGGGGGAGAACCCATATTGACCCTGGCTCCCCCATGGCTAATGAAGGGGTGAGAAGAATAATTGAAAGAAAGATTACAAGGGGCTCATGTCCTAGCAGTGAAACAACACCGCCCTAAAGTCGGATCATAATTTGGAGATGGACTGTCAAAAATCTAGCTTTAATTATATATTGTGCGAGTATGAGGGTTGTCAGTATGATCAGGGGATGTAGCTCAACTGGCAGAGCGGTTGCTTGGCATGCGACGAATAGGAGGATGGATTCCCTCCGTTTCCATTTTTTCTTTCTTGTGAAGTACACATCGACCATGCGCCATCTACGTAAGAAGCAGCGTTCGGAACAAACCTGGCGGGAGAAGCTGAGGTTTTCAAGCAGCAGCGAGATCGCCAGCGAAGTAGGTAGGCCTGAAGAGGTAGGGCCCCTGGTGGCTGAATTCACTACCCTCAGGCGGGTTTTAGGGGGCTTAGTCGAGTACGTGCGCGTGCGGTCCCCCTCCGTTCCCACCTGTTACGAGGTCCCTGCAGGGATCCCTGGTCCAGGTCGGTATGAGATCCCTGGCCCACGAGGACACCAAGCAGCTACCTCGCAGCTCCGACACTAAAACGTATAAGAACAGCTCAGCCCCAACCCGTTAGCCCGAGACAAAGAACACTAAATTCAACCCTTGCCAACCACGCTGCTCGGTACTTAACGCCAAACACGCGATATCAGGTATGCTCCGGTCGTGAATTCACCCCCCCCACCCCCCCACCCCCCCACCCCCACCGAGCCCTATTATTCTCTCACCACCGCACCAAAACAACGACGCCGCTCTACGGTTTCTTTTGGGTCCTGCAGGTAGTAGCTTCTAGACAGCTCCATTTCCCTGTCCTTGGGATGAACCTGAAGCTAGCTAGTGCATCAAAAAGCTGACGTGACAGGCATTCCAATGCAGCTGCAAGCTTTGGGTTTGACCCAGTGGCTGGCTATTGGAGCTGATGGGAAGCTGCCACGAGTAGCTCCCCCAAGGATACAGTGCGACGCTAATAGGTTGATTCGCAGATTAACTGCAGCCCAACCGCCGACTGAGTTAATCAGCGTGCATTCGTTCACCAAGAACGCACAGCCCCTGCACACCACCTCGTCACACCACTACACGACCCCACCCCTGCATACCACCCCAACACGCGATATCAGGCGTACCCCGGTCTTGAAATCGGTCCCCGCGAGCCCTTTCACCCTGCTCGCCACCTCACCACCAAGAACAATCCACCCCTAGTCACCGCCTCAATACAAATTATACAACAGCACACCACCCCAGCACACCACCCCAATACAAACGGACTCCACATATCTGCCCTATCTCCTTGCTTACCCTTCCCTCCAGACCCACCCACACCACAGACCCTACTCCCAGACCTCCCACCCACAGACCTCCCACTCACAGACCCGACGGACCCTATCACCCTGCTCAACCTCTCCTCACCCACCCCCACCTACCCTCCCACACACAGATCCAACACACCTCCCCTATCTCCCTGCTTGCCTTTTCCTTCCAGCCCACCTTCTCTTCTACCCCCCAGACCCCCCGGGCTTGCCCTACCTCCTTGCCCACCCACCCCTCCCGACCCAACTGCCTACCGACTCACAAACCTTACCGACACACCGACACACCCACCTGTCCCAGCTCAGAGTGTTTATCTTGCTGCCCACCCTCCCCTCCCCACCAACCTACCCTTGTACCCTCAGACCCCCTGGCTGTGCCCTACCTCCTTGCCCGCCCACCCCTCCCGTCCCAACTACCCACCAATTCACAAACCCCACCGACACACCAACACACCCACTGTCCCGTCCCAACTACCCACCAACTGACAACCCCCACCAACACACCCACCCTCCTATCAACTACCCACCAACTGACAACCCCCACCAACACACCCACCCTCCTATCAACTACCCACCAACTGACAACCCCCACCAACACACCCACCCTCCTATCAACTACCCACCAACTCACATCCCCCACCGACACACCAACTCACCCTTTAGCCTATTCGGCCTACCCCTGGACTGTAACATACATATACCCACCTGTCCCTTTAGCCTATTTTGCCTACCCCTGGAATGTAACATGCATCTGGGTAGCAGGTGGCAAGCAAGATAAGGCAGAGCAACAAGCAGGATGAACAAAGCAGGTATGCGCCCAAGATAATGTAACATACATATGCACATTCACCCGTCCCATTCAGAGTGCCTGCGGTATTTTGCTGCCCTCCCACCCCTCCCGACCCGACCACCTTCCAACCCACAGACCCACAGGACCTCCTTGAGCGCCCACCAACGACGCACAGCTTCTGATTAGGCACAGGAGCTTCAAATCAGCCCCAGGAGCTTCCGATCAGCCCCTGCAGCACCAAACCAGCCCCTGCAGCTACTAATCAGACCCTGCAACTTCTATTCAGCCCCTGCCGCTACATCTAGTAATACCATGAGCCCATTTGAGTTTGGAGAATGTTTTTCACACACCCCCCCCAGTGAATCTGACCCCTGTGGCCTGTTCAGGCAAGGCAAGGATGGCGATGCCCCAGTCCCCCTTCGCTCTCGTGAAGTTCATGCTGAAGTTCAGTGTGAGCTGGCAGTTGCTGATGTGGTTGAGACATTCAGCTACTTGTCTGACGTGGACGTGACGGTAGGTGTTGAATGCGCAAGCTTGTGGGATTTGAATTGTTATTGTTATTGCGATCGAAGATGAAGTTACTATCTGTACTCAGCGTGGTGTAATAGTGTTTGTACTGCCCATGTGATTACAATATGTACTCAGCGAGGTGTAGTAGTGTTCATACTACCATGTGATTTCAGTCTGCACTCAGCGTGGTGTAGTAGAGTTTGTACTGCCCATGTGATTACACTCTCTACTCAGCATGGTGTAGTAGTGTTACCCATGCTTGTACTACCCATGTTTACTCCGCCCGCAGACGGTGGTCAGCCTGAAGGCTGATATACCATGTAATCCAAACAAAGCAATAATTGTTGGCTTGGCTTGGCTTGGCTTGGCCCGCAGACGGTGGTCAGCCTGAAGGCTGATATACCATGTAATCCAAACAAAGCAATCATTGTTGGCTTGGCTTGGCTTGGCTTGGCCCGCAGACGGTGGTCAGCCTGAAGGCTGATATACCATGTAATCCAAACAAAGCAATCATTGTTGGCTTGGCTTGGCTTGGCTTGGCCCGCAGACGGTGGTCAGCCTGAAGGCTGATGTACCATGTAAGCAAACCAAACCAAACCAAACCTACCCCAGCATAAGCCCCAATACACCCACCCCAACCCAGCCCATTCATACCCACCCCACCCCTGACTCTCTCTACCAGGTCAGCTTTATGTTCCCACTCCCACCCAGAGCAGCAGTGTACAGCTTCAAGGCGCAGGTTGGAGACCGCCAGGTACTGTATGTATGTATGTATGTATGTATGTATGTATGTATGTGTGTATGTATGTATGTATGTATGTATGTTACAGTCCAGGGGTAGGCCAAATAGGCTATAGGGACTTGCCCACCCGTGTTAAGAAGGGCTTAAAAAGAAAAGGAACTGATGAACTGAACCCCCAAAAATCGTTTTACCGACGGGGGCCCTGAGCTCGTGCTACAGTGATCATTTAATTATACAATATAATTAAATCATCATCTCATCTGGGATGATAATGTAATTGGAAGGTAAGGTAAGATTAAATTTATTGTAAGGTACAAGGTACTGCTTATCAACTGTCCTCAATCCCAATATATTCTAGCCATTGAAAATGCCCTCAATTGCGTTACATTCTAGCCATTGCAACTTCTAGCCATTGCAACCTCAATCGCATTGTATATGTATATATTTATATTATAGCCATTGTCTGCCATGGTGACTTTCCCCAGCTGCAGTGTACGTGAGGGTCCCCTAAACACCACGCCCCTCCAGGCGTTGTCTTTTTTAAAGCCATTGAAAATGCCCTCAATTGCATTACATTCTAGCCATTGCAACTTGCCTCAATCGCATTATATGTGTTTATATTTATATTCTAGCCGTTGCATTTTTTCTCAGCTGAATTAGATATGTCTATATCAATATTATAGGCATTGCAACTTGCCTCAGCTGCATTATATATATATATATATATATATATATATATATATATATATATATATATATATATATATATATATATATGTATATACATATAAAATAAATATGTATATACACACATAATAATAATAAATATGTATATACACACAACGCTATATATACTATTCACAGGTGGTGACATAAGTGACGAAGAATTTAGAGGTCCAAGATCGCAAAAGATTGTAGCAAATTTGCTATTAAATGCTAGATTGATATGAATTATATTGTTTTCTTCAGATGCGAATTCCAATCTTCTCAAAATTTTCGTGCTTATCAATCCCGTACATGTTATTCACATGATGACATGATATCACATGGTATCATATTGCCGTTCTCTAATAATGACCTGGTGATTATCAATCCCATACATGCTATTCACATGATGACATGATATCACATGGTATCATATTGCCGTTCTCTAATAATGACATGGTGATTATCAATCCCATACATGTTATTCACATGATGACATGATATCACATGGTATCATATTGCCGTTCTCTAATAATGACCTGGTGATTATCAATCCCATACATGTTATTCACATGATGACATGATATCACATGGTATCATATTGCCGTTCTCTAATAATGACCTGGTGATTATCAATCCCATACATGTTATTCACATGATGACATGATATCACATGGTATCATATTGCCGTTCTCTAATAATGACCTGGTGATTATCAATCCCATACATGCTTTTCACATGATGACATGATATCACATGGTATCATATTGCCGTTCTCTAATAATGACCTGGTGATTATCAATCCCATACATGTTATTCACATACAAATTATTCAAGTTATAATCGTAGAATTAAATGTTCACTGTAGCACGAACCCAGGGCCCCCGTTAGTTAAATGATTATTGAAGGGGTTCAGTTCACCAGAGCCTTTTCGTTTAGCCCCTCCTGTCACGGTTGGGCAATAGTCCATTTGGCCTATTTGGCCTACCCCTGGACTGTACCTATCTACCTACCAACCTACCTACCTACCTATCTACCTACATACCTACCTACATACCTACATACCTACATACCTACATACCTACATACCTACATACATATTATTCACAGGTAGTGACAGAAGTAAAGAAGACGTCTGAGGCCCAGGAGGATTATCACACAATATATGTGTCTACTATATCGTGCTTGACAGCCCCATTCATATATGTATCTACGATATTGTACTTGATAGCCCCATTCATATATTTATCTATGATATCATGCTTTAAGACAGCCCCATTCATATTATCCCCAGGTGGTGACAGAAGTGAAGAAGAAATCAGAGGCCCAGGAGGATTATCACACGGCTGTGAGTGGCGGTCACACCGCTGCGCTGATGGAGAAGCAAGCTGGTGCATCTCTTTTCAGAGTTGACCTTGGCAACTTGAACGCAATGGTGAGTGTGAGCAGAGCCATAGAGCCATAGAGCCATACGGATCCATATAGAGCAGAGCCATAGTGAAGACCATGATTTACATAGTGAAGGCCAGGGTTTACGACATAGTGATGGCCAGGGTTTACGACATAGTGAAGGCCAGGGTTTACGACATAGTGAAGGCCAGGGTTTACGGCATAGTCAAGGCCAGGGTTTACATCATAGTGAAGGCCAGGGTTTTTTTTACGACATTTAGTCAAAGCGCCAGGGTTTATTTACGAACATAGATAGTTGGGGGGAAGGCCAGGGGGTTACCGGACCATAGTGATGGCCAGTTGGTTACGGCATAGTTCAAAGGCCAGGGGTTTAACGGACCACATAGGGACGGCCCAAGGTTTTTTACGATAACGTGAGGGGCCAGGGTTTTACGACACCACATAGTGCAGGCCGGGGTTTACCGGGGCCCTAGTCAAAGGCCCAGGGTTTACAGGGTTACATCATAGTTGAAAGGCCCCACACCCAGGGTTTACGACCAATAGTTGGAAGGGGGCCAGGGTTTACGGGAAATGTCAACGGGCCAGGATTTACGGGCATAGTGTCAAGGGCCAGGGTGTTTTTTTTTTACGACATAGTGGAGGGCCAGGGTTGTTTTTACGATACAGTGAGGGGCCAAGGGTTGGTTTAGACATTAGTGAAAGGCCCAGGGTGGTTTACGGCGGCCCATAGTCAAGGCCGGGGGTTTACGACACCACTATAGTTGAAAGGGCAGGGTTTACTCATAGAGTGATATGGTCAGGGGTTTACGGACATTCCAATTAGTGAAGGGCCAGGGGGCGCTTTGGCTTTTAGGGTTTGCTTTCTATGGGGGGTTCGCTTATGTTGTTGTCAACTGCTCATTGGTAGGCTTTGTCCAGGTTAAAGTAGCAGCTCGTTTCCCCTAAACGCCCATAAATGATGGGGCTCCCTTTAAACCATGCCCTACGAGGCGTTATCATTACTATTTTTAATGGCCAGGGTTACAACATAGCAGACAACAGGACAAGTGGACAAAGGGTTAACCCTGGGGGCCCCCGACCCCCAGAAGGGGAGGCCCCACCCAACATGTATCTCATACTAGGTCTCATCATATACAAAACATGGTTTACAGTCTTTTATTGGCCAATGCTGACTGTATTTTTGTACTGCCATACGTAGGAGGAGTGCATCATCACGTTCAGCTATGTCCGCCTGTTGGACAACATGGCAAACAGCCTGGAAATCTTACATCAGGCTACTTGGGTGCCCCCCTATTTGAAGGAAAGTGAGCAGATGGCCCAGGAGGTGAGATAAATAAAAAGTACAATTTGAGCAGATATGAGCAGTATTATTGTATGTATGCTACCGTGACCAAAGGTGAGTATGATATGTGTCATGCAAACTGCATCATATGACATTGTATAAATGGTAACTATAGCCTAGTCAAGACCGCCGGCATCACATGATATAAGATGATGACATGGTGTCATATTGTCGTTCCCTATGTATGAGGGGGTAAGGGGTAGGGTTGGGCCAGGGGCAGGTGTATTGGTAGGGGTAGGGGTTGTAGGGATGCTCAGAGTAGCAAAAGTGAGCAGATGGCCCAGGAGCCGGGAGGTGAGATAAATAAAAAGTACATTGTGAGCAGATGGCCCAGGAGGTGAGATAAATAAAAAGTACAATGTGAGCAGTATTCTTGTATGTGTGCTACCGTATGATGGGGAAGAGGGGGGGGGGGGGGGGGGGCATATCATATGGTGTTGACCAAAAGTGATTATGATATCATATGGTATCATTCAAACTCCATCATATGGCATTGTGTATAAATGGGAACTTAAACCTAGTTAAGACTGCCGGCATCGTTTGATGACATGGTATCATATGATATCAGATTGCTGTCCCCTACATATCAGGGGGTAAGGGGTAGGTTTGGGGCAGAGGCAGGTGCAGTGGTAGGGTTAGGGGTTGTAGGGATGCTAAGAGTAGCAACAGTGACCAGGTGGCCCAGGAAGTGAGATGAATTAAAGTATACAATAAAAAGTAGAAAAGTATACAATAAAATAAAAGTTTAAAATATCTACATTCTTTGAATGTTCTTATAAACATATACATTTGTTTTGCATTGCCCTTACTCTTATACCTATATTATGCATTGCCCTAATTATTATATACGTATCATATATTGCCCATTTATAGTCGAATTTAGCTGTAATAGTATGCATACCGGTATCGTATAAATTAAACTTTTGGTCTACACAGCCCACATATCTCTTTGTAGCCCATGAGCTCGTTGAAATGATGAAGGTGTGGGGTTTGAATCCCTACGGGTGCAATTCAGTGTTTGTGGTCGCTGTCAACCGCCATGGTAGCTTTGTCCAGTTAAAGTAGCAGTTTGTTAAAGGTAATGATAACGCCTGGTGGGGCGTGGTGTTAAGGGAGCCCGTCGTACGCGTGTGGGGAGCGGTCTCCTTCTTCAACTGGACAAGCTACCATCGCGGTTGACGACGACCTGCAACGCGAAGAGCGACCGAAGGGGATGTCGAACCCCCGACTCTTCATTCTTATAGTGATTCAGTCTACAACCAGACCAATGTATATCACCAAAAGAGGCTGTAGCAGCTTGTTACCAACCGCTGTAAGACAGGGCTCCCTTAATACCACGCCCTACCAGGCATTATCATTACTTTTCTTGTAGCCCATTCAAACTGATCATATTCCGACGTGTTATAGCCATTCAGCGGATGATTTGGGTTCAGGATTTCTGAAGAACCCGGACTTCGTACATGAAATCGAGAATTTGGACTGGAAATCTGAGAATTCTCGCGAGAATTCTCGATAATTGGCCTGAGATTCTGAGAACCAAGTCCGAAGTACAAAGTGTGCTTCCCAAATCATCCCCTGAATTTCTATAAAGCCCATCACATGTAGGTTCTTCCCGGTGAGCCTGCATTACCAACTCTGTCAGCTACATGCTCAGCTACAGCAGTTGCTATCCACACATATTCTGACGTGTCAACCCCCATGTAGGTTCTTTCCAATGAGGCTGCATTTACTGACTCTCAGCTACAAGCTCAGCTACAAGCTCAGCTACAAGCTCAGCTACAAGCTCGGCTATCCACACATACTGAACATATTGCTGCATGCTGAATTCCATGCAGATTCCCTCCAGCAATCCTTCTTTTACAGACTCTGTCAGCTACAAACTCAGCTACAGTGTTCACTTAAAGTCTGAGCGTGGATTTGTGACAGTGGAGCTTCCAACACACAAGGCTGACATTTGCAAGCCCAGCCCAACAGAGAGGATTGTGAATGTCTCTAATAAGGGTAAGCAAGCATACGTAATACTTCTTGTCATTTTTATAGTAGTATTTGCGAGCCCAGTCCAACAGAGAGGATTGTGACTGTCTCTAATAAGGGTAAGCAAGCATACGTAATACTTATTGTCATTTTTATAGTAGCATTTGCGAGCCCGTCCCAACAGAGAGGATTGTGTCTGTCACTTATTAGGGTGAGCAAGCATCCTGAATACCTCTTGTCATTTTTTGGCGGAGCCCCCTCTTCAAGGGAGCGGGAGCCCCCAGGATTACCCCGTTGTCCATTTGTGGGTCCCACCGACGAATTGAATCCTGACACGTCAGCCAACTGTCTCACAACCAACTGGCTTTTACCAGCTCCAGTCCGTTGCCACCTGTCGTTCCGCTACCAACACACTTTGCCAATTTTCCACGTCGCTTGCGACGCTGCATAGGTCATGTCATAGTAGCATTCATCCAGGAAAAGCTGAAACTTTGTTTTTAGAAGAAATACCATGGACTTTCTTGCGGAGCCTTGAATTTTCTTTTTCACAGCTAAATAAAACAACTGATTCAGCCCAACAGAGAGGATTGTGACTGTCACTAATGAGGGTGAGCAAGCAAACTTAATACTTATTGTCATTTGCATAGTAGCATTTGTCCAGCCCAACAGGAATTATTTTGGCTGTCTCTTATGAGGGTGATCAACCATACTTCATACTTATAATTCGTTTTGTATTTTAATCTTTACTTTCTATCTCATAAGGGAATATAGTTATTTTGTTGCTGTTACAGGCTGTTATGTAATTGATTGCTTTAAACACACAACAATTTATAAGCTCACCTCCCCTCCCACCCCCTCCCCTGCCTCCCTTTCCCTCCCCCTCCCCCTCCCCATCCCCCTCCAGTTTCAGAGCCTTCCAAAGATTTCACAATACTGGTGGAGCCACCCCTTTTGGGCTGGAAACCGACAAAGCTTATAAACCTCCCCTTCACCCCTTCACCCCTTTCCTTCCCCTTCACCCCTTTACCTCCCCCTCCAGTCTCAGAGCCTCCCAAGGATTTCACAATACTGATATAGATACCCCCTTTGGCCTGGAAACAGACAAAGCTTATAAACCTCCCCTTCTCCCCTTTCCGTCCCTTTCACCCCTTTCCTTCCCCTTCACCCCTTTACCTCCCTCCCTCCCCATCCAGTCTCAGAGCCTCCCGAGGATTTCAAAATACTGGTTTAGATACCCCCTACGGACTGGAAACCGACAAAGCTTATAAACCTCCCCTTCAACCTTTTCCTTCCCCTTCACCCCTTTTCTTCCCCCTCAACCCTTTCCTTCCCCTTCACCCCTTTACCTCCCCCCCTCCCCCTCCAGGCTCAGCGCCTTCCAATGATTTCACAATACTGGTGGAGCTACCCCCTTTGGCCTGGACACACAAAAAGCTTATACATCTCCCCTTCTCCCCTTTCCTTCCCCTTCACTCCTTTACCCTCCCCCCCCCCCTCTCCAGTTTCTGAGCCTTCCAAAGATTTCACGATACTGGTAGAACTACCCCCTTTGGTCGCCGACAAGGCCGCAGGCCACATCTCAATCCAAACCTGCAAGCGAGCTGATAAGGAGAAGGTCGTTGCCCTTGCCACCTTCATACCCCCCACCTGCCCACAAACCCCTGGGGGCGACACAAACCCCTGCTCACAAACCCTTGGAGGCGGCGCTGCAGCCAGTGGCAGTGGCGATGGCCACAGTGGTGTCCTGGAGGGAGGGGGAGCAAGTAGGGTGAAATCGGAAATATGGATGCTGGTTGATGGTAGTGGCAGTATGGGAGGAGAGCCTATAGCTCAGGCCAAGGAGGCTGCCCTGTTCTTCATCAAGGTTAGTTCAAACTGGTTAGACTACAATGATACCACTACATTGTTACTACTGCACTGAGACTACAATGATACCACTGCACTGTTACTACTGCACTGATACCACAACGATACCACTACGCTGTTACTACTGCACTAATACTACTAGTCACTAGTGTCCAGTAGTTCATCGAGGCCAAAGTGGCATCAACCATTGTTCTTCAGCACAAGCCTGATAATGAGGATGGGATGGTGTAGGTGGGTGGTTGGTTTGGTGTGTGTGTGGGGGAGAGTTGGGTGGGTGGGTGGGGGGTTGGTTTGGGTGGGGGTGGTTGGTGTGGGTGGTAGGTGGTGATTTTATTGTGGGTGGGGGTGGGTGCTGTGATGACAGGTAAATGACATGAAACTGTTGCAGTCTTTATTGACCCCCAGAAGTTGGCAGTCTCAGGAACCATCATATGACAGTTCCCAATTTTTGTTGGTGTGGGTGGGTTTAGTTGGTGTAGGTGGGGGTGGGGGGTGGGTGCTGTGCTGACTCTGCCGTGATCCTTGTTGATGCTCAGAAGTTAGTAGTCTCAGGAGCCAGCATACGACAGTTTCCATACATGCTGCACAGCAATGGCCGGACTGCATCTTCCACTCGGCTCACATCTTTAAATCAGGGGTGGTGGGTGTGGGTGGTGAGTGGTGTGGGTGGGTGGTGGTTTGGTGAGGGTGTTGGTGGGTGGTGTGGTGGCAATGGCCGGACTGCATCTTCCACTCGGCTCACATGAAGCCAAGCCACCTTCATCAAGGTTGGCTCAAAACTGGTTATGCTACAATAAATATACTAAACCAATACTAGGAGTCACTAGTGTCCTAGAAGCATGGGGAGCTTGTGGGGTGAATCTTTTACAAACATCTATAATGACACAAAAACAAATATATAATACAAAATCAGTCACTAGTGTCCTGGAAGTATGGGGAGCTTGTCGAGTGATGTTGGAGCTTAAAAGCCGGTCAAAACAGGTCGGGTCGGTTCGGGTTTGGTCGAATCGGGCCGGGCCGGGCCGGGTCGGGTAAGGTTGGGTCGGGTCAAGTCAGTTCAGGTCAGGTCAGGCAGGTCAGGTCAGGTCAGGCAGATCAAAACACTCTCCTATAATCATTTTCGGGTCGGGTCAGGTTAGGTCAGGTCAGGTCAGACAGGTCAAAACACTCTCCTATAATCATTTTCTTAATGCAATTCAAAGCCCGCTCATAATATCATTTCCACTGCAGGACCTTCCCGTCAATTCTGGACTCACATTCAACATCGTCATGTTTGGTAGCAACTTCAAAATGATGAGCCCCAGTGCACAGTGAGTTCCTTTATATGTAAAGAATCTTATTTGCACATGTATGATTATAATTAATGTATGCAATTTATTAATTATGATTATAATTGATGCATAAGTATGAGTATGGTATAGAATAAATAAATTATGATTATAATGATAATAAAGATTATAATGTATGTTTATGATAATAATGTATGATTATGACATTGATTATTATTATTATCATTAATTTATGATTATAATTTATGTATGGGTATGTATGTATGAGTTTGAGTATGATTAAATTATGATAGCGTTTTCCTGCTTAAAGGTTGTCTCTCTAGCCTTTTTGGCTACGCCTGGACTGTAAAAATACATACATGAGAAGGGGGAGGGGGAACATCTAGGGAGAGGGTCAGGATTTGTTTTTTATATAGCTCAATAAAGCTACCAGGACGTTGTTCCTGGAGGAGGTCCAAATCCAGAGAGCTGCCAGAAAACCACTTTCTAAACTGAAAAACAATCTCAGGTCGGGGCTGTTGAGAATGGCGGCAAAGCCATTAGAATCGCTGTTTCTGAGAAAGAAGATATTTACGTAGGCCGCCGAGTCCCTAGGGCAATTACAATTAGGACCCCCATTGCTGAGGTCAGCTAGGCTGAGAATTGAGCTGTAATTTTCTTTCTTCCGTTTCTATGTTATTTCTTTCTTAAGTTTCTTTCGTAAGTTTCTATGTTTGGTAGCTTTCATGCCTTCTTATGAATTTATGTTAGGTGCATAAATATTAAGTATTACAAATTTATAATGCCACCCTTGTAATAGAATTTGATATATACGTAATATAACTTAATGTAACCCGTGTAATGTGATAAGTTTAGGTGCATAAATATTAAGTATCAAATAATATGAAGTATTAATTATGTAATACCACCCGTGTAATATAACAAGTTTAGGTGCATAAAATATTAAGCATTACAATTTTATAATGTGACCCTTGTAATATAACTTAATGCAACATAACATGATTATAAATTATGATTAATATGCATGAATATAACTTGAGATAATGAGATTACTTGTGGCAAATAGTTCATTATACAATATTTGAATTTTGCAGATGCTCCAATAGCACTTGTTGAATTTTGCAGACGCTCCAATAGCACTTGAATCACTGATTAACGTGTTTGTTGCATTTTTCATTTGGCTTGTCTTGCCTACAACTAGCGTCTCTAAAACATGAAACATATGTCAATCTTAGAATCAACATAAAACATTACAAATATACATAAAACATTACATATATACATAGAACATTACAAATATACATAAAACATTACATATATACATAAAACATTACATATATACATAAAACATTACATATATACATAAAACATTACATATATACATATGCAATGTGTTGACAAACAGACATATAGATATGTCTGTTCATAAACACATTGTATAGACTAACTTTATAGTGTTAGCCACATGTGTTCCCCCACAATAGCTATATATAAAAAACACCCCTGGATTCATCCACCTTGTCATCCCTTCAGGCCTTGTGAGGAATCATCGGTGGCAGCGGCTGTAGCATGGTGCAACACACATATTCTTTCAAATATGGGGGGAACTGAGGTTCACAAAGCCCTCTCCGCCATCTATTCGATGCCCCTGGAAGAGGGTGTCACTCGTCAGGTGAGCTTGTGATTATAATGTATTATAACATAATGTATAATGCATTGTTATGCATGATATTATATGATCAATACCCCTGGCAGAGGGTGTCACTCGTTGAGTGAGCTTATGATTATTATATATAATAACATAATATATAATGCATTTTTATATTATCAGTACCCCTGGCAGAAGATGTCAGATGATGATTACAATTTGTCCTGGTGCCTTGCCATACTAAATATGCATTTTTTATATTAATTATATTTTATGTATCATTTTTGATATTGTTGCAGTTCCTGCAAAGCTTCCGCACTTTAGCACCATTGTTGTAACATATTGGTTAATACTGCATCGCAATAAATACTGACACAATATTCCTTGCGATGACCAAATAGTGTTGCTAACGGATGGCGGAGTGAGCATCGCTAAACAAGCACTGACAGAATATTCCTTGCAATGACCAGATTTTGTTGCAACCGGACGGCGGAGAGAGCATCGCTAAACAAATACTGACGGAATATTCCTTGCGATGACCAGATAGTGTTGCTAACGGACGGCGGGGAGAGCATCGCTAAACAAACTCTGACAGCATATTCCTTGCGATGACCAGATAGTGTTGCTAACGGACGGCGGAGAGAGCATCGCTAAACAAGCACTGACACCATATTCCTTGCGGTGACCAGATAGTGTTGCAACCAGACGGCAGAGAGAGCATCGCTAAACAAACACTGACGCCAAATTCCTTGCGATGACCAGATAGTCTTTCTAACGGACGACGGAGTAAGCATCGCTAAATAAATACTGACGCCAAATTCCTTGCGATGACCAGATAGTCTTTCTAACGGACGACGGAGTAAGCATCGCTAAACAAAAACTGACACAATATTCCTTGCGATGACCAGATAGTCTTTCTAACGGACGACGGAGTAAGCATCGCTAAATAAATACTGACACAATATTCCTTGCGATGACCAGATAGTCTTTCTTACGGACGACAGAGTAAGCATCGCTAAATAAATACTGACACAATATTCCTTGCAATGACCAGATAGTCTTTCTTACGGACGACGGAGTAAGCATCGCTAAATAAATACTGACACAATATTCCTTGCAATGACCAGATAGTCTTTCTAACGGACGACGGAGTAAGCATCGCTAAATAAATACTGACACAATATTCCTTGCGATGACCAGATAGTCTTTCTAACGGACGACGGAGTAAGCATCGCTAAATAAATACTGACACAACATTCCTTGCGATGACCAGATAGTCTTTCTAACGGACGACGGAGTAAGCATCGCTAAATAAATACTGACACAATCTTCCTTGCGATGACCAGATAGTCTTTCTTACGGACGACGGAGTAAGCATCGCTAAATAAATACTGACACAATATTCCTTGCGATGACCAGATAGTCTTTCTAACGGACGACGGAGTAAGCATGGCTAAATAAATACTGACACATTATTCCTTGCGATGACCAGATAGTCTTTCTAACGGACGACGGAGTAAGCATCGCTAAATAAATACTGGCACAACATTCCTTGCGATGACCAGATAGTCTTTCTAACGGATGACGGAGTAAGCATCGCTAAATAAATACTGACACAATATTCCTTGCGATGACCAGATAGTCTTTCTAACGGACGACAGAGTAAGCATCGCTAAACAAAAACTGACACAATATTTCTTGCGATGACCAGATAGTCTTTCTAACGGACGACAGAGTAAGCATCGCTAAATAAATACTGACACAACATTCCTTGCGATGACCAGATTGTGTTTCTAACGGACGACGGAGTAAGCATGGCTAAATAAATACTGACACAATATTCCTTGCGATGACCAGATAGTCTTTCTAACGGACGACGGAGTAAGCATCGCTAAATGAATACTGACTCAATATTCCTTGCAATGACCAGATTGTGTTTCTAACGGACGGAGGAGTGAGCAGCAACGAGGAGTGCAACATATACAGCCTGGTGGAAGGGAAGGGAGGCAAGGGCTCCAAACCATCAGAGGATTCCGAAATAACTATCTTCTCCCTCGGCATTGGTCATGGAGTACATCGGGGTATGGTGGAGGCAGTTGCCAAGAAGGTGCGCCTGATTAGGACATCAATGAGTAATGGCTATTTTCTCTTGGCATTCGTCATGGTGTACATCGGGGTATGGTAGAGGCAGTTGCCAAGAAGCTGCGCCTGATTAGGACATGCTTACGACTTACTAAGGGTTCTAGTATTGGAGTATGGTGGAGGCAGTTGCTAAGAAAGCGTGTTTGAATAATAAATATAAATATGATATAGAATAATACTAATTACATAATAGGGCACTTATGATGCGTATAATGCACTCATCATTTGAGAACACTGATATATATGCACTCATCATTTGATAATACAAATGTATATATAAATATATACTATTATATATATACACACTCATTGTTTGAGAATACACATGTATGTACATATGCACTCATCATTTGATAATACAAATACATATATACAGACATATTATTATATATACGCACTCATTGTTTGAGAATCCAAATGAGCATGACACAACTAATTTCCTGGGCATGGGCATTTGTAACTGATAAAACTGGGCATAAACTGATAACTTGTACGCCCAATTGCGGTGCTCGGGAGTGAGGTGTAGTAGTCGCTATCCCACACATACGCATGCATCATTTTGCTTTGATCGGGGGGGCGTTTATGAGCTTAGATTTTTTGAGTTTGTAAGCACCTAAGAAATTATGGTAGATGATAACAGCAGCATCAAGAGAGCAGCATTTGTCACGAGTAAGCTCAATAAAAGGACCACCATCCAACAAGTATACAAACACTTTTTGTTTAATCATAAAGTTGTATTTATTTGTTTTTAGGCAAAGCCTGTAAGTTTATACCCCTATAATATATCATACTTTTATATACTATGCATATCTAATGCTTACTAACATATATTGATATATATTATACATTTATATATATATACTATGTATATACACATATGTAATACATATACCCGTATATAACACTTATATGTAATACATATACCCGTGTATAAGACTTATATGTAATACATATACCCGTGTATAACACTTATATGTACAACACTGATACATCTAATACTTCCATGTATAGCACATAAGTATATTAAACTGTATTTGATTTAAGATTAAACTTAATCATCCCTATCAAAAACATGTAAAATACAAACAACATTGTTAACCTTCCTGATACTCAGAGTGGCGGAGTTGCCCAGTTTGTGGTTGACGGAGAACCAATTGCCAACAAGTGCGCATACCTCAAACGGTGTGCGCTGGCTGCCGCTACTGGTACAGACTGCTTGATGAACCCGAAGCTGGAAGGTAAACTTGCACTGCTGCGCTGCGCTCCACAAGTGCTGCCGCCCAGGCTTTTCCCAGGAGAACCTGTGCCTGTAAGTTGCCAACTTTACTCTTGACTTTGCTCTTGACTTTGCTTCTGACTTTGCTTGAGGCAAAAATTCTTCTTGTAAAATGCTGCGTCCCACAAGTGCTGCCACCCAGGCATTTCCCAGGAGAACATGTACTTTACCTTTGCTCTTAACTTTGCTCCTGACTTTGCTTGAGGGGAACATCCTTCTTGTAAAACGCAGCGTCCAACAAATGCTGCCACCCAGGTTTGTCCCATGAGAACATGTAGTGTAAGTTGCTGACTTTGCTTCTGACTTTGCTTGAGGGGAACATCCTTCTTGTAAAACGCAGCGTCCAACAAATGCTGCCACCCAGGCTTTTCCTAGGAGATTTTAAAACCTGTAAGTTACGCTTTGCTTCTGACTTTGCTTGATGCGAACATCCTTCTTGTAAAACGCTGCGTCCCACAAGTACTGCCGCCCAGGCATTTCCCAGGAGAATATGTCCTGTACCTTTGCTCTTAACTTTGCTCTTGACTTTGCTCTTGACTTTGCTTGAGGGGTACATCCTTCTTGTAAAACGCTGCGTCCCACACGTGCTGCCGCCCAGGAGAACCTGTGCCTGTAAGGTGCCGACTTTAATTCTGACTTTGCTTGAGGCAAAAATTCTTCTTGTAAAAAAAACAATAACTGATTGCGTGTGTCTGTCTGTATGTTACAATCCAGGGGTAGCCAAAGGTTGAAGGGTGTGGGGAGGGGGTACTGGGGGTGGATTTAGGGTTCAGGATTGACAATTTCAGTGCGAAGTTGTGCTCATGCAAATTATTTGCAAATTTGCACTGCTGCACTGCGTTCCACCTGGAAAACCTTTTCCTCTAAGTTGTAGGGTTGAGGGTGGATTTAGGGATCAGTGTTGACGATTTCATTGCGAAGTTGTGCGCATGCATGTTCATTGCAAATTTCCACTGCTGCGCTGTGTCCCACAAGGGCTACCACCTAATGCTTTTTTGCCTGGAGAACCTATACCAATAAGTTGTAGGGTTAAGGGGGGGTTGGGATTGGGGGGGGGGGGGGGGGGGGAGGTAGGGTTGAACCTTTACTTTGGGTTGAACCCAAAGTAAAGGTTACTTTACCCCTTAATTTTTAGGGTTGAGGGGGGGGTGGGGATTGGGGGTGGGGGTGTGTAGTTAGGGGGGGGGGGGGGGGGGGGGGGGGGGGGGGGGGGGGGGGGTGAATGGGATGGGGGGCTGATGGGGGATTGTTTTTCTGAGAGTATGTTGACCTTGTCGCCTTGTTGCTACCCACCAGGATGGAACCCTCTAGAAATACTATACAACATTTATTAGCCCTTTAAAATTTTGAAATGTAACATCTACGAGTGTTGTTGCATTTAAATTAAAAATTTCAATGTAACATCGAAGAGTATGGTTACATTTAAATTTACATTTAAAATGTAACATCTAAGAAAATGTTTACATTTACATTTAAATTTGCAATGCAAAAAATTGCAAATTTGCAATCATCTGCACTTGTCGATACAATCTTCAAATTCACAATCATCCTTACATTACATTACATTACATTGCATTACATTACATTACATCACATTCCATTACAATCCAATCCAATACATTACATTACATTACAATACATTACAATACATTACATTACATCACTTTACATTACATTGCCATCAACAGACCATTGTTGACCCAAGACAAGCCCGCTCCACAACAACTGGGAGGGGTCTTCCAACTAATCTTCAAAAATAGATTGGCAGTACGGTAGCTAGCAAGCATTTGTGTCAGCACTAATATCATGTATCCATGCAAGCAATGGCCAGATTGCCTGCACAAGCATTGTCGTCAGCACTAATATCATGTATCCATGCAAGCAATGGCCAGATTGCCTGCAAAAGCATTGTCGTCAGCACTAATATCATGTATCCATGCAAGCAATGGCCAGATTGCCTGCATGAGCATTGTCGTCAGCACTAATATCATGTATCCATGCAAGCAATGGCCAGATTGCCTGCATAAGCATTGTCGTCTGCACTAATATCATGTATCCATGCAAGCAATGGCCAGATTGCCTGCATAAGCATTGTTGTCAGCACTAATTTCATGTATCCATGCAAGCAATGGCCAGATTGCCTGCATAAGCATTGTTGTCAGCACTAATATCATGTATCCATGCAAGCAATGGCCAGATTGCCTGCATAAGCATTGTCGTCAGCACTAATTTCATGTATCCATGAAAGCAATGGCCAGATTGCCTGCATAAGCATTGTCGTCAGCACTAATATCATGTATCCATGCAAGCAATGGCCAGATTGCCTGCATAAGCATTGTCGTCAGCACTAATATCATGTATCCATGCAAGCAATGGCCAGATTGCCTGCATAAGCATTGTCGTCAGCACTAATCTCATGTATCCATGCAAACAATGACCAGATTGCCAGCATAAGCATTGCAAGATGCACTTATAAATAAGTAATTCATGTTCCCAGGTCCTTATCGAGATATTGAAGTGGGAGGCCGGAGCGTCTGTCGAACTTGTCGCTACCCACAGGGATGGAACCCTCTTCCGCCTGAGCCTGCCTCTGGACAACTGCAACTCAAAGGCAGAGGGTCATCTGTTTGCCGTCCTGCATGCCATGGCTTGTATTGATGGACTGATGAGTGGTACCAGCCATCTTCACGTTGATACTCAGGGGAAGCGCTTAGCAGCTCAACCAACTACCTTGCAAGTGAGTGGGCTGAATGGGGTTGACCTGAGTGGGTGGGCTGGATGGTTTGGACTGGCTTGTGTTGATGGACTGATGGGTGGTACCAGTCAGCTCCACGTTGATGCATAGGGGACGCATTAAGCAGCTTAACCAACTCCCTTGCAAGTGAGTGGGCTGGATGGGATTGAGTGGCTTGTGTTAATGAACAGATAGGTGGTATCAGTCAGCTCCACGTTGATGCACAGGGGAAGCGCTTAGCAGCTCAACCACCTCCCTTGAAAGTGAGTGGGCTGGATGGGATCGAACTGGCTGGATGGACTGGATGGGTTTGACTGGCTGGATTGGCTGAATTGGGTTTAAATGGCTGGATTAGCTTCAAATGGCCACATGTGACCAACTTTCAATGGTAGACCCTGAACCCTCAAGCTAGTCCCCCAAACTCCCCACGTACCTATCCTAACTCATTAACCCAAACCCTGGCTAAAATCTGAACCCTCAAGCTCCAACTTCGATCCCTAAATATGAATCCGAAACCCTAAAGTCCAAAACCCAAGCCGTTACCTCAAAACCCGCCCTGAACCCTGATCTCAGAACCCCCCAATCCCAAACCTTGTCACTTTGATTAGGTAACAGACGCAATCGTCTCCCTAGCGGTCTCAGAGCACGTGGTCACACCTTACACTTCGGCAGTTGGGGTTCTGCTGCAGCAAAACCCTTTAGACCCAACCAGCGTAGGCTCCAGTACTGTGCCTCTTCAGCTCCCCGCTGGCCGCACGCTCTGGCAGAAACCTAAGCTGATGCAGGTGCGGTTGGTGCAGCGGTATGTCATGTGTGCCGACCTATCCTCCGACGCCGATCGATTCGTGCCTTTAAGTGCCAAGGCCAAGAAACAAGCGAGTTCAGGGTCCTTCTTTGCACAGCTTTCCTCTGCCATCGCAGCCCCCTTCCTTGGGTCTAGGTCCAAGGTGGAGATGCGTCCCACTCCAAAGGGACATGCCAGGGCAGAGTGTGCTAGCCCACCCAATGCCAGGCCTCAGAGCTATGCAGCCAACATGTGCAGGGGAGAGGGCGATGGTGACATTAGACTCCCATCCCCTATGATGTGTGCGCCTGCTGCCCCTGCGGCCCGCAAAACAGTCTACAAGGGGGCGGCAGCCACCTCTCCTAGGGACAGTCTGTCAGCCAGCCTGTCCCTTGGATCCTCTGCCTGCTTGGAAGACGAGGAGGAGGAGGAAATTGGAGGGAGTTCTGAGTGTGAAGGAAATAAGTGCATGCTGCAGGAGGGGGAGAGTGCTTCAGGGGAAGCCAATCCAGGCCATGAAGCCAAGCCAGCCCATGATGCCAAGCCAGGCCATGAAGCCAAGACACCTGCCATGCCATTGAGCCAGATGCTGACCACCCTTAACCTGGAGCGGAATGGTGTCGGCTATTGGGAGGGTAGCCATGAGCTTTACTGTGCCTTGGCCTCACAAATGCCTAAGGTGAAGTCCAGTGCATGCACAGAGTCTGAGGAGGGGGTGGCTCTGCGTGTAGCAATTCCACCAGAGCTGCTTGACCCAGGAGATTCTGCAGGGCATGAACACGAGGAGCTGAGGGAGCTGATGCACAACATGTGGGCCACCATCTTGGCGCTTGTGTTTCTGCGCAAGTACTTGGCCGGGGATAGGGCGACGTGGGCGAGCATGGAGGAGAAGGCCATCAAGTGGCTGCAAGCAAACTGGGGAAGCATTCGCCCCAAGCCATCGTGCCAAGGCAGCCTTGGGTTTGTGATGATTGCAGCTAAGAAGCTTGTCTAGGCATTTGGGGGGAACATAGGCAACGAGGACGGGCATGGAGGAGAAGGCTAACCAGAGGTGACTGCAAACAAATAAACTGAGGAAGCATTCGCTCCTAGCTATAACGCCAAGGCAGCCTTGGGTTTGTGATGAATGCGGCTAATAAGAAGCTTGTTAAGGACTTACTGAAAAGGTGTCAACAATCTGAACAATCCGAACAACAATTCCATTATTTTTTGAAGTCGTCTAATTGTGTTCCGCATACCGCTGCATACCAGTATATGTTATACAATGTTTTACTACCACTGATATTCATTTGAGACATGCTGGATGTATAAAGTGTAACCTAGGAGTAAAGCAATCCGTTCTCCAACACATTTCCATTGTAGCAGGATAGCCTGCTACTAGTCTATCTTGACATCTCGAGTATGCCTTTTCGATATGTCCCATCGGTCTAGTTCAGTCACAGTCTTAAAAGAAACAGGTAACATCCCAGTTCACAACTTACTTTTTATTACATTTTCACTGTAGCACGGACTCAGGGCCCCGTCGGTAAAACATTTTTGGGGGGCTCAGTTCACCAGTGCTTTTTCTTTGAAGCCCCTCCTGTCATGGTTGGGCAAGTCCCTCTAGCCCATTTGGTCGACCCCTGGACTGTAACAACTAACTAACTGACATGGAAGTTTGGGACCTTCGAAACTTAAATCAATTAATTAGAACAAGGTGTAGGAGGTCCTAATCTCCAACATTTGTTTCTTTGAATACAGCTCCAAGTAATCAGATAAGCGCTCTTGAGATGAAAGCTCTGGATTACTAAGGAAGAATTATGCGTGCAATACTTGGGTGTCTTCACAGTAGCACGAACTCAGTGCCCCCGTCGGTAAACCGATTGTTTGGGGTTCAGTTCATCAGTGCTTTTTCTGTTAGCGTGAACTACTAGGACACGAGTGCATCATCGGCATCTGAATCAGATGTCAAGTGAGGTCATTTGGTAGAGCATAACAGCTGATAATAACGTACTTTCCGAGTGGGGAGTTTTCCCAGAGGTCCGATTAACTTCTGCCACTTTGGGCCAGGTTCGAGACATAGTGGTTACCCAGAGGTCAACGACTGCGTACTTAGAGGCCAATCGAGAACTTGGTACTGATTAATTTATCAGGCAAATAAAGGACCACTGGCAGACACACTTCCGCTGATAAGAATCGAACCCCGCTCATTTTCTTCTTGTGCCTTTACTAGCTATCACGGTTGGGCAATTCCCTTAAGCCTATTTGGCCTAACCCTAGACGGTAACATACATACATGGGATGAGTGGTAAACCTGGGAAGCCTACATATTATCTCATCAGAGACTAAGTGGCTCGCAATGTGGCTAGATTCGGAACTTCCTCCCACTACCTGACGGCGAAACTGATAGATAGAAGCGACTCATTGTGCCTGGGAAAGATCGAGCGTGTCATCTATGTGATTCTTCTGAAAACATGTTATAATCAAATCTATCAATAGAAGACAGGCAGCCCAGTCAACCTTTATCACGCTCCCATGGGCATGGCCTTGATGGCCAAGAAATAGGCGCACCCATGAACTCTGAACCCTACGATTCGATGGCCACTACGACATCATAAAGAAAAGGTTAAGACACAAGTTCCTTTCCTTAAAACAGTCTCGTCCCGAGAGAGAGAAAATCTGTGGGATATCGTACATGCCAAGTAATGACAAGAAAATGTATTGGAAAATAAAACACGCCACGTAATGGCAAGAAAATGTTTTGGAAAATGAAACACGCCAAGTAATGGCAACTTGGGATGGCAAGAATATGTATCGGCAAATGGGTCCATTTTCTTTAAAAGGGGTATCATAAAAGCATGGCAGCAATGACTTGGCAAAGGGGCCCATAGCTGGAACCGAGTCAAGTTGAGACCTAAAAACCAATTGGCAAAGGTACGTTTTGCTTGTGTTACATTTCCTTGTTACATTTTCACAGAGAGAGTTCAAGTTCACAGAGTGCGTTACTTGGGTCCTACAGTCTGCCAAGGCTTGCTGTAAACCCATGTTAAAAATCGGTCCCTAGCCATATTTATTGCATTTCACAATTCAAATCAGCAGCACCAGGGTACTACTTCTTGCCAAATTGGTCAGCGCTTAAAGCGCACAAACGTCGAATTGGTCAGCGCTTTTTAGTGCAAAAAGCGCAAAAACTGCGCGCTGCGCCCACAGGGGGTTGAAAAAACTGCGCGAAACGTGCATAGGGGCTCAAAAAGACAGCGTGGAAGCTCAGGTGAAAATTGCTGGCTGGAGCCATGTAACCAAGTTCAAGTTCAAGTAAATCTAAACAATTATAGACTGCCATGAGGGGATGGGATAGCAAGCACTTCATGCCCAAGAAAAATCTCAAGAGCTCTAAGAGCTCAGAGTTATGTTGACCTGGGAATGACACATGTGCGAGTCTGGTCCATATTAACATATGTTGCGGCCGCTTTGTCCTGGGAGGGTAGGGGGTGGAGGGGAGAGAGTTAAGGAATGAGGGAGGGAGGGGAGGGGAGGGGAGGGGAGGGAGGGGAGGGAGGGGGGGGGGGGGGGGGGAGAGTGGAGGGAGTGAGTGGAGTGGAGTGGAGTGAAGTGAGTGGAGTGGAGTGGAGTGGAGTGGAGTGGGGGGAAGGGGAGGGGAGGGGAGGGAGGAGGGAGGGAGGGAGGGAGGGAGGGAGGGAGCACATGTGGGGCAGCAGAGTGCACTGGAAAACGAGTACAGTAAGAACCCTTATGTTATAACTTGGCAACGGCAAACCAGCTGGACAGGACTCAGGTTTGAGCCGAAACCGCTTCGGAAAAGGGCCTTTTTCCAAACCGTTTGCCATTGCTTAAGGCGTGTAAGGTATATAATATATATACAAAACAAATCTGTGGGATATACTCCAATTATGGTGGATGGTCGGAAGAGGTGAAGGGTTCGTTGAGAGTGAAGGGTGAAGAGGCTGTGGAGGGTGGCGAGTTTGTTGACCGCTGAACCATCTGGGGTTCATGGTCTAGATGACCTAAAGGACAATCCGATCGGGTGAAGGTCGAAGAGGCTGTTGAGGGTGACGAGTTTGATAAGGGTCAAGAATCTGTGGAGGGTGAAGGGCGAAGAGGCTGTGGAGGGTGAAGGGTGGAGAGTTTATTAAGGGTCAAGAAGCTGTGGAGGGTGAAGGGTGACGAGTTTATTAAGGGTCAAGAAGCTGTGGAGGGTGGAGGGCGAAGAAGCTGTGGAGGGCGAAGGGTGACGAGTTTGTTAAGGGTCAAGAAGCTGTGGAGGGTGAAGGGCGAAGAGGCTGTGGAGGGTGAAGGGTGACGAGTTTATTAAGGGTCAAGAAGCTGTGGAGGGCGAAGGGTGACGAGTTTGTTAAGGGTCAAGAAGCTGTGGAGGGTGAAGGGTGACGAGTTTATTAAGGGTCAAGAAGCTGTGGAGGGTGGAGGGCAAAGAAGCTGTGGAGGGCGAAGGGTGACGAGTTTGTTAAGGGTCAAGAAGCTGTGGAGGGCGAAGGGCGAAGAGGCTGTGGAGGGTGAAGGAAGACGAGTTTATTAAGGGTCAAGAAGCTGTGGAGGGTGAAGGGTGACGAGTTTATTAAGGGTCAAGAAGCTGTGGAGGGTGGAGGGCGAAGAAGCTGTGGAGGGCGAAGGGTGACGAGTTTGTTAAGGGTCAAGAAGCTGTGGAGGGTGAAGGGCGAAGAGGCTGTGGAGAGTGAAGGGTGGCAAGTTTGTTAAGGGTGAAGAGGCTGTGGAGGGTAAAGGGCAAAGAGGCTGTTGAGAGTGAAGGGCGAAAAGGCCGTGGAGGGTGAAGGGTGACGAGTTTGTTAAGGTCAAGAGGCTATGGATGGTGAAGGGTGACTAGTTTGTTAAGGGTGAAGAAGCTGTGGAGGGTAAAGAGTTTGTTAAAGGCTAACCCCAATTTCATTATTGGACACAGTAACTTTGATTAGGGGCGATCCTCTCTGAAAGCTTTGGTACATGCCTTTTCTCTGCCTCATGGAGCACATCCTGCGCCGGGATGCCTGGGTCCCTTGGTTGCTTCTCCATGGCCGGTGATATCTGGCCTTAATCCTGTTGCAGCATCATCCTTTCTGGAAGCTTGGGGACATGGCATTTTTCTGCCACATAGAGCACATCCTGCGCTGAGATGCTGGGGTCCCTTGGTTGCTTCTCCATGGCTGGTGATATTTGGCCTTTGTCCTGTTGCAGCATCATCATCCTTTTTGGAAGCTTGGATTGAGGCCTATTCTAGTTTTCTCTGCCACATAGAGCACATCCTGCGCTGAAATGCTGGGGTCTATTGGGTGGTTCTTGATAGCTGGGGGAAGCTGGCATACAACCTGTTGCGACATCATCATGCCTGGAGGCCTGGCTATAGGCCTTTTTTCTGCCACATGGATCTCATCCTGAGCTGGGATGCTGGGCTTCCTTGTGTGCTTCTCTGTGGCCGGTGATAACTGGCCTTTGTCCTGTTGCATCAACATCCTTTCCGGAAGCTTGGGGAGATGGCTTTTCTCTGCCGCATGGAGCACATCCTGCGCTGGGATGCTGGGCTTCCTTGGGTGCTTCTCAATGGCGGGTGATAACTGGCCTTTGTCCCCTTGCAGCATCATCCTTTCTGGAAGCGTGGGGACATGTTTTTTCTCCGCCACATGAAGCACATCCTGCGCTGAGATGTTGGGGTCTCGGGTGGTTCTCGATAGCTGGTGGCATCTTTCCTTCGTCTTGTTGGGGCATCCCCCTCCCTTGGACTGGCCTGCACAAGGCGTGGTTGTCGAACACGACTACGAGGCTCAGTTACAGCCCATTCCAGCTACAGCCCATCCCAGATTGACGAAGCCTTTGCTTCCGTTACTGAACTCATCGAAGGCGAAGAATCGCAAGTGAGGTAAACTACCAGAAAATGCTCAGAAGGGCTTGGGCATGAACAGAAACGGCTGCGGCTGACGTCAACGCTGTACAGGGTCGTACAGGGTAGGGTCTCCCAAACTTTCAGACTCGACAGGAGGAAAATGTCAGACCAACTTGATACGACCCCAGATACGACCCCGCGCCCGCGTGCTGAAATCCCATCCACTCAGCCAGTTTTGCATGTGACTATGCCCTGCATTCTGTGTTCGACACAAAGGGATTTGGCATTTAAAATTGCTGCATTCTGTGTTTGATACAAAGTGATTTGACATTCGGCAGTATATGACGGTACACCGTCGTGTTCCCACAGCGGTGGCCACCGCCCTGCGATTTTCGAGTATCGGATTTCGGCAGTTAGCCCTGCCTGCGTCCTGTCAGTAATCAGCCATACAGCCACTGTTCTATTGATTCTAGATAAAGCGGCGTAGTATAGCGGCGTGGTATAGCGGTGCAGTGTAGCGGTGCCCAACCTACACGCAAAACTGTCAAAGTGTTACGCTGGCCCTAACTCTATCGCAAACCCTGGCTTCGATCCGCTGCATTCTGCTGGTATGACTGCCACTGTTGGGAAGACTGGTCAGTCGCCCTTCACTTGCGCTTCCGATATCCAACTCTCTCCTCCAGTTTTCCACCTTGCCTGCGACGCGCCCAGGCTTGTCATTTCGTTACAGGGAGGACTAACTCGACTCATAATTTGACGAGTATTCCACTTATTCGCCTTCGGCGAGCGGAAGCAAATGCTGCGCCAACATGGTATGGGCTGTAACTAAGCCTCGTATAGTCGTGTCCGACAACCACGACTAGTTTTGGCCTTCCCATGGAGGATGATGCCCCAACAAGACGAAGGACGTTTTTCACTAGTTATCGAGAGGTACCCAGGAGACCCCAGCATCTCAGCGCAGGATTTGCTCCCAGTGGCAGAAAAAAGGCTAATACCTAGGCTAACACCCAGGATTCCAGGGATGATGACGTTGCAACAAGTCGCAGGCCAGTTTTCACCGGCCATCGAAATGGACCTAAGGAACCCCAGCATCGCAGAGCAGGATGTGCTACATGTGGCAGAGAAACGGCCAATAGCCAGGCCAATACCCAGGCCTCCAGGCATGATGATGTCGCAACAGGTCGTAGGCCAGTTCCCCCCAGCTATTGAGCAGCACCAAAGGAACCCCAGCACCTCAGGGCAGGATGTGCTCCTTGTGGCAGAAAAAAGGCATGGACCAAAGCTGCCAGAGAGGATCACCCCCAATGGAAGGTACAGTGTCCAATGATGGAATTGGGGTTCACCTTCAACAAGGGCTTAACCCCTCAACAAACTTATCACACTTCACCATCAACACACTTGTCACCCTTCATCTCCCACAGCTTCTTGACCCTCAACAAACTTGTCACCCTCCTTACCCTCTTCACCCCTCACCCTCAACTCCATCCTTCACCCGATCGGACTGTCCTTCAAGTCATCTAGACCAGGTACCCTAGAAGGCAGGTTCAGCAGTCAACGAACTCGCCACCCTCCACAGCATCTTCACCCTTCACCCTCAACTCCACCCTTCACCTCATCAGACTGTCCTTCAAGTCATCTAGACCAGGAATCTTAGATGGCAGCTTTGGCGGTCAATGAACTCACCGCCCTCCGCAGCCTCTTCACCCTTTGCCCTCAATAAACCCTTCACCTCATCGAACCATCCTTCAGGTCAAGTAGACCAGGAACCCTAGAAGGCAGGGTCTGGGTCCAACAGACTCGCCACTCTCCTCTTCACCCCCCACCCTCAACAAACCCTTTGCCTCATCAAATCGTCCATCAGGTCATCTAGACCAGGAACCCCAGAAATCAGGTCCAGGGGCCAACAAACTCGCCGTCCTCCACTTCATCCTTCACCCTCAACAAACCCTTCACCTCATCGAACTGTCCTTCAAGTCATTTAGACCATGAACCCTAGATGGCAGGTTCAGCAGTCAACAAACTCTCCACCCTCCACAGCCTTTTAACCCTTGACCCTCAACTTCACCCTTCACCCGATCAGACTGTCCTTCAAGTCATCTAGACCAGGAACCCTAGAAAGCAGGTCCAGGGGCCAACAAACTCGCCGTCCTCCACTTCATCCTTCACCCTCAACAAACCCTTCACCTCATCTGACCGTCCTTCAAGTCATCTAAACCATGAACCCTAGATGGCAGGTCCAGGGTCAACAAACTCGCCACCCTCCACAGCTTCTTCATCCTTCACCCTCAACAAACCCTTCACCTCATCGAACTGTCCTTCAGGTCAAGTAGACCAGGAACCTTAGAAGGCAGGTTCAGCGGTCGCTTGGCCACCAAGGAGGATGAAGTAAAACTACCGATGGAGTGCTGCTTACTGGCTCCCCTCTTCATGCGACCCAATTCCCTGAATTCCGCCTACCATTTCAATGCAAAAGGGGGTGAAGCGTGCTACAGAGTGTCCCTCTCGCAGTTTGTTCGTTCAATTGCCTCAGGAGAAGCAAGGGCGGTGTTGACAGAGAAGGAAGTGGTCATACAGGTGTGTGTATTCCTTGTCCCTCAAGGCCACTCCCAGGAGAGCGTGGCAAGGGGTGGCAGTCCTGTGTGTGTTCTTGGTGTAGAAAAACAATCCAATTGATGCAATAGCTGACAAGAAAAGGAAATGGCCGTACAGGTGTGTTTATTTCTTGGCCCTCAAGGCCACTCCCAAGAAAGCGTGACAAGAGGTGGCAGACCTGTGTGTGTTGGTGGTGTATAAAAGCAATCCATATGATGCAATAGTTGACAAGAAAAGGAAATGGCCGCACAGGTGTGTCTATTTCTTGGCCCTCAAGGCCACTCCCAGGAGAGCGTGGCAAGGGGTGGCAGGCCTGTGCGTGTTGGTGGTGTATAAAAACAATCCATATGATGCAATAGTTGACCAGAAAAGGAAATGTCCATACAGGTGTGTCAATTCTTGGCCCTCAAGGCCACTCCCGGGCCAGGAGAGCATGGCAAGGGGTGGCAGGCCTGTGTGTGTTGGTGGTGTATAAAAACAATCCATATGTTGCAATAGTTAACAAGAAAAGAAAATGACTGCACAGGTGTGTCAAATTCTTGGCCTTCAAGGCCACTCCCAAGGCCAGGAGAGCGTGGCAAGGGGTGACAGGCCTGTGTGTGTTGTTAGTGTATAACAGCAATCCATGTGATGCAATAGTTAACAAGAAAAGAAAATGACCGTACAGGTGTGTCTATTTCTTGGCCCTCAAGGCCACTCCCAAGGGAGCGTGGCAAAGGGTGACAGGCCTGTGTGTGTTGTTGATGTATACAAGCAATCCATAGAATGCAATAGTTGAGAATAAATGAAATGACTGGATAGGTGAGCCTATTTCTTGGCCCTCAAGTAGGGTGTGTTTTAAGGAAAGGAACCAGTCAGGTTTTATATGTTGACCAAGGTGTGATTCCAAGGTTTGGGGTATTGTATTGTTGCTCCAATGAGGTTACTCATGCCTTTGAGCATATCCCACAGATGTTAATTTGTATATACATATATAGATAGCTACATACAGGCTACATAGATAGATACAAATAATATGTATATACAAATAAAGCTGAGGATAAGCTTTTTTAAGTGAAGATGACCTACGGCAGCTTATTCCCCCCCCCTCCCCCCCTGTATTTATATACATATATCCCTCAGATTTGTTTTCTCTCGAACCATGATTGTGTTAAGGAAAATAACCAATGTCTGAACATAGCACCGTGGTGGTCACAGTGGCCATTGGGGTTTAGAGTTCCAGCTTCATGTGTGTGCCTATTTCTTGGTCATCAAGGGTTAAGGGTTTAGAGTTCCGGCTTCATGTGTGTCCCTATTTCTTGGCCATCAAGGGTTCAGGGTTTAGAGTTCCGGCTTCATGTGTGTGCCTATTTCTTGGCCATCAAGGGGTAGGGTTTAGAGTTCCGGCTTCGTGTGTGCCTATTTCTTGGCCATCAAGGCCACGCCCATTATAGCGTGGCAAAGGGTGACTGGGCTCGTTTTTTTTTTTCCGCTGTCTGTAGCGATCGCTAGTTTTACCCCGTTTTGGCGAAGTTATCGCTATAGAATTGGCGAAATGTCCTAAATGGCCCTGAAAAGCTTTGCAAGGCTGTTAAAGCTGTTCAAAGCTGTATAAACGCTGTCCCTGGAGGAGACCTAAAACCATAAAGCTAGATAAAAAACAATTTCAGATTTGAAACAAAAACTGACTGGGCTGTCTATCTTCTGTTGATGGATTGGATTGTTGCATGCTTTTTGGCGGAGCCCCCTCTTCAAGGAGGCGGGAGCCCCCATGTTTACCCACTTGTCCATTTGTCCGACCGAAAAACGAAAATTGAAGCCTGACACGTCAGCCAACGGTCGCGTAACTAACTCGCTTCGTTCAGCTCCATTGTTGCCACCTTTCGTTCCGTTGCCAACACACTCCGCCAATTTTCTGCGTCGGTTGCGACGCTGCATAGGACTTGTTCAGCAACTCTGTGCTGCTCACCATCTCACCAATTTGAAGTCCAAATTTGTTGGCCCTCAAGTTGATATTCATCCCTTCATCCTTCATCCCTCACATCCCTCGTACTTCATCCCCACATCCCTCACATCCCTCGTACTTCATCCCCACATCCCTCACATCCCTCGTACTTCATCCCCACATCCCTCACATCCCCCGTACTTCATCCCCACATCCCTCACATCCCTCGTACTTCATCCCCACATCCCTCACATCCCTCGTACTTCATCCCCACATCCCTCACATCCCTCGTACTTCATCCCCACATCCCTCACATCCCTCGTACTTCATCCCCACATCCCTTCATCCCTCACATCCCTTTATCTCTTCATCCGTCATCTCCTTCATCCCTCACATCCCTCATCCCTCATCCTTCATCTCCTGTGGTGGTGCAGGCTCTTCGACAAGAGTTGCAGCAGATGATCTATGACCCAGCCAAGCTTCTTGCGCAGTTAGGAAGCAACACGACCCCTTCTGCCCCTGGCCAGGGATCAAGATCTGGTCCGGGATCTGGTCTGGAATCTGGTCCGGGATTTGGTCTGGAATCTGGTCTAGGATCTGGTCTGGGATCTGGTCCGGGATTAAGTCTGGAATCTGGTCCGGGATCTGGTCTGGGATCCAGAGGCAGCCCTAGAGTGGGCGACACCAACAGTGAAGGGAACAATCCTTTGGATAAGCAACTGATAGGCGCAGCTGGCTTAAAGAGTAATCTTCGCGGAAAGGTGCGCCATGAGTGCTTTATTTTAATGTTGAAGGTGCGCCATGAGTGTTATATTTTAAATGTTAAAGGTGCGCCATGAGTGTTATATTTTACATGTTTAAGGTGCGCCATGAGTGATTGAGTGTTATATTTCAAATGTTAAAGGTGCGCCATGAATGTTATCTTTCATTTTATAAGAGTTACCATCGGGATTTGTGCCAATTATATTCCTAATAAACGTGTCAAAAAACGTGAAGATAAATTATCTCCATTCTATGAACTCCAGCCCCCCGTCATTAATGATGTGTCGGGTTCAGTTAACCAGTGCTTGTTGTTTTCAACTGCCTTATCTGTTTTTAAGGTTGGGCAAGTCCTTTTTAGCCTATTTGGCTACCCCTGGACTGTGAAAATACATACATACATACATACTTACATACATACATACATACATACATGCATACATACCGACGCCAATCGCCCTGAGATGATACAAAACGCGATCCAAACTGTCGATTGAATGCCATGACTGCTATCACCTTGCATAGCCAGCCATGGAGGCCATGACCTGGCAGTTATGCCATTTAAGCAACGAGTGCCATGAGTGCCTTGGCTAACATCACCTTGCATGAATGCCCAACCCCAACCCCCAGCTCCCAACCCCCAACCCCAACCCCCAACCCCAACCGACATCACATTCCACCTCCAAGAGGAGCAGCTCTGAAATGTGAGCAGACCAATTGTATGCATATGGGTTGGGCGTGGGGGTCCATCACCCCCCACCCCACACACTTACACACACACAGCCACCCCCACCCCCTTCCAACATCACAAACAACATGTACATTCCGCCTCCAAGAGGAGCAGCTCCTTAAAAAAAGGAGCAGACCCCCCCCTCCCCCCCACCCCCCCCCCACACAAACCACACTTCCACACACAGCCCCCCCCCCACCCCCCCCCCCCCCCCCCCCCCCCCCAACCCTCTTCAGACATCAGAACAAATCAGCGTTTTCCGCCCTCCCACGAAGATCAGCCCTCTGAAATGAGTGAAGATTTTAGAGCCGGCCGCTTACGCAGCAAAGGAAGATGAAACCAAACGTCAAGAGAGGCCTGCCTTGCCTACCCCCACAACACAACAGCCCCACCCCCACCCCCCCCCCCCCTCCACACACCAACACACCACCCTACCCCCCCCAACCCAACACAACACCCTACCCCCCAGTAACCCCCCCCCCCCCCGCACAACAACACACAACATCCTTCCAGGCCCCATTGCCAGTCTGCCCCTTTCCAAGAGGATCAGCTCTGAAATGAGTGGAAGATTTAGCAGTCGCTTAGGCAGCAAGAAAGATGAAACCAAAACACACACACACACACACTCACCAACCCCAACCCAACCCCAACCCCAACCTCGTCAGGCATTGCGTTCCGCCTCCAAGAAGATCAGCTCTGAAATGAGTGGAAGATTCAGCGGCCGCTTACGCACCAAGGAAGATGAATCCAAACTGTCATTTGAGGCCTGCTTGCTGGCACCCCTCATCTTGCGACCCAGCTCCCTGGAGACAGAGAACCATCTCAATGGGAAGCCGGGACAACCTGTTGGCTTCCAGGCGACCGTCTCGCAGCTTGTGCGTTCCATTGCCACGGGAGAAGTGAGGGCGGTGCTGGCAGAGAGGAAGGGGGGGGGGACCTTGCAGGTGGCCGATGTATGTATTTGTAACAGTCCAGGTAGCCCAAATACGGGTAGGGCCTTTTGAAGTTTTTGCCCGAACCTGTTAACGAGCTTGTCGTTCCATTGCCACGGGAAGAAAGTTGAGGGCGGTGGCTGGCCAGAGGAGGAAAAAGGAACCTTTTGCAGGTGTTGCCTAATGTAAAAACGTATTGTACATCCCAGGGGTAGCCCCAATACGGTAGCTGAAGGGTTTTTTTTTTGCCCAACCGTGTTAACAGCCTTTGTGCGTGCATTGCCACGGGAGAAGTGAGGGCGGTGGGGCTGGCAGAGAAGAAAAGGACCTGCAGGTGGTGCCTATTAACTATTTGTACAGTCCAGGGGTAGCCAAATACGGTAGGCTGAAGGGTTTTGCCCAACCTTTAACAGCTTGTGCGTTCCATTGCCACGGGAGAAGTGAGGGCGGTGCTGGCAGAGAAGGAAAGGACCTTGCAGGTGTGCCCTATGTTATGGATTGGTACGGCCAGGGGTAGCCAAATAAACGGTAAGGCCCGAAGGGTTTTTTTTGCCCAACCTTTAACAGCTTGTGCGTTCCATTGCCACGGGAGAAGTGAGGGCGGTGCTGGCAGAGAAGGAAAGGACCTTGCAGGTGTGCCTATGTACGTATTTGTACAGTCCAGGGGTAGCCAAATACGGTAGGCTGAAGGGTTTTGCCCAACCTTTAACAGCTTGTGCGTTTCCCAATTGTGCCAACGGGAGAAAGTTGAGGGCGGTGCCTGGGGACCAGAGAAGAAGGACTTGCAAGGTGTGCCTTAATGATGTACGTATTTGTACAGTCCAGGGGTAGCCAAATACGGTAGGCTGAAGGGTTTTTTGTTTTTTGCCCAAAACGTTTTAAAAACCAGCTTTTTGTGTGCCGTTCCATTGCCAACGGGAGAATGAGGGCGGTGCTGCAGAGAAAGGAAAGGACCCTTGCAGGTGGGGCCGATTTGTTATGTATTTTTGTACGTCCAGGGGGGTAGCCAAATACGGGAGGGCCTGAAGGGTTTTGGGCCCCAACCTTTTACAGCTTGTGCGTCCATTGCCCACGGGGAGAAGTGAGGGGCGGTGCGGCAGAGAAGGAAAGGAACCTTGCAGGTGGTGCCCCTATGGTACGAATTTTGTACGAAGTCCCCAGGGGTAGCAAAATACGGTAGCCTTGAAAGGGTTTTTTGCCCACCGTTAACCAGCCGTGTGCGTGTGTCCATTGGGTTGGCCACGGGAGAAGTGAGGGCGGTGCTGGCAGAGAAGGAAAGGACCTTGCAGGTGTGCCTATGTACGTATTTGTACAGTCCAGGGGTAGCCAAATACGGTAGGCTGAAGGGTTTTGCCCAACCTTTAACAGCTTGTGCGTTCCATTGCCACGGGAGAAGTGAGGGCGGTGCTGGCAGAGAAGGAAAGGACCTTGCAGGTGTGCCTATGTACGTATTTGTACAGTCCAGGGGTAGCCAAATAACGGTTAGGCCCTGAAGGGTTTTTTTTTGCCCAACCTTTTAACAGCTTGGTGCGTTCATTGCCAACGGGAGAAAGTGAGGGGGCGTGCTGGCAGAAGAAGGAATGGACCTTGCAGAGGTGTGCCCTATGTAAAAAGGATTTTGTACAAGTCCCCAGGGGGTAGCCAAATTACGGTAGGCGGAAGGGTTTTTTTGCCCAACCCTTTAAAACAGCTTTGTTGCGTGTCCAATTAGCCACGGGAGGAGTGAGGGCGGTGCTGGCAGAGAAGGAAAGGACCTTGCAGGTGTGCCTATGTACGTATTTGTACAGTCCAGGGGTAGCCAAATACGGTAGGCTGAAGGGTTTTGCCCAACCTTTAACAGCTTGTGCGTTCCATTGCCACGGGAGAAGTGAGGGCGGTGCTGGCAGAGAAGGAAAGGGACCCCTTGCAGGGTGTGCCTATGGTATGTATTTTGTAACAGTCAGGGGGGTATGCCAATAGCCGGTAGGCCCACTGAAGGGTTGTTGCCCCAACCTGTTGTAAAACAGCTTTGGCGTTTTCCATTCAATTGCCCAACGGGAGAAGATTGAGGGCCGGTGCCCCTGGCAAAGAGGAAAAGGACCTTTGGCAGGTGGTCCCTATTGGTGGGGGGGGGGGTAAGAGGCGGTTGATGTTGGGTAACAGTCCATGTTGGGTAGCCAAAAGTGTAGTGGTGGGGGCGGGTAGGGGCTGAAGGTTTTGGCCCAACCTTTTAAAAAAACAGCTTGAGTGGAGGGGGGGGGGGGGGGGGGGGGGGGGTGGGGGTGGAGGGGTGGGTGGTGCTGTCTTTTGCGTTCCATTGCCCACGGGAGAAGTTGAGGGCCGGTGGGCTGGCAGAGAAGGAAAGGACCTTGCAAGGTGTGCCTATGGTTTACGTATTTTGTACAGTCCAGGGGCTAAGCCAATACGTAAGGCTGAAGGTTTTTGCGCCAACGCTTTAAACGCTTTGGGCGTGCCATTTGGCCACGGGAGGAGTTGAGGGGCCGGTGCTGCAAGAAGAAGGAAAAAGGACCTTGCCAGGTGGCCTTAGTGTATGTATTGTAGCAGTCCAGGGGTACCAAATTACGGTAAGTGGGGGCCCGGTAGGGTTTTTGGGCCCAACCGTTTAACGAAGCCGTTTGTGCGTTGCCATTGAGCCACGGGAGAAGTGAGGGCGGTGCCTGGCAGAGAAGGAAAAAGGAAACCTTGGCAGGTGTGCCCTAGGTACGTATTTTGTACAGTCCAGGGGTGCCAGATACGGTAGGCTGAAGGGTTTTTTTGCCCAACCCTTTTAACAGCTTGTTGTGCGTTCCATTGCCCACGGGAAGAAGTGAGGGCGGTGCTGGCCGAGAAGGAAAGGGAACCCTTGCAGGTTGTGGCCTAATTACGTATTTTGTACAGTCCCAGGGGTTAGCCCAAATAACGGTAAGCGCTTGAAGGGTTTTTTGGGCCCAACCCTTTAAAAACCAGCTTTTAGTGCGTTTTCCCATTTGCCCAACGGGGAGAAGTGAGGGCGTTGCCTGGGCAGAGAAGGAAAGGACTTGCAGGTGTGCCTATGTACTTATTTGTCAGTTCCAGGGGTAGCCAAATAACGGTAAGGCTGGAAGGGTTTTTTGGTGCGTTGGGCCTTGCCCAACCTTTTAATAAATTAACACCAGCTTGTGCGTTCCTTTATTTTGCCACGGGGGAGAAAGTGAAGGCAGGTGCTGGCAGAGAAGGAAAGGACCTTGCAGGTGTGCCTATGTACGTATTTGTACAGTCCAGGGGTAGCCAAATACGGTAGGCTGAAGGGTTTTGTGCCAAAAACACCTTTAAACAGCTTTGTGCGTTTCCTTGCCACGGGAAGAAAGGTGAGGGCCCGGTGCTGGCCAGAGAAGGAAGGAACCCTTTTTGCCAGGTGGGTCCTATGTACCGTATTTGTACAGTTCCCCCCCAGGGGTAGCCAAATAACGGTAGGGGCCCTTTTTGAAAGGGTTTTGGCCCAACCTTTAAACAGCTTGGTGCGTTCCATTGTCCACGGGAGAGTTTAGGGCCCGGTGCTGGCAGAGAAGGAAAGGAACCTTGCAGGTGGGTGGCCGATGGTAAAGGTATTTGTGTACAGTCCAGGGGTAGCCAAATACGGTAGGCTGAAGGGTTTTTGCCCCAACCTTTTAACAGCTTGTGGCGTTCCCATTTTGCCACGGGAAAGAAGTGAGGCGGGTGCTGGCAGAGAAGGAAAGGAAAACCCTTGCCCAGGTGTGCTGCCTATTGTACGTATTTGTACAGTCCAGGGGTAGCCAAATACGGTAGGCTGAAGGGTTTTGCCCAACCTTTAACAGCTTGTGCGTTCCACATTGCCACGGGAGAAGTGAGGGCGGTGCTGGCAGAGAAGGAAAGGACCTTGCAGGTGTGCCTATGTATGTATTTGTACAGTCCAGGGGTAGCCAAATACGGTAGGCTGAAGGGTTTTGTGCCCAACCTTTAACAGCTTGTGCGTTCCATTGCCACGGGAGGAGTGAGGGCGGTGCTGGCAGAGAAGGAAAGGACCTTGCAGGTGTGCCTATGTACGTATTTGTACAGTCCCACCAGGTTTTAAGCCAAATACGGTAGCTGAAGGGGTTTTGCCCAACCTTTTAAAACAAAAACAGCTTGCTTGTTGCGTTCCAAATTGCCACGGGAGAAGTTGGAGGGCGGTGCCTGGCCAGAGAAGGAAAGGACCTTGCAGGTGTGCCTATGTACGTATTTGTACAGTCCAGGGGTAGCCAAATACGGTAGGCTGAAGGGTTTTGCCCAACCTTTAACAGCTTGTGCGTTCCATTGCCACGGGAAAGAAAGGTAGGGCGTGCTGGCCAAGAGAAGGAAAAGGAACCTTTGCCAGGGGTGCCTAATGTAAACGTATTTTGTAACAGGTTCCCCAGGGGGTAAGCCCAAATACGGTAGGCTGAAGGGTTTTTGCCCCAACCTTTTTTACAGCTTGTTGAGTTTCCAGGCCCAACGGGAGGAAGTGAGGGCGGTGATTGCAGAGAAGGAAAGGACCCCTTGGCCAGGTTGGGCCTCTGTAAACGTATTTGTACAGGTCCAGGGTAGCCCAAATTACGGTAAGGCTATGAAGGGTTTTAGTGCCCAACCTTTTTTAACAGCCTTGTTGCGTTCATTTTTGCACAACGGGAAAGAAGTGAGGCCGGGAGCGGCAGAGAAGGAAAGACTTTGCAAGGTTGGCCTTATGTACGTAATTTGTAAGTCCAAGGGGGTAGCCAAATACGGTAGGCTGAAGGGTTTTGCCCAACCTTTAACAGCCTTTTGTTGCGTTCCAAATTGCCCACGGGAGAAGTGGAGGGCCCGGCGGTGCTGGCAGAAAGAAGGAAAGGAACCTTGCAGGTGGGGCCTAGTGTTACGTATTTTGTACAGTCCAGGGGGGTAGCCAATCGGTAGGCCGCTAGAAGGGTTTTGGCCCAAACCTTTAACAGCTTTGGTTTTGCGGTCCATTTTGCCACGGGAAAGAAAGTGAGGGCGGTGGCGTGGCGGCCAAGAGGAAAGGACGTGCAAGTGGTGCCTAGTACGTATTTGTACAGTCCAGGGGTAGCCAAATACGGTAGGCTGAAGGGTTTTGCCCAACCTTTAACAGCTTGTGCGTTCCATTGCCACGGGAGAAGTGAGGGCGGTGCTGGCAGAGAAGGAAAGGACCTTGCAGGTGTGCCTATGTACGTATTTGTACAGTCCAGGGGTAGCCAAATACGGTAGGCTGAAGGGTTTTGCCCAACCTTTAACAGCTTGTGCGTTCCATTGCCACGGGAGAAGTGAGGCGGTGGCTGGCAGAAGAGGAAAGGACTTGCAGGTTGTTGCCCTATGTAAGATGTACGTATTTTGGTCAGTCCAGGGGGTAGCCAATACGGGTAGCCTGAGGGGTTTTTGGCCCAACACTTTTTTAACAGCTTGTTGCTTTCCATTCATTGCCCACGGGAGAAGTGAGGGCGGTGCCTGGCAGAGAAGGAAAGGACCTTGCAGGTGTGCCTATGTACGTTATTATTGTACAGTCCGGGTTAGAGCCAAAATACGGGTAAGGCCTGAAAGGGTTTGGCCCAAACCTTGTAAACAGCTTGTGCGTTCCATGCCAACGGGAAGAAGTGAGGGGCGGTGCTGGCAGAGAAGGAAAGGACCTTGCAGGTGTGCCTATGTAACGAAAATTTGTACAGTCCCCAGGGGGTACCAAAATACGGTTAAGGTGAAGGGTTTTGCCCAACCTTCAAAGACGGTTTAAAAAAAAACGAAACTGGTGTTGACAAATCCGCAAACAACAAACGGGGGCCGTTTAGTTCCATAATATGCAATATTTCAATTACATTTTTGTTTGCCCACAAATATGAAACGTCTCCATGTCTTTCTCCATATCACCCTTTTTTGCCCTCAAATATCTCCATAGCACCCAATATCTCCATAAATCTTTTTTCCCATGGGTCCGCCCCTGTGTTTTTTTTTTGTTTGTTTTTTTGTGTTTTTTTTTTTTTTTTTTTTTTTTTTTTTTTTTTGATTTTTTGCCCTTAAAAATATCTTCCATAGATTAAGCACCCATTAATCACTCCTATCTTTCTCCCATAATTCACCCTTTTTGTTTTTTTTTGGTTTTTGGTTTTGCCCCCTCAAAATTATCTCCATAAAAGCACCCCATATCCCCTCCATCCCTCTTTTCCTCTCTCTTTTCTCCATATCACTCTGAGCACCTGGTTAACAACCTGAACAGGTGCAGGCTGCCTGAGGGTGTGTGGGCTGGGGATATGCCCTCTGTGCGGGGTGGGTGAGACCTTAGGCCAATGCCCCTTTTTTTTGAGTGGGCTTCGAATTCCCTAGGCAAAATGTTTACGTCAGGTTTTTCCGTTTTTTTTTGTACTGCTGGTGGTACTTTCGGTGGTACTGCTCACCCTCGGTACGGCGCCCGTACTACTGGTGGTTGCTGGTGGCACTGGTGGTGGTGGCTGGTGGTACTAGTGGTGGTAGGCAAGGGACGGCCGGGTTAGGGGTTTTGGTAACGGACCATCCATGGCGACCCGTGACAATGAATTCTATCATAACTACCCGTTCCCAATTGCACCCTCGGGACCATATGTAAACTGTGGTCCTATCTGTTATCTGTATCTATTGTCATAGGTTTTACTTTGGATGTCCTGATGGTACATTGGTAGAGTAGTGTGATAGATCATGTCACGAGAAATTGGCCGATGCAATCATTTGCAGGTCCTTTGCTTGGTGTTTTTGGCGGAGCCCCCCCTTCTGGGGGGCGGGAGCCCCCAGAGGCCCACCTATTTGTCTGAATTGTGTTTGTGTCCGCACATTCCCTGGCCTGTAACTGGCCCCCCTGGCCCTGTTGTAACACTGGCTTCCGGGCCTGCCTGCGCACTTGATTCTGGGGCCACCTGTAGCTCCTAATAGCCAACACTCTCCCGCCCCAAATTTTTCCCGTTCCCTCTGCGTGGCTGTTTTGCCGAAATGCCTAGGACTTGGTCACCTTTCGATTTCGATTTATGTGCCTTTTTTAATAAACCTTTTTGTATGTGTAGGAACCAGATCCAGCCCCTCACCGTTTCCGAACGATGGCTCAATGGGTTTGAGTTCGTGGAAATCAGGCAAGAAGGGGCAGGGGGGGGGGGGTTCGAATCCCTACAGGGGTGCGCCTTTAGTGTTCGCGGTCCGCCCTTGTCAAACACGCATGGTAAGCAAAAACGTTCCAGGGGTGAATAAAAGCAGCTGTTCTTTAACCAAACGCGGGGCGCCGAAAGAGCAGGGCTCCCAGGGCGTAAAATCAATACTTGTGTGAGAAACCCGTTGAGAGTGTTGTGAAGTGCCCCACAAAGTGGTTGAATGTTGATGCATGGAGAAGATGTTTTGCGGGCAGCAGTGGCATATGGTATGAGTTGATAGGGCAACGCTGTTTTTCCCTTTTTTTTTTTTCGGCTACTAGCAGCAGCTTCTAGGGTAGCCTCCCTGAGGCCCCAGCCACTGGGGCCTTGAAATATGTCACAGCAAGCGCTGGAGAGCCGAATTACGTCACGTTCAAGGAGCAACTAGGTTTTCTTTAAGTTTTGGCCGATTTAGTCCCAGCCCAGGGTTAGCCTGCCTAGAACTGCTGGCTTGTTTAAAGCCGAAATAAAAAATAGTTGAGAGGGAACCTGCCCAGGGCGTTTTGTTTTTTTTTTTTTTTTTTTTCCAAAAATCTTGACAGTTTTTTTTTTTTTTTTGTTTTAAAAACTTTTATAGCTTTGTAGAGCCACGTAGGGCAAATAAACTTTTATTTTCTTTTTTATAGCGATATTTTTGCTAAACGGAAGGGTTTTCAAACAAGCGTAATTTGCTTGTGTATAATCGGTTTATAAAAAAGCCCCTGGCACTGCCATGGCAGTGTAAGGGGGTTTGGGGGTGAACAACAGTTCCAAGCTTTTTGGTTGACTTTTCAAATCCTTATTTTTTTGAGACCATCAATCTGAAGACGTGAAATCAATTTGTTGGTTTGTAGCAATTCAGCAGATGATTTGGAATCAACAGTCGTGTGCGGCTTGACGGTGTCCAGGCTGTAATGCTTTAAGGGTTAGTTCTTCATCGGGCCAGTGGACTGCATGGTCAAAGAGACATGCCCTTGTATTGACCATCCAGCTGCTGTTCCTTCTCTACTTGTTCTACCCTTGCATCACCCCACCTTTCCCCACCCCATCACCCCATGCCGCCTCATCCCTTCAGCCCCTCATCTACCCATCTGCCCATCCCTTCTGCACCTCGTCCCCTCATTCCTTTCATCTCCCTCCTCCATCCCTACGGCCTTTTTAGCCCTCCTATGCGGAAATGCAAGGCTCTGCAACAAGACGTGTTTTGCGGGCTTGAAACTTGAATTAGGCCTCTGGTCATCCCGCTCTCATTCCTAACTTCCCCCTCAATTCTTCCATCCCTTTCAGACCCCTCAGACAATCTTCAATCCTTTTTCAATCCCCTCAACCCCTTTCATTTTCTTTTCTTCTTTCTTTTTTCCTGCCATCTCCCCACCTACCTCCTGTACTGATGCAATATTGATTATGATGATGCAAGATTGATTGTGATGATTGCAGGCTCTGCAACATGAGGTGGAGCAGCTGAAACTTGACATAGCCGCGGCTTTTCCCGACCCTGGTTCCTGTCCAATCCCTTCACACCCCCTCCTTCCCTTCAACCCCCTCTCATCTCCTTCATCCCCTCACCTCCCTTGGCTGATGATGCCAAGGCGTCTGCAGCAAGTAGCGAAGCAGCTGAAACTTGACATAGCCAAGACTCTCACCCCATGTCCTGCCATCCCTTCATCCTCTTGTCCCTTCATCCCTCCCATTCCTTCATCCCTCTACCTCTTGTGCTGATGCAGGCTCTGCAGCAAGTAGCGAAGCAGCTTTTGAAAACTTGGACCATAGCCGAGTTTCACCATGTACCCCCCCCGTGTCATTTCCTTCACCCCCTTCCCAATCCCTTCCGCATCCTTCTCATCCCTCTCATCCCTTCAATCCCCCTCTACCCTCTTACCGCCTTGTTGCGTTTATGCCAGGCTCTGCAACAAGTAGTGAAACAGCTGAAAGAGGGGAACTTTCCTATGGATGCCTGCCAGCCTGATCTTCGGCATTCCGCATTCACCTCTTGTATCTCTGCATTCCGCAAGGTTGGACCCTCCCCACCTGTACCCTTTGTGCTTGAGTTGTCAAATATGGGGGAAGGACAGCAACCTCGCAAGCTTGGACCCTCTACATCTGTATTCTCCGCCACCTACCCTCTGCTACTGTACCCTTCACAACCTCGCACGTTTGGGCCCTCTGCAACTATCTCGCAACTGCAAGAGTTTTCAAATATGGGGGAAGGACAGCAAACTCGCAAGACTGGACACTCTCCACCTGGACCTCAATTGCATGGGTTTCCAAACATAGGGGAAGGACAACAGCCTCGCAACGTTGAACCCTCTGCAACTGTACCCCAAATGCAAGAGTTTTATTATATGGGGGGAGGACAGCAAACTCGCAACGTTGAACCCTCCCCACCTGTACCCCAAGTGGGGGTGTTTTCAAACATAGGGGAAGGACAGCGAACTCGCAACGTTGAACCCTCTGCAACTGTACCCCAAGTGCAAGAGTTTTATAATATGGGGGAGGGACAGCAAACTCGCATCGTTGGACCCTCCCCACTTGTACCCCAACTGCAGGGTTTTTCGAACATAGGGGAAGGACAGCAGCCTCGCATTGTTGAACCCTTTGCAACTGTACCCCAAATGCAAGAGTTTTATTATATGGGGGATTGTCAGCAACCTCGCATCGTTGGACCGTCCCCACCTGTACCTCAAGTGCGGGACTTTCCCATCATAGGGAATGTACAGCAGCCTCGCAACGTTGAACCCTCTGCCTCTATACCACAAATGCAAGACATTTCAAATAGGGGGGAAGGACAGCAACCTCGCAACGTTGGACCCTCCCCACCTGTACACTTAGTGCAGGAGTTTCCGAATATAGGGCAAGAACAGGAACCTTGCAAGCTTGAACCCTCCACAGCTGTGCCCTCCGCCACCTACCCTCCGCCACTATGCCCTGCACAACCTTGCAAGTTTGGACCCTCCCCACCTGGACCCCAATTACAGGGGTTTTCAAACATAGGGGAAGGACAGCTGCCTCGCAACGTTGAACTCTCCCCACCTGTACCCCAAATGCAAGAATTGTCAAAAATGGGGGGAGGACAGCAACCTCTCAAGCTTGAACCCTCCAAAGCTGTGCCCTCTGCCACCTACCCTCCGCCACTATGCCCTCCACAACCTCGTAAGTTTGGAACCTCCCCACCTGTACCCCAAATGCATGAGGTGTCAAATATGGGGGGAGAACAGCAACCTCTCAAGGTTGGACCCTCTGCACCTGGACCCTCCACAGCCCACCCTCCGCAGCCTCCCAACCTTCGCCCCCCTGCACCTTCACCCCAAATGTGTGGTAGATTTAGCGGCCGCCTAGGCAGCAAGGACGACGAAGCCAAACTGTCGAGGGAGGCCTGTTTGCTGGCTCCCCATATGATGCGCCCAACTTCGCTCCTTCAGGCCACATCTAAGGTTGAACTTGAACTTGGGGTCAAAGCCCCAGCCAACGATGTGAGTAAAGCCCACTATGTGAATAGGCTTCCAGGTGACTGTCTCGCAGCTTGTGCGGTGCATTGCCTCGGGAGAGGCAAGGGCGATGTTGGCTGAGAAGGAAACGGCATGGGAAGAGAAGGAAAAGATGTGCCTATTTATATGTGTTGGCCCTCAAGGCTGCATCTAAATTTGATCTTGGTTATATGGCTCCAGCCAACAATTGGGCTGCCCGCCCTCAAGTCCACACCTAAACTTGAACTTGGTTACATGGCTCCAGCCAACAATTAGGCTGCGCGCCCTCAAGTCTCTTCCTGAAAAATCAACCATTCTTCTGTTAAAGCATGTATGCTACCTTGTTGGAAAACAAACATTTATTCTGCCAATGCACGTATGCTCTCTTACTGGAAAACAAATGTTGATGTATCCCTGCTCTCTGACTGAAAAATCAACAATTTCTTCTGTTGAAATCTCTCATCCCTTCACCCCTCTCACCCCTCCCATCCCTCATCCCCCATCCCTCATCCCTCACCCCTCTCCTTCATCCCCTCACCCCTCATCCCTTGACCCCCACCCCTCACCCTCCATCCCTTTCATCCCCTCATCCCTCACCCTTCATCCCTTTCATCCCTTCATCCCTCACCCTCCATCCCATTTATCCCCTCCATCCCTTTCATCCCCTCATCCCTCCATCTCATTTGTTAACCCAGGCTCTCCAACAAGAGGTGATGCAGCTGATGCGTATTATTTCCGAGACCCTCGCGCCAAGCCATGCCATGTCATGTCACTCCTTCCATCCCTTTCATCCCTTCATCCCCTCATCTCTTCATCCCCTCATCCCTCCATCTCATCTGTCAACGCAGGCTCTCCGACAAGAGGTGATGCAGCTGAAGCGTATCATTTCCGAAGCCCTCGAGCATGGAACAAACAGCCCAAGCTCTCCTGTCCCTGGACAAGCCAGTCAGTTGAGAGCCAGTCCTAGAGTGGACTACGACAACACCAACACTGAAGGCGACTATCCTTTGACTGAAGACACAAGTGGCTCAAAAAGCAATCTGCACGGACAGGAGCGGTATGAGTACGGCTCTCATGGACAGGTGCGCCATGTGTACTGCTGTCATGGACAGGTGCGCCATGTGTACTGCTGTCATGGACAGGTGCGCCATGTGTACTGCTGCCATGGACAGGTGTGCTATGTGTATTGCTGTCATGGACAGGTGCGCCATGTGTAATGCTGTCATGGACAGGTATAATGAGTGCCATGACCTACTGTGAAGTAATGATAACGCCTGGTGGGGCGTGGAATTAAGGAAAACCGTCGTACACGGGCAGAGAACGGTCTACCACCTCAACTGGACAAGCTACCATGGCGGTTGAAAATGACCTGCAACGCTCAGGGTGGCCGTAGGGCGAATCAAACCCCCGACCCTCCTTCGTTTCAGCAATTTGGTGTACCACTAGACCAATTGATTCACTGAAACGGGCTACCTAATATGACTATATACCCGCATTAGCTGCCTCGACCTGCCATAGGCACCAGATGCCATAGCTACGTAGTGTGTGTGGGGAGGGATGGGTGGGTGGGTGGGTGTGTGTGGGGGGGGGTAGACCTGCCATGAGTACATGACTGTATGACAAGCCAAGCCATGACTTTAAACCGACGACAGCCTGGACCAGGACCTTGACCTCGACTTGAGATACTTAACTATGTTACCAGATGATGGGAGAGCCTGCATACCAGACCATGGTGGAAGAGGAGACCATTCCAGTGGATGCTTCTCAGCCTGTCCTTCTGACATCGTGTCAGACCCTCTCTTACATTCGTGCGCACCTAAGGGATTCTGAATTGGGTGTGGGGGTCCATCGTCCCCCCCCCCCCCCCCCTCCCCCCCCCCCCCCCCCTCACACACACACACACACACACACACACATACTCACTCACACACACCCTTCAGGCATCGTTTCTCCTCCCCACCTCCCCCCCCCCACACACTCACCTACCACACACACAGCCACCTCAACCCCCCCCACCCCCCCCACCCCCTCAGGCATCGTTTCGTCCATCCTGCAAGAGGACCCTGTTTGACATGCGTGCGGGCCAATTGGATCCCGAAGTCTTGCAAGAGCCTTCCGTTTTGGAGGAAGAACAGAAGCCTCACAAGATTGGAACCTCCACATCTGCATCCCACCTGGGCTCCGCGTCTGTACTCCAACTGGGCCCCGCATCTGTACTCCAACTGGGCCCCGCATCTGCACCCCAACTGGGCTCCACACCTGGACCCCAACTGAAAGAGGAGTACATACACACCTCTGTGGGTCTTCAAGAGGCTGTGCCCCACTCCTGTATTCCCACACACCCCCAACATGACTCTAGGTCCACAGACGTCCACACCCCGATTGAGAGGCCCGGCACAAGTCACACCTCTGTCTACGTCTTCACGTCTCATGCTGGGCCAGGTCAGCATGCTGCGCCAGGTCAGCTCGTCCTAACATCTCCAGCTGGGCCAGTTCACCCCGTGCCAGGTCAGCACGTCTTCACGTCTCATGCTGGACCAGGTCAGCATGCTGGGCCAGGTCAGCTCGTCTTTACTTCTTCTGCTGGGCCAGTTCACTCCGTGCCAGGTCAGCACGTCTTCACGTCTCATGCTGGGCCAGGTCAGCTCGTCTTTACGTCTTCTGCTGGGCCAGGTCAGCACGTCTTCACGTCTCATGCTGGACCAGCTCAGCATGCTGTGCCAGGTCAGCAAGTATTAACGTCTCATGCTGGGCCAGGTCAGCACGTGCCAGGTCAGCACGTCTTCACGTCTCGTGCTGGGCCAGGTCAGCCCATGTTCACGTCTCATGCTGGGCCAGGTCAGCATGTTGGGCCAGGTCAGCCCATCTTCACCTCTCATGCTGGGCCAGTTCACCCCTTGTCAGGTCAGCACGTCTTTACGTCTCATGCTGGGCCAGATCAGCATGTTGGGCCAGGTCAGCCCATCTTCACCTCTCATGCTGGGCCAGGTCAGCACGTCTTCACCTCTTACGCTGGGTTAGGCCAGCATGCTGGGCCAGGTCAGCACGTCTTCACCTCTCATACTGGGCTAGGTCAGCACATGTTCACCTCTCATGCTGGTCTAGGTCAGCATGCTGGGCCAGGTCAGCACGCCTTCACCTGTCATCCTGGGCCAGGTCAGAACCTCAAAAACCCCGACTCGGTGTACATTTGATCTCCCTCCATGTTTGCCCCCTCCAGCATGCATCTACCCAATCATGCCCAGGCCCATTCCAGCCCATGCAGACTACCCTGCTACAAGCCATGCATGCAGCCACCTTTCTCTCACTCACCGTACATGCATTGAGCTCTGTCATGCTGGTGAAGAGCATTGGACATGGAGTGGGAAATGTGGCTCAGCAAATTGTGTGGGAGAAAAATGGGTACCAGGGGATAGGTAGAGCATCATATGGTCAGCAGGAAACGGGGAGGGGGGGAAAAAGATAACGCCTGGAGGGGCGTGGTGTTAAGGGGGCCGTCCCGTACGCCGCAGCAGTGGAAAGTCACCATGGCAGACAAAGTAAGTGTCACCCTCCAGGCGGTAGGGACTCCTTCATGCAGAACAGGGATAAAAAGGCAAATCGAAGCAGGCAATGGATTAGAATGAAGCAAGATGTCGCTGTGACAAGATTTCGTTATCGCTGATTGGCCTTCCTTCTGGTAACTGCTCGCAGTGAAATGTGGCAAGTGGGTTGCCACACGCCAGCTATCACTATGACTATCACTAATTCCCTGTTTTCTACCTTGCTGCTGCATGCCCTGGCCTCTTGTTCTGTGTATCTCGTATATTATTAACGTTGCACTTATTTATATCGGTTGCACGGCAGATTCTCTACTTAGTGCTCTTGTGGGGCCCAAGGGAGAAACCGCCGCGCAAAATATTGTCGAAGTCCGCGTAGGGGCGCTTTTTGTCACATATGGTAGTTGCAGGCATGATCGATGCTGGGGCGCATTATTCTTAGGAGGTCCCTTACTAAGTTACCTTTATGGCACACTTATACAACCTATCCTTAACTACGGGTTTGAAGTGTGGGCTCCAGACCGTCTGGGTAATATTAATCCTTCTTACGGTCTCGAAGGAAAATGTGAAACTATTCAGAATAAGTTTATGAAAAGGGCTCTTGGCGTTAGAGAGAACACCTCTACCGACTTGGTCCTCAATGAACTCGATAGATCACCTACATGGGCTCAATTGTTGAGACATTGCATATGCTTTTGGAATAAAATCGTTGACCGCAAGGAGGATGATTTCGTGAAAAAAGCCTTGCTTGAGAATGTTCTAATGGCAATCAGAGATAGCAATAAACAATGCTGGCCTCATGGATTACTAAGATGCATTCAGAGATTAGATGTTATAGAACATTTCTCTTGTATGATTCAAGATAATCAGACTTCACTGAGCAAGATTGACTTAGGAACAAGTCCTAGGCAGCAGCGCTAAAAACGGCAGAGTGTGTTGGCAACGGAACGAAAGGTTGTAATGGAAGCAAGTTAGTTACGAGAACGTTGGCTAACGTAGGCAGGCTTCTTTTCGGAGGGATATGTATGCAAATTGGATGATGTCAGAGGAAATAAACCATAGTTCAATATACATTAACTTATTAAATAATAGTGATGATATTAAATGCATAGCAAGACTCCGTCTTCGAGCTCGCAACTTAAATGTTGAATCAGAAAGAAGTACCTCTCGTTCTGGTAGAATTTGCAGGTGCTGTGATATGGTGATTGACGGTAGAAGAGTGGACGAAGATGAAATGTATTTCATGCTTGAGTGCCCGTTATACGCTGAGGATAGATTTTTTTTTTTAGAAAATAGAATTAAACCTGAATTGGTGGGTAAAAACTCCAGCATGAAGCTGGTCATGAATCCTGATTCCTTTGAAGGACGGAAATACTTAATTCAATCAGATTCAATTGATAAACAAATGCGATAATCATTGCACAATTAAATTATCATCCCAGCTGAGATGATGATTTAATTATATTGTATAAGTAAATTGTCACTGTAGCACGAACTCAGGGCCCCCGTCGGTTAAACGATTGTTTGGGGTTCAATTGATCAGTGCTTGCTCTTTTTAAGCCCTTCCTATTACGGTCGGGCAAGTCCCTTTAGCCTATTTGGCCTACCCCTGGACTGTAACATAAACACATACAGCCCTAAAAATAAACAGCACAATTAAGTGATGAACTATTTGACGTTGGCAATGTGTACCACCTGTACCGCACGTTCAGATTAGACAGTAAAATAATGAACACATAACATTAAAAACAGAAATACAAAAATGGCAACCCACTAGTGACATCCCCCCAAAGAGGTATGCTGTGCATGTACAGACAGTGATTGGCTGCATACCAGCGCTGCTAAAATGTTGACTTGAGCATGCATGACATAATTACAATGAAACCAAATACAATATCGAAGTGTCCCCCCCCCCCCCCCCCCCCCCCCCCCCCCCCCAGGAGCCCCCCCATGGGCAGTCGCGGGCAGTGGGGTACCGGATACCGTGTCCGCTATTGGCCCCCCGTGCCACCCTGCCAGGCTGGCGGTTAGCTGAGTGCTAGCCCTCTCGGCGATTTTGGGGCAAGCTTCCACCAGCTTCGCCCCGAGCTCCTCAAATATATATGCTCGTAAACAAATCCAGCGCAGCATCGAGTACCATTTTGAAAAATTCCCTTGCGTTCATAGTTTTGTCATGCTCATACCCCCTCCACTTGATGAGCTAGGAACGACATTGACTCATTAGCCAGTTACTTCCGGACCTCCACTGTTACGGGCATTTCCCCGTTTGCTTCCGATTCGAGCCAATCGGCCTAAATCGCCTATTCTCGTTCTGAAAAGCATCAAAAACATTTGGTGCAGCAAAAACAGCAGCATCAGCAAGAACAGCAGCAGAGGGTACAGTCTTCCCTTCAAATATTCGCTCCACTCTTCCAACCGCTGCTGCTAGTTTAAAGCTATGCCCCTCAGATCGAAGACCAAAGATGCTGCAAGGAAGGAAGCCGCGTTAGCTGAGCAGGCTGCGCGGAATGAGCTCTACGAGACTCCGTTCCAAGGGGAAGTGGCGCAGACAACTGAATCGGAAATGACCACCGATCAATTGGTAAAGAAGGCCACAACGACACATTCAGAGACCACCGCATCGGCACAACGAGCACTCAAGGTAGGGGGTAAAACGTGTGGGGTTTACATGCACTGGGTTGTAACAATTAATGTAGGGTCAAAGCTTTGGGGGTCAGCATGCACTGGGTTAGGCCACAGCTACACGTGCAGAGACCGCCACATCAGCACAATGAGCCCTCAAGTTTGACTCCAAGCGTAGGTGATGAGCACCTCGGAATGCACTGGGTTTGGGGCCTAGTCAAGAATGAGGATGGACATGGCTTTTCCTAGGGAATGGAAGGCTTTGGAAGGGAGTGCTTCACATGCACCTACATGGGAATGGGGACGCGCAAAAATGTCCCTATGAAAACGCATTGTGTGATGAAGTGGCCGTACCATCACATGCGCATGCACATGCACAAGTGGCACAGGCACATTGCACGTGCGCATGAAGCAAGTACATGGCACATGCACACGCACAAGTGCCCCAGGCACATGGCATATGCGCAGGGACGCATTTGATGTAGCTCAGGCACATGGCGCATGCGCGTGCACAAACTGGATATAGCACAGGCACACAGCGCCGGCACATGACACATGCACATGCGCTTCCACAAATGGCACATGCACATGGCACATGTGCGTAAACACATTTGATGTAGCACAGGCACATGGCTCATGCGCGTGCACAAACCAGATATAGCACAGGCACACCCCGCCGGCACATGACACATGCGCATGCGCATCCACAAATGTTACATGCACATGGATATGACACAGGCACAGGGGCAAGGCAAGTTTTGGCAGATCCCCCCCTCCTGGGGGGAGGGAGCCCCCAGACTCACCCCGTTGTCCGTCTGTGCGACCGACGATCGACGACCGAGATGAAGCCTGGCACACCAGCCAACTGTCTCATAACTAAATAGCTTCGGTCAGCTCCATTCCGTTGCCGCCTGTTGGTCGGCCCCCTATGGGGGACAGACCTATGCGATACTTACGCGAAATTGTCAAATCTTCACATCTTCGCATCTTCAATTTTCCCAAGAACGCCGGTCAAATTTACCGGTTAATCTGACTGGCCTGAAATCTGAGCGACCCGTGTTCGATTCCCGTCGGAGGCGGATTACCTCGGAGGGCACTTTTTCGCGTACGTATCTCAGGGTTGAAGACTGTGGACGCGGCGTTATCATTTGTCGTTTCCCTCCTGTCCTGTGGACTCAATCTAGGGACCTGGAGCATGTCTACGATTTCCCCTTGAAGAATTCGTGACTCTCGCAGCTCATTACATCAGCGCAGTGTGCATGACAAGGAAATCTGCTCTTTCGCACTAGTTCCTGCAGGTTGCAAAGTAGCAACTGTAGCCTCGGGAGTTGCTGCACCTGCCTCCATGGAACTTCGGGGAGTCAGTGAACTAATAAGTTCATTAGCCTTACAGGCCACCAAGTTGAATAATAATGCCATGCCATGCTACATTGATTCTTGACCCCCCCCAATATTAAATTGTACGGAGAAGTAAGCAACTGCTTGTGCATCTATCACCAAGAAGGCTGCCACTGCTGCTTGACGAACATTACACCACCCCCGGGGCCGACCTCCAGGGGACCCGCCAGGGCACCCTACTATCGTTTGGTAGGGCCTTGGCCATTTTTGTAGATAATACATAGGGGCCGGCAAATCATTTGATGCTGACCAAAGACGAGTATGATATCATATGATATCATACAAATATCAAATGATTTAATATCAGATGACATGATGCCGTAGGCCAAAGTTACGTAGTCAGACCGCCGGCCTCGTATGATATCATATGATATCATATGATGACATGATATCATATGATATCATATTGCCTATCCCTAACAATATATCATCTCAAGAGCAACATGTTACAGTGGTGGTGTTTTCTTTTCTTGCAGGCAGTGCAGAATTCAAAGAAGATGCAAGAAGTAACCCTTAACCCTAAAACCAGGTGGTGGAGAACACAAAACAGATTCAGCAAGCTAAATCTAACCCCCAACCCCGTAACCCTAACCCCCAACCCCCTAACCCTAAACCCCAACCCCTTAACCCTAAACCTTAACCCCTTAACCCTAAACCCTTACCCCCTAACCCTAAACCCAGGTGGTGGAGAACACTAAGCAGATTCAGCAAGCTACTATGATGGAACTCAACGATCAGACACAAACATTGAACAGAATTGAGGGCCATGTTGCAAAGGTGGGTGAGGGGGTCCTATGTTGTTTGTCAGTTTCTTGTTTACAATCTAAATAGTATAATGCATGTTCAACGACCAGACTAAGGAAGTGGACAGAACCGATGATTATAAGTCACAGATGGTTGAGGGGGTCCTATGTGGTTTGTCAGTTTCTTGTAAACAATATGTATAATATAATGTATATTCAAGGACCAGACAAAGACAGGGGACAGAATCGAGGGTCGTGTGTTTCAACTGGGTGAGTGGGTCCTACGTTTGTCAGCTTCTTTAACAATACAATAATGTAATGTTGATTCATTAACCAGACAAAAGAAGCGGACAGAATCAAGGTTTGTATGTGTCACAGGGTGGTTGAAGGGGCTCCTCAACACACAACTGTGTTTTGTTGTTCAAGTTTTCTTGTTAAACAATCTACACTGTATAATGAATAGTTGTCAACGACCCGCACCAGACAGTGGACAGAACCGATGGTTATGTGTCATGTGGGGTGAGGGGTCCCCCTATTTTGTTTGTCCAGTGTTTCTTTGTGAAATTCTCACTAATATAACGTCAAACGGTAGTTTCCCACACACCAGACAAAGGCCGTGATAGAGCCGATGGTTATGAGTCGCAGGTGGGTGGGGGGCTCCTATGTTGTTTGTCAGTTTCTTGTTTACAATATAAATAATACAAATAATATTCACCAGTTCTTGTTTACAATACAAATAATATTCACCAGTTCTTGTTTACAATACAAATAATATTCACCAGTACAGTTTTTCCGTGGTTGACAAATACAAAATAATAGTCACCACAGTTTTTCCTTGTTTACAATACAACATATTCACCAGTTTCTCTTGTTACACAATACAAATAATATTCACCAGTTCTTGTTTACAATACAAATAAGATTCACCAGTTCTTGTTTACAATACAAATAATATTCACCAGTTCTTGTTTACAATACAAATAATATTCACCAGTTCTTGTTTACAATACAAATAAGATTCACCAGTTCTTGTTTACAATACAAATAATATTCAAACCAGGTCCTGTTTACAGACAAAGAAGATTTCCACCAGTCCCTTTGTTTTACAATAAAAAATAATATTCACCAGTTCTTGTTTACAATATAAATGTTAACAATATAAATAAGATTCCAACTACCCAGTGATGAAAGTTGGGAACAAAATCGAACGGTTAGTTATTATGTCCGCAGGAGGTGGGTTGAGATGGTCCCTATGTTTTGTGGCTTTTTTCTTTCAAGCTATTGTTCGGTTACAATGGGTGGTTGGTCGAATGTTGTTGTTTTTAGTTGGTGGGTGGTGTGGTTTGTTGGTGGTGGTAGTAGTACTTGATACTCTTGTACATGGTGTGTAATGCTGTGTTGGTGAGTAGGTTTGTTACACGGCGTGGCCGATGTTGTTGTTGTTGTTGGTGTTGGTGGTGGTTGTGGTAGTACTTGATACTCTTGTACATGGTGTGTAATGCTGCGTTGGTGAGTAGGTTTGTTACACGGCGTGGTCGATGTTGTTGTTGTTGGTGGTGGTGGTGGTTGTGGTAGTACTTGATACTCTTGTACATGGGTGTAGGCTGTGTTTGGGTGAGTGGGTTTTGTTTACAACGGCCGTGGCCGATGTTTGTTTGGTTGGTGTTTTGTTTGTTGTGGTTGGTGGTAAGGAACTTGAACTCTTTGTACAATGTGTGTATGCTGTTGTTGGTGAGTATGTGTGTTTCACCACTGCCCAGGGTTTCGGTGGTTGTTTTGTTGCTGTTGGTGGGAGGTGGTCCGTACTTGACCTGCTCGTGGTGCCTGCTGTGTCACTGCTGGGTGTATGGTGCGTCGGGTTTTTTTCCCCCCGGCGTGGGTCCGTTGTGGTACGTGTTTTGTTGGTTTGTAGTCCTTGCTCCTCTCGTTCCTGGTGTGGTAATCTGTGTTGGTGAGTCTGGTTGTTGTTACCACCCGGACGGTCGTGGTGTTTGTTTTGGTGGGTGGTGGTTTGTGGTTGGTTCTTTTTCTTGCTCCCTCCCGTCCCCGCCGTGCGTCCTGCTGGTGTGGTGAGTCGGGTTTGTTACTCACTCGGCCGTGGGTCCCGTTGGTGGTAGTGTTGTTGTTGGTTGTAGTACTTGATACTCCAGTGCATGGTGTGTAATGCTGTGTTGGTGAGTAGGTGTGTTACACAGCAAGGTCGTGGTTGTTGGTGGTGGTGGTGGTGGTGGTGGTCTTCCTTGCTACTCCAGTCCGGGACTGTGTACCTGCTGTGTTTGGTGAGTCGGGTGTTGTTAACACAGCGTGAGTGTGTTTGTTTGTTGTACCTTGTTTTGTGGTGGGTGGTTAGTACTTTGGTTACTCTTGTACATGAAATGTGTTTTCCTGCCTGTGTGGGGTGGTTATGTTTGTTACACGGCGTGGTCCTTGGTGTTGTTGGTGTTGGTAGTGCTTGATACCCTTGTACAAGTAGAAATTAACATGGGTTTTTGGTAGACCCCCCCACCCCAAACCAAAAAAACCGCCAACAAAACCAAACCAACCCAAACCAAAGCCAAACCAACCTAAAACCCAACACCCCAACCTTAACCCCAATGGCAACCCACCCCTCTCCTCCAGATTAATGAAGACTTGACATATTCAGAGATTGGGCTACCTGCGACGCTGCTGTCGCTCTTGGGTGTTTGAAAGATGCCTTGACAAACTGGGGCTGTTTGGGGTGTGTGATTACCAACCCCACCCCCAAACCCCCCCACCCCGACCCCACCTCCCCCAACCCGCCGGACACACCACCCCCACCCCAACCCTTACCCCACCACCTCTCTCCCTTCATCCTCCCAGAATTTAATGATGACTTGACATATTCAGAGAAACTGTTGCGCTACATGCGACGCTGCTGTTTCTGTTGGGTGTGTGATGCCTGCACTGGTGCGGACCCAGAGGAGCGCAGGAAAGCGAAGTGGAGGCTGAATCTAGCAAGTAAAGTTCTGGAGGATTGAGTAGGGGGTGGGGTTGGTTGGGGGGAGGGAGGGCGAGAGGGAGGGGAAGGGAGGCTAGGGGGGGGGGGGGGGGGGAGTTAGGGAAGGGATTGCGGGAAGGGAGGGGGGGCTAGAAGGGGGGAGGAAAGTTAGGGAGGGGGAGCACTGGGTTGGGGCGGAAACCCCCCGGAGGAGTGCAAGAAGGCGAAGGGCCGAAGCGAGGGGCTGGAATGTAGACAAAGTCAGTTTCCTGGAGGGATAGAGGGAAAGGGGGGGGGGGGGGGGGGGGGGGGGTGGGGAGGGGGGGGGAGGGGAGGGATAGATGGAGGGGGAAGAATGGGGGGGGGGGTATAAGAAAGCTAAGGGGAGAGGTGTGTGGCCTGGCTTTCGGTCGGACGAAATTATCTTTCTGTGAAAGGGCCAAGCATGGAGTGCACACTGGTAGAGAAAACCAGCCAGAGTAGGCAAGAAAGATAAGTGGAGGGCTTGATGTGGATAAAGCGAGTTCCCTTGGCCGGGGATAATCGGGGGGGGGTGGGGGTGGGGGGTGGGTGGGTGGTTGGGTTGGGATTGAAAGAGGGAGGGATGGATGTTAGATAGAGGGTGGGGAAAGGGAGTTTTAGGGAAGCATCATAGATTGGAACAGGACGGGGATGCGTGCACTGGTGCAGACTAAGATGAGCGCAATAAAGCGGAGTGGAGGGCTTGATGTGGGACCAAGAGAGTGATTTTGTTCCTGAAGGGAGAGAGGGGGGGTGGGTGGAGAAGAGGGGAAAGGGGAGGGGGGGAAAGGGGAGTGTTGGGGAAGGTAGAGGGAGGAAAGGAAGGGAAGGGAGTGACACTGGTGCAGAACCGAAGATGGAGCGCAATAAAGCGGAGGAGGGCCCTGAATGTGGACAAGTTTCGTTTTCTGGAGGGGATAGAGACGGGGGAGGGAGGGGGGGTGGGGATAGAAGGGGGGAGAGGGGGTGAGGGGAAAGGGGAGGAGGGAGGAAAGGTTGGTGCACTGGTGACAGAACCCAGAGGAAAGTAAGAACCTTGGTGGGAATAATGTGGACAAGTTGGGAGTTCCTGGAGAGGGAAGAGGGATGGGGGGGGGGATAGAGGGGGGGAAGGGAGTTAGAAGAAGAGGGTATGTAAGGAAAATGGAGTAGGGCTAGAGGGGGGAGCGGATGGAGGGTAGAGGGAGGGGAAGGATAGGAGGGCTAGAGGGTGGGGGGGGGGGGGGGGGGGGGGAGGGGGGGAGAGATCGGGGGTGGGGGGGGGGGGGGGGGAGAGATTGAGGGAGGAAGGCTAGAGGTGGGGGAAGGGGGGGGGGGGGGGGGGGGGGTGGGGGGGGGTGGGGGTTAGGGATAGGGCGGGGTGCACCTGCACTTGGTGCAGACCCCCAGAGGAGCCACAAAGAAGAAAGCTAAGTGGAGAGGGGTGATGTGGACAAGTGAGTTCCTGGAGGGATACAGGGAGGGGGGGGTTCTCAAGGGGTGGGTGGGGAGGGGGGAGGATAATACATCAAGGGTTGCTGGAGGGCGGGAAAAAATTTGGAGGGGGGGAGGGAGGTGAGTGGGGGGGTAAAGGGAGTGAGAAAGGATGGCTCAGTGGAGGGAATGAAACAAGTGAGATCTTGGAGGATGGAGGGAGGCGGGAATGTAGAGGGAGTTGGAGTGGGGGGGGTGGGTAATAAAGGGAGTGAGAAAGGTGGCCTCCGTGGAGGGATAGGGATACTGTAACAAGTGAGTTTCTAGAGTGATTGGAGGCGGGAGAATGTAGAGGGCGGTGGGACGGGGGGGGTAAAGGGGGTGAGAAAAGGATGGGCTGAGTGGAGGGAGAATGTAAACACGTGAGGTCTGGAGTGATGGAGGGGAGAGAATGTCGAGGATGTGGAGTGGGGGGGTATGGGTAAAGGAGTGAGAAAGGATGGCTTAGTGGAGGGGAGAATGTAACCAAGTGAGTTTTGGAGAGTATTGGAGGGAGGGAAGGTAGCGGGAGGGGAGTGGGGGGGTATAAAGGGAGATGAAACAGGACTTGATCAGTGGAAGGGATAATGTAAACAAGTGAGGTCTGGGTGACGGAGGGAGGGAAGGGAATGTAGAGGAGGTGGAAGTGGGGGGGTAAAGGGAGAGTGCGGGGGTTATGGGGGGTAAAGGGAGTGAGAAAGGATGGCTCAGTGGAGGGATAATGTAAACAAGTGAGTTCGGGAGTGATGGAGGGAGAGATGTAGAGGGAGGGAGTGGGGGGGTTGGTTAAAGCGGAGTTAGTGAGAAAGAATGGCTCAGTGGAGGGATAATGTAAACAAGTGAGTTTCTAGAGTGATGGAGGGAGGGAATGTAGAGAGAGGTGGAGTGGGAGGGTAAAGGGAGTGAGAAAGGATGGCTGTGTGACGGGATAATGTAAACAAGTGAGTTTCTGGAGTGATGGAGGGAGGGAATGTAGAGGGAGGTGGAGTGGGGGGGTAAAGGGAGTGAGAAAGGATGGCTCAGTGGAGGGATAATGTAAACAAGTGAGTTTCTGGAGTGATGGAGGGAGGGAATGTAGAGGGAGGTGGAGAGGGGGGGTAAAGGGAGTGAGGAAGGATGGCTCAGTGGAGGGATAATGTAAACGTGAGTCTTCTAGAGTTGATGGGGGAGGGAGGGAATGTAGAGGGAGGTGGAGTGGGGGGGTAAAGCGAGTGAGAAAGGATGGCTGAGTGAGGGAATGTAAACAAGTGAGCCTGGAGTTGATGGAGGGAAGTGGAATGTAGTGGGAGGTGGAGTGGGTGGGGGTAATTGGAGTATAACGGATTGAAAAAGGAGGCTAGCGGAGGGATAAGGGATAATGTAAAACAAGTGAAGATCTTGGAGGGATGGAAGGGAGGACTGTGGGGAGGTGGAGTGGGGGGGGAAAGGGGGGGAGAAAGGATGGCTCAGTGGAGGGATAATGTAAACAAGTGAGTTTCTAGAGTGATGGCGGGAGGGAATAATGTAGAGGAGGTTGGAGTGGGGGGGGTTTTAAAGGGAGTGAGGAAAGGATGGCTGCGTGGAGGGATAATGGTAAACCAAGTGAGTTTCTGGAGTGAGGAGGGAGGGAATGTAGAGGGGGGTGGAGTGGGGGGTAAAGGGAGTGAGAAAGGATGGCTGAGTGGAGGGATAATGTAAAAAGTGCAGATCTTGGAGTTGATGGGGGAGGGAGGGAATGTAGAGGGAGGGGGAGGGGGGGGGTAAAGGGAGTGAGAATGGATGGCTCTCAGTGGAGGGATAATGGAACAAGGGAGATCTTGGGAGTGATGGAGGGAGGGGAAGTAGGGGAGGGTGGATTGGGGGGGAAAGGATGGAAGGATGTCTGAGTGGAGGGATAATGTAACAAGTGAGGTTTCTAGCGTGATGGAGGGAGGGAAGGAATGTAGAGGGAGGGGAGTGGGGGGGTTAACGGGAGTGAGAAAGGATGGGCTCAGTGGAGGATAATGTAAACAGTGATTGAGATCTTGGAGGGATGGAGGGAGGGAATGGAGGGAGGTGAGTGGGGGAGGGGTAGTAAAGGGAGTGAGTAGTGAGCAAGGATGGATGAAAGTGGAGGGATAATGTAAACAGTGAGTTTCTGGAGTGATGGAGGGAGAGAATGTAGAGGGAGGTGGAGTGGGGGGGTAATTAAAGCGAGTGAGAGAAAGGATGGCTCAGGGAGCGAAATGTATTGTAACAAGTGAGTTTCTGGAGTATTGGAGGGAGGGAATGTAGAGGGAGGTGGAGTGGGGGGGGAAAGGGAGTGAGAAAGGATGGCTCAGTGGAGGGATAATGTAAACAAGTGAGTTTCTGGAGTGATGGAGGGAGGGAATGTAGAGGGAGGTGGAGTGGGGGGGGTAAAGGGAGTGAGAAAGGATGGCTCAGTGGAGGGATAATGTAAACAAGTGAGATCTTGGAGTGATGGAGGGAGGGAATGTAGAGGGAGGTGGAGTGGGGGGGTAAAGGGAGTGAGAAAGGATGGCTGAGTGGAGGGATAATGTAAACAAGTGAGTTTCTGGAGTGATGGAGGGAGGGAATGTAGAGGGAGGTGGCAGAGTAGTGGGGGGGTATTGTTTTTTTAATTTTAAAGCGAGTGAGAAGGATGGCTGGGGAGGGAGAAGTAAACCAAGTGAGTTTCTGGAGTGATGGGGGAGGATGTAGGAGGGAGGGGGAGCGGGGGGGTTTTAAAGGGAGTGAGGAAGGGATGGATCAGTGGAGGGATAATGTAAACAAGTGAGTTTCTGGAGTGATGGAGGGAGGGAATGTAGGGGAGAGGGAGGTGGAGTGGGGGGGTAATTAATATTTTTTTAAAGCGAGTGAGAAAGGATGGCTCAGTGGAGGGATAATGTAAACAAGTGAGTTTCTAGAGTGATGGAGGGAGGGAATGTAGAGGGAGGTGGAGTGGGGGGGTAAGGTTATTTAAAAGGGTGTGAGAAGGATGGCGTGTGGTGACGGGATGATAATGTAAAACAAGTGAGTTTCGGGAGTATGTGGAGCGGACGGGAAGTAGAGGGAGGTGGAAGTGGGGGGTCGGGTACGGGAGTGAGAAGGATGGTTCAGTGGAGGGATAATGTAAACAAGTGAGTTTCTGGAGTGATGGAGGGAGGGAATGTAGAGGGAGGTGGAGTGGGGGGGTAAAGGGAGTGAGAAAGGATGGCTCAGTGGAGGGATAATGTAAACAAGTGAGTTTCTAGAGTGATGGAGGGAGGGAATGTAGAGGGAGGTGGAGTGGGGGGGTAAAGGGAGTGAGAAAGGATGGCTGAGTGGAGGGATAATGTAAACAAGTGAGTTTCTGGAGTGATGGAGGGAGGGAATGTAGAGGGAGGAGGAGTGGGGGGGTAAAGGGAGTGAGATCAAGGATGGTGCATGGTAGGGATAATGTAAACAGGAGTTTCTTAGAGTGATGGAGGGAGGGAATGAGAGGGAGGTTGGCGTGGGGTTTTGGTTAAAGGGAGTGAGAAAGGTTGGTGAGCTGGAGGGGGATATAATGTAAAACATGTTGAGTTCTTTGGGTGAGGGAGGGAGGGGGAAATGTAGAGGGAGGTTGGAGGTGGGTGGGGTAACGGGAGGGTGAGAAAGGATGGCTGAGTGGATGGGATAATGTTAAACAAGTGAGTTCTGGAAGTGCAGTGAGGAGGGAGGGAATGTAGAGGGGAGGGTGGAGGGGAGGTGGAGTGGGGGGGTAAAGGGAGTGAGAGGGATGTCAGTGAGGGATCATGTAAAACAAGTGAGTTCAGAGTGATGAGAGAGAGGGAATGTTAGAGGGAGGAGGATATTTGGGGGGGGGGTAAAGGGAGTGAGAAAGGATGGCTCAGTGGAAGGGAACTGAAACAGTGAGTTTCGGAGTGATGAGGGAGGGAATGTAGAGGGAGGTGGAGTGGGGGGGTAAAGGGAGTGAAAAAGGATGGCTCAGTGGAGGGATAATGTAAACAAGTGAGATCTTGGAGTGATGGAGGGAGGGAATGTAGAGGGAGGTGGAGGGGGGGTAAAGGGTGAAGACTGGATGGTCGTGAGAGGGATAATGTAAAACAAGTGAGATTGGAGGTGATGGAGGGAGGGAGGAATGTAGAGGGAGGTGAGTGGGGGGGTTAATTTATAATTGGTAACGGGGGAGTTGAGAAAGGATTTGTCGGAGTGAGGGATATGGATCATGTAAAAACAAGGGAGTTCTGGAGTGATTGGAGGAGGGAATGTAGAGGGAGGTGGAGTGGGGGGGTAAAGGGAGCGAGAAAGGATGGCTCAGTGGAGGGATAATGTAAACAAGTGAGAATCTGGAGTGATGGCGGGGAGGGAATTCGAGGAGGTGGAGTGGGGGGTAAGGGAGTGCGAAAGGATGGTAGTGGAGGGCTTAATGTAAACACTGTGAGATTTGGAGTGATGGGGGAGGGAATGTAGCAGGGAAGGTGGAGTGAGAGTGGGGGGGTTTTTTAACGAGTAGTGAGAAGGAAAGGATGGCCAGTGGAGGGATAATGAAAAGTGAGTTTTGGAGTATGGAGGGGAGGGAATGTAGAGGGAGGTGGAGTGGGGGGGGTAATAGGTAAAAGGTGGGGGGGTTACAGGGAGTGAAAAAGGCTGCTCTGGAGGGATAATGTAAACAGTCGAGGGTTCTGGGGAGTGATGGAGGGAGGGAATGTAGAGGGAGGGAGTGGGGGGGGGTTAAGGGAGTGAAGGAGAAAGGATGGCTAGTGGAGGGCAGGGGATAATGTAAACAATGGATCTTGGAAGTAAAGTGATGGAGGGAGGGAATGTAGAGGGAGGTGGAGTGGGGGGGGAAAGGGAGGGAGAAAGGATGGCTGAGTGGAGGGATAATGTAAACAAGTGAGTTTCTGGAGTGATGGAGGGAGGGAATGTAGAGGGAGGTGGAGTGGGGGGGTAAAGCGAGTGAGAAAGGATGGCTGAGTGGAGGGATAATGTAAACAAGTGAGTTTCTGGGTATGGAGGGGAGGGGGGAATGTAGAGGGAGGTGGAGTGGGGGGGTAAAGGGCGTGAGAAGGAGGTCAGTGGAGGATAATTGTAAACAAGGCGTTTCTGGAGTGATGGATGAGGGAAGTTAGAGGGAGGTGGAAGTGGGGGGGTTTTAAAGCGAGTGAGAAAGGATGCCCAGGGAGGGAAATGTAAACAAGTGAGTTTCTAGAGTGATGGAGGGAGGGAATGTAGAGAGAGGTGGAGTGGGGGGGTAAAAGGTAAAGGAGTGAGAAAGAAAAGGATGCTGTGTGACGGGATAATGTAAACAAGTGAGTTTCTGGAGTGATGGAGGGAGGGAATGTAGAGGGAGGTGGAGTGGGGGGGTAAAGGGAGTGAGACAGGATGGTTCAGTGGAAAGAGATTAATGTAAACAAAGTGAGTTTCTGGAGTAATAGGGCCAGGGCTGTTGTTTCGCCTAGCTGGCCTCCCTCGTCCCTGGAGTGATGGAGTCTACGGACCAGGGAAAAGGTGGCCTGGGCTGAGGTGTCCCCTGGGTGGCCGCTGGCTCGGGGGTATTAGCGCAGCTATATTGTACTAAGAGGGATGGTGCAGTGGAGGGATAATGTAAACAAGTGAGATCTTGGAGTGATGGAGGGAGGGAATGTAGAGGGAGGGGAGTGGGGGGGTAAGGGATGGAAAGGATGCTCAGTGGGATGGATATATGTAAACAAGTGAGGTTTCTGATGATGGAGGAGGGAATGTTAGAGGGAGGTGGATGGGGGGGGTAAAGGGGAGTGAGTAAATGGGGATTGGCTCAGTGAGGATCATGTAAACAAGTGAGTTTTCTGGGTGAATGGAAGGAGGGGAATGGTCAGGGAGTGGAGTGGGGGGTAAAGGGAGTGAGAAAGGATGGCTCAGTGGAGGGATAATGTAAACAAGTGAGTTTCTAGAGTGATGGAGAGAGGGAATGTAGAGGGAGGAGGAGTGGGGGGGGAAAGGGAGTGAGAAAGGATGGCTCAGTGGAGGGATAATGTAAACAAGTGAGTTTCTGGAGTGATGGAGGGAGGGAATGTAGAGGGAGGTGGAGTGGGGGGGTAAAGGGAGTGAGAAAGGATGGCTGAGTGGAGGGATAATGTAAACAGTGAGTTTCTGGAGTGAATTGAGGGAGGGGGGAATGTAGAGGGAGTAGAGGTGGGGGGGTAAAGGAGTTATGAAAGGAATGGCTCCGTGGAGGGATATGTAAACAAGTGAGTTTCTAAGAGTGATGGAGGGAGTGGAATGTAAGGTAGGTGGAGGTGTGGGGGGGGGGGGGGGGGGGGTAAAGGGAGTGAAAAAGGAAGGTTAGTGGAGGGATAATGTAAACAAGTGAGTTTCTGGAGTGATGGAGGGAGGGGGGTAGGAGGGAAGGAGGGATGGAGGCACAAGTGGGTGGAAAGTTATTGTTATGTTCGCACAGGAGATGGAGGGGGGCACGAGGGATGGAGGTAGGTAGGGATGATGGTTGTATGTATGTTGTTACAGTCCAGGGGTAGGCCAAATAGGCTGAAAAGACTTCCCCAACCGTGACAGGAGAGGCTAAACACGAAAAGGCACTGATGAACTGAACCCCAAACAATCGTTTTACCGACGGGGGGGCCTAACTTTGCGCTACAGTGAAAATGTAATTCTACGATTACATAATTGTCTGCTAGCCTACATGATGCTCCTCTCTAGCTATACAATAGCAGGGTACCTGGGGGGCCCTAATGGTTGGCCCTGGTGCGTGCATGGTGGGACTTCAGGGGTGCTGGCGCGTGATCAGCGATACCAAGACTGATATCAGGTGACAGGTGCATATGCGGCCGATATCAGGTGACAGCTGCTCATGCGGTCGGCATGTCAATTGTATATGCGACCGGTCCCGGGAAAACAATCTTTACACGGAAACATGACCCAAGGAACTAGGGCTGTTGGTAGCGATGCATTACCTGGCCAGGGCCGACTAACTACCACATAGGGTAAAACACAAACCATTGCTGCCCATGGCCTGTCAACAAGTGCATGCCACTCAAAACAATTACACGCCCTATAACTCAAAACAATGAAACGCCCCGTAAGTCTCGTATGGCAAATACATCATTCGAAATTGTATATAAATGGTAGTTTTAGCTTAGTCAGACTGCTGGCATCATATGATATGCCGGTTCCTACACGGAAGTCTCTTAGGTTCGACTGCCCCTTCGGTCGCTCTTGGCGTTGCAGGTTGTTGTCAACCGCAATGGTAGCTTGTCCAGTTGAGGTAGGAGACCGCTCCCCACCCGCGTACGACGGACTCCCTTAGCACCACGCCTCACCAGGCATTATCATTATCTGGCTATTAGTGCAACTACCCTGCACGGGTAAAACACAACCTATGCTGCCCCTGACCCGTACACAAGCGCACATCACCCAAAACAGTGACATGCCCCATATCTCTATATTCATGCTCTCGGTTTTGGCAAAACTACCACACACGGGTAAAACACAAACCTGTGCCGCCCCTGGCCCGTACACAAGCGCACATCACCCAAAACAGTGACATGCCCCATATCTCTATATTCATGCTCTCGGTTTTGGCAAAACTACCACACACTGGTGAAACGCAAACCTGTACCGCCCCTTGCCCGTCGACTAGCTAGCGTACATCACTCGAAACAATGACAAGCCCCGTAAGTCTCATCATGCTCTGGCTAATGGGAAAACTACCACACACGGGTAAAATACAAACCTTTGCTGCCCCCGCCCCGTCCACTAGAGAACACCACTACCCCGAGACCGTTGACTAGCAGCCCAGCTGCCGTTGCTTATATCAAACAATCTTACTTAACTGCATAACTACCATACAGGGGTAAAACACAAACTTTGCTGCCCCTGGCACATCAACTAGCAGCCCAGCTGCTGGAGGTTATATCAAACAATCATTGGTCATTGTTGGCGTGGCTTTTGTTGGGAACAGGGTAATTCAAAGCGCGCGCTTTTGCGCTTCTGAGCGCTGACTTTTTGACCCCCTCTGCGCTTTAAGCGCAGTTTTTTGCAACCCCTGTGGGCGCAGCAAGCATTTTTTGCGCTTTTTGCACTACAAAGCGCAGTTTTTTTGTTTTCAAGTGCGCTAAAGCGCTGGCCAATTTGGCCATTTGAAGTACCCTGGTTGGGAAGCCTCACCTATGAGATTTTTGATGTTATGATACCCGTGTTATACTGTCTGCACACCCTGGCTGGACACCCACCCACATGCACACATCCATGGTGGTGTGTGTGTGGGGGGGGGGGGGGGGGGGGGGGGGGGGGGACTGCCCTGCCTGGGTATGTGTGTTACTGTGTTACTGTGTGTGGTGGGGGTGGTGTATGTGTGGGTGTGGGTGTGGGTGTGGGGGGGTCATTGTTGGCGAGGCTGCTAGAGGTTATATTCAACAATCCTTGTACCGACGAAAAGGCATTGATGAACTGAACCCCAAACAATCTTACTAAGCTGCAAAAATTCCACGCAGGGGTAAAACACAAATTTTTGCTGCCCCTGGCCAGTTGACTAGCGGTCCCGCTGCCGGTGCTCATACCAAATAATCGTACTTAACTCCATAACTACCATACAGGGGTAAAACACAAATCTTTACTGCCCCTGGCCTGTCGACTAGCAGCCCAGAGCGTTTACCAAACAATCATTTTACCAAGTCTTATACAGTCGGTAATTGAGCTGCCTTTTGCTAGTCCGTCTCGTCTATATTCACAGATAAGTCCTGTGAAGGGCAGTTTGAATAAAGTAATAACAAGGATGAACTGAACCCCAAGCAATCTTACTAAGCTACAAACTACCACGCAGGGGTAAAACAAAAATAGCTTAGTCAGACTGCTGGCATCATATGATATGCCGGTTCCTACACGGAAGTCTCTTATGCTCTCGTCTTATGGGAAAACTACTACACACGGGTAACATACAAGCCTTTACTGCTCCTAGCCTGTCGACTAGCGGTCCGGCTGCTGGAGCTTTTACCAAACAATCGTACTTAACTGCAAAACTTCCACACAGGGGAAAAACACAAATTGCTGCTGCTCCTGGCCCGTCGACTAGCAGCCCGGCTGCTGGTGCTTATACCAAAGAATCATGCTAAAAAAATAACATAAATGAACTGAGCCCCAAACAATCAAACTTAACTGCAAAACTTCCACACAGGGGAAAAACACAAATTGCTGCTGCTTCTGGCCTGTCGACTAGCAGCCCGGCTGCTGGTGCTTATACCAAAGAATCATGCTAAAAAAATAACATAAATGAACTGAGCCCCAAACAATCGTACTTAACTGCAAAACTTCCACACAGGGGAAAAACACAAATTGCTGCTGTTACTGGCCTGTCGACTAACAGCCTGGCTGCTGGTGCTTATACCAAACGATCATACTAAAAAAATAACATAAATGAACTGAGCCCCAAACAATCGTACTAAGCTGCAAATCTTCCATGCAGGGTTAAAACACAAATCTTCCATGCAGGGTTAAAACACAAATCTTCCATGCAGGGTTAAAACACAAATCTTCCATGCAGGGTTAAAACACAAATCGTCCATGCAGGGTTAAAACACAAATTGCTGCTGCTCCTGGCCCGCTGACGAGCGGTCCAGCAGCCGATGCTTATACCAAACAATCTTACTAAACTGTAAAAGAACCTGACAGGGTTAAAACACAAATCTTTGCCGCTCCTGGCCCGTTGACGAGCGGTTCAGCTGCCGGTGCTTTTTCCAAACAATCATTTCACCAACGAAATTATATTGATGAACTGAACCCCAAACAATTGTACTGAACTGCAAAACTACCACGCAGGGGTAAAACAAATATATGTGCTGCCCCTGGCCCGTTGACGAGCGGTCCAGCTGCCGAAGCTTTTACCAAAAAATCATTACCAACGAAATTACATTGATGAACTGCACCCCAAACAATTGTACTACGCTGCAAAACTGCCACACAGGGGTAAAACACAAATCTTTACTGCTCCTGGCCCGTCGACTAGCGGTCACGCTGCTGGTGCTGATACCAAACAATCATTGTACCGACGAAATTACATTGATGAACTGCACCCCAAACAATTGTACTGAACTGCAGAACTACCAAGCAGGGGTAAAACACAAATCTTTACTGCTCCTGGCCCGTCGACTAGCGGTCACGCTGCTGGTGCTGATACCAAACAATCATTGTACCGACGAAATTACATTGATGAACTGCACCCCAAACAATTGTACTGAACTGCAGAACTACCACGCAGGGGTAAAACACAAATCTTTACTCCTCCTGGCCCGGCAACTAGCGGTCACGCTGCTAGTGCTTATACCAAACATTCATTGTACCAACAAAAAGGCATTGATGAACTGAACCCAAAACAATTGTACTAAGCTGCATGACTGCCACACAGGGGTAAAACACAAATCTTTACTGCTCCTGGCCCGTCGACTAGCGGTCCAGCTGCTGTTGATTATACCAACAATCGTACTAGACTACAGAACTACCGTGCAGGGGTAAAACACAAATATTTTCTGCCCCTGGCCCGTTGGCCAGTGCACATCACTCAAAACAATTACACAACCCATCACTCCAAACAATTACATGTCTCATCATGCTCTTGTCTACTGAACTGCAAAACTTCCGCGCAGGGTTAAAACACAAATATTTACTCCTCCTGGCCCGGCGACTAGCGGTCCAGCTGCCGGTGCTTACACCAAACAGTCATACTTAACTGCATCAGTGCCATACAGGGGTAAAACACAAATCTTTGCTGCTCCTAAGCTGTCGATTAGCGGTCCCGCTGCCGGTGCTTTCACCAAATAATTGTACTACTAACTATAGAACTACCGTGCAGAGGTAAAACTCAAATCTTTGCTGCTCCTGGCCCGTTGGCCAGCGCACATCACTCAAAACAATTACACGACCCATCACTCAAAACAATTACATGTCTCATCATGCTCTTGTCTACTGAACTGCAAAACTTCCGCGCAGGGGTAAGACACAAATCTTTACTCCTCCTGGCCCTGCGACTAGCGGTCCCGCTGCCGGTGCTTACACCAAACAATCATTGTACCAAAGAAAAAGCATTGATTAATTGAACCTCAAACAATCGTACTAAGCTGCAAAACTTCCACGCAGGGGTAAAACACAAATATTTACTCCTCCTGGCCCGGCGACTAGCGGTCCCGCTGCCGGTGCCTACGCCTCGAAGATCCAGTACGGCAAGAAGGGGAGCAAACCACAGAAGGAGGAGGTTGAGGAGAAGTCAACACTTGGAATGAAGGACCCGGACATAAGGTTGGGGACTGAATATGGTGAGCTTGACTGTTATAATAACAAGGACCATGATGACCCCCCCCCCCCCCCCCCCCCCCTCCACACACACACACACACACACATGCATACATACACACATGCATATGCACACACTCACATGCATACATACAATCCTTGTTTTCACCCCTCACCTCAAGACCTGACACTTGGAATGAAGGACCCTGACATTAGGTTGGGAACTGAATATGGTGAGTTTTTGAATATGGCGATCTTGACTGTCTAATGACCCCACCCCCCCCCCCCACACACACACACACATGTATACACACACACTCACATGCATACACACACACACTCACACACATGCATGCATGCATACACACACATTCACATGCATACATACAATCCTTGTTTTCACCCCCCACCTCAAGATCCGGACACTTGGAATGCACGACCCTGGCATCAGGTTGGGAACTGAAAATGGTGAGTTTTTGAATCCTGCGAGCTTGACTGTCATAATAACGAGGACCATGATAACCCTCCACACACACACACACACACACACACACACATTTCAATACCCTAACACCACTCATACACTGACTCCACTCATACACACACACTTCAATACCCCAACATCTGACTCCACACCCTGTTGTCCCCCTCGCCCAGCCTCTTGTTTGCATGTTACAGTCCAGGGATAGGCCAAATAGGCTGAGGGTCTCGCCCAACCATGTTAGGAAGGACTAAAAAGAAAAGCCTCAATAGAGACAGCACTGCACGCCGAGACACGAAAATAAAACGAAGTTCTTGATCAGATTGAGGTTGGCGTCAGCCAGGTGCCTTCAAATACACACACACGCACTTCAATGTCCCCCCCCCTGAATCCCTGTCTTGTTTCCCCCTCGCCCAGTCTCGACCGAGACAGCACTGCAGGCTGAGACGCAAAAAACAGAATGAAGTTCTTGATCAGATTGAAATGGCGTCAGCCAGTTGCCTTAAAAATGCACACACACACTTCAATACCCCACCCCTGAATCCCTGTCTTGTTTCCCCTCTCGCCCAGTCTCAACGGAGACAGCACTGCAAGCCGAGACACAACTACAGAACGAGGTTCTTGATCAGATTGAAAATGGCATCAGCCAGTTGCCTTCAAACATATACACGCACTTGTGTACCACACACCTTCTACCACCCACCACCCTCCCCCCCTTCAAACACACACACACTTCAATACCCCACCCCTGAATCCATCTCGTTTTTCACCCGCCTAGTCTCAACAGAGACAGCACTTCAAGCGGAGACACAAAAACAGAGCAAGGTTCTTGATCAGATCGAGGTTTGCGTCAGCCAGTTGCCTTAAAACACGCACGCACACAAACACACACTTCAATATCCTACCCCTGAATCCATGTCTTGTATTCCCCCTCGCCCAGTCTCGACCGAGACAGCAATGCAGGCTGAGACACAAAAACAGAATGAGGTTCTTGATAGGATGAAAATGGCGTCAGCAGGTTGCTTTCAAACACACACACACACACGCACTTCAATATCCCACCCCTGAATCCATGTCTTGTTTCCCCCTCGCCCAGTCTCGACCGAGACAGCACTGCAGGCTGAGACGCAAAAAACAGAATGAAGTTCTTGATCAGATTGAAATGGCGTCAGCCAGTTGCCTTCAAATGCACACACACACTTATGTACCACACACACACACTGCACACCACTCTCCCCCCCTTCAAACATACACACACACTTCAATACCCCACCCCTGAATCCCCGTCTAGTTTCCTCCTCGCCAAGTCTCGACCGAGACAGCACTGCAGGCTGAGACACGAAAACAGAACGAAGTTCTTGATCAGATTGGAAATGGTGTCAGCCAGTTGCCTTCAAATACAAACACAACTGTGTAGCACACACACGCACCACCCACCTCTCTCCCCCCCTTTAAACACACACACGCACACTTCAATACCCCACCCCTGAATCCCCATCTTGTTCCCCCCCTCGCCCAGTCTCAACAGAGACAGCACTGCAGGCTGAGACTCGAAAACAGAACAAGGATCTTGATCAGATTGGGGTTGGTGTCAGCCAGGTGCCCTAAAACAAACACGCACACACAAATGTCAATACCCACCCCTGAATCCATGTCTTGTTTCCCCCCTCGCCCAGTCTCAACAGAGGCAGCACTGCAAGCCGAGACTCTCAGTAGAACGAGGTTCTTGATCAGATTGAGGTTGGCGATAGCCAGGTCCCTTAAAACAAACACACACACACACACACTTGAATACCCACGCCCTGAATCCATGTCTTGTTCCCCCCCCCCCCCCCCCCCCCCCCCGCGCGCGCGCCCAGTCTCAACGGAGACAGCACTGCAAGCCGAGACACGAAAATAGAACGAAGTTCTTGATCAGATTGAGGTTGGCGTCAGCCAGGTGCCTTCAAATTCACACACACACGCACTTCAATATCCACCCCCTGAATCCCTGTCTTGTTTCCCCCCTCGCCCAGTCTCAACGGAGACAGCACTGCAAGCCGAGACACTAAAACAGAATGAAGATCGTCATCAGATTGAAAATGGTGTCAGCCAGTTGCCTTCAAACAAACACACACACACTTGTGTACCACACACACACACTGCACAGCACTCTCCCCCACCCCCCTTCATACACACACACACTTCAATACCCTACCCCTGAATCCCCGTCTTGTTGTCCCCCTCGCCCAGTCTCGACCGAGACAGCACTGCAGGCTGAGACACGAAAACAGAACGAAGTTCTTGATCAGATTGAAAATGGCGTCAGCCAGTTGCTGGAAGGCGCCAGGAACATAAGTGAAGGGCTCAAGCAGCAACACGACGCCGTGGATGGTATTGTGGGCAAGGCAACAGGAACATCAGACCGCGTGAAGGAGATGAACACCAAAAGCCAGCTAGGTGCCTTCAAGAAGAAATGAAATAGTGCAAGTGGTCAGTAGAGTGATGAAGTGGTCAGTAGAGTGATGAAGTGGCCGGAAGAGTGATGAACACCACAAGTCAGCTAGGCGCCTCCAAGAAGAAGTGAAATAGTGCAAGTGCTCAGTAGAGTGATGAAGTGGTCAGTAGAGTGATGAAGTGGTCAGTAGGGTGATGAAGTGGTCAGTGGAGTGATGAAGTGGTTAGAAGAGTGATGAACACCAAGAGCCAGCTAGGTGCCTTCAAGAAGAAGTGAAATAGTGCAAGTGCTCAGGAGAGTGATGAAGTGGTCAGTAGAGTGATGAAGTGGTCAGAAGAGTGATGAACACCAAGAGCCAGCTAGGCGCCTCCAAGAAGAAGTGAAATAGTGCAAGTGGTCAGTAGAGTGATGACGTAGTCGGTAGAGTGATGAACACCAAGAGCCATCTAGGCGCCTCCAAGAAGAAGTGAAATAGTGCAAGTGGTCAGTAGAGTGATGAAGTAATCGGTAGAGTGATGAACACCAAGAGCCAGCTAGGCGTCTCCAAGAAGAAGTGAACCAGTGCAAGTGATCAGGAAAGTTTTGAAGTGCTGGACGGCGCTAGGAACGTCAGTGAAGGGCTGGAGTTGGCAGCACGACGCTGTGGATGGTGTTGTGGGCAAGGCAACAGGAATGTAAGACCGTGTGAAGGAGACGAACTCCACAAGCCAGCTAGGCGCCTTCCAGAAGAAGTGATTGAGTGCAGCTGAAGCTATCGGTATCAAGATAACTTGAACTTGGTTGCATAGCTCCAGCCAGCAATTTGGCTGATCGCCGTCTTTAGCAATAAAACACAATACCAGGAAAATGCTGGGGAAATGTATCAAAACAGCATTGAAAATTGTAACGTCTCGCAACAGAGTGTGAAGTTGAGGGAACCTTCCCGTTTGATTGCTCTGGGAAAGGCTACGTACCATTAGGGGTCGACTATGTTATATAGTATTAGTGAATACATAATATTATATAATATTAGTCGAGCCGTCTCACCAGAATTTCGAATTTATTTGAAAAACTAGTACCGTATTATTGTGACACTATAATTATATTTGTTTGATTGCTCTTGGAAAGGCTACATACCATTTGGGATCGGCATATCATATGATTTTGACCGAAGGTGAGTATGATATCATACAAATTGCATCATATAATATCGTTTGTAAATGGTAACTTTAGCCTTGTCAGACTGCCGGCATCATATGATATCGTATGATGACATAATAGCATGTGACATCATATTGCCTATCACTCCTTACCATGCCATACCATACCATGGAACTTATCAAGAGCTTGTTTTGTTTGTTTTTTGGCAGAGCCCCCCAGTATGTAAGAATGTCACAGTCCAGGGGTAGGCCAAATAGGCTTAAGGGACTTGCCCAACCAACAAGTGATAGGAAGGGCTTCAATTGAACTTGAACTTCAAGTTCAAGTTCTAGGAAGGGCTTAAAAAGAAAAGGCATTGATGAACTGAACCCCAAGCAATCGTTTTACCAGCAGGGGCCCTGAGTTCGTGGTACAGTGATCATTTAATTAAATAAGATAATGAAATAATCAACTCATCTGGAATGATAATTTGATTGTGTGATTCTTATCTTGTCCCCAGTATCACCTCGCTGTGCGTCTGACCATCCGCCCGACTGCAAGAAACCCTGGCCCTGTCGTAAACCCTGACTTCGGTCTGCTGTACTCTATTCCGGTGCAACCTGTCGCTACGATAGCTAACACTCTCCGCCAATTTTCAGCGCCACTTGCGACGCGCCTAGGACTTGTCAGTACATGGTCTATCAGCCGTCAGGCTGCTCACCGTCTGCGGGTGGAGTAAACATGGGCACGGTATACAACTTCTCCACCACATTCCCAAAATCCCAAGTACACAATATAATCGCAGGTGTAACTTTCACTGTAGGACGAACTCAGAGCCCCCTCCGGTAATGTGATTGTTTGGGGCTCAGTTCATCAGTAATTGTCCTTTATAGCCGCTCCTGTCAAGTTGGACAAGTCCCTTCAGCCTATTTGGTCCACCCCTGGACTGTAACAACATACAGAATAGAAAGTTTACAAACTTGTATTATATAAACTCGTATGTAAACTCGTATATAAAAGAACACCCTAAGTGCACCTACTATTTTGTATGGGTGGCAACGCCATTCGAACTGAATCCTCGGTGTCGCTGGTTTCTGTCCAGGGATTCACCTCCTGGGGTGAAATTCTTTTCACAACCGTGTTCCCAACTTCAAATACAACTGAATTGTTTTTCCACATGATATTAAGGTGCCCCGTGCCTTTTAAATTTGAATAATTGCAAAATTTGAATAATTCCAAGCTTCAATACATCATCATCATCAATTCATCATCATCGACATGACGCGATCGCTTCGCTAGGGTAGTAGACTAGTAGGGCTACATTGCGCAGTCGCCCTGGAAAAAAAACTGAAGGCAATAAACTAATATGCTGCAATGCTAATTTCATAGGCAACACAAATCAACTCTCACAGACAATTATGACGATTATGGCAATTATGTGGTTGTGCACATCTCATTGAGCAAATTTCAGACAAATAAAACTCTAGGGTTTAGGGTTTAGGGTTTAGGAGCGATGATCAATTTAATTGAGCGGTGGTGAGCTTCATGGGCCTGGTATGTATGGAGGTCAGTCTGTATGGTTCTGTCTCATGCGCTGATGTAAGTGGGTAGCCTACCAGACAGGTCTGTAGGTGATCTGACTTCCACTGGTAAGGGTGTGTCATCACACTAACCTGAGAACAGACATTTCCTTCCTTCCACGTAAGATGACAAGAGTTATCAGCATCACAGCGGGCAAGATCCTTCGCACAAGTTGTCGAATGTTTTGTAGCTTATTCCGACACGAGTAGCTACTTACTCCACTGCTTTCGAAACTCTCAGCCTCCCTCCGGGGCCTTTCTCCTCGCCAGGGACCTGGTCCTCGCCCCTTCTCGCAGTCTGCAGATCAAGTTTTTTTTACTGTTCGCCCTGCCCTGCCCGTGACTGCTGAAGCGTTTTCAATGTTGCTTGCCACACGCGCTTAGGACTTGTCTAATGCCATGGTATCGAGGGTGCCGTCGACTTCTGTGTTTTACGACAGTCGCGTAGCTGCACAGAAGAATGTCCGAAATGGGGTGGGAATTCCACAAGCCTGGGAGTGAGAGAGAGGGAGAGAGGGAGGAGAAGGAGTGACAATAGAGTGACCTGTATGTGACAAGCAGGTGAGGGACAAGGCCAAGAACGCGCTACGCCCCTCACCGTTACTTTCCATTCCCGACAGCTACACGAAGACATTCTCGCTACCTCCTTATCGCCTTCTGGTGTCAGACGTCCCTTTTCAAGTTTTTACTTCGCTTATATTCAATCTCCTGTACCGAAAATGAAAGAGCTGCAGCTTCTCACTCCCGAGAACTGGAGTCGCAGCGAACCATGCAAGCTTGTAGTTGTAGATGGGGGAGCTTTGCCCCTTGTATCGCGCTCTATCGTGTCAAATGTAAACTGCGTAACGAGATGCGCTGATGTAATAGAGACGTTCACCTTCAACTCGAAGGCTGGAGCGCCGGTAGGTTGCGGCAGTGGTGGTCATCTGTGTTGGCTGCCACCTTTGTCTTGTGGGTTTTCATTGCATGCATGAATTTATGTTTGATACATAGACTGCATGCATGTTCTTGAGTGAACTGGTACTGTGTATCAACTTGTGCTTTTATGAAATGGACAGAAGTCATTCATGTGGTGATCATGGTTTTCTAGATGATGCGAGCAGATGTGAGGCACTGTTTCTTTTCTGTGCTATGCATGGCAGCTTCCAGCCAGCCCCATGCGCCAGCTATTGGTTAAAAACAACGCTTTCAGATGTGTTGGAATACCTGTCGTGACAGCTTCCAGAAGCACTTACTTGCTTCAGGTTTGGCCCAAAGACAAGGAAAGGGAGCTGCCTAGAAGCTGCTACGCATAGCTAAAAAAATAAAAAGTGACGAGAGGTTACCACTGCTATGATGTGGTTACTGCTACATCAGGGGTGATTATAAATAGGCTGCATGCATGTGCAGTAGCTGTTGATGTTCCTGTGGTTCACACGGACAGGTCTCTAAGGACCAGGGCTTCTACCAGACTATTGACATGCACACACACATTATTCACAAAAGTTGCTAACAATGACATCTTCCATGGAGCCCAAACTACCGCTTTCACTCACCCGTGCACCCGCCCCATTCCCCTTCTTTTTCAGGTTAAATTTGTATTCACATCACCCATTCGATCGACTGTCTACAGCTTCCAAGCTGACATTAGAGGTCAAGAGGTGAGGAGACACGCTTGATCTACATGGGAGGCAGTTATTTGTGTGTGCCGACACTGCGCAAATTCATTCAACTCGGTACGACGCAAATTCAGCTTGCGTCACGCACGTTTTGCCGCCATCTGACCTGCAGGAATTTGAAGTACAAAACACTGATGTGTGCGGGATGGCTGGGATGATTTTAATTCCCACCTGACAAAATGCAAGCTTGCCCTGGTAGTCCTCTCACACAACCAGAATGCTGGCCATGAGGTAGAAGACACGGAATTTAACTATACTGGGGCAGCAAGGCACCTCATCCCCAATTAAAGGTATAAGATGAGCTATGCATTAGCCAACATATTAGGAGGTGCAGATATAAAGCATCAGTAAAAACAGATTGGAATCTGATCTCTCTGCATAATCAGAGCCAAGTTAATTAAGACTGACCAAACTAGGGCTTACTGCTGATGCTTGCAGATGTTCAAGGAGATCAGAAGCCAAGAAGAGGCGTTCACCTTGGTTGAGCTGTACAACCCCACCGACGACGGAAAGCTTCAACCCAGACATGTAACATTCAACATCGAGCCCCCAGGGGGTGAGGTCCAATCCAAGGTGTGTTTGATGCAACGGTCACGTATTTTAGTATCAAGAGTACGCTTTTACACACCGCGAACATATTTGACTCTCTCACCGCCTGAGAGGAAGAAATACTGTTTCTTATTTGGGCTGCGTGAAGCAGCTTCTAGGCAACTCCTTTCCCCCGTCCTCGGGCCATACCTGAAGCTAGCTAGTGTGTTTTAATGCTGGCACAAGGGGCATTCCAATGCAGCTGAAATCTTTGGGATTGGCCCATTGTCTGGCTAACAGAGCTGACTGGAAGCTGCTTTGCGGAGGCATAAACAACAGTGGGAAGAAAGCAGATAAAGCTCTGGATACAATCTGCCAAGTGTATCCACGACAAAACCTGTTCAGATGACATTATACAAACAGACACTTCTTCTCCAATCCCCTGCAGGACGAGTGCATTCTTGCCATTAAGTATTCGCAGAAGCTCCTGAGCTCCGACCGTAGCAAAGCAGATGAATGCATGGAGTTTGACCACTGCTCCTCGTGGGTGGCACCAGGCTCAGAGGGGTCTTGCTCATCATCTGGGGACCCTGACAGCTACAAACTCAGCTATAAACTGAACCTTATGTCAAGTTATGGCTTTAAAACTGTGGAGTCTCCTAATTCTGGAGTCATCATCACATTCCCGAGCCAAAACGATAGATATGTCACTCTGGATCGTGAAGGTAAGCTTAAGCTTAGGACTGATTTCAGGATTTAGTGTGGCCAGGCACATTTTCATTACATTGGTTGGAAATATATCATCCTAATCATGCTTCCCGTGCTTCTGTCAAATTTCCAAACCGACAATTTTCCATTTCCCTCCCATTTACAGTTTTAGAGCCTTCAATATGCTTTGCTCTATTCATCGAGCTGCACGCAGCCCCGCAGATGTCTAAGCTGGGAACCTTACCCGCCTTGTCTGCACTGGCAAATGACCAATATGACGCCAAGACTATTCCCAAGAGTTTGAGCAGCAGGGTGGTATGATAGAATCAAGACACATACAAATATATATCATGTCCGCGAGAAAGGTTCTCGTGGTTAGATGCTTTTGAGAGCATGTTGAAAGTATTGAGGGTTTATCAAGTTGCATACAGCACTTGCCGCTTAAATTGGCCGGGTAGATGCAAATCAAGACACAAATGACCAAGGACCTTGAAGGTCTTATTGTTGTCCTCCTGTTTACTTGCCACTTTCCACGATGAAATTTGATTTCTTTTGTTTTTTAGCAATTTTTAGAGTGCTCACAGCAAGCTCACATTTCATTGTGAATGAATGTGCTCCAAAGCACAGTTGCTTTCCGGCCACCCAAGTCGCACCGAGCATGAAGAAGTTCTCGTGCTGGAACATAGTTAATGACAGGCGTACTTCCTCTTCAGCTGCATGATATCTCCTTCAATTGTTTTGCGTACCATCCTAATGGTATTGTCCAGCTGCTTATCAGCCTGCGGCATGCATGGGATGACGTATCAGTATCACACACGTGTATATATATGTAGGTGCAGTCAGAATGGTGTAAACATACGTGCTACTTGCTTGCTCTGCCTAACTTGAACTTGGTTAAATGGCTCCAGCCTTTACGGCTGCTCGCCTTCTTCAGCAGTAACTTTTTCAATTTACTCAAATTGTTATTTTCAAAATATACTTTATCCAATCTCATCATACAATCATTGATAAATTAAGGCAACTTCTCATGACCTTCCACCTCGGGGTTTGGACTCATTTTGCTTTGTTCTCTGTTTGGGAAACCAGGTTCTGATAATTACGTCCCATTCAAAAGCTGTGCCTAACGTACCATTGTATTTTTTGCTGAATTGGGTCTACTCATTCAGAAGCAATTGAATATAGTGTGGGCGAACGAGAAGCGGGCAGAATCAAACCAAGATAGGAGCAAGTAACCCACAGCTTATTCCACGAAGGATATAAAAAAAGCAGCTGCCTAGATGCTGCTACGGATCAAACCAAGATAGGAGCAAGTAACCCACAGCTTAGTTCACGACCCATTTTGTTTACCTGAACCTGCTTCACAAGGTTGATACCCTCATTCTTGATGTTTTCCAGCGCCTCGTTATGCATCCCCGCCACCTGGAATGGGCCCGACAATTGATTTTCAACATTTAAGTTGTGCTGACGAAGAAGATGTAATCTAGCAAGGAGTTTTATGTCTTCCTCAATTCAACAATTTGGATGGGGATACGATAACGGTGGTTGGGAGTTTGGTTTGTTTGTCCTCGACACACCCCTGAATCCCTGATGTAATGGGGTTTTTTGCTTTGTGGGTGCTTTTTCTTTTTGTTTAAAGCACATAGTCTCATACACCCTCGCGGTGTCAAGTAGACTTTAACATGTAATGTAATGTAATGTAATGTAATGTAATGTAATGTAATGTAATATTGTAATGTAATGTAATATTGTAATGTAATGTAATGTAATGTAATGTAATGTAATGTAATGTAATGTAATACACCCTCGCGGTGTCAAGTAGACTATAACATGACATTTAATGTAATGAGGATTGACTATCTATTCCATCAACTTGTAGGTGTGAGATAAGCTGTTCAGATTTGAACTTACTTGAATCATCTGTCCTTGGGCTCCTTCAAGCATCTCACGCGTCTCATTCAGATGGTCCTTGGCTTTGTGTTGTACTGCATCGCAAAGCTTCCCCACCTCCTTGGATATCTTATCATTGAACATGCGATTCACTGCAGAAGTAAGCGACCTTGTTCGCCATTCCATTTGGGCCCTGCGGGGGTTGTAGGTGTCGCGAAATTGTGTACTGATCTCATTACTGTATCTCCCTTGAAAACTGGTTATTGTGTGGGAGATAGAGAACTGGTATTCCAAAGAAATGGAGTTCTGAACGGGATCACAATTCAAATGTTTCGCGATACTAGCAACCAAGGGCAGGGAAGTCGATAAACTGTCAAACTCGTTATGGGGTACCTTCAAATTTTCAAATATGAGGTACTACCGTTGCATTGGGAGAGGAGATATTTGTTTTCCAGAGATCCATTATTCCATATCACTACGAACCCCCTCATTTCGTCGAAAGTCGAACTAGCTCTTCTTACCTCACGCTATCAATCCTCGGAATCCCATCCGCGTCATGCAGAAGAGGTGGCATGCCGTCTCCCACTTTCATCTGCTTGCCATCCAGCTGGTTTACGGAGAACCGTGTTTCACCTGGAGCAGATACAGCTGCATGCTTCCTCTTAGAACCCACTCCTCCCAGAGGGGCGAGAGGTGTCAAATTGTTTTTCCTGCCTGCTGCTGCTACATCCAATCCCGATTTTGACTGATTTTTGTCCATGAGGTTGGCCATTTCCTCCCTTTGCTTGTATTCCTCTTCCTCTCCACCATTGCCTGCTCGTGAAAAGGGCCACGATAAATAATGGTCAAAAACAATGCAGCGATTGTTTGAACAAAGAATCTCTGCCAACGATTCATGCGCAAGCTGCTAAGTTTTCCACAATCAATCGAAGGTGCGATACAGCGATAGCATTCCTTTGTAAGAATGGGGTGTTCATTGGTTCAACTGACCGAGGTACCGTATGTAAGATACTTCGGGGACTCAACAAACATAACACTCAACATAAATATTTGAACTTTCCCTCTTACCTTCATCCGCATTTCCTTTTTCCGTCTCAGTTTCTTCGTATACTGCCTTCGCGACATGCTTCTTGGCTCTTGCCATCAGACAGGTTTGTTTTCTAACAGATGTTCTGTGGTGCTCAAACAGCAACGCCAAATGCTCTGCCTCAGATCACCAGTACCTGAAAATGGCGCAGACGAACTGAAGTAGCACTGGAGTTTAGGGCAACAAATGCGACGAGCCTCTCTGATCGGGTTTACATAGGGGACTCCTTAAACTCTGCTGTACCCCTTGTGGGTAAACCATAGCCAGCGGGATGGGGGGCGTTGCCCAAAGTTCAAAAATTCGTTCATTACATCCAGACACAGATGAGCCAAATAAAAGCAATTAAGCTTTCCTCCTCTGCTGACAGCTGAAGTTGGAACATCCGGACGCAACAAACCAGTCAGAACATACTCTCAGGGAGTGGAGTAAAGCAAAAAACATGTGCTCTACCTAGACTCTTGATTTTGGCACAGGCATGAATGCAGGATAGCGTAATTGTTAGCCACTCACATTGCATGTCACCACAGCTGAGCAATAAGGTGGCAGGGCCTTACATCCCTGTTCTAAATCATCTCAAATGCATATTGCATGTGCATATGCAGAGACATATCGCTACTACTCTAAAAGCAAGATATCTGCCCTGCTTTAATAAATTTTGACAATATCCTGCCAATTGTGTTTGCGCCTGCATCAGTGGATGTACATCTGAGTGGAATGCTATCCAGAAGTACTCAAACAGACAATACTCCAGCAAATGATAGCATAATGTATGAATGCCTTAATCATAGAAATGCTGTATGTAGTGTACCTACTTGTATAGCAAACTAATATGGATAGTAAACCATACAGTCAAGATTGACTCGGATGACTTGATTCTACAGGTGCTCGATATCCAGTCCAAACTCTGAAATATCTGGCTAGACACGTACAGGTCACAAAGGACCTTGATCATGCCAGCCCAACAAATAATTTGCTAAGGAAAGGCAGACTAGCCCCAAGGCTGTGATCAATTGAAAGATTTCCACCAGATAGATTATGAAGCCAAGGTGCAGAGTTGTACGCCAAACACGTCCTTCTATGCCCATCATCATTCCATGCTAGTTACCAGCACCTATGGACAACTCTTGCCACCAATAGCTGGTACTACTTGGTCCAGCTAGAGTTCTGACTCTGATCCCAATTTCCACCTGAGAGCTCAGCAAGATGTTCAGCCAAGAATGTCCCCAGTGAGCCATCTGCTCGCATCTCCTCACAGTCCGGAATGAGAGAATTCAATGTGTTGCGGAAGTTGGGATCGCTATCGTAAGACTGCAACAAAGACCACTCAACACGTGACTGATTGAGTGGACTGTCCCCTCCGTATCCCGTCATTGCCTGAGTCAAGTACTCAGTGGCCCGCCCAGCATCTTGTTCCTCCTGAAAAGAAGATAAGAGCAAACAGTAGTTCAGACATATTGAGTGCTCCTATCAATGACAGAACAGCTAGTAGTTGACATGCACAGAACAGATTCAATACTCACTGCTAAGCATGTGCATCACATCAGGAAAAGTCATAGGAAAGCGGAAAACTGGCGGAGAGTGTTGGCTTCAGGAGCGACAGGTGGCAACGGAATCGAGTGCAGCAAATAGAAGCCAGGGTTTACGAGAGAGTTAGGGCCATGGTTATCTCGCTTTAAATTGACAACGCCCGCCCCCCAGAAGGGGGAGGGGGGGCTCCACCAAAAATAACTTCAATCATGGACGAATCGAGTGTGTAGGGATGTGTACGTATGCTTACAGACCAGGTGTAGCCAAATAGGCTTTAGGGACTTGCTCAACCTTCATAACAGGAAAGGCAGTATATACAAAAACACTGGTGAACTGGGTGTGTAGAAATATGTAGGGTTCGTCTATGTTATACAATATTAGTGAATAAATCAATAATATAATATTAGTCAGACGAGCCGTCTCACCAGAATTTTGAATCTATTTGAAAAACTAACATTATTGTGACACTATAATAATATTACTTAATATTAGTTTTTCAAACACTCATATTAGGTGCCGTTCCCTAGGGATATGACTACAACAAGGGCAACTAGCTGTGGCCCAGTCAAATATCTTCTTGAGAGCCAATGAAGTAAAAAATTGCTTATCACGTTTAACAGTTATGATGACATCCTGCGAAACGCCAAGCACTCGGAACCAGGTTTTTGGTAAACCTCCGACATGCACGGACATGCAGGAACTACCTCCTGGCCGGCATGCTCGTGCATGTTTGTGCATGTCGGAGGTTTACCCAAGCCCTGGTTACGAGTGCTTAGAGTTTTGCAGGATGACATCATAACTTGTAAACGTGATAAGCCAATGAAGTGAAGTTGCGCATGTTGATGCCATACCTGTAGACCTTCAATTTCATCAACCAGGGAGCCCAACTCGGGTTTTTGGTCAAAGTACTCATACAGTTGCTCGACCTCGCTTGAATAGACCTCTGGTTCATCCTCTGGCTTGAAGTCGAACATCATCTGCATACAAACGAAATGAGTGCTGACAAAAATGCTTCCTTGCTGCAATCTTGCTTGCAATATTGCCAATCTTATTCTGAGGATTCTTTGGAAGACCGCCGCAGGAGGTTGTGGAGCGGGCTTGTCTTGGGCCAACAATGGCCTGTCGTTGACAATGTAATTTAATATGGCAGATGTGGCAAGAAACGTACAGTTGAATTATTTGCATAGCACAGACTCCGGGTGCCCGTGGTTTCCGATTTGTTGGGGTTCAGTTCGCCAGAGCTTGTTACTGAAACTTCCTTTCCTGTCTTATGGTTGGGCAAGTCCCGTTAGCCTATTTGGCTACCCCTGGACTTTACAAAATACACACATACATGACAAGTGTGCAAACGAGTCCTATATCATCACCATCACCATAACCATCGTCTTGTATCAACACTTGCAAAGCGGTGCAGAGAATGGAACTCTTTGGAATGTGGTAATACCATGTCCGGGTAAATTACTTGTGAACATTGTTTATGATATGACAGATGGGGTACAATAATGATACTCATAAGTCCCCCTTGATTCCGTCAAGCCACAGGCCCAGGTTTAGGTCAAATCTCATTATGCAGCAAGCCAGACTGACACAGTGGTGATGATGATGATGACATTTTTCCTGGTGCCCTACTGGACTCCAAATGTGCCCTCGGCTTGACGGAGTCATGTGGGACTTTCGAACATCATGCACAAAGAAGAAAAGAAAAAAGAAAAGGAAAAAATTGTATGGGCCATGTTAGGTGAAAATTTTCGTCGGTCCTCCGGGTACAGTGAAGAGATATGAATGGTCTACCAACAAATCTGTACTGCACACACCGAAGTTATGTAATCTGTACTGCAATCACCGAAGTCATGTAATCTGTACTGCGCTCACCGAGGTCATGTAATCTGTACTGCACTCACCGAAGTTATGATTTACTTTACTGCACTCACTGAAATCATGTAATCTGTACTGCACTCACCGAAGTCATGTAATCTGTACTGCACTCACCAAGGTCATGTAATCTGTACTGCACTCACCAAGGTCATGTAATCTGTACTGCACTCACCGAAGTCATGTAATCTGTACTGCACTTACCGAAGTCATGTAATCTGTACTGCACTCACCAAGGTCATGTAATCTGTACTGCACTCACCGAATTCATGTAGTCATCAGTCCATTCTTGTCCAAAGGCAGCCTCCAGCACTCGGGTCGTTTTCTTGTTGGCAAGCTGGTTGTCCACGAAGCTGCATAGATATCAAGGATGGGTGATACAATCGAGTTAAAGAGAAGGATGGGTGCTGCAATCAACGGATGGATTGTTGGATGGATAAATTAATGGATGGTTGGGTCGATGGATGGGTGATGCAATCGAGTGAGAGAGAAGGATGGGTGATGCAATCAATGGATGGATTGTTGGATGGATTCATGGATGGTTGGGTGATGCAATCGAGTGAGAGAGAAGGATCGGTGATGCAATCAATAGATGGATGATTGGATGGATGGATGGATGGATGGGTAGATGAGTGAGTGCTGCAATCGAGTTAGAGAGAGATGGGTGCTGCAATCAACGGATGGATTGTTGGATGGATGGATTCGTGGGTGGGTGGATGGGTGGATGGATGGGTGATGCAATCAAGTTAGAGAGAAGGACGTGGTAAGACAGTTCTACCCCAGTGCCGTATAGCATCTAATGTGATGCCGTGGGTAGCAGTAGCCTTTCACAACAGCAGGTCTAAAGCAAAGCCACTGAGAAACAGAAATGGACAAGGTTGAAGCCCAAGCTGAACCCAGGGTTAAATTCTAGATCTGAACCAAACTGAAGACGGCGAGCAGGCAAATTGCTGGCTGGAGCCATACAACCAAGTTCAAGTTCAAGTTTGAATTAAACGCCATATTTGATTTCATCTTATGTGTCCAGCCATAATCTCCTCCTGCTTCCTTACTGAGGTCTTGTATCCTCCAGACACAGGCCCTGACAGCTGATTTCTCTTCTCGGAAATCTCAACTTAGATCCCTACTACTCCCTGCCCGGAAAGAAGCTTTTATTCGTTACCCTATCCCCCCCCCCCCACACACACACCCCACCTACCCCCAGCACACACACACATCCCCAGCACACACACCTCTTGTGTCCAGCCAGAAGCTCCGCCTGCTTTCTCACTGAGGTCTTGTCCCCTCCCGACACAGGCTCTGACAGCTGAGCCAACATCATATGAGCGCGATGCAGCCCCACAGCATACTTCATGAAGCCAGCGAACTCCTCCCCATCTTTGGGCCGCATGCACACACATAGTGGGCTAAAGATATTTTGGCCCCACTCAGGAATTGCGCGCTGGTTGTCTGGATCAGTGAGGGTCTGGTCTTGGAGCTCTTTCATCGTCTAAGATGAGAGAAGGTGGGGGTGGGTGGGTGGGTGGGGGTCAAGAATAAAGTTCTCAGACCGCACTATCGGAAGTTGCTGTTTGCACCCATATACCCCCCCCCCCCCCCCCCTCACACACACACGGGAATTGCGCGCTGGTTGTCTGGATCGGTGAGGGTCTGGTCTTGGAGCTCTTTCATTTTCTGCAACATAAGGTTAATAGCCGTGCGGGGGTTGGCGGTGCCGTGAAATATTATTGCTAAATATTATATCATTACGAAGCAGAAACGAGTCTTATCAACGCTGCACCATGGGTCTCCAGGTTGAAAGTAAGGTAAGCAAGGCAAGGCATGCAACCAACTGAGGTTTCCAGGATCCAGAATCATGTGGGTCTTGCTTGAAAAGTCGTGAAAACCTCGCGATCAAACGAGTCGCAGGTCACATCATACATACATACATACATTTAAGTAGCAAACAAGATCAGGCAGTACAACAGAATGCACAAAGCAGGTATGCGCCCAAGGTGCTTGTATCAGTGGGGCCTGATTGTGTTGTCTGTAGGGTACCGGTTCACCAACAGACAACAGTCTCAAAGATAATGTCCCACGCGTCCTTGGGTTAATGCCGAAGCACCATGCAAATGCCAATGCTCGTGCAAATGCAAACAAAACCAATCAAGGATTCCTACATGCATACAAACATACAAACCTGCATGTGGTGTGGTGGGAACTTCATGCTCCTCACTGGACGAGCATCAAGGAAATATGTAACTTACATACATGCATACATACATGCATACTTACACACCTGCATGTAGTGTGGTGGGAGCTTCATGCTCCTCACAGGGCGAGCATCAAGGATATATATCAAGTACATACACACACCTGCATGTAGTGTGGTGGGAGCTTCATGCTCCTCACAGGGCAAGCATCAATGATGGCCAGAGTGACGGCACCACCAGCAATGACCAGATCCATTGCCAAGATAGGCATGTCGTAGTCATAGCGTGGGTACAGCACCACATGCATGACTTGCAGACCATCTTGTCGCCACACCACCTAGGCAACGGGGCAGTATGCACTCAGGATCAACACGGCAGTACACACGCAGGATCTCAGAAGAAGTTTTTTAATTGTTCACATTTAGATCTTCCTGATAAATTTATTTAAACTACCGCGAGGACGGCGGCTAGGAGCCAAGCTGCTGGCCGATTTTTTTTTGTACTACCGCGAGGAGCTGAATTGCTACACACTCAAGATCCCAGAAGTTTGTTTTTAAAACGTTTGATTTTCCTGGTCAATTTATTGTTACTACCTAAGACAGCGAGGAGCCAAATCGCTGGCCGAAGCTATGTAACCAAGTTCAAAAACAGAATTAAAAATATTGCTGATAAGCTAATTAAGATTTTCCTGATCAATTTATTTGTACTACCGATAGAACAGCGGCGAGCAGCTAAATTGCTGGCCGATATTTATATTTGTACTATCGTGAGGAGCCGAATAGCTGGCCAAAGCTATGCAACCAAGTTCAATTTCAATTACACACTCAGTAAAAGAAGCTGGGGCGCTTGCGTCGCTGCAAAGGAATTGTCCTAGTCAATTTATTTGAACTACCGCAAGGACGGCAGCGAGAAGCCAAATTACTGGTCAAGTTTTTTATTTTTACGACGGAGAGGAGCCAAATTGCTGGCCAAATCTATGCAACCAAGTTTAATTTAAAGCACACGCTAAGTATCAGAAGCTGGGGCGCCATTACCTATGGGTTGCCTGGGTGCTTTCACTAAAGGGTTTCCATACAAACAAGTACAGTAAATAAATAGTTCACCTTATTACGAGACGTGAGGTTGAGGGAGGCTGACCGTTTGCTTACACTGGGGCCCAACTGTGAAGCCTTCTCAAACAGGGACTTCCCCTCCACTATATATAGCGATTGCTACTTTTGACCCCGTTTTTGGCAACTTGCCGCGCTATTAAAAAAACAGTTTGCCCTAAATGGCCCTAAAAAGGTATTAAACACTGTCCCTAGAAGAGGTCTAAAACCATACAGCTAGAAAAAACCCACTTTTAGATTTAAAAAAAATCTCTGTTGTCTAATATGATTCCCATGCTTATATATCTGAGTCCTACGTCACCAACTATAAAATAGAACCTATCATGTTGTGCGGTTCTTCAGTACTTTGAAACACCAGTGTGCTTGTAAACTATTTAGGGCCAAAACAGCCAGTACACTATTTGGGGCCAAAACAGCCAGTACACTATTTGGGGCCAAAACAGCCAGTACACTATTGGGGGCCAAAACAGCCAGTACACTATTTGGGGCCAAAACAGCCAGTACACTATTTGGGGCCAAAACAGCCAGTACACTATTTGGGGCCAAAACAGCCAGTACACTATTTGGGGCCAAAACAGCCAGTACACTATTTGGGGCCAAAACAGCCAGTACACTATTTGGGGCCAAAACAGCCAGTACACTATTTGGGGCCAAAACAGCCAGTACACTATTTGGGGCCAAAACAGCCAGTACACTATTTGGGGCCAAAACAGCCAGTACACTATTTGGGGCCAAAACAGCCAGTACACTATTTGGGGCCAAAACAGCCAGTACACTATTTAGGGCCAAAACAGCCAGTACACTATTTGGGGCCAAAACAGCCAGTACACTATTTGGGGCCAAAACAGCCAGTATGCGATTCACAACAAATCAGACAAGACCAAAATAAGATATTCATCCCAGGTTCTTTTTATGTTAGATACCCGTTTAAACGAATGGCTCAATGGTAGAGCTCGTTGAAACAAGAGGGTGCGGGGTTCGAATCCCTACGTGTGCGCTTTAGTGTTCGCGGTCGCTGTCAACCGCCATTGTAGCACTGTCCAGGTAAAGTGACAGCCCGCTCTCTACCGCCATACGGCAAGGCTCCCTTAATACCACGCCCCACCATGCGTTATCATTACTTTTTATATGTTAGATTACAGGGATAGTCAAATAGACGTGAGGTTCTTCCCAACCTCACATCATTTCATTTTTGAGATTGATTCAAGATTCTCCACTCTATATAGCGATTGCTTCCTTTGACCCTGGTTTGGCCCAAATTGCCGCTATAAAAATGGACCTAAATGGCCCTAAAAAGCTAAAGAACACTGTCCCTGGAGGAGGCCTAAAACCATGCAGCAAGAAGAAAAAAAAACTTCCAGATTTGAACAAATAGGATAGCCAAATAGGCGCAAGGATCTTCCCAACCTCACCATTTAATTCAATTCCATTCATTAAGATTGATTCAAGATTTTAATAACGGTTGAATATGAAAAGTTCATGAACTGGTTCCTGACTAAGCATTATTAGAACATTATTCACTTTTAACTTAACTGAAACAAAGGTAGATCGATAGATAGAGAGAACGTTATTTGATCGGTAGATAGAGAGAACATTATTTGATCGGTAGATAGAGAGAACATTATTCACTTGATGCTGGACAAACGCAAAATCACCTCGATATGAACACTTCCTGAACTAGTTCCTGACCAAGTATTGAGCATTATTCACTTGACACTTCACTTCAACTTTACTAAAGCATTGAGCATTATTCACTTGAAACTTATCTTCGACTTAACTGAAGCATTGAGCATTATTCACTTGAAGCTTATCTTCGACTTAACTGAAGCATTGAGCATTATTCACTTGAAGCTTATCTTCGACTTAACTGAAGCATTGAGCATTATTCACTTGAAGCTTATCTTCGACTTAACTGAAGCATTGAGCATTATTCACTTGAAGCTTATCTTCGACTTAACTGAAGTATTGAGCATTATTCACTTGAAGCTTATCTTCGACTTAATTAAAGTATTGAGCATTATTCACTTGACACTTAACTTAACCAAAGGTAAATCAGAGAGAATATTATTCACCTGAAGCTGGACAACCGCAAAATCACCTCAATATGGACACTTCATGAACTGGTTTCTGAGGAAGTATTGAGCATTATTCACTTGAAACTTCGCTTGAAACTTCACTGAAACAAAGGTAGATCAGAGATAAAATTATTCACTTGAAGCTGGACAACCGCAAAATCACCTCAATATGAAGCTTCCTGAACACCCTGCTACAGTACACCCGATTCTCAAGCAGCAAGCGAGGATACCTACAGAGGCAGAGGCACACTTTGGTGTCAGATATTGTTTTTGGTGTCAGAAATTGGTGTTGGTCAGATGTTGGTGTCAGATGTTGGTGTTGGTCAGATATTGGTGTCAGATATTGCTTTGGCAATTTGCTGTCAGATGCTGTTTGGCAATTTGTTGTCAGATGCTGCTTGGCAATTTGTTGTCAGATTCTGCTAGGCAATTTGTTGTCAGATTCTGTTTGGCAATTTGTCGTCAGATGCTGCTTGGCAATTTGTTGTCAGATTCTGTTTGGCAATTTGTTGTCAGATGCTGTTTACCGCCCCTCCTTGGGTAGCAACTTCGGTACATCAGGCGTACTGCCGTGCGAGCAAAACGAAGGCGAAAAACGGATGAGCAAAACGGGCGAGCGGAACTTGTGCGCTGGGGAACCTAAGGGTTCGCCCTATAAATTGCATTTTGACCGCACCAACTGACGTTTGCAAACAGCAGGCAGCTAAATGAACTAGCTAAGGCAGTCAGCTATTCTCCGACTCAAAGCAAATTTCAGACAAGTTGTATTTTCAGTCACGTCACCTCATCTTCCAGGTCGATTTAAGTCAAACTGCGCCCCAAACCACTTGACGATTGGATTCGGCAGTCAAGTCATCCCGAAGGAGACTGCCTAGTCACAGCCGGAGGGTGCACAGCCCCAGTTTATGAGGTAACGCGCAACTGTGTTCCAAAGAGCGGTATACGAGACACATTTCGCAAGAACAGCAACGAGGGCAGCAAAAAGGTTACGCACACCGCACACAAAACAACCCTAGCTAGTGACAGCAGGGCTCGACGGGGCTCCCCATCCCCATCCCCAGAGGACCCCCATGCCTAACACAAGGGCGGTCACGCCCTTGTTGGCAATTTGTTGTCAGACGCTGTTTGGCAATTTGGCAGATATGGGGCTGTTTAACAATTTGGTGTCAGATATGGTGCTTTGGCAGCTTAAATTATCACTGCAGCACGGACTAAGGGCTCCCGCTGGTAAAACGACTGTTTGGGTTCAGTTCATCGATCCTTTTTCTTTTAAGCCCTTAATATTTTAGTTAATGTTTAATCAAGCACAACATTTTCATTAATGCCAATAGGAGGCTCACCATTTAGAAATACTTCCAACATCAGACATACCATTTTGGTGGAAATCGACAACTTGACGCTCACACTTCATTCCCCCCCACACCCCACCCCTCACACACACACTAACACACACACCCCACCCCTAGGCCAGGCTTCTATGATCTGCCCCACCAGCACCACTAACCCACACACACATATTTATAACATTAAGTGCAACATTGGGGTGGAAATCGACAACTTGACACTCACACTGCATCCCCACCACCACCCACCCACCCACCCCACCCCTAGGCCAGGCCAGGCTTCTATGATCTGCCCCCCCAAACCACGACCACCCACCACCAACCCACACACACATATTCCAAACATCAGGGGCACAATTTGTGTGGAAATCGACAACTTGTCGCTCACACTTCATCCCCTACCCCCCCCCCCCCCCCCCCTAGGCCAGGCCAGGATTCTATGATCTGCCCCACCACCCCCACCCCCACATACTTCAAACATTAGGGGCACCATTTGTGTGTAAATCGACAACTTGACGCCCCCCCCACCCCTCCCCCCTCTCACACACAGACCCCTAGACCAGGCCAGGCTTCTATGAACTGCCCCACCACCACCAACCCAAACCCACATAGCTCAAACACTAGGCACACAATTTTGGTGAAAATCGACAACTTGAAGCCCACACTTCCATGAAGAGTTATGGTAAATACACTGACATGAATTCTCACCCTTCTTCTCCCTTTTCAGGGTTAGGCACATCAGCATAGGCAAATCCTTGGGGCTCTCGCTTCACCCACCCACACCACCCCTAGGCCAGGCCAGGATTCTATGATCTCCCCCCCCCACCCACCCTACCACCACCTCAACCACCACACCCAACCCACACCCACATAGTTCGAACAGTTGGCACAAAAATTGATGAAACATGAACTCTCACCCTTCTTCTCCCTTCTCGGGGTTGGGCACATCAGCATAGGCGAATCCTTTGAGCTCTCGCTTGGGGTCCATGTTGTCACAGAAGTCGTGGCCCTTGCCCTTCCACTCTTGCCACGGGTAAAGGTTCAGGTCTGACAAGAGAAAGCAAGGGGTGTTGTTGGTGGTGGTGGTAGTGGTGGTGGTTAACAATGCAAGTTGCAATACTGCACTACCAGGCATGAACACTGGCTTCCCTGTCACCCGTCCACTCGTGCCATGAGTAGAGGTTCAGGTCTGACAAGAGAAAGCAAGGTGTAAGGGTGGTGGTGGTGGTAGTGGCAGAAGTGGTGGTAGTAGTGGTTGTCGTGGTTCTGGTGGCAGTGTTGGTGTTGGTAGCAGTGGTGGTGGTTGTGCTTCTGGCGGCAGTGGTGGTGTTGGAAGTGGTGTTGGTGGTTGTGGTGGCAGTGGTGGTGGTTATGGTGGCAGTTGACAATGTAAGTTGCAATACGGCACTACCAGGCTTGAGCACTGGCTGCCCTGTCAGCCTTCCACTCTTGCCATGGGTAGACGTTCAAGTCTGGCAAGAGAAAGCAAGGTGTAAGGGTGGTGGTGGTGGTAGTGGTGGTAGTGGTGGTGGTGGCAGTGGTGGTGGCAGTGGTGGAAAGTTGCAATACTGCACTATCAGGCTTGAACACTGGCTTCCACTCTTGCCATGGGTAGAGGTTCAAGTCTGACAAGAGAAAGCAGGGGGTAAGGATGTAAGGGTATTGTTGTTTTCAGTGTTTTTCTGACCATTGGTTCATCTTATCACAGAAGTCGTGGCCCTTGCCCTTCCACTCTTGCCATGGGTAGAGAATCAAGTCTGACAAGAGAAAGCAGGTGGTAAGTATGTCTGGGTATTGTTGTTTTCAGTCTTTTTTCTGACCACTCATGCCACGGTTCGAGGTTCAAGTCTGACAAGAGAAAGCAGGTGGTAAGGGTGTCAGGACAGCCAGTCAGTGTTTCATTTTTCGACGACGCGTCGCCATTCCGTCGCCATTCCGTAGAATGCTACCCCCCCCGGACCCCCCGATATTGGGACGCGCTGCCCCCCGAGACCCCCAGGCTCCGCGCTTCGCGCTCCGCCATGCGATGGCTACGCAACTATCCTGAAATCAGGGTTAAGTAGCCCAAGTAGCTACTCAACCTGGACTACAGAAATCTGAAATAAAAAACACTGCAGCCAGTGCCCAACACTGTTTCATTTCTGGGCCACGCATGGCAGCTTCCGGATAGCTCCATTAGCCAGTCACTGCGTCAAACCCAAAGCTTTCAGCTGCCTTTGAATACCTGTCATGCCAGCATGCAGACCAGGTACTACATTTTGTCAAAATGGTCAGCGCTTAAAGCGAACCAACGTCAAATTGCTGAGCGCTTTGTAGCGCAAAAAGCGCAAAAACTGCGCGCTGCGCCCACAGGGGGTTGAAAAAACTGCGAAAAGTGGAGCTCAAAAAGCGTGCGCGAAATCGCGCTGCCGCGCGCGCTTTGCAGTACCCTGATGCAGACGCAGTAGCTAGCTTCAGGTTTGAACCAAGAACGGGCAAAGGGAGCTATCTAGAAGCTGCTACGCGTAGGCCGAAAAAGAAACAGCAGATTTCAACCAAGCTGCTAGCTTCGGGTTTGAACCAAGAACGGGCAAAGGGATCTGCCTAAAAGCTGCTTCGTGTTGGCCAAAAAAGAAACTATAGAGTTTAACCAAGTACGGGCAAAGGGAGCTGCATAGAAGCTGCTACGTGTTGGCCAAAACAGAAACAGCAGAGTTCAACCAAGCTGCTAGCTTCTGGTTTGAACCAAGAGCGGGGAAAGGCAGCTGCCTAGAAGCTGCTGTGCGTTGGCGGGTAGGCGGCCCGTAGTCAATTGGTGTATGTATGATACAGGTGGTGGGGCAGTTAGCCCCCCAGTTAAGTTCGCCCCCCAGTAACCCTAAACTCTACATCCCTTCAACCCTAAACCTCAACTCAAAACCTAAACCGCGTAACACGTTTGAAAAAGAGAAACTTCATTGGGGGCTAACTTCCCCAGGACATGTTACAGTCCATAATCAATTGGTATAGAACCTGGAATAAATAAATAAATTAATAAATACATAAATAGACAAATAAATAAACAAATAGTTCGCCTTATTACAAGGCGTGAGGTCGAGGGGGCCAGCCCGTTTGCTTGCACTGGGGCCAACCACCAATGGGGGGGAGGGGGGGGGGGGACTGTCATCCCCCTGAAGGAAGGTTTTGGGCCTGGCCCATATATGTTGTTTGCACGCAAGGATGGACTGGAACGAGACATCCCGGAATAACATAGAACATTCCTAGATGAACAGGAGGGGCTATTGGAAACTACCCTTACTGATGAAAGAGGTCCTATGCAGCGTCGCAAGCGACTCTAAAATTTGCGGAGTGTGTTGGCAACGGAACAAAAGGTGGCAATGGAAGCGAGTTAGGTACGAGAACGTTGGCTGACGTGTCAGGCTTCATTGTTTTGGTTGGTCGGACAGACGAACAACAGGGTAACACTGGGGGCTCCCGCCCCCTTAAAGAGGGGGCTCCGCCAAAAACAATGGTGCATGAACCGCCATTTATTTTCCTTGTTATTCATTTGACTGCTTACAGGGACGGCAAGCACCCAAATTGCTGGCTAGAGCCATGTAACCAAGTTCAAGTTCAAGGCAAAGAAAGGAACCACGGCTGGATCAATCAGCGGCATTGAGTAGGACCAAGTATGTGAGTCATCCATGTTCTTGATTACTAGGAGCCATGCAACCAAGTTCAAGTTCAAGGCAAAGAAATGAGCAATGGCTGGAACGATCAGCGGCATTGAGTAGGACCAAGTATGTGTGTCATCCATGCTCTTGATTACAAGGAGCCATGCAACCAAGTTCAAGTTCAAGGCAAAGAAATGAGCAATGGCTGGAACGATCAGCGGCATTGAGTAGGACCAAGTATGTGTGTCATCCATGCTCTTGATTACAAGGAGCCATGCAACCAAGTTCAAGTTCAAGGCAAAGAAATGAGCAATGGCTGGAACGATCAGCGGCATTGAGTAGGACCAAGTATGTGTGTCATCCATGCTCTTGATTACAAGGAGCCATGCAACCAAGTTCAAGTTCAAGGCAAAGAAATGAGCAATGGCTGGAACGATCAGCGGCATTGAGTAGGACCAAGTATGTGTGTCCTCCATGTTCTTGATTACAAAGAGCCATGTAACCAAATTCAAGTATTTGCAGTACATGAGGGAATAGGCGCACACAGTGTAGCTGAACTAAGCCGGTGGGACATTTCGAAAACACAGACTCAAATGTCAAGTTAGACTAGTAGCACACATAAAAATATCATGCCAGCTTTCATACGCACTAGCTAGCTTCAGCTTTGGCTTAAAGAGGGGGAAATGGAGCTGCCAAGAAGCTGCTATGCCTGGTGCAAAATTCAAGTATCTGCTAAACACGAGCGAATAGAAGCTCACAAATATATCATGCCAGCTTTCATACGCACTAGCTAGCTTCAGCTTTGGCTTAAAGAGGGGGAAATGGAGCTGCCAAGAAGCTGCTATGCCTGGTGCAAAATTCAAGTATCTGCTAAACACGAGCGAATAGAAGCTCACAAATATATCATGCCAGCTTTCATACGCACTAGCTAGCTTCAGCTTTGGCCTAAAGAGGGAGAAATGAAGGTGCCAAGAAGCTGCTATGACGACGAGCAGCCAAATTGCTGGCTGGAGCCATGCAACCAAGTCCAAGTATCTGCACTACAAGAGCGAATAGGAGCACACAAATATATCGTGCCAGCTTTCATAGGTGCATGAAACTGGCAAACTGCCATACATTTCCCTGGTCATTCATTTGACTGCTGACGGCGTCGGCGAGCAGCCAAATTGCTGGCTGGAGCCATGCAACCAAGTTCAAGTATCTGCACTACAAGAGCGAATAGGAGCACACAAATATATCGTGCCAGCTTTCATAGGTGCATGAAACTGGCAAACTGCCATACATTTCCCTGGTCATTCATTTGACTGCTGACGGCGTCGGCGAGCAGCCACAATTGCTGGCTTGAGCCATGTAACCAAGTTCACGTATCTGCTATACACGAGCGAATAGGAGCTCACAAATATATCATGCCAGCTTTCATACGCACTAGCTAGCTTCAGCTTTGGCCTCAAGAGGGGGAAATGAACCTGCCGAGAAGCTGCTATGCCTGGTGCCAAAAAGAAACAACAAAAGCCAAAAAGAAACAAAAGCCAAAAGCCAAAAGCCAAAAAGAAAGAAAGAAAAGCCATAAGCCAGTAGCCAAAAGCCAAAATTCAAAAAGAAACAAAGAAAAGCCAGAAGCCACAAGCCACAAGCCAAAATTAAAAAAGAAACAAAAGCCAAAAAGAAACAACAGCCATCAACCTACCCTTCAGATTGGGCCTTAAGAGGGGGAATGAAGCTGTATTCATATAATATTCATGTTTACATCCTTATAATGCTATTATTTCTCGCCTTATATTATTATTCCTCACATTTGTTTTTCACACTTTTTTTTAATTATTATTATTATTATTATTATCTCCATAGGTGCCTAATTATTGGCCTTTTCGGACAGACGGTTTAAACCCATGGACTCCAGTCCAGTGAAAACAAAAAAGTGCTACAAAGTTGCTTAACCACATCACCTCAACATATAAATAATTGGATTTGGGTATGCTCAGGGTTTGTGAACCAGATGAAGTAAAACCTTTTATTTTTTTCACTATGGGGTTCCCTAATTCAGGACAGATTTTACACACATGTGGGACGGAGCCAAACCCAGTCAATTTTTATATGTTTGAAAATTGAATTAGGTAGGCCTGTTTTTCACATCTTTCTTTTAAGTCATAGTCACAGCAGGTTGTGGAAGATACTGTGCAGACAGTACGGGCTGTACAAAGCCAAAATTCACTGAGTATTTGCACGTTTTGGGCCAATTTAGGAGTCCCTAATAATGGTACAAGCTGCACAGCCGCAACAGCATCGTTTTGTGTCTTCGTCTGTTCAGCAAAGGGTGCGGAATCACTTTTCGAAAAAAATTGAATTTTCAATTTTCAAATCCCACTTTCAAAAATATTCAAAAAACAAACTTTTTTCTTTTCTAATCAAACATCCACATCTGAAGTTAGATTTTGATTTGGAAATTTTCCAGGTCTAGGCCGAAATGGCAGGTGGAATTGCTATTGCAGTTCACTCAGAAGCCGAGGCTAAAGCGCAGCCTCCGACCTTGCGGTAGGGGCTAGATATACCTTTCGTCCTGCAGAAACTTGATTCGCGATAGCTCGCGCGACCTCGGATTTGACACGGATTGAATTTGACCCAAAATATTTCGAACATCTCGTGTACTGCCAACTGCCTGCCGACCTGGGCTGCTCGCGATCAAATGCCCATCGGAACCAAAAATAGCTGCGCGCTGAAACACTCACGAGAACGCTATCTACTCAGAATTCGATTCCGAGCATTTTGGGGTGTGTACGGCTCTGTCCCACACTCTTGTCTCGAATTAGGGCATTTTGGGGATTAGGCACCTATGGAGATACTACTACTATTATTATTATTATTATTATTATTATTATTATTATTATTATTATTCAATTATTCTTGAACTATTATTATTTCTCACCATATATTATTATTTATATTCTATTATTATATTTGATCTCACCATGATAGAGCATCTCCCTCCAGCATCCCTCTATCCGAGACACCATGAATTGGATGGCTGGGTCAGCGAACGCCTTGAGCCGCCAGGTCCCCATTCCGATCATGCTAGTAGCCATGGGGGCAGGGAATTTGTGGATCAACTCTTCCATCCCACTGTCCTGCAGGCCGTGAAAATGGTGAGGTGAGGTGAGGTGGTGAAGTGGGGTTGGGTGGGGTGAGGTGCGTACACATTCCGATCATGCTAGTTGAATCTGAGTTGTAGTCCCCATTGTAATCATGCTAGTTGCCATGGGGGCAGGGAATTTGTGGATCAACTCTTCCATCCCACTGTCCGGCGTGCCGTTAAAATGACGACAGACTAATCAGGAAGGACAAATCTTGATGCTGGCCGATGATGGAAATATTTTGTTGAGTCCCCCCCCTTCTCCCCTTTGGACTGCCTCCATGCCTCAAGGCAGTCGAAAGCTTAAAAGCAAATGCCTTTTGTTACTGACTTAGGGCAAGGTTATGCCTTTGCCTTCTACCTATAGGCAACGTTCTTGTTCTTCTTGTTCTCCCCCCCCCCCCCCCCCCCCCCCACACACACACACACACACCCATTTCTTATACCCCCCTCCACCCCAACTCACCCCACACCCCACACCCTAGCCCCCACACCCTTGCCCCCACTCCCTTGCCCCCACCCCACCGTTAGTCCCTTCAGCCTATCTGATTCCGCGGGTCTGCAACATCCAATCATATGCTTACAATGTTATCATGATTCATCATGTTTCGACAAATGGCTCAATGGTAGAGCTTGCTGAAATGATGATGGTGCGGGGTTCAAATCCCTACAGATGCGCTTCATTGTCCACACGCGGTCACTGTCAACTGCCATGGTAGCTTTGTCCGGGTAAAGTAGCGGATCGTTCCCTACCGCTGTAAGACAGGGCTCCCTTAATACCACGCCCTACCAGGCATTACCATTACTTTTGTAATCATGTCTGGTCATATGCATAGTAATCATCCGTGCCTCACACCACTCATCTGTTCCCTGCTCCAACCTCAACCCAACCCCATTCAAACCCAGACCAGACCAGACCAGACCAACACGAAGTCCCTTAAGCCTCTTTGTTTCCCGCGGGACTGCAACACACATTTAAAACAACTTAGATCGTAATCATTTTGTCAAATCCATGGCAACCATCATAATCATTTTGTGTCATAGCCATGGCAACCATCAGTGTCTCACGCCTCTCATCTGTTCCCTGCTTCGACTCCAACCCAACCCCGATGTATCCCAGCCCAGACCAGACCAACCCTGCCTCAAGTACCTTCAGCCTATTTCTTTCCCCCCGGACTGCAACACACATTAAAAACAACTTCCATCGTAATCATTTTGTCAAATCCATGGCAACCACCGGAGTCTCACTCTACTTATCGGTGCCCCACTCCGACCCCAAACCAGCCCCGATTTAACCCAGACCAGACCAGACCAGACCAGACCAGACCTATTTGTTTTCCCCAGGACTGCAACACACAAACTCACATCATAATCGTTTTTTGCCATATCCATGGCAACCATCATTGTCTCACACCACTCGGTCATAGCCTGCTCCAACCCCAACCCCACCCCAATTTAACCCTGACCAGACCAGACCAGACCAGACCAGACCACATCAGACCAGCACGAAGTCCCTTCATCCTATTTGTTTCCCCCATGACTACAACACACATTTAAAACAACTTACATCGTAATCGTTTTTTGTCATATCCATGGCCACCATCAGTGTCTCACACCACTCGTTCGTAGCCCGCTCCTCCTCCATCCACAGCGAATCAATATCATCCTCAAAGAACGACCTCCAATCATCTCCCAGCTCCTCATCCTGCTCCAATTCCTGATCCTCTATCATCTGCTGGATGTCCTCCCGGGTCCAGGGGGCCACGGCCATGCATCGCGACCCCCCCTGCCTGTTCCGACATGGCAGGCGCTGAAAAGCACCTGCAAGGGCTTGTGATAGGGCTGGTGTGGGATGGTGTGGTGTGTGTGGGAGGGTGTGGGATGGGAATGGCTGTATAGAAAGATGCCTGGCATCGAGCCCCCCCCTGCCTGTTCCGACATGGCAGGCGCTGAAAACACCTGCAAGGGCATGTGATGGGGCTGGTGTGGGATGGAGTGGTGTGTGTGTGGTGTGTGTGGTGTGTGTGTGGTGTGTGTGTGGTGTTTGTGGGAGGGTGTGGGATGGGAATGGCTGGAAAGAAAGATGCCTGGCATCGAGTCCCCCCTGCCTGTTCTGACATAGCAGGCGCTGAAAAACACCTGCAAGGGCATGTGATGGGGCTGGTTTGTGTGTGTGTGGTGTGTGTGTGTGTGGTGTGGTGTGTGTTCGTGGTGTGTGGCGTGGTGTGATGTGTGTGTGGGGGGGGGGGGGGGGGGGGGGGGGGGGAAGCTGGTCAGCACTTAGCTGGTCAGCATGTGGGTTTAGGTGGATTATGGTGTAGGTGGTTTAAGTTTGGGTGGTTTAGGAAAAGAAGTGCTGTCCAGCTAAGTGCTGACCATCTCCCACCTAACGCGTGGGATGGGAATGGCAGGAAAGAAAGACGCCTGACGTCAGGTAGTGCTTTCTTGTCAGCTACAAGCACCAGAGCTTTTTTCCCACTACCTGTAGCGATCGCTACCTGGGACCCTGTTTTGGCCAGACCCTCTGCTACCCTGAGACTCCCCCACCCCGTCTTCCAAACTCCCGGGCTGGCCTGGCGGGGCGGCTCATTGGACCACCTACCCAAATCGCTACCAGGAGCCCAACCTTGAAAGACACGAAATGCCTGGTCGCTACCAGAAGACCCCCTTTCTGAAACAGAAAAAAATCTCTGACAAGCACTTGCGTCTAGGCAGCTCTCGAAGTTGGAAACTTGGCTAAGCCCAAAGATTTTAGTAGTGCTAGTGATGCTTTAAATATTGATGTTATTGCCAAAGAGGGGGAGCAGCCTTAAAGGCTGGGGCCATATTTATTATTTAGTTTCATATATATTTAGTTTCATACGAGATTTTCATATATACCGGTAGTATTTATTTATTTATCACGATCTGGGGGGGACCTGTTCATCACATACATCCTGTTCATCATGCTGGGGACCTGAATTTCCTGGGGGCCCGTTCATCACATACATCCTGTTCATCATGCTGGGGACCTGAATTTCCTGGGGGCCTGTTCATCACATACATCCTGTTCATCATGCTGGGGACCTGAATTCATTGGGGGCCTGTTCATCATGTTGGGGACCTGAATTTATTGGGGCCAGTTCATCATGTGCTGTTTTCTTTTAGCCCCTCTAGTTTGCTGGGGGATATGGAAATATTTATTTTTATTACTTGGTCCATCAGCCTTCAGGCTGCTCACCGTCTGCGGGTCGAGTAGACATGGGTAGCATAAACACCAGGGTACTTCCAAGCGCGCGCTTTTGCACGCTGGCGCGTTGCCTTTTTGAGCCCCACTGCGCGTTTCGCGCAGTTTTTTGCATCCCCCTGCGGACGCAGCAAGCAAATTTTGCGCTTTTTGCACTACAAAGCGCAATTTTTTGTTTTTAAGTGCGCTACAGCACTGGCCAAATTGGTCAATGGAAGTAACCTGATTAACACTACTACATCACTCCGAAGAAAACAAGTACCACTCTGTAGTATTTGTCATGACGAAGTCCATACTGAACTTCCATACGGAGAAGCTCTGAGGTAAAAAGCTAAAAACTTACGTCGTCGCACTAATGTTGTAGCAGTGCGACTTAAAAAGGATTAATTCCACAAACATAAACACCTTCACCAAATGAAGGAAGATCACTACCTCACTCCCGAGTACAGAAGGTAGTAACAGGGCTGCATACAGTTTAAAGACATGTCCAGGTTAGGTTAGGGGATATGGGGTATAGAAGAACCCCCATGCACGAAGGCAGGCGAAAAGGGGATCTCTTAAAACTCCCCCCTCTTATGAATTGGTGATGTGATGACTATGAAGATTCTGCAGCACTGTCTAGTTAGTTACCGTGTCCGGGGGTCTGGAATAAGAGGAAATGGGGTGTACAAGGACCCCCATGCACTAAGGCAAGCGAGGAGGGGGTCCCTCTTGACCTCCCCACATGATATTTGGTGATGTGATGTGAAGTGATGACCATGAGGATTCTGCCACACTACCTAGTTTGGTACTGTGTACGGGGCTCTGGGATATACTGTGCAGAAACGGACCCCCCCATGCCCCACAGCAAGCGAGGCGGGAATCCTAAATGGCTTTACTGCCCGATGCAATGGTGATGATGGTAGTCCTGAAACGCTCGATTGAGTTCACAGTTGGGGACATACGGGGTCATCGGGCAGCGGTTGGATGCGAGCGGGATGGTGTGAAGAAGCAGTGATGAGCTATGCACTTGCCTTTGATGATGGAGTGAGAAGCAGGAACTGCAGCGGTGCTCCTAATTCTGCAGCGACAAGAAGCATCGGTTATAGTACGTGGCCATGACCTGACGAATTGCAGACCTCGACGAATTCGACAATTTGGGTACCTAGAGGCTCGCAGCATTGAGCTTCGGGCACCAAGCATCATCGCATCCACAGCTCGCACCGCGCCCGATGTGTGTTTCTGGATTACGCTAACGGTCTTAACTTATCCAGGCGGCTCTGACTCACTGAGCAGGCGCAATTAAGAGCAAGGCAAGTGCGCTGTCGCTGGCCGAATGCAAAGGACGAACGACCGGGTGAAGAAATGACGAAAAGAAGTATCCCGGAGTGGAGTGGCTTCAGAGGGTACATACGTGCCCAAGCCCTGTGCACCCTGATCATCTGCGCTGGATGTCATATTTCGTCGTAACATTCACTGCCCTGTGTACATCCTCTCGAAGGAGCGACCAGCCTGGCAAGAGCCGCTAAGGTAGGTCCTAAGATAGTTGGTGGGGTCTTCCGACTAACCTCTCCAAATCAACCGAATGTATATGTAGGTCTGGGAATGGCTGGTACGGCATTTAATTGTATGGATGTATGATAATTGGTAATCATGCAAATGTTGAAGTTCACCCCAGGAGACATTTTTGTGTAGAAAGAGATGTATACATACTTCTATGTATATCCAGTCTAGTGACCAAATAGAGAGAGAGAGAATATATTTAGTGGTAACACACTCAGCAAAACAATGCCATGAACATACAGCACCGGGGCGGCTGGCAGTCTTGTAACAATTGGGTTGTAGGCGACATACACCTCAGAACCTGGTTCAGGAGGTAAACTCCAGAAAGTGAAATAAAAACTCAAATAAAAGGGTTCGACGAAAAACAGAGCGAACTAAAGAGGCCTGGAGAACAGAAAGCGAAAGAGATGTATACCGTAGTGTAGAAAGGCAAAGAGTGGTCATGTGCAAGCGGGATGTAAGGACTAAGGAGATACCGGTATTTTAAGGGATCATCCCAAGGTTCCCCACTTCCCCTATGTCACGTTCACTTGACTGTCACCTACCTTATAGTATCCAGCAAAATTTACCCCGGGTCTGACAGGAAGAAGGAAGGAAGGATATTGTTACACACTCAGCAAAAATCAATGACAAGACCGTGCAGCGCCGGAGCAGCTGGATAGTTTATAACAGTGAGTGTTCAGGAAAAATACCCTTAGAACCTGGTTCAGGAGGTAACCTCCAAAAAGCGAAATAAAAAGCGAAATAAAGAGCTTAACGAAAAACAGAGCGAACTACTAAGGCATGGAGAAAAATAGCGAAAGGCATGTCTACTGTGGAAAGGCATGTCTACTGTAGAAAGGCATGTCTACTGTAGAAAGGCATGTCTACTGTAGAAAGGCATGTCAACTGTAGAAAGGCATGTCTACTGTAGAAAGGCATGTCTACTGTAGAAAGGCATGTCTACTGTAGATTGGCATGTCTACTGTAGAAAGGCATGTCTACTGTAGAAAGGCATGTCTACTGTAGAAAGGCATGTCTACTGTAGAAAGGCAAATGTGGCTACGGTGCCTGCCGGTCAGGCATCGATGGTAATTCTTTTTACTGAGGTGGCCCTACGGTGACTATAGCTAGCTCCGGCTTACGCTATGGTGTCCTTAACTTCACGTCCTGTGAGTAACGGGTTTACACGGATGTAACAATTTCAATTTCAATAGAAAGGCAAAGAGTTGCCGTGACCTAGTTAGCGATATTCCACAAGGAGACGGAACAGGACAAAAGGCACAGAATATCCAACCCACAAACTAGGAGAGAGGCATAGAGCTCTTAAAAAGCGACCTTAACACACCCTGTCGACAGGAAAATACGAGACCATGCCGTCAGCCAAAACGCCACAAGTAAAAGCACCGCTAAGAAAGGACACTTACAAACTAAGCAGAACTACAGACACCAGAAGAGAAGATGCGTGCGGAAATGCGAAAGACAAAGACCAGCGGGGAAACGCTAAGAGGATCCAGGGCCTATCTAGCAAAAAAGCCCATCAAAGTAAAGGACGAAGAGAAGGCATGGGAGAGCAACCAAACAGACCAATAGGCAGACAGAGACTCTATATTTGAATACAAAAGCTACCCCCTTCACCTGCACCGCCACAAGCAGGACAGTTGCTAAAAAGGGGCAAGAACAAATATATGCTAGTCATCCAGGCTGACAGGGAGGATCGGGGAAGAAACTCACTCTGGGCGGGAAGCAAATGGCCGGAGGAATGGACAGGACTAAATATACAAATAAAACCTAGCCACCCACCCACCCACTCCATCCCACCCACAGTGCCCAAGCCACCAACTCCACCCACCCACCCACCATCAGAGCCCAGGCCTACGTGGTCTTGAACACCTCACCGGGTGTCCTAGAAGTTATAGTTCAGCTGGACATGCGTAAGCGTGTGACACCTAGACCGCAAGGCCGCTGACCTCGAAAAGTTGTTAAACTGTCTGAGTAGAGACTTGGACATGTATATAATCGGTCTGAGCTCGGACCCTGGTTTCCGTGGTTATCGCCCGGTATTGTAATCTGACAACAAGTAGACGCAGAATTCTGTAATCTGACAACAATTAGACGGAATTCTGTAATTTCGAATTCGAATTCGAATTCGAATTCGACTTCTGTAATCTGACAACAAGTAGACGGCGTATAGAACCTTGTAGCAATTCTTCTCCTTTTCGACCGCAAGTTACGGATTCATTTCTATCATTTCAGTCCACACCGCTTCTTTCTTCTCATAGTGCATCCGCCTGTTCTGCTTCAACTGTTCAAGAAAGTGAAACAAAAGTAAGTACATTATGAGTATGAGTATTTATCTGATGCGTCGGGATGCCTGTTCTGCTTCAACTGTTCAAGAAAGTGAAACACAAGTAAGTACAGTATGATTATTTGTCTGATGTGTCTGGATGCCTGTTCTGCTTCAACTGTTCAAGAAAGTGAAACAAAAGTAAGAACAGTATGATTATTTATGTGATGTGTCTGGATGCCTGTTCTGCTTCAAATGTTCAACGAAGTGAAACGGAAGTAAGCAAGTTTTTTGTTTTAGTTGTGAAAGGATTTCACCCCAGGAGGTGGATCTCCCGACACAAACCAGCGACACCGAGGATTCAGTTTGAACGGCGTTGCCACTCCAACCAAAGAGCAGGCGCACTTATGGCCCCTGTCCTAGTAAGTGGGCCCCTTTAGTGTCGAGCAACTATATTCTAGTGGGCCCTTGAGGGATGCTTGATAAGATCTAAAACATATATTAATTTTATGCCAGGTTTGGAATAATATGAGTATGAGTATTTGTATGATGTGTCTGGATGCCTGGATTGTGTCTGGATGATGCCGACGTAGAAAATGTAAAATTGGAACGCCTTGCAACAGGCGTGAAGTTAAGGGAACCTTCCCGTTCGGTTGCTCTGGAAAAGGCTGACATGTGCGTGTAGCAGTTTTTTTTTCAAATCTGAGAGTGGATTTTTTCTAGCTTTAAGGTTTCAGGCCTCCTCCAGGGACGACGTTTTAGTGTTTTTTATAGCTTTTTGTACCTTCAAAGGGCAATTCAGGGCAAAGATTATTTTTCTTATACTTATAGAGCGACAATTTCGCTAAAAACGGGGTAAAAACCAGCGATCGCTATATAAAGCGGAAAAAATCCCTGGCAATGACAGCAACAAAACCAATGACACTAACAACACACCTGAACAATGTCGATTTCATCGGGTTGAAGAATTACGAGGCAGAAGTCCGGAAGAGCTGGTGACTGCATCAATAAGAGGTGTTGGTGTTGGTGTAGGTTTTGTTGGTTTTGTTGGTGCTGTTGTTGTTGTTGTCGTTGTTCTTGATGTTGTTGTTGTTGTTGTTGTTGTTGTTGTTGTTGTTGTTGTCGTTGTTGTTGTCGTTGTTCTTGATGGTGTTGTTGTTGGTGTTGTTGTTGTTGTTGGTGGTGGTGGTGATGGTGGTGGTGGGTAGAGTGGGGGGCAAACACCTTGACTGCAACATACAACCTCAAGCATCGTAAGGAGGCGTACCATTTATTTCTTTATTTATATATTAAACATCTACAATCACTACAAAAGGAGTTATTCTCTTTCAGTGCGTACATACATTGAGTCCGTCACTCCGTCCAGGGTCTTACCTTTTGAAAATCTTACTATCCTCACCTAGGATCAGCTAGGGCATACCAGGAGTTGGCCAGGAGAATTAATCATTAGCGGAGAATACCAATAATTATAATCACTGTAATAACACATGTAATCACTACAATAATACTTATCCTCTCTCAAGTGCGCTCATACCTTACCATATGGGACCCAACCATACCACAGGTCTTCCAGTGTCACTGATTGATTTCGGAGGGCGAATCCCCTCTCATTGTCCCAGGCCCCCCAAGTACCCACCCACCACACCCAACCATACCACAGGTCTTCCAGTGTCACTGGTTAGTTTCGGTGGGCGATTCCCCTCTCTTTGTCCCTGGCCCCCCAAGTACCCACCTACCACACCCAACCATACCACAGGTCTTCCAGTGTCACTGGTTAGTTTTGGAGGTCGAATCCCCTCTCATTGTCCCAGGCCCCCCAAGTGCCAACCCACTACAACCACCCAACCATACCACAGATCTTCCAATGTCACTGGTTGTTTTCAGAGGGCGAATCCCCTCTCATTGTCCCAGGCCCCCAAAGTATCACCCACCCAATCCTTGGGCCCAGGGTCCGTTGTTTTTCGAAAATCCCACTGTCGTCTCCTAGGTCCAGTCAGTGAATACCAAGAATTGGCAAGGAAAATGAAGCACGCGCGGATGATAAAGCTTAAAACCATTATATCAACACATTTAATCACAACAAAAATACTTATCCTCTCTAAGTGTGCACGCATCTAGGATCCTGGGTCTGGATTTTCGAAAATGTTGCTTTCATCTCCTATGGCCAGTCGGGGCATACCAGGAGTTGGCCAGGAGAATGAAGCACGAGCCGATGAGAATGCTTAAAACCACTACAATAACATGTTTAATCACTACAATAATAGTAATCCTTCATATATTTCATTTATTAAATGTTAGTTAATTCAGTGTGCACGCACCTCGGGTCCAGGGTCTGGCTTTTCGAAAATGTCGCCATCATCTCCTAGGGCCAGTCGGGGCATACCAGGAGTTGGCCAGGAGAATTGAACACGAGCGGATGGGGACATCTTTGACCACAGCGCTTGCCTTGCCTAGAGTAGATTTGGATGGAACATAACATAATTTACTGGAGTTTGATTGAATTAAATTGAATTTAATGGAATTGAATTGAATTGAACACGAGCGGATGGGTACATCTTTGACCACAGTGCTTGCCTTGCCTAGAGTAGAGTTGGATGGAATATAACATAATTTACTGGAATTTAATTTAATTTAATTTAATGGAATTGAACTCAAGCAGATGGGGACATCCTTGCCCACAGTGCTTGCCTTACCTTGAGCAGAGTTGAATACAGTTGAATGGAGTTGAATACAATCGTATATAGTTAAATGGAATTGGATGGAATAGGACATAATTTACTGGGGTTGAATGGAATTTACTGGGGTTGAATGGAATTTACTGGGGTTGAATGGATTTTACTGGGGTTGAATGGAATTTACTGGGGTTGAATGGAATTTACTGGGGTTGAATGGAATTTACTTGAGTTGAATATATTTGAATTGAATTGAATTGAATTGAGCTGAAATGAACAAGAGCGGATGGGGACATCCTTGACCACAGCGCTTGCCTTGCCTAGAGTAGAGTTGAATACAGTTGAATGGAGTTGAATACAATCGTATACCATGGAATGGAATGGGACGGAATACACATAATTTACTGGAATTGACTGGAATTTACTGAAATTTGCTGGAATTTGCTGAAGTTTACCGGAATTTAATGGAATTGAACACGAGCAGATGGACCCCTTGCTTAGAGTATAGTTAAATACAGTTGAGTGAAGTTGAATACAATCGTATATTGTTGATTGGAATTAGATGGAATATAACACCATTTACTGGAATTTACTGGAATGGAATGGAATGGAACCCGAGCGGATAAGGCATCCGCGGACACAGCGCTTGCCTTGCCTACAGAAGAGTTGCATAAAGTTGAATGGAATTGAATGGAATGGAATGGAATGGAATGGAACCCGAGTGGATAAGGCATCCGCGGACACAGCGCTTGCCTTGCCTAGAGAAGAGTTGCATTAAGTTGAATGGAATTTAATTGAATGGAATGGAATGGAATGGAACCCGAGCGGATAAGGCATCCGCGGACACAGCGCTTGCCTTGCCTAGAGAAGAGTTGCATTAAGTTGAATGGAATTGAATTGAATGGAATGGAATGGAATGGAATGGAATGGAACCCGAGCGGATAAGGCATCCGCGGACACAGCGCTTGCCTTGCCTAGAGAAGAGTTGCATAAAGTTGAATGGAGATGGATAAGCAGAATTCTGAAAAATACTTTGGAGTGTTATTATAAAAAATGAATCAATGACAGTATTATGAAAAATCGACCTATCTCCATAGGTGCCAAAGTCAGACCCTGAGTGATACGGATGGATTGAGCCTATGCCCTCAAGTTCATAAACAAAGATTTTTTGCTAATAAGTTGCCCAACCACATCAGTTCAACACACAAATACTCGGATTTGGTTTTTCTCAAATGGTGGGGACCAGGTCAAGTGAAACATGCTAATTTGTTACTATGGGGTTCCTTAAGTCGATACGAGTTGAACGTAGGAAGTGATACGGAGCCTATCGCGACCGAAACAAGCCATTTAAAAAGAACACTGGGTACAAATGTTGTGTAACGTCTTTCCCTACCAGCAGTTATTACGGAAGGTCTTGGAAGGCAGTACACAGGCAGTACAGTTGAGTACGGATCCCCAAAACACTGATTATTTACATTTCGTGGGTGTCCTAAGTCTAGGTCAGAGTTGCACAGCCTCAATTGAAACATTTTGGGCCTCGTTTTTGCTCTTTCTCAATATATAGCGTGTAGAACAACTTTTTTTTTTTTTTTAAATTCAAAATTCAAATTTCAAATATGTTTTGAAAATAAATTCAAAAAACAAACTTGTTTTTAATTTGTCTCCAAACATCCACATCTGAACTCAGTTTTTGATTTGGGGTAGATCATTGAAAACACACCCTAATCCTGAGCCATGGTGTGGTAGGCCACAGGGAGGTGAAATCTTGAGATGTACAGCTATTTCAGTAGATTCCGAGGCCAAGGCTGAAGCGCAGCCTCCGACCTTGTAATAGGGGTTCGATAAGCCTTTCGTCCCGAGGTACCTTTCATCGGAATAGCTCGCGCGGCCTCGTATCTGACGCGATCTGGATTTGTATCACTAATTATGGCACATCTGATGTACTGCCACCGGCCTGCCGAACAAGGCTGCTCACGACCAGATGCGAACGCGCACGAAAAGAAGCTGCGCGCATAGCTGACACCGTCGCGAACAATATGAGCCTGACAGAATTCGATTCTGAGCAGTTTGGGCCATGTACGGCTCTGTATCACATTCTTGTATCGACTTACGGCGTTTTCGGACTTAGGCGCCTATGGAGATAGGAGCTGTATTAAAAAAAATACTGTGGATGATTATAATAACAAAAACACGTAGGAGCAGTATTACAAAAACGAACTTAAAAGCAGCATTATACAAAAAAACGTAGGAGGAATCTTATAAACAACGTGTGGGAGCAGCATGATAAACAAAAAATAGGAGCAGTATAAAAAAGAGGCATTATTATGAAAAACACTTCAGGGTATTACTATTAAAAACATATTAGGATAAAAAAGGTAATGATAACGCCTGGTGGGGCGTGGTGTTAAGGAAGCCCGTCGTACGCGGGTGGGGAGCGGTCTCCTACCTCAACTGGACAAGCTACCATCGTGGTTGACAACGACCTGCAACGCCAAGAGCGACCGAAGGGGGAATCGAACCCCCGACTCTTCTTTCTCAAAGTGATTTAGTCTACCACTAGACCAATGTATATCACTAAAAGAGGCTAAAACAAATTAGAAGCAGTATAAAAAAAAGGAGCAGTATTATGTAAAATACTTCGGAGTATTATTAAAAAAACAAATTAGGAGCAGTCTCAAAGAAAAGTAGCAGTATTATGTAAAATGCATGGGAGTAATATTATAAAAAAACAAATTATGTATAGTGCATACAAAAATGACTAAGGAGTAGTGTTAAAAAATTGGAGCAGTAACACAAATAAGGAGCAGTAGTTTTGTTCTAATCAGTAGTTTTATAAAAACAACTCTAATATTAGAGATAAAGTAAAATAAAACAAAAACTTGAGGGCCTCACCTTCCGTAGCTCCTCATCGGGGTGACCCTCAGGCACTACAATTAGTTTTCCAGAAATGCGGTACTGCTCTCTGGTTTCGGTGAAGTACCATGCAACTTCACCCCATGGGTTCTGTGCCAGCTCAGTAACCTGTTGAAAAGCAGTACGCAAAGGGGATGAAAAATTATGAGTGAACTAAGCCGGAACTAAGTAGCTTCTTTATGTTCAAAGCAGTTCTTAGGTAACAAGTCCTATGCAGCGTTGCAAGTGATGCGGAAAATTGGCGGAGTGTGTTGGAAACGTGACGAAAGGTGGCAACGGACAGGAGCTGACCGAAGCCAGTTAGTTACGACAGGTGGCTGACGTGTCAGGCTTCAATGTTTTGGTCAGTCAGTCACACAGACGGACAACGGGGTAACCCTGGGGGCTCCTGGCCCTTGAAGAGGGGGCTCCGCCAAAAACAATGAAAAGCACTATGCAAAGGGGAGGACAAATTATAAGTGAACTAACTAGCTTAGATCTGTTGAAAGAGGATATCATTTCTGCCAAAAGTTGAGCCTAGCCGATCGATTAATTCCAAGTACTGGAAGTACATTGAATGAATATATGCGATTTGCTCGGCACTATTTTATATTTTCCTGAGCACCTCATTTTGGGGGGGGGGGAGGGGGGGGGGGGGGGGGGGGGGGGGGGGGGGGGGGGGGGGGGGGATCAGCCCCCATTTTGCTTTTTGCTAACTTTTTATTCAGGTCTCCAAATGAAATTCTGAGACCACCCATGAGTAGGCCTTGACAAGGGCAAACCATTGGCACCACTTTGACCACTTTGGACTATGGCACAACTCGTGCAATCATTATATATCCCCCCAGCCCTGCCCAGCCCATCACCACCACCCACACAGCCAACACACAAACCGACACCAGCCGAATCGAAACGCCACCGTTCTTCAGTTCCTTTCCTTTTCTTCATCTCCCGACATTGACTAGTAGGAACTTGGACAACCCGGGGAGGGGGGGGGGGGGGGGGGGGGGGGGGGGGGGGGGGGGGAGAACTGTTTCTTTTACAATCACGTGATCCCTGCACTGCAAATCCGAGGACGCCTTTGTGTTTGCCATATTATAAAACCCCAAAGCCATATCTAAGTTTAAAAAATGGGTACTTCTACTAAGGGGGGGGTGAGTAGCCCTCCTCAGGTTTTTTAGGCTCCTGTTGAAAGGTTAAAAAATGAGAAGCAGGGCAAAGGTGAGTTTTCAAATACATACAGGAGCTTGTATTTGTTACAATTTCAAATAAACACAGATAGCTTGGGGGGGGGGGGGGGGGGGGGGGTTGAGGAAGTTTTTATTAGACCCCATCGTTTTTCTAGACCCTAAGCTCGTTTTTTATTTGCTTGGGAAAATTCAAAATGTCCAAATCAACTCTATATAAATAATTAAACACTGTAAAAACTAACATACAAATCAACACTATATAAATAAATAAACACTATATAAATAAACATACAAATCAACACTATATAAATCATTAAACACTACACGAATAAACACTATATAAATAAACACTGTATAAATCATTAAACACTACACGAATAAACACTAAATAAATAAACACTATATAAATAGTTAAACATCATAAAAATAAACATACAAATCAACTCTATATAAATAATGAAACACTCTAAAAATAAACATACAAATAAACGCGCTACTGCACCTATACTTGTTTAAGCACATCATTCATTTTGATCATTCTTTGTGTTCTGGGTTATGCATCGCAGCTTTCAGACAGCTTCATTTTCATCCACCGATTCAATCTCTAAGCTTTTAGCTGCATTGAAATGGCCGTCATATCAGCTTCATGTCAGCTTAATTTCTCATACAATAGTTCAATCCCTAAGCTTTCAGTTGCACTGGAATGGCCCTCATTCTAGCATCCAGACACACAAGCTAGCTCCGGATTTGGCATTAACACGGGAAAAGGAAGCCACCTAGAAGCTGCTACAGATATCCCAAAAAAGAAACAGTGGAACCTCGAGCGGAGCTGCTGATTAAAAGGAAACAAACACACATACACAGCACATGCACACACACTCTACACACACACATACATACGCACACACACTCTACACACACACATACATACGCACACACACTCTACGCACACACATGCATATGCACACACACTCTACACACACACACCACCACGACCACACAAAAAAGAACCAGAGGATTATCGAGCGGAACTGCTGATTGAAAAGACACACACACATACACATGCACACACACTCTACACACACAAACATACGCGCACACAGTCTACACACAAACCACCACCACTACCACCACACAAAAATAAACAATGGAATCTTGAGTGGAACTTATGATTAGAAGGATTACAGGACACACACACACACATGCACCCGCACACGCTCACACACGCTCTACACACACACCGCCACCACAACACAAAAAATAAACAGTGGAACCTCAAGTGGAACTTGAGATTAACAGGGGTGCACAGCCATACACCGCACACGCTCACACACACTCTACAAACACACCGCCACCACAACACAAAAATAAACAGTGGAACCTCAAGTGGAACTTGTGATTAACAGGGGTGCACAGCCATACACCGCACACGCTCACACACACTCTACAAACACACCGCCACCACAACACAAAAAATAAACAGTGGAACCTCAAGTGGAACTTGTGATTAACAGGGGTGCACAGCCATACACCGCACACGCTCACACACACTCTACAAACACACCGCCACCACAAAACAAAAAATAAACAGTGGAACCTCAAGTGGAACTTATGATTAAAAGCTCTGCGCAGCCAGGCACAGCTGTCTATTTTTTTACTAAAATGAATTGTGTATATTTGTTCACACTGTTATATAAATAATAGTATTCAAACACAGTATACATAGAGGAAAGCAGGTGACCGAGTGCTCATTTTTAAATAAAATATTTTAAATCAGCATTTTTTTAATAATAACATTTAAATAATAATATTCAAAATCAGTATGCAGAGAGGGCATCAGGTGACTGAGTGCTATTTTTTCAAGTGCTGTAGCTGGCTGTAGCCAGTTTTTGTATTTTCAGTCTTTCATAGCAGCTTCTAGGTAGCTCCCTCGGCCGACCACTTGGCTGCACTTAACTATTTCAACAGTTCTGGAAAGCTGATTATGACAGCTTATAGTTGCTCGAGGTTACGCCAAGTTTGGCTGAATAGCCAGTCAGGGGAGCTGCCTACAAGCTGCTGCTCGTAGCTGTAAAGAAACATACTGAGTCCACTTTGGGTAGAGTGGGCAGTGGATTTTGTCAATTAGGGTGCTGGGTAGCACAGAGCTTTTTGGGCGGAGCCCCCTCTTCAAGGGGGCGGGAGCCTCCAGGGTTACTTTGTTGTCCATTTGTCCGCCCGCCCGCCCCCCAGAGACGAAGCCTGACACGTCAGCCAACGGTCTCGTAACTAACTCGCTTCCGTTGCCACCTCTCGCTCCGTTGCGAACACTCTCCGCCAATTTGTAGCGTCGCCCCTGCCCACCCTACCCACCCTGCTTGCGACGCTGCATCGTACTTGTTTCGTCTCAGAAAGGGAGTCTAGTGGTAGTGGTCAGGGATTTGGTGTATTTCAAGGTTGGGCTCCGGGTAGAAAATTGAGTAGGAAGCTCACAGGGCCAGCCCAGGGGTTCAGGGAGCAGGGCCTGATCTGTTTCCTAGTGCATTAGCCAGTTGACCTCCTTGGAGACAGCAAGTAGCAGATTTGAGGAGAGTGGGCAGCGGATTTGGGGAGAGTGGGTAGCGGATTTGGGGAGAGTGGGTAGCGGATTTGGGGAGAGTGGGTAGCGGATTAGGGGAGAGTGGGTAGCGGATTTGGGGAGAGTGGGTAGCGGATTTGGGGAGAGTGGGTGGTGGATTTGGGAAGAGTGGGTAGCGGATGTGGGGAAAGTGGTTAGCGGATTTGGTCCATTAGGGTGCTGGAGAGCGGATTGGGTAAAAGTTCAGGAATCGTGATTCGAGTCTCTGGGTAGCGGAGGGTTTGGCTAAAACAGGGTCCCAGTTAGAGATCACTAATTATCTATATTAATTACGGATTAATTATCAACATTAATTATCTATATTAATTATTTAGATTCATTATCTGTATTCATTATCTATATTTATGATATATATCATTAATCTTTATTAATTATATAGACTAGTTAGACCCAATTACAGTATAGTAAATATCTTGAAAATTGAATTCCACATCAGCGTTCATGCATATATGATACATTCAAATTTGAATTCCATACCTTCGATGAACGCTTGTCTGTGCAGAACGTTAGAGCGTCTGGCTCATTGTCCATAAATCCCCTGCATGCCATACAGTGTGTGTATGTGTGTGTGGGGATGGGGTGGGGGGGGGGGTGGGGGGGGGGTGTATGGGTGGGTGGGGTGGGTGGGTGGGTGGGTGGGTGGGGGGGAGGGGGTGGGGGGGGGGGGGGGGGGGGGGGGGGAGTGTGTGTGTGTGTGTGTGAGTGTGTGAGTGTGTGTGTGTGAGTGTGTGTGAGTGTGGGTGTGTGTGTGTGTGTGTGGGTGGGTGTGGGTGGGGGTGTGTGGGTGGGGGTGTGTGGGGGTGTGGGAGGGGTGTGGGAGGGAAAGGGGGGGGGGGACTGTGTGTTGTGTGTTGTGTGGGGTCCGTTGTGCGTCGGGTGTTGTGTTGTGTGTTGAGATCACATGGACCAGAGGTTTCCGACCACTCCTAACCGACCTGAACACGATCGTACGGTTGGCTGGACGGCCGTTGGGTTTGATCGTCGCCAATTGAACATATCGCCCATAGGGCACCCTGCGGTTCTTGTCTATCGCCTTCTTCAATTGTTGTTGCCACGCCATCTTCGGTTGAATGGGAGGCGGTGGGGGTCCCGAGGGTCAGTGGGTGTGTGGTGTGTGGGCGTGTGGGGAGGGGTGCGGAGGTCGGTAAGGTGGTGCGTTGGGCAGTGATTCAGAAGAAGGAGATGCTTGCAATGGGGTAGGTTGCGAGAAAGAAATAATTAAGGAGAGAAGGAAGGAGCCGATTGGTGTAGAACCTCTGAAACCGCTCGGGAGGAGGACGGGAGTGCTTGAGTTGTCGACGTGGTTGGCAAAGTTGCACAATTAGAGGGCAACGACTGGCTTGGCCCGGCTTGGCCCTCCGATCTTGTCTCGAACCCGTGACATCATCAGCGTGCCACACATCGATCTCGCTGGTGACGTCACACTCCACACTGCGCATGTATCGGAACAGGGGGTTTCAATTGTACTTTAAAATCGACATTTTGACTTCTGAGACGTATCTGTTTACAGAGTGTACCCCTGGATGACTTCTTCATGATCCCTAACTACGTTTCATATGCCAAATAAATGTCTCTTGCGCCATAATGTGTATATATAGGGTTTAGGGTTTAATATGTTTGGGAACGTAACGCCCCTCCCAAATCAGTGTTTAATAAGTGAAACGTATCGTTTTGAGCACCATCCTCTGATCGGAACAGCAGCCCCGAGCAGACCGAAACACAGGTAACGATGCAATTCAGTCAAAGGGCAACCAAACAAGCTGTAGGGATTCGCCCGACCCCCAAAAATCTAGAGTGTGGTGTAGCAGTGCTTCCGCTACCTTTACGCACCCTCCCTGCAGACGGGGAGCACTAAGCAGCCTGAAGCCTGATAGACCATGTATTAACAAGGCCTATGTTTACATTTTCTGGCAAAGTTTGTTACTGCCAAAGACGGCGAGCAGCCAAATTGCTGGCTGAAGCTATGTAACAAAGTTCAAGTTCAAGACCTATGCAGCGTCGCAAGCAACTCGGAGAATTGGCAACGGAATGACAGTTGGCAACGTATATGGAGCTGACCATAGCCAGTTAGTTGTATGTATGTATGTATGTATGTATGTATGTATGTATGTACTAGTACGGTAGCCCGTGTGGCCGGTGACCACACAGACACACATCACCCCCACCCCAATCATAATAGGGTGCCCGTGGGGCTAGGTTACAGAAATGGCCACACATATGTCCTCACCTCCACCCCTCTCATAAACACAGTCATCATGTTCCCCCCACTTCAAATGCTGACGCATCTGCCCCCCCCCCCCCCCCCCCCCCCCCCCCCCCCACACACACACACCCACACACACCCACACACACACACACAGTCCCCACTCTGCCCAAACCTCGACCCAGGCCCAATCTCAATTTTGCCTCGCCCCTTTACCCGCCAAGACACACGTACTTTCCTGCTTCTCCGTTGCCATTAATCTGATCTTCTCTCGGCCACTTAAGCAGATGGATTTAACAGAAGCGATTATGATGTTTCCAGCTGAGTTCGAAATCGCGCAGACGTTTGGACGTTTCATCAGACGACGCGGAAATGCGAAGACTTTTGGAAATTGCAAACGAACGTCTGCCCAGTTTCAGACTCAGCTTGAAACATCGGAATTGCGCGAGAGCAGAGGGGCTTACCTGTAGCTTCCTCTTCGCGCATAGATACCTGGTTGGGTGTGCAAGCTGTTTCCCGAAAGGGCCTTCGTTCGGTAAACTCTGTCACGCACTCGCTACAGCTCAGCGCGAAAATAACCTTATCGTTGCAGGGTTGCAGGGAGTGGTGTGGGGTGGGGGGGAAGATCTTGAAGAGGTATTGCACGCGGTGCAAGGAGCACGCAGCATGAAGGAAGTCGGGAGTCGGAAGAACGCCACAGGGACTGAGATCGTGCAGAGGTACCATGAGCCGTGCGAGTGTCTTAGCTCGCAGCAAGATAAATGTATCAATAGAGCCTGCAGAAAGGCTGGAGAATGCTCAGGCATGGCAGCTCGTTCCCTTCTCCTTGCGAGATTATGAGCACGACGTAGCTCCTCTGGCTGGGCAGCTCGTTCCCTACTCCTTGCGAGATTATGAGCATGACGTAGGTCCTCTGGCTGGGCAGCATAGTCTTCACGCCTGGCTTGTTTAGTAACTTCGCGTTCCTCTTCAGGCAAGGCAGCACGTTCCTGACGCCTTGCGAGATTATCAGCATGACGTTGCTCCTCGGATCGGGCAGCGCGGGCATCACGTCGACGCTTGTTGGCTATGAGCCTGTCTTCCTTGCTCAGGCAAGCTCGCTTTGAGCGCTGGCTGGCGGTGTTGCGGGCCCTCCTGTCCATTAGGACCGTTGGCATGCATCATGGTCGCATGCTCCGTGAAGAAGCAATGAGATGAAACGATTGTTCTGAGTGGCGATATAACCAAATAGTTAGCGCCACGTATGCCCGAACCCTCAACGAACGAAAACTTAACCAGTTTTTGTTTACACGTGCATTTGCGCTCGCAGTTTGCGTTCGGTCAGGTTGGTCGTGTACTTCTGGATAGCCTCGTGATTTTTGAATTTTGGGTGGCAGACGAGCTATTTTCGGGCCTTGCTCCCCAGCACGAACCGTGCTGTGAAGCAAGCGACTTCGAGGCTCCGCAGCGCTCCGCAGCGACCCGTCGATCGAGATTGCTGGGTGAGATCTGATCATCAACATCTGCTCGGCCAATGCCTTCTTGCTTGCTGCTCTGGAAAATTCGAATCTGCAGAAATTGACGAACTGAACTGGAGCTAGCGTAGCCGATATATCTCACAGCTCGGAAGCCAAACGAACTTAACGAACCACTAACCTTAACCTTTAACCCGTAACAAGGGGGGGGGGGGGGGGGGGGGGGGGGGGGGAGTTATGGTTATCGCGAGAATGGTTATATGGGCGAGATAACTGACGCGAAAAGTGTCGTCTAAACGCTTCGTAGTTAGTTAATTGTACATCTTAACCGTAACTGGCCGAGATAACCTGCTCGTGTAAACGCCCTCTAAGCAGATGACCTCCGAGGAGAGGATCTTCTGGATCTAAATTGCTTCCAGTCATAGTATGGGAGGCAATTGTGGGGACGAAATGAGCGCGCGCGCTTAGCCTTGCGCATCTGCAGTTTCGGTATTTGAAAATTTCGCTGGGCGGGGTGTTGCGAGTTGGGTTTGACAGAAAGTCGGTTGCAAGTCGGTTACACTTCGCACGCCCATGGCACGTGGGTACGCGATGATGACACCACCACGACCACGACCATGATTTCTTTATATATATAGATGTATGTTACAGTACAGGGGTAGGCCAAATAGGCTAAAGGGACTTGTCCAACCGTACAGGAAGGGCTCAAAACCAGTTAGTTATGAGACAGTTGGCTGATGTGCCAGACTTCAATTTTTCGGTCGGTCGATCGGACACAACGGGGTGAATCTGGGGGCTACCGCCACCCAGGAAGGGGGCTCAGCCAAAAAACAAACTGGATTACCATGAGGGGCTAACCTGGGTATGGCTTCAAACTGTCTACATTTGGTTGCATTCTGTACTCAACAGTGTGGTGTACTACAAACTGTCTACATCTGGTTGCATACTGAACTAAAAAGTGTGGTGTACTACAAACTGTCTACATCTGGTTGCATTCTGAACTAAAGAGTGTGGTAAACTACTAACTGTCTACATGTGGTTGCATTCTGTTATCAAAAGTGGCAAGCGGACACTTCGACGAGCAGCCAAATTGCTGGCTGAAATAAATAAGACCAGATTCTCCATCCTCTCAACAAGCTCTACAAATGTTTTTTAATGCCAATGACGCGCAGCCAAATTGCTGGCTGGAGCTATAGCAAGTGTACGTTCAAGTTCTACACATTTAGGGCATGGGGCCATACATTTTTGTCCCCCCCCCCCCCCCCCCCCCCACCTCCCCCCCCATGTGTGCCTTTTTGGGGTGGGGTGGGGGGGAAGGTAAGGCAGATTACAAAAACTTCCAACATAGGTATATGAAAAAACTCCCTCGCGACCCCCCGCATCTGATTACATTCTGTATTCAGGAGTGTGGTGTAGTAGTGATTATACTACCCATATTTACTCCACCTGCAGGCGGTGAGTAGCCCAAAGGCTGATAGACCATGCAATCAATCCAATTATAATTCAACCAAGCAACTAAAGGGGGCCTGCACACTTACTACCCAGACCCCTCAACACTCCAACCTACACCAGATCTCGTGCTCAACAAAGAGGCTCAGTTAGCTCCCTTTTCCAAGGGTTTTGCAGAGGGAATTGGAATTGGAAGACGCTGAGCAGCCCAGACAAGCATACCATGCAACAATCCAATTCAAGTAAACAACACGCAAAAGCCTGCCCCCCCAACTTAGCCTGTATGATATCAAATAGTTATTGATTAAACTACTGGAAGTGATTAAACACACAGATAAATATTAAAAAATATATACCGGTATTGAATAATTATTTGTCTCTTGGGGGTTGGCCCCCGGGGTTGGCCCCAGTACAAGCAAACGGGCTAGCCCCCTCTGTTGTAGTACGACTAATACGTCGTCTCTAGAGTGTCAAAGAGCGCACAGGTCTGAGTCCCTACTGGGCTCTGTACTGCCTGCTGCTCAGTGCCGTTGCCAGCTATGGCCACGTGCACCGCTATGCAGTACTGACCGTACTGCTTGCCTTCTCCTTTATCTATCGCCTTGACGGCGCATTAGCTATCTTGATCTATATTCTGTAAAGAACCTAGTCTGACTTACTGAGTGTCTGCAGTCTCCTGCTCCCAGTTATGAATCCCTCATCCTCACGCCTCGTAATAAGGCTTACTGGGGGGCCATTAAAACGTATGTGGGGAGGCACATGCCGTTGATCTTCTCTAATTTGGTCGTAGACCCCGAAACCATTGAAAAACCGTTGTAAAAAGTGCCTAGGGCCTGAGATATGGGTGTGGGTGTGGGGGGGAGGGGGGGGGGGGGGGTCGAGGCTGATCTCAAAAATTCTTCACAACTTCTTTGTCTGTGGCCTGAATCGAGCGTGCTGCACAGTGCACACCATCGAAAACGCCTTGATGAAAGCTTTATGAATCTGCAGTTGTTGGTCGATTACACCCAGAGTGTAATTAGTGGATGTACTGGAAGGTACATCCAGTCTGGACGCCACCCAGAAGTTCATAACCAGAGCCGACGAGTTCCCGACTTAGCAGTTGGAAGCTCAAGCAGCAGGAATCCGCGCTTGTTTATAGCAACGGATGAAAATAAAGTTTAAGGTCACGGCCAGGGCTGAGGCCGAGGCTAGGACAGCCCAGGCCAAATCGCCCACAACTCCAGCCGAGGCGCCTTCCGCACCCAAGCCCTTGACACCAACTGGCAACACCTGCAATGCTGTGGTTCAGTGCCCTCCCAGCAACAAGGCCAACCTTAAGTCGCACCAGGCCAGAAAGCAGTGCAAGGCAGCCAAGGCGTCCAAGTCTTTCCCCCTCTCTAGGTTCTTCAAGCCACTGCCTGGTTTCCCACCAGCTGCTACATCGCCAATACGAGATGTGGCACCCAGCACCCACTCTCCAAGGTCTGGGCTCCTCTTTTCCCCCTCTCTAGCTTCTTCAGGCCACTGCCTGGTATCCGGCCAAAGCTCCAATCAGTATTGGGGCCAAATATCAGGAGCCTAGCCATAAGCGCCAATGTAGCTGAACTGTAACTGGATCAGGCTAGACAAATACTGTACTTTATGCGGGTGTCGGGTGGATGGAGGGTTTTTTCACTGTCTGAGGCCCCTTAGGTCCCACACCGTTGTATCTCATGAGACTCCTCTGACTGATATTATTTATGAACTACACTTTGTAAAAAATGTAACTGCAGATGAAATTCACTAGTTGCAGCCTACCTCTTATTACCAGGGATACTTTGGTGTGGGTGGGTGGGTTGGGTTGGGTTGGGGTTGGGGTTGGGGGGGGGGGGCAGGGGTCGCTTATACATAAGCCAAACCACATTTTTAAGATGGCCAATTGATAGAGTTCGACGTGAGGGTCAGTATACACCTAACTTTCATGACATGATTATTATTGGTGAGGAAGATATTGGCCTTTTGAGCCAATGGGGGGGGGGGGGGAAGGGGGGGGGGGGGGGTAAGGGCAAAAACAAACTTCATAGCGTGAGGTGTAAAAAATAACTTCTTGACGGCCCCCTGAGGCGTACTATGTCTTTACTGATTTGTCTCTTTAAAATGCTTAACTAAGATGCCAAAGCTAGTTCCTTAGCCAGTCCTAATCATAGCCCTTATTTTCAGCTACCAGCAGCAGCTTCTAGGCATCCCCCTTGGCTTGCTACCAGTCAAACCTGGAATCAAGGTTGCTACTAATACTAGCTTTTCTTTTTAGCTACCAGCAGCAGCTTCTAGACAGCTCCCTGAGCCAACTACTGGGCTGAGCTCCAAGATTTCAACTTAACCGGGAAGCTGATTCTGCTGCCAGCAACTGGCAGCAACAGAACTGGGAAGCTGATTATGCTGCCAGCAACAGCCAGCAACAGAACAGGGAAGCTGATTCTGCTGCCAGCAACAGCCAGCAACTACCTGCAACAGAACAGGGAAGCTGATTCTGCTGCCAGCAACAGCCAGCAAACTACCTGCACAGAAACAGGGAAGCTGATTCTGCTGCCAGCAACAGCCAGCAACTACCTGCAACAGAACAGGGAAGCTGATTCTGCTGCCAGCAACAGCCAGCAACTACCTGCAACAGAACAGGGAAGCTGATTCTGCTGCCAGCAACAGCCAGCAACTACCTGCAACAGAACAGGGAAGCTGATTCTGCTGCCAGCAACAGCCAGCAACTACCTGCAACAGAACAGGGGAGCTGATTCTGCTGCCAGCAACAGCCAGCAACTACCTGCAACAGAACAGGGAAGCTGATTCTGCTGCCAGCAACAGCCAGCAACTACCTGCAACAGAACAGGGAAGCTGATTCTGCTGCCAGCAACAGCCAGCAACAGAACAGGGAAGCTGATTCTGCTGCCAGCAACAGCCAGCAACTGCCAGCAACAGAACTGGGAAGCTGATTCTGCTGCCAGCAACAGCCAGCAACTGCCAGCAACAGAACTGGGAAGCTGATTCTGCTGCCAGCAACAGCCAGCAACAGAACTGGGAAGCTGATTCTGCCAGCTTTCAGATGCACTATGCTGCTTCAGGTTAGGCTGGGTAGCAAGCCAGGGGAACTGCCTAGAAGCTGCTGCTGGTAGCGAAAAGAAAGGCTATGGTACTATTGTCCTGCATCTTCAAAACTGGCTTACACGGCAATCAGTCTTAGGTAGGGAAAGGCAAATCATATGATGTTGACCAAAGACGAGTATGATATCATATGATATCATACAAAAATCAAATGATTTAATATCATATGATATGATGCCCCAGGCCAAAGTTACCTAGTCAGACAGCCGGTATCATATGATACCATATGATGACATGATATCATATGATATCAAATTGCCGACCCCTAGTCTTAGGGCTTGAGGTTCTTGGGTTTGTGTGTGTGTGTGGCTCTATGCACTTACTTGTAAATACATGAATGTATGGGATGGATTGACGGAGTTCTCTAATAATGTACTAAATTCATTATTAAACTGCCCCAAACTTGTGCTTCTAAACTTGTGTACACGTTTTAACTGCCGAAGACGGTGAGCAGCCGCAGTGCTGGCTGAAGCTATGTAACCACGTTCAAGCTCTAAACTTGGCTTCGTGTCCTTGTGCTTAGAGACTGGAGGCGAGCAGTCAAATTGCTGGATGGAGCTGTGTGACCAAGTTCAAGTCCTCTTGCTTCTAAACTTGGCTTTGTGTCCTTGTGCTTAGAGACTGGCGGCGAGCAGTCAAATTGCTGGATGGACGTATGTAACCAAGTTCACGATCAAGTACACTTGCTTCTAAACTTGGCTTCGTGTCCTTGTGCTTAGAGACTGGAGGCGAGCAGTCAAATTGCTGGATGGACGTATGTAACCAAGTTCAAGTTCACGTACGTGTGCTTGTAAACTTGGCTTTCCAACCTACCCGCCACCCTAGGGCACAGGTTCTTGGGTTTGGGTGGGTGGGTGGGGTGCTGTGCTAAAAACTGTCCTCAGATCTCCTAGGCGCTGCAACTCAAAATCTTGCTCCGTTTGTAACATACCGACCAACTACCCAGGCGCTCCTACACGACCCCTACTACTAACCCCTTCTAACAAACCGACCGACGACACAGGCACTACTAGGGTTTAGGGTTTACTACTACTTGAAATCTCGCTCCGTTTCTAACATACCAGCCACCCTAGAGCGCAAGTTTTTGGGTTTGGGTGGGGGGGGCTCCGCCCCTTCGTCACCGTCCTGCTTGTCCGTTCCCCATGATGGCCACTTCCCCTTCTTTTCTTTCTCCTTGGAGTTTGTGTTAGGCACAACGGCATCTGTGAGGGACGTGAGGACCTCGGGGAGCTGGTAGATTCGGGGGCGTGGGGTAGGGGGAGGCGTGCGCTGCTCGTGACGCCAACGGGCAGCACCGGGGGGGAGGTCAAGGGATTGTGCTACCATCGAAGACACCTGGGTGGGGTGGGGGGTTAGGGGGGTGAGTTTAGGGGCGTGGGTAGGGGGGGCGTGCGCTGCTCGTGACGCCACCGGGGAGCACCGGGGGGGAGGTCAAGGGATTGTGCCACCATTTAAGACAGCTGGGGGGTGGGTAGAGGGAGTGGGGGGCAGTCTAATGTCAGTGTGTGTGTGTGTGTGTGTGTGTGTGTGTGTGGGGGGTGTGGGGTGTGGGGGGGGAGGCGTGCGTTGCTTGTGACGCCAACGGGCAGCACTGGGGGGGAGGTCAAGGGATTGTGCCACCATCGATGACCCCCGGGGGGTGGGTAGAGGGGGTGGGGGGGCAGTCCAAAGTCAGTGTGTGTGTGTGTGGGGGGTGGGGGGGGTGGGTGGGGGGGGGGGGGGGGGGGGGGGGGGGGGCGTTGCTTGTGACGCCAACGGGCAGCACCCGGGCTTGGCTGTGACAACCCACCCCCACTCTGAACACTCACCCTACCTCCCCTCACACCCCACCCACCCTGCCACAGGGTCTTACCAAGTTGTCAGGCATCCTCTGAACTTGTCTCTCTCTCTCAGGCATTGCTGCCGGGCTTGGCTGTGACATCCCACCCCCACTTGCCATACCGCTGCTCTTGCTGATAATACTCTGCAATCTGAAGCCTGCATTGCGTCCTCCCTGCTGGCCTGCGGCAGGCCAGGCTGGCGTGTTTCCTTTCCCAGTATCGGTGCCATCTGGCTTTTGGCCTGCGGCAGGCCAGGCTGGCTTGGCTCTTTTCCCAGTATCGGTGCCATCTGGCTTTTGGCCTGTGTCCTGGCGCCCCCCCTCTGCCCCCCCTGCGGGACTGGCTGGGTCCCCCCCGCCAGCCAGCTTGGAAATGGCGTTCCTTAGCCAGTTGTTGGTCTTCCTGGTGGCTAGTCTAAGGTTGGCCATTTCAGAGCTAGCTGACGCTGAGTTTGGGTCTGAGGATAGCAGGGTCCTGCAGGGTGGGATGGCATGGGGCAAGGAGATGGCTGAAAGATGGTGGTAGTGGCTGTGGTGGTGATTATTGTGGTGGTGGTCATGATGATGATGGTGGTGGTGGAGGTGGTGGTTATGATGGTTGTGGTGGTTATGATGATGGTAATGATGGTGGTGGTGGTGGTAATGATGATGGTGGTGCTAATGATGGTGGTGGTGGTTGTGATGATGATAGTCCTAGGTTGGCCATGTCAGTGATAGCTGTCGCCAAGGTGGGGGGCTGAGGAAATCAGGGTCCTGCAGGGTGGGCTGGCATGGGGCACGGAGAGAGCTGAATGGTGGTGGTAGTGGTGATGATGGTGGTGGTGGTGGTGATAATGATAGTGGTGGTGGTTATGATGATGGTAATGATGGTGGTGGTGGTGGTGGTGGTGGTTGTGATAATGATAGTGGTGGTGGTTATGATGATGGTAATGATGGTGGTGGTGGTGGTGGTGGTGATGGTGGTTTTGGTGGTGGTGGTAATCATGATGGTGGTGCTAATGTTGGTGGTGGTGGTTATGATGATAGACCGAGGTTGGCCATGTCAGTGCTAGCTGTCACTGCGTTGGGGTCTGAGGAAAGCAGGGTCCTGCAGGGTGGGATGGCATGAGGCACGGAGAGGGCTGAAAGATGGTGGTGGTGGTGGTGGTGGTAATGATGATGGTGGTGGTGGTGGTAATGATGATGGTAATGAAGGTGGTGGTGGTGGTGGTGGTAATGATGATGGTGGTGATGGTGGTGGTGGTGATAGTAATGGTGGTGGTGGTGATGATAATGATAGTGGTAATGATGATGATGGTTATGATGAGGCTGGCCACCTGACTGCGTCCCTCTATATACCGCACATGCATACAACAAATACGCATACGCATGCCGCATAAATAAAAATATAAGTTATCGTGTGAAGGTCAATCGCACCTTCGTCGTGGCGGCTGGCCTCCTGCCTGCGACGATGCGGGTCCCTGGCCCTGTGCCTGTAGTGCAGCTTGTGGCTGGGGTGGTGGGGCTTGTGGTCGTGGTTTGCTATTACATACATACGCCTATAAAATACGTTTGTAAAATGTGCAATACGCTTATAAAATATATTCTATCGTGCTAAGTTCAATCGCACCTTCGTTGTGGAGGCTGAGCTCTTGCCTGTGACGATGTGGGTCCCTGGCCCTGTGCCTGTGGTGTAGCTTGAGGCTGCTGCTGCTGCTGCTGCTGTGGTGGTGGTGCTTGTGGTTGTGCCTGCCTGCGTGCTTGTGACGCTGATGGTAGAGATACAGAGGGCTCCCTATTGCTGCGTGAAATCCTTGATAGTGGAGATGCGTGGCGCGTGGGCTGATTCTTGTCTCTGGAGGTTGCATCGCTGCTGGGTGTAGTGCCAGCTGACAGGGAGGCAGGAGAGGTGTGTGTGTGTGGGGGGGGGTATATATGGATGGGGTGCAGGAAGGGTTCTTGGTAGCGGGAATGCATGGCGTGTGGAATGCTACTTGTCCCTGGAGTTTGCACCGCTACTGGGTGCAGTGCCAGCTGATAGGGGGGGCATGGGAGGGGTGTGTGTGGGGTGTGCGTGTGTGTGGGGGGGGGGTATATGGATGGGGAGCAGGAAAGGTTCTTGGAAGCGGGAACGCATCGCACGGAAACACACACAGTGAAAGCAGCTACGCAAGGCTTCACAGTGCACGGCTTTTCAGGACTACAAATCATCCATCATGAGCAGGAGAACACCCAGCAGCCTCCTCAATCCCCTGGGGAAATCCTGCTCTAGGAGAGAAAATTTAAGCTGTACACAATCATCCTCGGTGCAATTTGTTATGTAAAATTGTATTTGCAAATATACACACGGTAGCACATTTTCATTATTTAATTAATTTTAATTATTTGCAAATATACACACGGTAGCACATTTTCACGTTTTTGCTGGTACCAAGTTGCAAGCACAACCAGCAGGAGAACACCCAGCAGCCTCTTCAATCGCCTCGTGCACTAGGAGAGAAAATTTAAGCTGCACACAATCATCCTCAGAGCAATTTGTAGAGCGAATTTAAAAACGGAAGGACATGTTTACGGTTTCATTGGTACCGAGATGCAAGCACAACCACAATCAGGAATTTACCCACCCCCCTGAGCAATCGACTCAAGCACTAGTAGGGAGCATTCAACGTGAACCAGATCATCCCTGGTGCAGTGACAAAGATATACTATGGAAAACACTTGTCAGAGAACAAATTGAAAAATGATTTGTAGGTACCATTGTGACCAAGTTCCAAGCAAAACCACCATCAGGAGTTCACATACCCGCCTCTGCAATCGATTATGGCACTAGTGGGGAGCATTCAACGTGCACCAGATCATCCGCCAATTGTGGAGAGTGAACAGGAGAATAGAACAAGTTCTACAGGTTATAATGTTACCAAGTTCCAAGCACAACCACCATCAGGAGTTCACCTGCAAGCCTCTGCAATCGACTCCAGCACTAATAGGGAGCATTCAACGTGCACCAGATCACCTGCCAATTGTGGAGAGCCAACAGGAGAATAAAACAAGTTCTGCAGGTTATAATGTTACCAAGTTTCAAGCACAAGCACCATCAGGAGTTCACCCACCCGCTTCCGCAATCGACTCCAGCACTAGTAGGGAGCATTCAACGTGCACCAGATCATCCGCTGTTGACCCTTCCCCACTCCCCCCAGGGCGAGCCTGAGGGCAGACAATGATATCCTTGCATTGGGGGCCAGCTAGCTCCTGCACGGTCAGGGCCGCCACCTGCACATGGGAGAGAAGTACGTGAGGCACTATGGACAATGATGATTTGTTGTATTGGGGCTAGCTAGCTCCTGCACATAAACACACACACAAGCACACACACAAACACAACTGCACACACACACACACACACACACACACACATAAACACACACGCGCACACACAACACACACAAACACGCAACACATACACATGCACATAAACACACAAACGCGTATACACAAATGACACAAACACGCACACAACTGTAGCGCACTCCTTAGGTCAAATCCACTGACGCAGTACACACACACACCACCATAAACACACGTCTCTACCGCCACCATTGCCATCACCCCCCCCCACACACACATGCCACCACCACCACACCTGCAGCGCTCTCCATAGGGCAAATCCATTTAAGCAGTACACACACACACCACGACAAAGACACCTCTCTACCGCCACCACCGCTATCATCCTCCCCCACAAACATGCCAACACCACCACACACAATACAGCCACAGGAAATCGGCTGTGAAATTGATGCAGCGTACTGTTGTAGTGTACTTTTGTATTGTTATATATTTTTTGTTTTCACTACCCACGTCTACACCGCCTAAAGAGGGTGAGCAGACAGAAAGCTGGTAGACCATGTTAACCAAGTTAAAAATGAAGTTCAATAACGACAACAAAAAATGCTTTTAATTTAATCGTAAATATTACTGCTGAAGACGGCGAGCAGTCGAATTGTTGGCTGGGGCCATGTCTGCCCCCCACCACCATCCCCCCCCACCACCACCACCACCACCACACACACACACTTTGTTTTGGAGGGAGGGGCGAGATCTACCCCCTCCGCAAAAAGATTTCGCTTTTTTCTCAGTGGGCTCTAATTGACGATGTGGTATACGGCGCCAACCCCCCACCACCACACATCCCCACTACGCCATCACCACACACTACATCCACCGCCGCCCCCCCCCCCCCCCCCCCCCCCACGCCGCCACCCCCGCCATCCCCCCCCGCCACCCCCTACACACACAACCACGCCACAACCACCACCACAAACGCACCTCTCCCCCCCACCCACCCTCCCCCCCACAACACACAACCACGCCACCACCACCACCACAAACGCACCTCTCTCTCCCCCCCCCCCCTCTCTCCCCCCCCCCCCCCCCCACACACACACACACACAACCACGCCACAACCACCACCACAAACGCAACTCTCTCCCCCCCCACACACCCCCCACACACACGCCACCACCACACCTGAAGGGCACTCCTCAGAGCGAATTCCCTGAAGTGGTTGGTGCTCTCCTTCCCAGCCCCCGGCAACTCTTCCGATGAACACAGCTGCCTGATGCGTGTCTCATCCCCCTCTGTCAGCCATGGGGGCAGCAGCAGCACACACAGCACAGCAGTGGCGCGGTTCATTGAGTTGTCCAGGAAAGGAGACTCGCTGGCAGCCTGTTGAGCAGGGTGGTACGAAGCAAGGTGATGATATGAGTATGAGGTTATGAATATGGGATGAGGGGATGCTGGAAGCCTGTTGAGCAGGGTGGAACGAAGCAAGGTGATGATATGAGTATGAGGTTATGAATATGGGATGAGGGGATGCTGGAAGCCTGTTGAGCAGAGTAGTACGAAGCAAGGTGATGCTATGAATATGAGGTTATGAATATGGGATGAGGGGATGCTGGCAGCCTGTTAAGCAGGGTGGAACGAAGCAAGGTGATGCTATGAATATGAGGTTATGAATATGGGATGAGGGGATGCTGGCAGCCTGTTGAGCAGGGTAGTACGAAGCAAGGTGATGCTATGAATATGAGGTTATGAATATGGGATGAGGGGATGCTGGCAGCCTGTTGAGCAGGGTGGAACGAAGCAAGGTGATGCTATGAATATGAGGTTATGAATATGGGATGAGGGGACACTGGCAGCCTGTTGAGCAGGGTGGAACGAAGCAAGGTGATGCTATGAATATGAGGTTATGAATGTGGGATGAGGGGATGCTGGCAGCCTGTTGAACAGGGTGGTACGAAGCAAGGTGATGCTATGAATATGAGGTCATATATATGAGAATATGAATATGAGAATATGAATATGAATGAATATGAAGTGAATCTCAACACCGCAGTGACACGGCCAAGATGCAGATATCATCAAAGCAGTTGCGCGGCTCATGGAGTTGTCCAGAAAAGGTGACTGGTCGGCAGCCTATTGAGCAGGGTAGTACGAAGCAAGGTGATGATATGAATACGAATATGAATATGAATATGAATGAGAATTTGAAAATGAGAATATGAATATGAGGCTATAAATATGAATATGAATATGAGGATGAATATGAATATGAGGATATGAGGATATGAATATGAGTATGAGGGTATGAATATGAGTATGAGGACAAATATGAATATGAATATGAGAGTATGAATATGAGGATATGAGGATATGAATATGAATATGAGAATATGAATGCATATGAAGTTGTGAGTCTCGATACCGCAGTGACACGGCCTTTTACATCTGTTGGCAGACTGTTGATCAGGGTGGTAGCCCCTTTCAGTGATATGCATTGATCTAGTAGTAGACCAAATCACTTTGAGGATGAAGAGTCGGGGGTTCGTTCCCCCTTCGGTCGCTCTTGGCGTTGCAGGTCGTTGTCAACCGCGATGGTGGCTTATCCAGTTGAGGTAGAAGACCGCTCCCTACCCGCGTACGACGGGCTCCCTTAACACCACGCCCCACCATCATTACCTTTTTTTGATCAGGGTGGTAAGAAGCAATATGAGGATACCCAGATGCGAATATCAACATGGCAAATCCACATTCCCACCCTCGTAAATCTACCGTCCTCCCCCTCCCCCCTCCCTACCGTCTTCCCCCTCCCTCTCCCCCTCCCCCCTCCCTACCGTCCTCCCCATCACCCACCTTGACCGCATCCTCAGCTAGGGTGCTTAGAGCGCTTGCGAGGCCAGCTGTTTTCAATGAGCTCGAAGGAATACAAGCTTGCCCACGACCTAGGTTGCCATGACCTAAACACCAGCGCATAGATGATATCAGTAGAAGACTAGAAGAGTATAAAAATAGCAAAGAAGAATTGCGCATAGATGATTCTAGTGGACGATTACAAGGATGGAAGGATAGCAAAGAAGAATTGTGCATTGATCAAACAAGTAGAAGACTAGGAGAGTACAAGTTATATGCAGCGTCGCCTGCGACGCAAATTGCGGAGAGTGATTGCGAGGGAGCGACAGGTGGTACCGGAAGCGACTTAGTTACGAGACCGTCGGCTGACATGTCGGGCTTCATCACGATCAGACGGATGGATGGATGGATGGATGGATGGATGGATGGATGGATGGATGGATAGATGGATGGATGGATGGACAGACAAATGGACAAATGGGTAACAGTGGAAGGAAAGCGAAGAAGAATTGTACACAGAGGATACAAGCAGAACACTAGAAGGAAAGCGAAGAAGAATTGTACACAGAGGATACAAGCAGAACACTAGAAGGAAAGCGAAGAAGAATTGTACACAGAGGATACAAGCAGAACACTAGAAGGAAAGCGAAGAAGAATTGTACACAGAGGATACAAGCAGAATACTAGAAGGAAAGCGAAGAAGAATTGTACACAGAGGATACAAGCAGAATACTAGAAGGATAGAAGAGTATAAGGATAGTGAAGAAGAAGTGTGCATAGATGATATAAGTAGACGATTGGAATGATAGAAGGATAGTGAAGAAGAAGTGTGCATAGATGGTATAAGTAGAAGACTAGAGGGATAGGAAGATAGCAGAGAAGAAGTGTGCATAGATAGTATCAGTAGATGATTAGAAGGATGTAAGGGTAGAAGGATAGGGAGGAGGAATCGTGCATATATGTTTTAAATAGAAGACTATAAGATTAGAAGGATAGCGGAGAATAATTGTGCATAGATGGTATAAGTAGACGATTATAAGGATAGAAGGATGGAAGAGTAGAAGGATAGCAAGGAGGAATTGTGCATGCATGGTATAAGTAGATGATTATAAGGATAGAAGGATGGAAGAGTAGAAGGATAGCAAGGAGGAATTGTGCATATATGATTCAAGTTGAAGAATGGAAGAGTTGAAGGATAACGAGGAGGAATTGTGCATAGGTGATGTAAGTAAAAAAGTGTTGACTAGAGTTCAGGATATATGCATGCAATGATACACATACAGTTCTATATATGTGATGATAAACGTGCAGTTTATACATATATAATCTATAATAAGATGTAATAATAATAATAATAATAATAATAATAATAATAATATATATATATATATATATATATATATATATATCCATAGGTGCCGAAGTCCGAAAACGCCCTAAGTCGATACAAGAATGTGATACAGAGCCGTACATGGCCCAAACTGCTCAGAATGGAATTCTGTCAGGCTCATATTGTTCGCGACGGTGTCAGCTATGCGCGCAGCTACTTTTCGTGCGCGTTCGCATCTGGTCGCGAGCAGCCTTGTTCGGCAGGCCGGTGGCAGTACATCAGATGTGCGATAATCAGTGATACAAATCCAGATCGCGTCAGATACGAGGCCGCGCGAGCTATTCCGAAGAAAGGTACCTCGGGACGAAAGGCTTATTGAACCCCTATTACAAGGTCGGAGGCTGCGCTTCAGCCTTGGCCTCGGAATCTACTGAAATAGCTGTACATCTCAAGATTTCACCTCCCTGTGGCCTACCACACCATGGCTCAGGATTAGGGTGTGTTTTCAATGATCTACCCCAAATCAAAAACTGAGTTCAGATGTGGATGTTTGGAGACAAATTAAAAAGTTTGTTTTTTGAATTTTTTTTCAAAAAAAAATTGAATCTTGAATTTTGAATTTTCGAAAAAAAAGAAAAAGTTTTTCTGCACGCTATATCTTGAGATAGAGCAAAACCGAGGCCCAAAATGTTTCAATTGAGGCTGTGCAGCTCTGACCTAGACTTAGGACACCCACGAAATGTAAAGAATCAGTGTTTTGGGGGTCCGTACTCAACTGTACTGCCTGTGTACTGCCTTCCAAGACCTTCCGTAATAACTACTGGTAGGGAAAGACGTTACACAACATTTGTACCCAGTGCTCTTTTTAAATGGCTCGTTTCGGTCGCGATAGGCTCCGTATCACTTCCTACATAAAACCCGTATCAACTTAGGGAACCCCATAGTAACAAATTAGCATGTTTCACTTGACCTGGTCCCCACCATTTGAGAAATCCCAAATCCGAGTATTTGTGTGTTGAACTGATGTGTTTGGGCAACTTATTAGCAAAAAATCTTTGTTTTGGGGCTTGAGGGCATAGGCTCAATCCATTCGTATCACTCAGGGTCTGACTTAGGCACCTATGTATATATATATATATATATATATATATATATATATGTGATGGAAAACGTAAGGTTTATATATGTGATGATCAATGTACAGATTATATATGTGTGATGATAAATGTACAGATTATGATCCTAGCAAAGAGGAGTGAATCCTGAGGTGACAAGTTCTAAGAGCGTGTCGCAAGCGACACGGAAAATCGCTTTAGCAGTCACCGGCAGGGAGTTTCGGAAGTAGTGGAGAAAGTAGCTACTCGCAGCCGAATAGAGCTACAAACATTGAACAACTTTTGCGAAGGATTTTGACCGCTGCGATGCTGACAACTCTAGTCATGCGCACTCCAACTATGAGCAAAAATGGTGGGTGCGAAGGTGGTCCGAATCGTTCAAACGACTGGACATCTGTCGGACAGACGGATAGATGGATAGATGGACGGACAGACAGACGGACAGACGGCGGAGAGAGACACGGGGGGAACTTGGGGCTTAAGTCCCGGGATCCCTGGGGGGTCCAGAGGGGGCTAAAGCGAAAAACAAGGGCAGTTGGCTTGGCACCAGACAACATGGTGAGCAGTGCAACATGATCCTAGCAAAGAGGAGTGAATCCTGGAGTGCTCCCGTTGATAAGCCTCCTCCCCCCCCCCCCCCCCCCCCCTCCCCCCCCCAAAGATAGAATAAACTCTAGTTTTGTTGCGAAGCTGCATGTGTAGTCGCATTTAGCATGATGAGCCTATATAAAGAAAGAAAGAAAGAAAAACATACATACATCTGCATGCATACATAAATAAATTCATCTTACGCCTTATGCTGAGGCGCGAGGTTGAGGGGGCCAGCCCGTCCGCTTGCCTTGGGGGCAACCACCAATGTAAGCAATATATATACTAATGCAATAATAACAATATAATAACAATATGTAATGCAATAATATAATAATAACAATAAATAATCAATAATAATAACAATATAATAACAATATATAATGCAACAATAACAATATAATAACAATATACATATACTAATGCAATAATATAATCTGTTTTATAGAATGAATTTTGACCATGGACGATTAGCAGCATTACTACCATGCAAGTGCAGGGCACTACTTCTTGCCAAATTGGTCAGCGCTTAAAGCGCACAAACGTCAAATTGGTCAGCGCTTAAAGCGCACAAACGCCAAATTGGTCAGCGCTTAAAGCGCACAAACGTCAAATTGGTCAGCGCTTAAAGCGCACAAACACCAAATTGGTCAGCGCTTAAAGCGCACAAACGTCAAATTGGTCAGCGCTTTGTAGTGCAAAAAGCGCAAAAACTGCGCGCTGCGCCCACAGGGGGTTGGAAAAACTGCGCGAAATGCGCAGTGGGGATCAAAAAGCGTGCGCGAAATCGCGCTGCCGCGCGCGCTTTGTAGTACCCTGATGAGTAGCATTACTACCATGCAGCTGACTCACCGGGGCATGTGAGCAAGTTGAGCATGGGAGGTGACCGAAACCTCCCACCAACCTCTAACCACGCCCCCGCACCACACCACCAACCTCAGACCACACACCAACACTGCTATTAGAAGCATGAGTATAATGCGTAGCATTACTATCTTGCAGCTGACTCACCGGGGCATGTGCGCAAGTTGAGGGCACCCCCGCACCACACCCCCAACCTCAGACCACACCCCCACACTACTATTATAAGCATGCGTACAATGAGTGGCAATACGACCATGCAGCTGACTCACCGGGGCATGTGAGCAAGTTGAGCATGGGAGGTGACTGAAACCACCAACCTCTAACCATGCCCCCACACCACAACACCAACCTCAGACCACACCCCCACACTACTATTATAAGCATGCGTACAATGAGTGGCAATACTACCATGCAGCTGACTCACCGGGGCATGTGAGCAAGTTGAGCATGGGAGGAAACAGAGTACGGCGGAAGTTGCGTAGGTCACGCCCATGCCACTGGAAAGAACCTGGACAGGAGATGTGGTGATGTGGTGTGGTGGTGCGGTGGAGCATGAGGTGCGGGCTTGTGGTGGTGTGGTGTGTGGTGTGGTGGTGCGGTGAAGCAGGAAATGTGGTGATGTGGTGTGTGGTGTGGTGGTGAAGCAGGAAATGTGGTGGTGTGATGTGGTGTGGTGTGGTGGTGTGGTGAAGGAGGAAATGTGGGCTTGTGTTGGTGTGGTGTGGTGTGGTGGAGGAAATGTGGGCTTGTGTTGGTGTGGTGTGGTGTGGTGGTGTGGTGTGGTGAAGGAGGAAATGTGGGCTTGTGTTGGTGTGGTGTGGTGTGGTGGTGTGGTGTGGTGTGGTGAAGGAGGAAATGTGGGCTTGTGGTGGTGTGGTGTGGTGTGGTGTGGTGAAGGAGGAAATGTGGGCTTGTGTTGGTGTGGTGTGTTGGTGTGGTGTGGTGTGGTGAAGGAGGAAATGTGGGCTTGTGTTGGTGTGGTGTGGTGGTGTGGTGAAGCAGGAAATGTGGTGGTGTGGTGTGGTGTGGTGGTAAAGCAGGAATGTGGGCTTGTGGTGGTGTGGTGGTGTGGTGGAGCAGGGAATGTGGGCGTGTGGTGTGGTGAAGCTGGAAATGTGGACTCGTGGTGGTGTGGTGGTGTGGAGTGGTAAAGCAGGAAATGTGGGCGTGAGGTTAAGCGTGTTTAGCACTGTTTCGCGTTGTAGCTTATAGGCAGCTCCTTTCACCAACCCTTGGGCCAAACCTGAAGCTAACTAGTGTTTCTGAAAGCGAGAAGGACAGGCATTCCAATACAGCTTCAATACTTGGGCTGGCCTCAGTCACAAGCTTATGGAGCTGGGTGGAAGCTACCATGCATAGCCCAAAAATGAAACAGTGGTGCTAACGGGGCCAGGAGACATTCTCGTACAGGCATGCATACAGAGAGACAGAGAGACAGACAGACAGACAGACAGGCAGACATACAGGCAGACATACAGACATACAGACAGACTGACAAACAGGGACACATACAGGGACACACACAGACACTTACACCAACTTGTAACCAATCCAGTAATCGTTCAGCGAGTTTCTCCAAACTAAGAACTGGGAATATTACATATGTCCACAGCCACGCACGGAGGTGCACATAAACACACACAGAACAACCCACAAACACACACGCACACACGTGCACATAAACACACACACATAGAACAAACCACCAACACACACGTGCACATAAGCACACACACACAGAACAACCCACCAATACACACACAAAGGGCAAGGTAGACTCACCATCCAGTCACCATCAGCGACCTTAAGTACCACAGGTACATTGAGATCCCACAGGATAAAGTGCACGGTGTAAAGGGTATCCCTCCCAGCCCCCTTCCCCCCACCCCCACCCCCTTACCCACACACTGCCACCAACACCACCAACACACACACAAAGGGCAAGGTAGACTCACCATCCAGTCACCATCAGCGACCTTAAGTACCACAGGTACATTGAGATCCCACAGGATAAAGTGCACGGTGTAAAGGGTATCCCTCCCAGCCCCCTTCCCCCCACCCCCATCCCCTGACCCACACACTGCCACCAACACCACCAACACACACAAATGGCAAGGTAGACTCACCATCCAGTCACCAAATGGACAGTGTACTCAAGGGTGGTGTCAGAGATATCCCCCCCCCCCCCCCCCCACCCCCCACACACACACACACACACCCGCCACCACTACCACCCCACACACACACATAGGGCAAGGTATTCTCACCATTAACGACCTTCAGCACCTCAGGTGCATTGATAGTCCACATGATCGAGTGCACGGTGTACTCAAGGGTGGTGTCGGAGATATCCCCCCTTCACCCCCCCCCCCCCCCCCCCCCACACACACACACACACACACACACACACACACACACACATAGGGCAAGGTTTTCTCACCATTAGCGACCTTCAGCACTTCAGGCGCATTAAGAGCCCACATGATAGAGTGCACGGTGTACTCAAGGGTGGTGTCGGAGATAGCTGTCGCTTGTGTCATGGTCAGCTCTGCACTTGCTCGAGTTAGCTTCGCCTGATCGACTACGACCTGAGAAACATGATTGGGTGCATTTATGAATTTGAATTTGAATCCAAGTTAGCTTCGCCTGATCGACTACGACCTGAGAAACATGATTGGGTGCATTTATGAATTTAAATTTGAATCCAAGTTAGCTTCGCCTGATCGACTACGACCTGAGAAACGTGGTAGGGTGCATTTATGAATTTGAATTTGAATCCAAGTTAGCTTCGCCTGTTTGACTATGGCCTGAGAACCATGGTTGGGTGCATTTAGACATTTGAATTTGAATTCAAGTTGGCTTCGCCTGTTTGACTATGGCCCAAAACCGTGGTTGGGTGCATTCAGGGATTTGAATTTGAATCCAAGTTAGCTTCGCCTGTTTGACTATGGCCTGAGAACCATGGTTGGGTGCATTTAGACATTTGAATTTGAATTCAAGTTGGCTTCGCCTGGTCGACAACGGCCTGCGAAACATGGTTGGGTGCATTCAATTAAGTTTTCAGCTGCTGCTTGTAGCCGGAGAGCAAAACACACCTGAACCGTGCCTGGGGATTTGATCCATTTTTATTTATCTATTTGCATTCATGTGTTTGTCTTTTTATTTTAGTTATGTCCTTAGAAGGCCTGCCACGACTTACTGCGAGGGAGGTGTCAGCCTCCATGGCATCTATTAGGGTGCCTGGGGATTTTTGTGGATTTGTATTTATCTATTTGTATGCATTTATTTGTGTTTATATTTTAGTTCTGTCTTTAGAAGGCCTGCCAAAACTTACTGCGATGAAGTTGTCAGCCTCCATGGCATCTACAAGCGTGCCTTGGGATTTTTTTGGATTTGTATTTATCTATTTGCATGCACTTATTTGTGTTTATATTTTAGTTCTGTCTTTAGAAGGCCTGCCAAAACTTACTGCGAGGTAGGTGTCAGCCTCCATGGCATCTATTAGGGTGCCTGGGGATTTGTGTGGATTTGTATTTATCTATTTTTATGCATTTATTTGTGTTTATATTTTAGTTCTGGCTTTAGAAGGCCTGCCAAAACTTACTGCGATGAAGTTGTCAGCCTCCATGGCATCTACAAGCGTGCCTGGGGATTTGTATTTATCTTTATGTCCTTATTTTTTCTTTCATTGTTTGATGTATTTATGTATTTAGAAGGCCTACCACGACTTACTGCGAGGGAGGTGTCAGCCTCCATGGCATCTACAAGCGTGCCTTGGGATTTGTATTTATCTTTATGTTCTTATTTTTTCTTTCATTTTTTATGTATTTAGGTATTTAGAAGGCCTGCCACGACTTACTGTGAGGGAGGCAACAGCCTCCAGGGCATCTGTTAGCGTGCCTGTCTTTTTAATCCGTTTTCATTCATTTTTCAGTTATGTACTTAGAAGGCCTGCAACGACTTACTGTGAGGGAGGCAATAGCCTCCAGGGCATCTGTTAGCGTGCCCTGTCTTTAATCTGTTTTCATTCATTTTTCAGTTATGTACTTAGAAGGCCTGCAACGACTTACTGTGAGGGAGGCAACAGCCTCCAGGGCATCTATTAGCGTGCCTGTCTTTTTAATCTGTTTTCATTCATTTTTCAGTTATGTACTTAGAAGGCCTGCAACGACTTACTGTGAGGGAGGCAACAGCCTCCAGGGCATCTGTTAGCGTGCCTGTCTTTTTAATCTGTTTTCATTCATTTTTCAGTATGTACTTAGAAGGCCTGCAACGACTTACTGTGAGGGAGGCAACAGCCTCCAGGGTATCTATTAGAGTGCTTGGGGATTAGTATTTACCATGTTCTATTTGTTTGTATTCGTTTATTTTTATTTTAGTTATGTATTTAGAAGGCCTGTCACAACTTACAGTGAGGGAGGCAACAGCCTCCAGGGCATTTATTAGAGTGTCTGTTTTTTTTCTGTTTTCATTAATTTTTCAGTTATGTATTTAAAAGGCCTGCAACGACTTACTGTGAGGTAGGCAACAGCCTCCAGGGCACCTATTAGCGCGCCTGGTTTTTTTCTTTCTAGTTTTTATTATTTGTTTGTATTCGTTTATATCTATTTTAGTTAGGTATTTAGAAGGCCTGCCACGACTTACTGTGAGGGAGGCAACAGCCTCCAGGGCATCTATGAGAGAGTCTGCTTGCTCAAGCTTACGCCCTCCTTCGAAAGAGAAAGGGCGTGCAAGCACGACCACCACAAAGTAGCCTAGCCGGCGACAGTGGTTCACCAGCTGCAGCATCTGCATAGGGGGCACACGGCAGGAAGGTTGGGTTGGGTTGGGTTGGGTTGGGTTGGGTTGGGTTGGGTTGGGTTGGGTTGGGTTGGGTTGGGTTGGGTTGGGTTGGGTTGGGTTGAGTTGGGTTGGGTTGGGTTGCGTGTGTAGGGGGGGGGGGGGGGGGGGCTCAAATCTGACCACCTCTGAATTTCTCGAGACTGGCAGGAATCGGCAGGAAATGACTTGCAAGCGTGACCACTACAAAGCAGCCTAGACGGCGACAGCGGTTTACCAGCTGCAGCATCTGCATAGGGGTGTGATGGTGGTGTGGTGGTGTTGGTGGTGTGGTGGTGTGATAGTGGTGTAGTGGTGGTGGTGTGGTGGTTGGATGGTGGTGGTGTGGTGGTGGGTTGATGGTGGTGGTGGTTGTTGGATGGTGGTGTGGTTATGGTGGTGGTGGTGGTGGTGGTATGGTGGGTTGATGGTGGTGGTGGTTGTTGGATGGTGGTGTGGTTATGGTGGTGGTGTAGTGGTTTGATGGTGGTGGTGGTTTGGTGGTGGTGGAGTTGTGTTGTGGTGGTTTGATGGTGGTGGTGGTGGGGTGGTGATGTGGCGGTTTGATGGTGGTGGAGTTTTGGTGGTGGTGTGGTGGTTGGATGGTGGTGGAGTTTTGGTGGTGGTGAGGTGGTGATGTGATGGTGGTGGTTAGGTGGAGGTTGAATGGTCGTGGTGTGATGGTGTTAGTGTGTTGGTTGGATGGTGGTGGTGAGGTGGTGAGGTGGTGGTGGAGGTGTGGTGTTGGTGTGATGGTGGCGGTTAGGTGTTGGTGTGATGGTGTTGGTGTGATGGTGTTGGTGTGTAGTTTGGATGGTGGTGGAGTTGTGTTGTTGGTGTGTTGGTTGGAAAGTGTTGGTGTGGTGGTGGTGGAGGTGTGGTGGTGGTGGAGGTGTGATGGTGGTGTGATGGTGTTGGTGTGTTGTTTGGATGGTGGTGGAGTTGTGTTGTTGGTGTGTTGGTTGGATGGTGTTGGTGTGTTGGTGTGTTGGTGGTGTGATGGTGTTGGTTAGGTGTTGGTTGGATAGTTATGGTGTGATGGTGTTGGTGTGTTGGTTGGGTGGTGGTGGAGTTGTGGTGGTGGTTTGGTTGTGTGGTGGTGCACCAGCAGACCACAAAGTAGCTGAGCTGGCGACAGTGGTTCACCAGATGCAGCATCTGCATGGGGTTTAGGGTTAAGGGTTCACCAGCTGCAACTTGCCCCCCCCCCACCCCTCCCCTCCGGTACATCTTCAGAAGATCTAACGCACCAGTGGAGCTCCAGCTGGGCTGCATAGCGCTCCCCGGCCACTGACCAATCCACATCCATACCAAGCCCCCCCACCCCTACCCCCAACCCCCAAAAACATCCTTAGAAGAGCTAACGCACCAGCAGAGCTTCACCTGGGCTAACCAGTCACTCACCAACCTACATCCATACCAAGCCCTATCCCCCCCCCCCCCCCCCCCCCCCCCCCCCAAAAAAAAACAACATCCTCAGAAGAGCCAGCGCACCTGTGGAGCTCCAGCTGGGCTGCATAGCGCTACCCAGTCACTCACCAACCCACATCCATACCAAGCCCCCCCCCCCACCCCCCACCCCCCACCCCCCCACACGCACAATAATCCTTAAAAGAGCAAACACACCAGTGGAGCTCCACCTGGGCTGCATAGCGCTACCCAGCCACTCACCAAACCACATCCATACCAAGCCCCCCACCCCCAAAAACATCCTTAGAAGAGCAAACGCACCAGCGAAGCTCCACCTGGGCTGCCAGAGGCTTGGCCAAGGAAGAAGAGGACTCCTGCATGGCAATCAGAGCAGACAGACTGGTGGTGGTGATGATAAACAGGCACAGGGGCCTCGTGGTGGTGGTGGTGGTGGTTAGCAGGTGGTGGTGATGATCCACAGGCACAGGGGCCTCGTGGTGGTGGTGGTGGTGGTTAGCAGGTGGTAGTGATGATCCACAGACACAGGGGCCTCGTGGTGGTGTTTAGCAGGTGGTGGTGGTGGTGCTTAACAGACACATGGGCATGGAGATGGTGTTTAACAGGTGGTGGTGGTGTTTAATAGACGCAGGAGCGCCGTGGTGGTGCTTAACAGACACAGGGGCATGGAGGTGGTGTTTAACAGGTGGTGGTGGTGTTTAACAGACACAGGGGCATTGAGGTGGTGTTTAACAGGTGGTGGTGGTATTTAACAGACACAGGGGCATGGAGGTGGTGTTTAAGAGACGCAGGGGCATCGTGGTGGTGCTTAACAGACACAGGGGCATGGAGGTGGTGTCTAATAGGTGGTGGTGGTGTTTAACAGGTGGTGGTGGTGTTTAACAGACACTGGGGCGTAACAGACCCAGGTGGTGATGATTAACAGACACAGGGGTCTCGTGGTGGTGGTGGTTAGCAGGTGTTTAACTGGAGGCTCCGGAATCGAGTTCAGCAGACCGAAGCCAGGGTTTTCGATAGGGCCAGGGGCTAGTAAGGCCAGTGGCCCTATTGGCCCAGGGTTGGAACGTGTTGGACAAACAAACAAACAAAAAGACAATCGGACAACGAAGTGACTCCGGGGGCGGGGAGAGCTCTCCCCGCCACCCCACCCCCCCCCACCCCCCCCCCCACCCCCAGAAGGGGGGGACTCCGCCAAAAAGGTGATTAGCAGGAGAATTGATGAAAATTAGCAGACACAATAGCTTAGCAGACCAGGGTCACGGTGACAAGCCCCTCACTGCCTTGACATCCCTTCCACTCAATCTCCATACACACATAGTGAAGCGTATCATCCCCCCCCTGCCCCCCCCCCCCCCCCCCCCCCCCCCCCCCTATCGCCCTTCCCCCCCCCAACACACACACCCCTATCACCACCACCTCCCCCCTTGCCCCCTGTTCCCCCACCCTTTACAAAGCACCATGGGGAGGCAGCACACTCACCCGCGCCTCCATCTTTTGCCTCGTGCGGCACAGATGTGGGTCCATCCGCCACAAACAGGAGATCCTCAAGACCCTGAGTCACATCATCTGACTGCGCCACCTCCAGTGTCTGGATCATGGCATACCCACAAGCAGACCCCCCACACACACACCCCCACACACACACCCACACACGCACCACTACCACCACTTCCCCCCGTTGCCCGCCTCCCCCACCCTGCACATAACACCACATGGAGGCAGCACACCCACCTGGCTCCTCTTACCCATGTGTGTCCTCCTTTGCACCCCTTACCCCCCACCCTGTACATAGCACCATATGGAGGCAGCACACTCACCTGCGCCTCCATCTTTTGCCTCGGGCGGCACTGATGTGGGTCCATCCGCCACAAACAGGAGATCCTCTAGACCCAGAGTCACGTCATCTGACTGGGCCACCTCCAGTGTCTGGATCATGGCATCTCCACACGCTGCTAGTACTTTCTTGTCGCTGTCGATGGCCATGAAATCTGCTTCCTTCACCTTGCCGGAGCCTGAGCATAAGAGCAGCAATGCATCTTCGTGTGTGTTCAGGTAGGTAACTAGTTTCTAATCTATCATGCTGCCAACACTTTCTTGTCGATGTTGATGGCCATGAAATCTGCTTCCTTCACCGTGCCGGAGCCTGAGAATTAGAGCAGAAATGCATATTAGCGTTTCTATAAGGTTAGTATTTAGCTTCCGATGTATCACCCTGACAACACCTGGACACTGCCAATGGCCACGGAATCTGCTTCCATCACCTTGCCAGAGCCAGCCAGAGCCTGAGCTTAAGAGAAGCAATGCATCTTAGTGTGTCTTCAGGTTAGTAACTAGTTTCAGATGTATCACCCTGACAACAACCCTTTGTCGCTGTCAATGGCCAAGAAATCTGCATCCCCCTCCTTCCCGGAGCCTGCGCATAAGAGTAGGGAGGCGCCATATAAATCGGGGTACATACAAGTTAGACTTACATCCTGCTTGACTTTGCCATGTGCCGTCCATGACCTCATCTCGCCCTTGTGGAGTCCAGTAAGGCTAAGTGATTTGTATGATACCTATCGTAACAAAACCGTATTTCAACGATCATTAGCGCATTGAGTGCCAAGAAGACTAACATTGTAGCATTTATTTTCTGATACGGTTAGCAGCTTCTAGGCAGCTCCCCTGACTTGCTAGGCAACCAAAGCTAAAGCATAGGTTCCAATAAATCAAGATGTATATGCTTTGAAATTGTCTCTGCCCATACCGTAGCATTCTGTACTCAGGTAAGGCAATATGTTGTATACCGGTATGACTTTTTGTTTTTGAAGGGAGCAGGAGTACGTCACACACCAACCTGTCACCCTACCTTCTGTACTCAGACATGGCAATATTTTGTGTATGGCTTTTTTTGAAGGGAGCAAGAATACGAAACACACCAACCCGGCACCCTACCTTGGAGGCGCCATATGCCCTTCGCTGTTCTACCTCCCACTCCGGTAATCTTTAGTAATGATTCAGGGGACTGCAGAATGACACACACCCACACATCCCGTACTGTACCTTGGAGGCACCTTATGGCATTTGCCTTCCTACCCCGTACTCGAGTCATCTTCAAGAGGGAGTCAGGGAACTGCAGAATGACACACACACACACACACACACACACATCTGTTAGTCTACCGTGCAGGCGTTGCACTGCATTATACTCCTACCCCCAATCTGTGACAACCTCTAAGAAAGAGTCAGGGGGATGCAGAATAACACACGTCTATCCAGTACCCTACCTTGGAGGCGACGTATGGCATTTGCCCCTCTGCCTCCCACTCCAATGACCTTTAGGAAGGATTCAGGATACGCCTCATCAGCTGAAGTGCTGGGGGCCAGGTCTACAGCTTGTGTGCTGCTGCTAGTAACACCTTGGTTGACTGACTGGAGGCGGATGGTACGCTGCATGGGTACCAACAACGGTTAGTGTGAGAAGACAGAAGCAGAAGCAGAAGTAGAAGAGGGAGAGGGAGAGGGAGAGGGAGAGGGAGAATAACTGTTGCATGATTCCATTTGTCTTAAGTCATCTATCTATCTCCAGAACACGCATGTGCGATACCCACGAAACCAGGGAGCATATCCACCAGGATTTGAACCCAGGACGTCTGGTTTGTGGAGACCATTTATACAACCCGCTCTACCACTACGGGGGTGAGAAGATAGACTGTAGATTGCAGGTGTGGTTGAAGGAGCAAGGAAGGGTGAACACTGTTCTCTATTCTCTATTATGCACGGAAAAGGAAGACACTACATTATGGGGCCTTTCTTATGAAGTGCATGTTGAGTATAGGCTGAGAGAGGAGGAAGGGAATACTCCCCAGGCCATCCTACTGGCTCAGGAGACTGTGGGGCATCACCACCATGCTCATATATGTTACACGTCCAGTGGTTAAGGTAAATGGAAGGCGGAGCTTGAAGTATTTCCTGTCCAGAGCTATTACTATTTCCTGATTTCCTCGTTGTGTGGAAGGATTGCGAATGCTGCTGAAGCGTTTGCTGAGGGGGTAGCACCCAGCGTTCGAATCTTACGTTGCGCCTGTCCATGATACGTAATTGCGCTGCGGGCATTTGTAGCCTGGGCGATGCCCGCAGATCTGAAGGCCTCGGCATCATGCTAGCTGTAAGCTTGTTCATGGCATCAATTGTTCGCAGCCGCTTCGCGAGCTGCTGTCACACCTAGCTCTCACAAATTCAAAAGCGCAGCAGTGGCTGCAGAACCTGACAGAGCCCAAGTAGAGCCGAGTAGGAAAGTAAGAAGTTTTATCTGGCTGAGAGACGGGATTTCAGGATTTCAAGAATGAAGTTGCAAAACTCATAACAAGAGATGAATCTCAGTCTGTCAAAAAATAAAAATTCAAAATACGCGCCGGGAGCACATGAATCCTCGCGAGGTGTACTATCTGAGTACTCTGGCGTGTACTGTACATTTCCAGAGTTCGCGCCCCCACGCGACATGACTGGCACGGTTGCGATTGTTGGCAGAGAATGTTTCCAGAGTTCGTGTCCCCACGCGACATGATTGGCACGGTTGCGGTTGTTGGTTACCCCAACACTCTGCGACCCACGACACCCCGCGACCCGCAACCCTGAGGCTTCCGAGCCCACAAGCTGAGGTCGTATATGACTTCAGCTGGGTAGCAACAGAGCATATCCGTTCTTAGCGGCAACTATAGTTGTTTACTTCAACTATTCAAAGCAGTTAGAGTTTGGCTGCTGAGCTGTCGCGCTGTCACTATATCCTGGTTACGGGCATGCCCGCCGGCAGCGGCAGTTGGTACAGAAATAGGCGTACACTGTACCTGTACCGCCAGAAGTACACACGTTCGACATTTCCTCGACATTGCACATTTATCGCGCACCGATTCCCCTACCCTCCCGACAGCTAGTCGTCTCCTGCGTGGGAAATCATCACCTGAAATATTTATTGACAAAAGTAGTATCTACCCGCCCACTGCCATCATGGTTCCTGTCGGGTTAGACAAAACCTGCAACATCGCCCTTGGGCGGAAATCCGTTCGAAGGGCTTCTCTTGATGCGCGTCTAGCTCCCAATGCTCTGCCCTCCTTCGGAACTTTGTATCGGGGTGGACGAGCTCAACGGCAGGTGCTGTTTAGGGCCTTGTCTGAAACAGTTGTGAGCAATGTCGTAGACACTGCGACCGCGGAGCTGATTATGCGCTCCGCGATGGACTCGCACCACGCTGCTTCTGCTGCGGATGTCCATGCGGTTTCGACGCTCTTCCATTCGCTCAACACCGCCCTAGGTAAGTCCCACTATCTTATTTCCCAAAGCCTGTCCCTTGTGCGAACTCCAATGCCTCATTATCATCATCATCATCATCATCATTATCATCAATTGTCGCAAACAGTGGCATCTGTTCATGTGATGGTGAGCTTGGTGGGCAGCTTGTAAACCATATCGGGGACAAATCCAACAAATCCTGCCAGAATCATCGTACAGCCCGCGCGATGCCCTGCAAAAAACTCCCCCACCCCCTTCTTCGTTGCCTTCAGGCGTGCATGCTGCTGCCCATGCTGCGGATGGTCTCACAGCATTTGCAGACCTGGCATCGACCGACCCCCAAGTGCTCCATGCTTCCGTCGACCTACATGCTGCAGCACAGGTGCGAACATTACCCATAAGTCCTCTTTTCTCTCCCAATGACGCACCTTAAGAACTTTGCCGCGCTTGAACTGCCTAGGTTGCTAAGAAACGCTGTTTTGCGGTTATATCTGGTTAGGTCTGTGAGGGAGCTCGTCCGATATCCTCCTCGCCCTCGTGCTAGTGCGTTGTTGGGAGAGACTAGGCTAAGAGTCTGTCCCAAGCATTTGTGCGAACTCGCGAGATTGACCTCTTTCTGAGCCGATCAGTGGCTCCGGTGTCGGAGCTGGAGGAGGGGGGGCACTAATCACATGTACTCTCCTGCTGCCAATCGGTGACTGAAGCAACGCAGCAAAGTGGCTTCGGCGCGAGTTAGGGTGGGCGAAACTTCCACACCAAAACCTAACAGCATGTCAGGACAGGAGATGTAAGCCGAAGTTGGCCTAAGATTCTGTCTGAGCTGACTTGTGCCAGTCCTGACCAGTTGCTAGATGCGTTGGAGACCACAGGGCCACAATCACTGCAGACAGGATCTAAGCATTTACTCATACCATGATGATGATGCCTTGCTAGATATGAGTTGAAGGTGGCCAATGGATCGCTGACCATAGCACGTCACGTATACAGCAGCATGGGACAAACACTCACACACACGCTCATATATGCGCACCACGTACAGGCACATATAGACACACCACGCACACACTTACACACAAACACACACACACACCTGCTCACACGCCACATCAACACAGCCTATCTAAAAGAATCTCCATTTTCTTGGTTCAGGTTCATGAGGCAGTTGCACCTGCTGCCAGAGCAGCTGCAACCCACTTGCCCACTGCCTCCCTGCCGATGGATCCCTTTCACATCGATCAGGGCATGGTGGATGCCGCTAACCAACGTGAGCACATTATGATGATGATGGTGATGGTGGTATTTGTGTTGGTAGTGGTGGTGATAGTAATGGTGCTGATGATGGTGACGGTAACGATAAGGATAACGATAACTGCGACAGTGACATAAGTGTGATGTGTGACTCGTGTACGATCCACCTGAGATTATGAGCAGCCTGAATATATAGGGAACGGCAATATGATATCATATGATGCTGGCAGACTGACTAGGCCGACTAGGCCGGTCTAGGCCGACTAGGCCGGTCTAGGCCTGACTAGGCCGGTCCCTATGAATATAGGAGGAGGGGAGAGGAAGGGTCAACAGCCTTTAGCGAGGAGGGGGGGGGGGGGGGGGGGGGGGGGTCCAGGTGATTTGTAGAGGAGATCTCCTTCTCCCACCCTTGAACTTGAACTTGAACTTGGTTACATAGCTGCAGCTAGCAATTTCGTGTTGCTCACTATCTTCGGCAGTGAAAAAGAAAAAAGAAAAAAATTACCTCCCCCCCTTGGCTGCCTTGAATTACTCCATCAGCCTCCCTCACGCCCTTTCATACGCAGAGCTTGCTGACATGGTCAATTCAGCTGTGGTTTAGGGTCAAGGGTTTGGTGGTTGGGGTGTCCAGGTGACCGGAAGAAGGATCTCCTTCTCCCCCCCTTGAACTTGAACTTGAACTTGGTTACATAGCTGCAGCCAGCAATTTGGCTGCTCGCCGTCTGTGGCAGTAAAAAAACATTACCTGGAAACATTGAGTGCCTCTATCAACTCTCTCCTGTCCTTCCATGCGCAGAGCTTGCCGACATGGCAGTCAATTCAGCTACCATGGCAGATGCCGCTGTTCATGCGGCCACGGCAGCTGCCGCCAACATGGACCACGCCCTGCTGGCACTGGATGGACTCACTGCCTGGGCAGGTGACCGCCTAGCTGTCATCCAGACCATCGACCCTGAGTCCTACGCCACTATGACGGACAGCTTGAGCCAGGTGGTAGACGGGCTGAAGTCGACCCTGGATCACGACACGGGTGTGCTGGCGTCTCAGTACACCAACGCACTGGTTCTGGGTGTGCAGCTGCTTGTGACTGGGATGGACTTAGCTGGCGACGGAAGCAGCATGGTGAACCTGGGGTCGATGATTGCGGCGCAGGAAGCCATGGCTGAGACTGTCAAGGTAGGATGGCGGTGGGGGTGAGGTGGGGGTGTGAGGGGTAGTGATGGTGGAGGTGAAGGAGGTGAGGGTGGCTGCTGACAGCAGCAGCATGGTCAACGTGGAGACGATGATCGTGGCGCGGGAGGCCATGGATGAGACTGTCGAGGTGGGATGGTGGTGGTGGTGGGGTGGGGGTGTGAGGGGTAGCGATGGTGGAGGTGAAGGTGGTGAGCTTGGCTGCTGACGGCAGCAGCATGGTCAACGTGGAGTCAATGATTGTGGCGTGGCAGGCCATGGATGAGACTGTCGAGGAGGGATGGCGGTGGTGGTGGGGTGGGGGTGTGAGGGGTAGTGATGGTGGAGGTGAAGGAGGTGAGGGTGGCTGCTGACAGCAGCAGCATGGTCAACGTAGAGTCGATGATAGTGGCACGGGAGGCCATGGATGAGACTGTCGAGGTGGGATGGTGGTGGTGGGGGTGTGAGGGGTAGCGATGGTGGAGGTGAAGGTGGTGAGGGTGGCTGCAGACAGCAGCAGCATGGTCAACGTAGAGTCGATGATTGTGGCATGGCAGGTCATGGATGAGACTGCCGAGGTGGGATGGCGGTGGTGGTGGGGTGGGGGTGTGAAAGGTAGTGATGGTGGAGGTGAATGTGGTGAGCGTGGCTGCTGACGGCAGTAGCATGGTCAACCTTGGGTCGATGATTGTAGCGCAGGAGGCCATGGATGAGACTGTTGATTGTTTGGATGCTACTTGAATGCTTAGTGCTGACCAAGCGCACTTAACTAAACAACCCTGCTGTGCCACCCCTGCTCTGCAGAAAGTAACTGTGGAGCAGGGATTCCTGGTGCAGATGAGCCTGGCTGCTGTGGCCCTCATCGTGGCCTCGCTCCCAAAAGACGACTGGAACAAGCGCAACAACAACGACAAAAACCCGACCGACCCAAAGGCATCCGAGGGACCCAAGGATGAAGTCCCGCTGCGCTACGACCCGGCTGAGCTGGCGGACTACTTCTCGCGTCGGCCGGTGGCCGTGGTGCAGCGTAACGCTGTTGTGGCGAAGTACTTTTGCTCGTTTGTGGGTACCGTGATGCTGGACGCACGTACCGGGCAGTGGGAGAAGATGATGCCGGAGAGGGCACGCTGGCTGAGGCTGATTGCCGAGGATCTGGGCCCCACTTACATCAAGGTGACACCCCAAAGTAACTATTACTCAGCCTAACCCACAACACACTCATGCACACATGGTAACACATGCACATACACACACTGGCTGAGGCTGATTGCCGAGGATCTGGGCCCCACTTACATCAAGGTGACACCCCAAAGTAACTATTACTCAGCCTAACCCACAACACACTCATGCACACATGGTAACACATACACATACACACACTGGCTGAGGCTGATTGCCGAGGATCTGGGCCCCACTTACATCAAGGTGACACCCCAAAGTAACTATTACTCAGCCTAACCCACAACACACTCATGCACACATGGTAACACATACACATACACACACTGGCTGAGGCTGATTGCCGAGGATCTGGGCCCCACTTACATCAAGGTGACACCCCAAAGTAACTATTACTCAGCCTAACCCACAACACACTCATGCACACATGGTAACACATACACATACACACACTGGCTGAGGCTGATTGCCGAGGATCTGATCCCCACGTACATGAAGGTGACACACAAACTAACTATAGCTCAGCCTACCCCACCAAACACACACACAAACTATCACTCAACCTACCCCACCACACACACATAAACACGCACCACCCACTAGTTTATTCCCAAACCTCAAACCTCCCCCCACCCTCCCCCCAACAACCCACCAACAACCCACTCTCCCCACCCCCCACCCCCACCAACCCAATACCCTCAGTTTGTACAAGCCGCCTCTACCCGCGTGGACATGGTGCCCGAGGCTTACCTAGCAGAGTTCGCCAAGCTGCAGGACAACGTGCCGACCTTCAGTACCCAGGAGGCGCGTGAGGTGCTAGAGGATGGGTTGGGCTGCTCCGTGGATCAAGTCTTTGACTGGATTTCTGAAGAGCCCCTAGCAGCTGCTTCCCTTGGGCAGGTGAGGGGGTATTTTATAAGTAGTAGTAGCAGTAGCAGCAGTAGTAGTATTTATTTGTGTGTTAATTATATTAATTATATTTGCTTCCTTTGGGCAGGTGAGGGGGTATTTTGTTATTTATTATAATTACAATTTGTTTTGTTATTTACCAACGGGGAATAGCCTGGAATACCGTAAACTAATCTGGAATATTCTGGAATAGCCAGAAATGCCGTGAACTGACCTGGAATATTCTGGAATAGCCTGAAATACCATGAACTAATCTGGAATATTTTGGAATAGCCAGAAATAACGTGAACTAACCTGGAATATTCTGGAATAGCCTGAAATAACCTGCCTAGCGGGGCGCCTCACGGGTTGCCTTTGTTTGGGGTTTTGCTATGTGTTGTTCATTCATTATGAAGTGCTATGTTATAATATTCTTTATGCTCGTGTGCACTCACATGACATACACCTGAGCCCCGGGGTGCTTGAATCTGCCGCCCTGGATCTCTTCATCACACGCCGCACATGTCCCCTACACAGATATGCACCCCTGCAGACAAGGTAAACGAATTGAAAACGATGAAGAAGACGTCATTAAGTAGTGTAGAGGTACTGGTTATCTGTGTGAGCACTGCTGAACTAGAAATCATCCATGGCAAGATGCATGGCCATACGCACAAGGCAAGCCAACGACAACACTTTCGCAGCGGCTTGACAAAAAAATGAATAACAAGTATGATAACGACGAATACCAAACAAACACCATTAGGCTAACGACCTACCAACAAACACCAACCAACAAACACCATTAGGCTAACAACCTACCAACAAACACCAACCAACAAACACCATTAGGCTAACGACCTACCAACAAACACCAACCAACAAACACCATTAGGCTAACAACCTACCAACAAACACCAACCAACAAACACCATTAGGCTAACGACCTACCAACAAACACCAACCAACAAACACCATTAGGCTAACAACCTACCAACAAACACCAACCAACGAACACCATTAGGCTAACAACCTACCAACAAACACCAACCAACAAACACCATTAGGCTAACAACCTACCAACAAACACCAACCAACAAACACCATTAGGCTAACGACCTACCAACAAACACCAACCAACAAACACCATTAGGCTAACGACCTACCAACAAACACCAACCAACAAACACCATTAGGCTAACGACCTACCAAGAAACACCAACCAACAAACACCATTAGGCTAACGACCTACCAACAAACACCAACCAACAAACACCATTAGGCTAACGACCTACCAACAAACACCAACCAACAAACACCATTAGGCTAACACCAACCAACAAACACCATTAGGCTAACGGCCTACCTCGTGTGCTGCAGGTGCCGGTTGTTGGGCTGCAGGTGCAGGTGGTTGGACAGCTGATAAACATCCCCCAGACCCCTAACCCCTCCTCCCTCCCGCCCCCCTGTCCCAGGTCTACCGTGGCAAGCTCAACGAGGAGTGGGGAGGGGCCGAAGTAGCCATCAAGGTGCAGCGCCCAAATGTGCTGGAATCCGCCGCACTGGACATTTTCGTCATGCGACGCGCATGTCTACTTTTCAGCAAGCTCCCCACTATGAGCGACCAGTGGGCTTGTGCGCTAGACGACTGGGCGTTCCGCTTCTTCCAGGAGATGGACTACCAGCTGGAGGCGTACAACACGATGACGTTTCAGAGACAGATGGTCGGCCTTGAGGGGGTGATGGTCGCCACTGTGTACCCGGAGTTGACAACCCGAAAAGTTATTGTTACTGAGTGGGTTAACGCTGTGCGTATGGCCAACGCCTCGCAGAGCGATGTGAGGGGTCTGTGCCGCACACTCCTCAACTGCTACCTCATTCAACTCCTGGAAACTGGGTTGCTCCATGCTGACCCCCACCCAGGTGTGTAATGTTTTTTTTTTGGGGGGGGGGGGGGGGGGGGGGGGGGATTTATGGGACGGTGGGTGGGTGTCAGGTGCTAAAGGACCTGTAGGTGTGTGGGGGGGGGGGGGATCTGTGTTGCACGCTCAACAACTGCTACATCATTCAACTCCTGGAAACTGGGTTGCTCCATGCAGACCCCCACCCAGGTGTGTGGCTGGGAGGAGCCATGGGCGGGTGGGTGGGAGATGGTTGGTTAAATGGGTGGGGGATGGCAAGAGCAGCAGCAGTGATGTGTTGTTAGGGGTCTGTGCTGCACATAGCTTTACCTATTCCATGCAGACCCCCACCCAGGTTTATATTTGTGCGTGTGTGTGTGTGGGGGGGGGGGGGGGGGGGGGGGGGGGGACAGCTGCTAATGGACCTGTAGGTGGGAGGGGTGTACGTCAGGGGTCTGTGCTGCACGCTCCTTAACGGTACCTCATTCAACTCCTGCAAGCTGGACTGCTCCACAGTCACGGAGGTGGAGGAGGTTCAGCGCATTGCCCTGGTCAAGATCATCACTCATTCCGACCTGCCAAACAAACTGCAAACCAACTTACCTACCCACTAACAACTAATTAACTATTCCCTCTCCTGCCAGGAAACTTGATGCTTACCCCTGACGGCGTCATCGTCATCCTTGATTTTGGCTTGGTCACGGAGGTGGAGGAAGATCAGCGCATTGCCCTGGTCGAGTTTATCGCTCATTTAATGATGGAGAACTGGGTGGCAGTGTGTGAGGATTTGGTGAAGCTGGGATTCATGCCAGATGGGATGCCACCTGGAGTGAAGGCAGAGGACTTGGCACCGATCATGCAGAAGGTGACTTCCCGGGGGGGGGGGGGGGGGGGGGGGGGGGGGGGGGCAAGTCTCTTTAGCCTGTGTGCTCATCTATTGGTGGAGAACTGGGTGGTGGTGTGTTGAGGACTTGGTGAAGCTGGGATTCATGCCAGATGGGGTGCCACGAGGGGTGGGGGCAGAGGATTTGATAGGTGGTGAGGGGCATGGGATACACGCCACCCCTCCTTACCAACCACCACCTCACTGTCCTGTCCTGTCCTGTCCAACATCTAGACCGCAAGATACACCCCACCCCACCAACTCAGGTCATGGGTCAGCTGGGGAAGGGTTGCACTAGCTGACAATGGGTGGGTGGGCAGGTGTATGGAGGGGAGGAATTGATGGGATGGAGGACGGGGGGGGCAGGTCTGAATGGACCGGAAGGTGTGTGTATGGGGGGGGGGGGGGGGGGGGGGATTTGGCTAGAGCTCATCTGCAACATACCAAACCAAACAAACAGCCAACAAAAATCAACCTACCCGCCCACCTACAAAATAAACAAGCAAACAAATAAGCAAGCAAACATTCACCCAACTCAGGTCATGGGCCAACTTGTGAAGGGCGGTGGCATCCGCGGTGGCATCAACATCATGGACATCACAGCCGATCTGGAGGGTGTGGCCCGTAACTACAGGCTTGCCATCCCCCCCTACTTCGCCCTCGTCATCCGCGCATTCGCGGTCATTGAAGGCATCGCCCTGACCGCCAACCCCGACTACGCGATTGTGCATGAATGCATGCCCTATCTGTCCCGCCGCCTCCTCACAGACAACAACCCACGCATGCGTGCGGCATTGAAACAAATGCTGTACGGGGATTCCACTCGTTTAGATGTGGGCCGCCTCCAGCGTCTGATTGGCGCCTTCTCAAATTTTAGCACTCAGTCCAGTAATGCAGATTCATTGACCAGTGGTCCCACCTTCTCGGCAGCTACCAATGGGGAGAGCACGGCGGAGAGGGTCAAGTCAGGCACCTCCAGCAGCAGCAGCAGTATTGCCTACATCGATGATGGTCCTGTGCTGAACGAGGCCATGAAGGAGGCAATGAAGGTTTGTTAACAACAAAATGGTTCGGATAGAATAAAATATAATATACCAATATGGTTCAAATGTAAAATATAATATAATACAACATAATGGTTCAAATGTAATATAACAAAACATAATGGTTCAAATGTAATATAATATGGTATAATGGTTCAAATATAATATAATATAATGGTTCAAGTATGATATTATGGTTCAAATATAATTTAATGATTTTAAATGTAATAGAGCATAATATAATGGTTTAAAATATAATAGAGCATAATGGTTCAAGTATAATAAAATATAATGTAACGTAATGCTTCAAATATAACATAGTAGAATAGCTCAAATTACGCGCGCAAAATCAAATTATGCTTTGGGCAGGGCGTAAATAGTTTAAATCTTATGAAATTGGGTCAAATAGAGATGGCAATAACTTAATTGAAGTTTGCAAATTAACACTAGCCCATCCCCATCCCTCCAACTGTAAATTTACTTAAACCCATACACCTGCCTCATATCCATCCTTCAAAATGTAAATCGACATTAACCCATACCCATCCCTCGTCTCCATTCTTCAAAATGTAAATTGACATTAACCCATACCCATCCCTCAAAGTGTAAATTGGCATAAACCCATACCCATCCCTCATCTCCATCCCTTAATGTAAATTGACATCACCCCATACCCATCCCTCAAAACAGGTTGTGTTTGCCAAGGATGGTTCTTATGCACAAGAGCTCATCGTGGAGGAACTGGTGGCCGCCACAGATGCAATGAGCCGCGAGGCCCTCTCCGAGGCCCTCCGTATGATCATGTCCAGCGCCTCTGTTGTCTCCACCCTCCGCTCCGTGGAGGCCCTGGGCCCCCTGCGCAACATGCTACTTCCCTTGCCCCTCCCCATGGAAATGATCTCGTCCATGCGACCCATGATGGCTCTCACCAACAACGACCGACAGGCGCTCAACACCCTCCGGGCGGTGCTGGACCTGCTGCAACCGTCAGCTACAGCGATCCCTGGAGCGATGTCAAGCGGCTCGAGGGCGATGCGAGCTGCAGGGGAGGTAATGCCCATGCTGCCTGAGCTCTTGCCTGGTGTGCGGGTCACACTTGAGCTCTTTGTCAGGCAGCTTGTGCGACGTATGGCGCTACGCTTGGCGGACGATTTGGAGCCTGGGAAGCTGCAGGACATGCCCCTGCCCAACAGCAACTATGGCCAACAAAACCACCAGAGCCATGGCACTGGCATCTGAGCAGGCAGTCAACATCGCATCGAAGTCACTGTCTGCTGCATGTTGTGTCAGACAATAACAGTGGCTGCCAGCCTCCAGGTCCATGCCAAGCGGCCTGAGGGCGATGTGTACGAGCCCGAGCACTTGCATCTGATCAGGCAGTCAATCAAAGTCAGCTGCACGTGGAAAGCAACAAGGGCAGTGGTGGCTAGTCAGCTGGTGCGACACATGGCACTGAGCTTGGCAGGCGATTTGGAGCCTGGGAAGCTACAGGACATGCCCCAGCCCAACAGCAACTATGGCCAACACAGCCCCCAGAGCCCTGGCACTGGCATCCGACCAGGCAGTCAACCAAAGTCAGCTGGAAAGCAACACGAGCAGTGGTGGCAAGTTTGCAGATGGGTCTATATTTATGCATATGTACCGGTAGCCCTTGATGAATTGATATGAAAGGATAACAGGCAGCGAACCCAATGGGGGCCCACCTTGAAAGAGTTTGACTGCATGCATGGTCTGTCATAGCCCTCCGGCGACTCCCCATCTTCAGGAGGATTGTGTGTGTTTTTACAGTCTAGCCGATTAAGGCGTGGCGAAATAGGCGAAATGGGGATAAGATATACACTACTGCACTTGTGTGTTGGTTAAGACTGCTTGATTCATCAGTTCATCACGCTATTTCAGGTTAGTAAGCCCAGGCTATTTGGGGCTATTTTGTTTCAGGCTGGTTCATACCTGGTTGTTTCAGGCTGGTTCATACATGGTTGTTTCAGGCTGGTTCATACATGGTTGTTTCAGGCTGGTTCGTACATGGTTGTTTCAGGCTGGTTCATACATGGTTGTTTCAGGCTGGTTCATACATGGTTGTTTCAGGCTGGTTCATACCTGGTTGTTTCAGGCTGGTTCATACCTGGTTGTTTCAGGCTGGTTCATACCTGGTTGTTTCAGGCTGGTTCATACATGGTTGTTTCAGGCTGGTTCATACATGGTTGTTTCAGGCTGGTTCATACATGGTTGTTTCAGGCTGGTTCATACATGGTTGTTTCAGGCTGGTTCATACATGGTTGTTTCAGGCTGGTTCATACCTGGTTGTTTCAGGCTGGTTCATACATGGTTGTTTCAGGCTGGTTCATACATGGTTGTTTCAGGCTGGTTCATACATGGTTGTTTCAGGCTGGTTCATACATGGTTGAGAGAGGTCAGAGAAGATAACGAATAGCTGCATAGCAACTGTACATCATGTACTGCATCTGCAATGAAGTGGAAGGGTAGCTGCATAGCAACTGCATCCTTTGTTGCATTAGCTGGACCATGCAGAGCCCCCCAGAGGAATGGAAGGGAGGCATGGCGAGGTTATGCGCTTGTACATTATGGTTTGATTGATTTCGCAGCAAACTCTGGGCTGCTTACTGTCTTCCAATTCCAAGTCCCCCCGTGCGATACCCACGGAAACCAGGGAGCATCAAGTGGATTACAGTACTTGAACTTGGTTACATGGCTCCAGTCTTTAAGGCTGGTCGCCGTCTTCTGAAGTAACATACCGTAATCATTTCAAATAAAAGCATTCTTATCAAAATAAATTTCATCCAATCTCTTCATTTTCCCGTTACTGACACGACATTTTAATTGAAGTCGACGGAGGCAATCGTCAAATTGAGGCGGTTTGTATATTCTGCGACAGTTTACTGACTTTATTATTCCCAAGACACCTGTGGAGGATTTGGAACTTCCAAGCCTTCTATGCATAAGGGCTGACTTATTATTTTCGTAATTTATTTTGGACTTCCGGTTCACTTTAACTTGGACTTGGTTACATAGCTCCGGCCAGCAATTTGGCTGTTCGGCGTCTTTGGTCATACAACAAGCTAACCAGGGGAAATGTAAACGCGAACAAACTGTTGCTCTTCCGGTTCATAATTTGTGGCACTACCGTATATTGGATCAGTCCATTGAAGATTTATTGGGGTTAGGTTCATCAATGCTTGTTTTGGAACTGCCTTTCCTGTTTTTTTGAAGGTTGGGCTAGTCCCTTGATCCTATTTGGCTGCCCCCGGACTGTAACAATACGTACATGTGATGTGACCGGGCACCGGGCATTCAAATCATTAGATCAACAAAGTGGGATCGCACGGCCGATTTTCCATCAGGTACTTAGTAGGAATTTATCCGCCTTTCTTTCTGAATCCTCAACGGGCGCTGGTTTGCATACGGGTGTGCAAATCCTTTCGATAACATTAAAATGCAAATTTAAAATGTGATGAAGTCACTGGTTGAGTTTCCTGAAAATATGAACTGCTCCAATCAGGGGTGGTGTTCAAAACTATATGTTACACGTCTCAAATGCTATTTTGGAGAGGCCGTTTAGGGAACATAGATTTTGGATCACGAGACATTGTTTGGGCCCATCAAGCTTTGATTCAGTGAACAGTGACGTCTCACAACGTATATTGCGAAGTACAGTCCAGGGATAGCCAGATAGGCTAATGGGATTGGCCCAATGAGGCAACGAGAGTAAAGAGCTAAGATCTGACGCACGAAGGGGGAGGGGGGGGGGGGGGGGGGTCAGAGATGTTCTACACGCTGAGTGTGACATGGCGAACAGGTTTTGAAACCGGTTGCGGCTCATGAGGCAAATTTCGGAGTTCCCCAGAACAATCCTGGTGTTGGTGAGGGCGTGGGTATTGTGTCAAAGCGGGAAAGAGAACAATCAAAGGAAAACGCAACGAACGATTACAAAGCGAAGGGGCAGAACCCAAGAACCGACAGCCAAGATACTGGAAATCGGGGTTAGGGTACAGTCAAGGGGCACAACACGTGACCCAAGTCTGACCAGCACAGATCAGTGCCAGACTACCAGTAACACAGTGAGACCAAGTACAGCAATCGCTAACACTCCAGCTCGTAGGTCGACACTGCCCTACTGTCAAAGACACTGTCCAGCTCCTAGGTAGACACTGTCCTACTATCAAAGACACTGTCCAGCTCCTAGGTAGACACTGTCCTACTATCAAAGACACTGTCCAGCTCCTAGGTCGACACTGTCCTACTATCAAAGACACTGTCCAGCTCCTAGGTCGACACTGTCCTACTGTCAAAGACACTGTCCAGCTCCTAGGTCGACACTGTCCTACTGTGCAAGACAAATACACATTCTCAGTTGTTCAGCCACTATTTAAGCTAACTCTCAGAGGCAAAAGATTCAAGAGCACGTAACTATCCAACTGGTATGTTGCTCATTAGCACTGCGATAGCATGAGGTACATCCACGATAGCATGAGGTACATCCCAACCGAAAATCCTAACTGGTCCTGTATGTTTGAACAGGAGCATTAGTGTCTAAAATGTCATAAGTGGCTGAAATACAGTAACATCAAACTTGATGTAGCGTACACAATTAACTGCACAACTGTGCCCAACCTGGGCTCTCGATAGCTCCAAGAACAACCCAAACCGAAACCCAGACAGATCTCATTAAGGATAGTCTCTATCAGAAATCCCAGAAAGGGGGAAAAATAATACACAAAAATGAAATAAATTATATTCCCACAGTACAAACAACAATACTAATAATACTAACACTAATAATACTAAAACTAATACTACTACTAATAATAAAAATAATAATAACACACAAACCAATCAGGTCTGTTTTAAAATCCCTCCAAATCCAATATATTATCCAATCTGGTCTCCACCTAATTCACCAAGAGGAGTGAATTAAGGGTAAACAAAAAAATGAAAAATCCCATTACAAACCCACACAGCAGTGCAATCTTGCGGAAGGGCTGAAACCGAATTCCGACGCAAGTACAAGTAAACCCAGGACTGCTAGTCATGGCCAAGTCAGCCTTAGGCACACGTTACACAAAGACCAGGCCTATGAGAGGCCAGAGAAAACTAGGGAGGAAAAATCCTAAAATGTTCAACACAAAAAATTCCCAAAAGGAAGTGTTAGGATGAGGCCTTGGCTTTGGCCTTGGCCAAAGAAACCATGCCATGCAACTTCATGAACTCCCAGAATAGAGCAGGAGCCTGGGGCTTGGTGAAGGGGTCCGCCTTGTTGTCCTTGGTGTTGACATAAGTCACAGCCAAGCGCTTGTCCTCCACCAAACACTTGATGTAGTGATGGATGATGTCGATATGCTTTGCCTTGGGCTCAAGCTTCCAGTCACCAGTCCAGGACAGAGCTTCCTGACTGTCACACTGGATAGTGACAAGTGTGCATGGCAGACCCAACTCATTGCGGAGCTGTTTGATCCACTGAACCTCCCTAGCAGCGTTGGAGAGCGCCTGGTACTCTGACTCAACAGTACTTACAGCAGGGGTGACCTGACGCTTGCTAATCCATTGTACTTGCACCAGGGAGCCACCAATCAGGATGGCAATGCCAGTCTGTGACCTCCTAGTCACCTTGTCCTCACCGAAGGAAGCATCACTGAAAACTTTAAGGTCAAATACAGGGGGGGGGGGGGGGGGGGGGGGGGGTGAGTAGCACAGGCCCCAATCTTTGTGTACCTTCAGGTACAGGAGTAGGCGTTTGGCAGCCTTCCAGTGCGCCCTCGTTGGTACAGCAAAGAACCTGGACAGACAGCTCACAGCATAAGTGATATCAGGCCTGGTGCAGGTGGACAGGTTGATCAGGCTACCCACCAGTGAGATGTACAGCTTGTTGTTGGTCAACAACGCACTGTTGACAGCATCTCCAGTCCAGGCACCTGCAAGCATGGGTACAGTGGCATTGCCCTCATGGGCCTTGCACTGATCAAACGTCTCCACCAATGCAGCGATAGCGTTATGTTGAGACGGGATGATCTGGGTGGTCCTGCCCTCAGCATCCAACGTGAGTTGCATGTCCAAGGATAAGAACTGCTCACATGTAATCTCCTTCACCTCCCAGCCAGCACAGCGCATAGCCGCCGGTACCCTGTCATGCAAGACAAGGTCATCAATACAGATCCCAAAATCATCTACATATGTTCAGACATAGCTCCAGCTGCCATCAAGTTCCAGCTTGACAAACAACGCAGGATCAGCATGAGAGGGGTTGTAACCCTCCTTCACCAGAACCTTGCAGACCTCTCGGCACCACATGCGAGGGGCTTGCTTTAACCCATACAGGGGCTCCCTGATTGCCATCTTCATCAGTGGTGCACAGATTCCCTGCGCATCCACTGTAAATAAATAAAATGAATCGATAAACCATTTCCCACTCATTCCTGCCATGTCGCCCATGCAGGCGGAGGCTGGAGCAGCACACATGGCCTCCAAACAAGTGGTACACCTGCAGAGTCAAGTTCAACAAAAACTGCAGGTTGGGAGCAGTAGAGCTCCAGATCCTCGTCCAGCAATCCATGAAGGAGTGCTGTTTTTATGTCAAGCTGCCTGCAAGACATCTTTCGATGAACGGCAGTCGCAAGCAGGATTCGGAAAGTCGCCTTGGAAGTGACTGGTGCATCCACCGCATCAAATTCCAAGCGAGGGCGTTGATGAAACCCTTTGATGACCACGCGAGCCTGGTTTGCCAGTAACCCTTCTTCTTTGATGACCACGCGAGCCTGGTTTGCCAGTAACCCTCCTTCTTTGATGACCACGCGAGCCTGGTTTGCCAGTAACCCTTCTTCTTTGATGACCACGCGAGCCTGGTTTGCCAGTAACCCTCCTTCTTTGATGACCACGCGAGCCTGGTTTGCCAGTAACCCTCCTTCTTTGATGACCACGCGAGCCTGGTTTGCCAGTAACCCTCCTTCTTTGATGACCACGCGAGCCTGGTTTGCCAGTAACCCTCCTTCTTTGATGACCACGCGAGCCTGGTTTGCCAGTAACCCTCCTTCTTTGATGACCACGCGAGCCTGGTTTGCCAGTAACCCTCTTTCTTTGATGACCACGCGAGCCTGGTTTGCCAGTTACCCTCCTTCTTGATGACACAGCGAGGCCTGGTTTGCCAGTAACCCTCTTTCTTTGATGACCACGCGAGCCTGGTTTGCCAGTTACCCTCCTTCTTTGTCAGTAAATATGGGTTTTGGCAGAAAGAGCAGATTGTTGATCCACCGCCTCCACTGCGACCTCTGCCTCCACCTCGGCCATGTTGACGGCCACGGCTAGCAGCACCGTCAGCAGCAGCTCCACCTCTTCGAGCAGCTCCACCGCGTCCAACAGCGGGAAGTCCAATCGCAGCGTATGCAGGCAGGACAGCAGGGTTGATCAGAGTAACCCTACTTGTTTGTCAGTAAATATGGAGGGTCGGATGGGTGGGCTTTGGGCAAAGTCATGTAAGAAGTGTCCTCATTCACAAATCGACGCATCACCTCCCAGAAATCCAAGGTTCCTACCGGAACGTGCGCATAGTGCGAGCGCAGGATGTTAACCCGCTCATGTCCCGCACCATTGATCATGCATTGCACATAGTCAGATTCCTTCACCTCACTCCCAGCACTTGCAAGCTTCTCACACAACTGCTTGTAAGCCAGAAAGTAATCACTAGGCCTCTGGGCTGCTGTCATCTCTATCTTAGAAATCTGCACTCAAAGTTGAGGGGCATGGGAAGCCCTGGCTTCCTCCTCCCAGTCAGTAACCACATCAAAGATCTCTTCATTGGGGCGTGGCATAGTGGGACAGCTCATACTGCAAGGCTTGACAAACCGTACTCAACATAATCGACCTAGCCTTCTCCTCCAAGTCCCTATAAGCTTGGGTGCTTTTATGGATGACCCTTTCTGGAGCCACTTCAGACACCTCCGATCCCCCCTGATCAGCCTCTATTGCTGCTGCCTCCTCGGACTCCCTCCTAGTCTGTTCTAAGACAGCAAATAACTCTCTCTCAATGGCTGCCTGTTTCGCGATCGTAGCCTCAGCGATCCTAAGTTTGCCACAGCAGAAACCACTGCCCTACACGCATTCATGCTTTGCACCACGGCCTGGACCTCTTCCATACTAAGATCAGCTGAAATGATGAAATCTACCTCCTCATCATACTCACTAGCGGGTAACAATAAATCGCGACAGCAATTGACTGGGCCGACTGCTTCAGGACTGAAACTGACTCACCCCGGTAGGTGTGACATCCTGCTGCTCTAGAAAAGCTAGCAGAGTCACCCCCATTGCCTTCCTGCCGACCTCCACCACGATGGGAACTCCCTGCTCCAGCAGCAGAGCGCGGATTAACAAATGGCCCCAGGCCTAAGTTGTGGCCGCCGGCCACTGGCCGGGGGTGGTTCGAGGGTCTTTCCTTGATGGCGCGGGTCCGCGCGTCCAGTGAGTGGCCTTCTGCTCCCTTGGCTGGAGGACGCTCCAAGTGCCAGATTGAGAGAGCACTAGCTCAACAGCGAACGTCCAAGCTTGAATGTTGGACTTGTCCGCCTTGAGCTTCTCGATATCCTTCGAGTAGGAATACATGAGAACCGGACTCCCTTTCGCAGTGGGACACAGGGATGGGTAGAATAACCTGTCAAAGCAGGAAGGAGGTAATGATAACACCTGGTGGGGCATGGTGTTAAGGGAGCCCGTCGTACGCGGGTGGGGAGCGGTCTCCTACCTCAACTGGACAAGCTACCATCGCGGTTGACGACGACCTGCAGCGCCAAGAGCGATCGAAGGGGGAGTTGAACCCCCGACTCTTCATTCTTATAGTGATTCAGTCTACCACTAGACCAATGTATTTCACCGAAAGAGGCTGCATGAAGGAGAACAATCAAAGGAGAAAGCAACGAATGATTACAAAGCGAAGGGGTAGAGCCCAAGTACCCGACAGCCAAGATACTGGCTGTTGGGGTTAGGGTACAGTCAAGGGGCACAACACGTGACCCTAGTCTGACCAGCACAGATCAGTGCCAGTAATACACTGACCCTAGTCTGACCAGCACAGATCAGTGCCAGTAATACACTGACCCTAGTCTGACCAGCACAGATCAGTGCCAGTAATACAGTGACCCTAGTCTGACCAGCACAGATCAGTGCCAGTAATACACTGACCCTAGTCTGGCCAGCACAGATCAGTGCCAGTAATACACTGACCCTAGTCTGACCAGCACAGATCAGTGCCAGTAATACACTGAGACCAAGTACAGCAATCGCTGAATTATTGAACTTGAAGTTGAACTTGGTTACATGCCCCCAGCAGGGTACCTGAGGAGGATCCCCAGCTCTGCTGCCTGAGACGCAACCAATTGTATATCCTGTGTCCTGTGACGCAACGGGCCCTTCGACGTTGCGTCTGGAATTGAGGACGCAGCGTCCTGAACAACCCTGGTGGGTATTGAACTTGAACTTGGTTACAAGCCCCCAGCCCTGTCAACCGCCATGGTAGCTTTGTTCAGGTAAAGTAGCAGCCCGATCCCTACCGCAGCAAGACGGGGCTCTCTCAATACCTTGCCCCACCAGGCATTATCATTGATTTTTCCCTCAGCCAACAATTGCACTCGCTACTGTCTTCGCCTCTTCGGCACTATTAAAACGTTGAAATCAAAGCATTTTCTTGCCGAATATATATTTGATCCAATCTCTTCATACCCCCATGGATGAACAAGGGCAACATGATCTACCTCTGTATTGCTTTAATTCCTAAGTTGTGCGTGGCTTGAAAAAATGGCAAAATGAAATACAAGTTACTGAAGTCACGTAAGTCAAAACAGTAGAAAGCAGATAAACTTCCTATGGGCCTGCGAAACCAAATAAACCCAGCATGGCATCCATTCTCCAGTATGTACACATGCATGCAAACGGGAGGGTTCCCTCAATCTGAAGCCTGTGGCACGGCGTACTATTTTCCGTTTTTCTTCCTTTGTTATGCGCATCAAATACTGGTGTTGTTGTATAGCCTTCTTAAATCGGGCAAGCAAATCCAATAAAGTAACACCCTACCTGCCTTCCTTGTTTTTTGGTGAAGCCCCCTCTTCTGGGGGGCGGGAGCCCCCAGGGTCACCCTGTTGTCCTTTTGTTTGTTTGTTTGTTTGTTTGTTTGTTTGTGCGACCGACATGCGACTGAGACGAAGCCTGACACGTCAGCCAACGGTTTCAAAACTAATTGGCTTCGGTCCACTCGATTCCGTTGCCAACACTCTCCGCCAATTTTCCGCATCGCTTGCGAAGCTGCCTAGGACTTGTTAGGGTTGATAAATTCCCTTAAGCCTATTTGGATACCCCTGGACTGTAAAAATGCATAAACACAAATAATGATAAGAACGCAAAAAGGCTCTCGACGGGTGGTTAAATAAGGAACTGAAAAGAGCCGAAAACACACTTCCACAGAGCAATATTTCAATATGAATGTTTGCTATTATGATTATATTATCATGATTTTATGCGGATATTATGATTATATTATTATGGGTATATTATCATGATATTATGATTACATTATTATGGTTATATTATCACAATGAATGCTGAATAAATGTGTCAATATGTGTAGCATGTATACGGCCTGCTATATATGTATGTATTTGCGAAACCATGTAATTATACAGGCATATGTGTAGAATAGGGGTGGTAGGTCAAGGACCATATAAGATCTTCCTAGAGTTGGCTGAAGAACCATGTAACAATTCAAATTCAAATTGAACTATAACATCTTCTGACCCCAACTTCCAAAGCTAAAGAAAGTAATGATACCACCTGGTGGGGCGTGGTATTAAGGGAACCCCGCCTTACGGTGGTAGAGAACGGGCTGCTACTTTTCCTGGACAAAGCTATCATGGCGGTTGACAGCGACTGCGAACACTAAAGCGCACCCCTAGGGATTCGAACCCCGCACCTTGTTTCAACGCGCTCTACCATTTAGCCAGTCGTCGAAACAGGATAAAGCGAAAGAGCCATCCTCGCATCACAATAGACCTTGAGATGCCTTTAAACTGCCTGCAGCCTTGTGATTACATTCTGTACTCTGGGGTGTGGTGGAGGGTTGTTGGTGCATGTGGCTAGTAGCTAGTAGCTGACAGCTCTGTGATTACATTCTGTACTCTAGAGTGTGGGGCAGGGCTGGTAGTGCATGTGGTTAGTAGCTAGTAGCTGACAGCCTTGTGATTACATTCTGTACTCTGGGGAGTGGTGCAGCAGTGCTTAAGCCACCCATGTTTAACCTGCCAGTAGAAGGTGAGCAGCCTGAGGGCTGGTAGATCATGTAACAAAAACAAGCTTGCACCACAATGTCCATCTTTTCATACACCCTCACGCATATTCCAAGAGAGAAACAGCGGTAGAGACCTACTTGGGAACAGTTCTGGCTGGTGTAGCTTTCATATTTGAAGGCCCTCATTGGTGCCCACGTCAGAACCCGTGATATAAATAGACACCATCAATGCAAGAAGAGACCTACTCGGGTACAGTTCCGGTTGGTATAGCTTCCGTATTTGATGGCCCACATTGGTGCCCATGTCAACGTACACGTGGTGGCAGCCGTGGAACATAGAGTGAAGGCCACGGTTTGCATGCTGTCCATGCTGCCCATGCTGCTTTGATGTCTCGCTTTGCTGTCCGTGCTGGTTTGCATGCTGTCCATGCTGCCCCTGTTGCCCAAGCTGCTTTGATGTTGCATGCTGCCCATACTGCTCTGATTTTGCCTGTTGCCCATGCTGCTCAGACATCTTTCACTGCACATGTTGCCTTCATGTTGCATGCTGCCCATGCTGCTCTGATTTTGCCTGTTGCCCATGCTGCTCAGACATCTTTCACTGCACATGTTGCCTTCATGTTGCATGCTGCCCATGCTGCTCTGATTTTGCCTGTTGCCCATGCTGCTCAGACATCTTTCACTGCACATGTTGCCTTCATGTTGCATGCTGCCCATGCTGCTCTGATTTTGCCTGTTGCCCATGCTGCTCAGATATCTTTCACTGCACATGTTGCCTTCATGTTGCATGCTGCCCATGCTGCTCTGATTTGCCTGTTGCCCATGCTGCTCAGACATCTTTCACTGCACATGTTGCCTTCATGTTGCATGCTGCCCATGCTGCTCTGATTTTGCCTGTTGCCCATGCTGCTCAGACATCTTTCACTGCACATGTTGCCTTCATGTTGCATGCTGTCCATGCTGCTCTGATTTTGCCTGTTGTCCATGCTGCTCAGACATCTTTCACTGCACATGTAGCTTTGATGTTGCATGCTGCCCATGCTGCTCTGATTTTGCCTGTTGTCCATGCTGTTCAGACATCTTCCACTGCAAATGTAGCTTTGATGCTGCCTGCTGCACATGTTACCCATGCTGCTCGGACATCTTACGCTGCCCAAGCTGCTACGTATCCGAATCAGAATCCTGGACTTGTAACGTCCTCCACTCCCTGTTAAATCCATGCTGCTCTGATGTTGCATGTTCACCCTGCTGCCTGGGCATCTCTCACTGCCCATGCTGTTGCTTATTGACGCGGGATTCAGGTCTTATATCGTCCTCGGTCCCCTGCTATACTCATGGGATGGGTATAGGATACACCGCTATGCATCAATAGGTTGCGCATAAGGAGCTATCGCGGAGAGCTCAGTCGTCGGCTCCGCGAAGTTTGGCAGGATTCGGGAAGTTCTGCCAAACTGCTGGTCTATTCGGGCTGCTGGTCTACTCGGGTTTCTGCCACTTCTGCACTGCGCGTGACAGGGGTGCGGGGCGGTCACCGGATTTGCAGCATTGCTGGCAGCTAGTAATGCCGGCAGTCCCTGGCACAAGTGATGGCTTGGCCTTCGCCACCAATAGCAGCTTGTTGGCAGCACCTTGGTGAGTTGGCAGGGTGAGTTGGCAGCTAGTCAACGGGTGGTCATGCCTGCGTCCCTGCAGATTACCGTAACGCTCTCTTTATTTAGGCTTGGCCGATTTGGGGCGTGTTTCCAGTGGACCAACAGTTCAACTGTGTATAGTAGACCACTCAACCCTACAGTTCAAGTTCGAGTGCTGAGCTGGGCCCTAAAACCTCAAGAAGTGCCTTGTCATCACGGCTGCCCCTCGAGCGCGTTCTGGTCCCCTGCCCCCGCCTGCCCCCCTCGCTGCAAGTGCATGCAGCTTGCTCGAAGTTTCCTCAAATCACCGCATCCACCGCTTACCACAGCCAGTGTATTATTTCGCTGCGCTCTTCACTTCTATCTGTTCTCTTGCTCCTCCTGCCGCTGCCGCTTCTGCATCTGCTCCGTCCGGTCGAATGGATCGGGTGGTCACATTGAAATTTCGGTCGAATCTGTGGCTCTCGCTATCATCAGTCGAACTGGTTAATGCCCGCCTTTCTTTCATGTCTTCGCCCATCCAACTTGAAATTGGCTCCCAATTACTCGCAACTCGGGGCGTGTTGACAGATCTCGGGGAGAATCTGCGAAGATGCTCACTGCTGTATCACTTTTGTGATTTTGTCCAACGCTCTCCCTCGAAATTGTCCACCGCCCTCCCCCCAAAATAGTTGAACTGTTGAGCAATCCCGAACAGGGGGGGGGGGGGGGGGGGGGGGGTGTTCGGGATTGCTCAACAGTTGAACTGTTGAGGGGGGAGGGCGACGGACAAACCCTGACGTGGCTGCCCACCTGGCGTGCCACATCGGCGAAAAGTTGAACTGTTGAAGTTGAACTGTGCCCACTGGAAACACTCGTGCCACGCTGGCGCCCACAGTTGAACTATTTGGTCCACTGGAAACACGCCCTTGGCCTCCAAGGGAAGCTGGATGCCAGCCTGTAACTCAGGCGAATCAGCGCACATGGCATGCAAAAAGTGCGTCATCGGGGAATCAAACCCCGTACTTCTTCTTGGTAGAAATATTAACCACTCTACGAATGACGCGGATGATTGATGATGACAATTCAACGATTTTCACATCTAAGTATTATCAAATTGCAAAACATAGTTTTTAAAAAATGTAACGAGCCCTCTCTCTAGAAAATGTAGTTGTTTGCATCCAGGAGGCCCTCTGGCCGTGGGCCTCCTGACTGCACCTTAGTGTGAGCTTAAATTCTCTGTCCATCTGTCCATCTGTTTCCTGTCCCGGGTGAGCCCTTTCCCCCCCCTCCCTCTATTGCAGGACTGAACATCCGTCTTGCTTGTGGCGCTGGAGATGACTTGGATAGCGTTTGCCTTAAGATAGGGAGAGTATGTCAGCCTCTGCGTCGGTTTTGTAGCTACCATGCGCCTTCTCTTCTTTAGCTAGCTTGTGGACTCTTGCTAGATGGGCAATGGACTTGTGGACTTTCTCCCCCGCTGTCTGTATTTCAAAACTTAGTGTGGTCTTGTCCCTTCTTATTGGCGTTTTTGCCCGGGGCATCGCGGCGGGTGTTATGGTCTTGTATTTGCTTTCGGACAGGGGGTGCGCAATATAGAGATGAAAGGCCGGGAGAGCCTTCCTCAGTTCATTAATAATTTTCGCTGATTGTACGAAGAGTTCATTTTGATAATTATGTTTTTAATGTTGATGTTGCTGCCCAAGACGGCGAGCAGCCCTCAACGTAGGAACCATGTAGGGAAGTAAAACATGATATTACACTAATACAAATAATTATTTGTTCGCGTTTATATTTTTTCCTGGAAATTTATGTTTACTGCTGAAGACGGCTAGCAGCCATATTGCTGGCTGAAGCTATGTAACCAAGTTAAAGTTGAAGTAGTAGCCATGTAACCAACTCCAAGTTCAAGGCGGCCAAGGTGCATCTGTATATGGGGGGTAAGCTTGAAGTCAAACCTACGTGATTGCATTCTGTACTCAGGAGTGTGGTGCAGTAGCGTTTATACCACCCCTGGGGTTCAGTTCATCAGTGCCTTTTCTTTTCAAGCCCTTCCCATCACGGTTGGGCAAGTCCCTTTATCATATTTGGCTTACCCCTAGATAGTACCATATATGTATATACTACCCATGTTAACACCGCTCATCTGGTTATGGTGCAGCTTATAGGCCGTACCATAGAGGAAGCGGGCACACCGAGCAGCCAAATTGCTGGCTGGCGCCATGTAACCAAGTTCACTTCAAGACTGGGTGGACGTTGATAGACCATGTAATGAAAACATACCAAATTACAACACAATCGCAGAGGACAGGGCATGAAAAACAATGTACGAAATCTAGAGGGGGGGGGGCTTATGTGCGCCTCGAAATCACCAAAGATTAATAACAGTTTATATATTTGTTAACGACTGGACTTGGGTAAAGCCTGTAGTATGCTTGTAGTATTGCCAAATCACTAGGAGTATGGCAAAATCTGCTTGGGATTTTGCATTAGCTCAAGCCAAGCCAGTTTAATTCAAGGAAAGTAATTCAAAAGAAACGCACAGTAATACACATCATCAAGGAGTAGGAGTGGCAACGCCGTTCAACCTGAATCCTCGGTGTCGCTGGTGAGTGTCGGGAGACCCACCCCCTCACCTGGGGTGGAAATCCTTTCACAACTAAAAAAACAAAGCGGTTCAGATTGAACTCAAACACGGACTTTGCCTAAGCTCAACAAACTAAGTGAGGTGGAAGAAGCTAAGTTATTATTTTTGAGCTCGAACCTTTAATCAAAACAAACGTAAACCCTTTTGATTTCATTGTATAAGCAGGAGATCTAGAATCATTTCAGTTCGGTAACTAAGATCAAGTAAGCAGGAGATCTATAATCATTTTAGTCGGTAACTAAGATCAAGTAAGCAGGAGATCTATAATCATTTTAGTCGGTAACTAAGATCAAGTAAGCAGGAGATCTATAATCATTTCAGTCGGTAACTAAGATCAAGTAAGCAGGAGATCTATAATCATTTCAGTCGGTAACTAAGATCAAGTAAGCAGGAGATCTATAATCATTTCAGTCGGTAACTAAGATCAAGTAAGCAGGAGATCTAGAATCATTTCAGTCGGTAACTAAGATCAAGTAAGCAGGAGATCTATAATCATTTCAGTCGGTAACTAAGATCAAGTAAGCAGGAGATCTAGAATCATTTCAATCGGTAACTAAGATCAAGTAAGCAGGAGATCTAGAATCATTTCAGTCAGTAACTAAGATCAAGTAAGCAGAAGATCTAGAATCAGTCGGTAACTAAGATCAAGTAAGCAGGAGTGTGGTGTAGACGTGCCAGTGTTTCGTTTTTTGGACGACGCGTCGCCATTCCGTCGCCATTCCGTAGAATGCTACACCCCCCGGACCCCCCGATATTGGGACGCGCTGCCCCCCGAGACCCCAGGCTCCGCGCTTCGCGCTCCGCCATGCGATGGCTACGCAACTATCCTGAAATCAGGGTTGAGTAGCCCAAGTAGCTACTCAACCTGGACTACAGAAATCTGAAATAAAAAACACTGAGAAGTGCTTATAATATATGTGTAGACGTCGCTCACAGACAGTCATGGATGCATACGTGTGGTGTTTTATACTCAGTCATGGACACATGCATGTCGTATTTTGTACTCAGGTACGGGCGCGTGTATGTGCTCTTTTATACTCAGTCATGGACACATGGATGTGCTCTTTTATACTCAGTCATGGACACATGGATGTGCTCTTGTATACTCAGTCATGGATGCACGTATGTGATGTATAATCAGGCAGGGAAACATTCATGTGGTGTTGTCAACTCAGTCAAGGAAACATTCAAGTGGTGTTGTTTACTCAGTCATGGACGCATGCATATCGTATGTGTACTTAGTCATGGAGGCACGTAAGTCGTTGATTTGTACTCCGGCTTGGGCACGTGCATATGATGTTGTATACTCAGTCACGATGATGTTGTATACTCAGTCACAATGATGTTATATACTCAGTCACGATGATGTTGTATACTCAGTCACGATGATGTTGTATACTCAGTCACGATGATGTTGTATACTCAGTCACGATGATGTTGTATACTCAGTCACGATGATGTTGTATACTCAGTCACGATGATGTTGTATACTCAGTCACGATGATGTTGTATACTCAGTCAAGGGCACATGTGTGAGGTGTTGCATGCTCAGTCATGGAAACAGTCATTTGTTGTTGTATACTCAGTCATTGGCGTGTGCATGTCGTATCGTGTACCTAGTCATGAACACATGTAAGTATTGTTTTGTTCTTAGGCATGGGCATGTGGTGTTGTATACTCAGTCAAGGGCACATGCATGTGATGTTGCATACTCAGTCACGAACGCATGCATGTTATATTTTGTACTTAGTCATGGGCGCGTGCGAGTCATGCTGTGTGCTCAGTCATGGGCGCGTGCTTGTGTTGTTGTACACTCAGTCATGGGCGCATGCATGTCGTATTTTGTAATGCGCCGTGGAGGCGTGCAAGTCGTGTTGTGTGCTCAGTCAAGGGCACGTGTTGTTGTATACTCAGTCATGGACGCATGCATGTCATAGTCTGTACTAAGCCGTGGAGGCGTGCAAGTCGTGTTGTGTGCTCAGTCATGGACGCATGCATGTGTTGTTGTATAAAAAGTAATGATAACGCCTGGTGGGGCGTGGTATTAAGTGAGCTTGTCATACGCAGGTAGAGGACGGTCTACCACCTCAACTGGACAAGCTACCATCGCAGTTGACAACGACCTGCAACGCTCAGGGCGACTGTAGGGGGAATCGAACCCCCGACCCTGCTTCGTCTCAGCGCTTTGGTGTACCACTAGACCAATCCATATCAGCAAAACGGGCTGTGTTGTTGTATTTTCAGTCATGGACGCATGCATGTTGTATTTTGGACTTACTCATGGACGCGTGTCAGTCATGCTGTGTGCTCAGTCATGGGCGCGTGCTCGTGTTGTTGTACACTCAGTCATGGACACATGCATGTCGTATTTTGGACTTACTCATGGACGCGTGTCAGTCATGCTGTGTGCTCAGTCATGGGCGCGTGCTCGTGTTGTTGTATACTCAGCCATGGACACATGCATGTCGTATTTTGTACTAAGCCGTGGAGGCGTGTAAGTCGTGTTGTGTGCTCAGTCATGGGCGCGTGCACATATTGTTGTATACTCAGTCATGGATGTATGCATGTCGTATTTTGTACTCAGGCATGGATGTATGGATGTGGTGTAGTGGTGTGCACACTGCCCATCCTTACACCACCTTCAAAAAGAGAGCAGCCCCACAGACTATGTGGTGTTTATACTCAGTTATAAACGCATGCAATTCGTTTTTATACTCAGGCATGGATGCATGGATGTGATGTAGTGGTGTGTAAACTGCCCATCTTTACTACACCTGCAGATGGGGAGCAGCCTGAGGGCCTACAGACCATGTTATCAAACAAAATCCAAAATATACCTGAAATCGTGCACTACTTAGTCAAAATGTGCCTGAAAGCGTGCAATACCCAGTTAAAATGTGCCTGCAATTGCACACTACTGTCAAAATGTGCCAGAAATCGTGCACTACCTACTTCAAATGTGCCTGCAATTGCGCACTACTGTCCAAATGTACCTGAAATTGCGCGCTACTCAGTCAAAATGGGCCTCTTATCACCAACTAGTCAAATACCCTTTGTCAACATGAAGGCTGATCAGATGATCATGTGATCGAACCAACTGCATAAGACGCTGCCCACATCACGCATCAGTCGTCTCAGGGCCCTGCAACATTTGTGGGCCCATAGCTGGAACAGGGTCCTGCTGAGGTTGCACTGTCAAGACAGGCGCACCCACAAGGCAGTCTCCACTGCCAGCCCAAGCTGTTGCATTACTGCATTACTCCCTGGTTTCTGTGGGTATCGCACGGGGTGACTGAGAACTGCCAGACGGTAAGCAGCCCAGATTTGGCTGAAAACCATGTAGAAATCCAATCCAGCACCATTGTCTTTCAACCCCTGCAAGGGGACTCTCCCCCACCACTTAATACCGGTACCCACCATTGTACTGCTGCTGCTGAGGGCCTTGCGGCTGTTTGTACTGCTGTCTGTAATGTTGAGGGCCTTGAGGCTGTTTGTACTACTGTCTGTACTGCTGAGGGCCTTGAGGCTGTTTGTGCTGCTGTCTGTACTGCTGAGGGTCTTAAGGCTGTTTGTGCTGCTGTCTGTACTGCTGAGGGTCTTAAGGCTGTTTGTGCTGCTGTCTGTACTGCTGAGGGTCTTAAGGCTGTTTGAATTGCTGAAGTAGGTGTTGTTGTTGCTGCTGCTGCTGCGGCAGAGGGGCTACTTTGTTTCCTTGTTGTAGCTGCTGTTTCACCTGCTGTGATAGCAGGCTATGCGCCTCGGTGTCCTGCTGGCACATCTCGTGAATCCGCTGCTGCTGAAGTGGGTGTTATTGCTGCTGCTGCAGCAGCTTGTCCACATCATATTTATTTAGCTGCTGAGACCGCTGTTTGTACTGCTGGAGTGGGTGTTATTGCTGCTGCAGCAGCAGCTTGTCCACATAATCTTGATGTAGCTGCTGGCATCGCTGTTTGTACTACTGGAGCGAGTGGGTGTTATTGCTGCTGCTGCAGCAGCTTGTCCACATAATCTTGATGTAGCTGCTGACATCGCTGTTAGTACTGCTGGAGTGGGTGTTATTGCTCCTGCTGCAGCAGCTTGTCCACATAATCTTGATTAAGCTGCTGACATCGCTGTTTGTACTGCTTTAGTAGCTCTTGCTTTCGCTGTTTTTGCTGCAGAGGGGCTAGCTTGCTTGCTTCTTGTAGCTGCTGGTTCACATGTTGTGATAGCAGGCTATGCGCCTTGGTGTCCTGCTGGTACAGCTCGTGAATCCGCTGCTGCTGCTTCTCCCTTACCTCTTGCAGCTTCTTCTCCTGCGCCTCTTGCGGCAGGTGCAGCTCTGCGGGGGACGGGTTGGGAATTCCCCCAAGCTCATTCTGTCGATGTTGCTGTTGGGACTGTTGCTACAGTACCTGTTGAGTTATATTTAGGGATTGGCATATCATATGATGTTGGCCAAAGGTGAGAATGATATCAAGATATCATATGATATCATACAAATTGCATCATATGAAATTGTATTTAAATGGTAACTTTGGCCTAGTCAGACTGCCGCCATCATATGATATCATGTTGCCGTTCCTAGTTATATTTCACCTGTTGTGTTATATTTTGATAATAATGCTTTGATTTGAATTTATTGTGTTACTGTCAAAAACGGCGAGTAGCCTGACAGGCTGGAGTTCAAGTTCAAGGGTTGGTCGTTGATGTGTTACTGTCGAAGACGGCGAGCAGCCTAAAAGGCTGGAGTTCAGATCAAGGTCAAGTACCGTCTTCGATGTGTTACTTTCGAATACGGCGAGCTTCCTGAAAGGCTGGAGTTCAGATCAAGGTCAAGTACCGTCGTCGATGTGTTACTTTCGAATACGGCGAGCTTCCTGAAAGGCTGGAGTTCAGATCAAGGTCAAGTACCGTCGTCGATGTGTTACTTTCGAATACGGCGAGCTTCCTGAAAGGCTGGAGTTCAGATCAAGGTCAAGTACCGTCGTTGATGTGTTACTGTCGAAGACAGCAAGCAGCTAGAAAGGCTGGATTTCAGTTCAAGTTCAAGTACAAGTAATGTTCAAGTTCAAGTACATGTTATGTTCAAGTACATGTAAGTAAATTATCACTGTAGCACGAACTCAGGGCCCTCGTCGGTTAAACAACTGTATGGGGTTCAGTTCATCAGTGCTTTTTCTTTGAAAGCCCTTCCTATACGGTTGGGCAAGTCCCTTTAGCCTATTTGGCCTACCCCTGGACTGTAACATACAAACATACATTCATGCAGCATGAAAGCCTGGAGTTCAGTTCAAGTTCAAGTACAAGTACCTGTTCAGATAGCTACCACTTTACTATACCCCCACTTCAATCAATCACTATGTCTGGACGTTGCAAAGGCGCCAAGGAACTCGGAAAGGGAGGAGCCAAGCGTCATCGCAAGGTGTTGCGTGACAACATCCAGGGCATCACCAAGTACTTGTTCGGATGTTCAGTTCTTGTTCAGTTCAGTTGTTCAGTTCAGTTCAAGTACAAGTACCTGTTCAGATATTCAGTTGATGTTCAGTTCAGTTGTTCAGTTAAGTTCAAGTACAAGTACCTGTTCAGATAGCAGGAGAACACGCTGGTCCTCTCGGTGGAGCTGTTGTCTCACCTCCTCAAGTTTACGTTCAAGCTGCTGCGTCTTCTTTTGCAGATTCTCCTGTGCCTCTTGCTGCAGGTGCAGCTCTTGGGGGGATGTGTTGGGAATCCATGCATCCATCTGTCCGAACACAATCTGTGGACCTGGGGCAGCTGCTTGATCCCGGCAGTCGTCACACTCAGCCCTGTGAAGAAGACAGGGCATGTTTGTTGGACACATAAAAGGGGTAGTGGTATTTGGGCCCACCCAAGCTACACAGGGGGGCCCTTCCTGAACAGAGAGAAAGCTGGTGAAGGAGATCTCCACATATACATATACACATGTCTCTTTACCCCTCTTTACCCCTGTAAGTCAAAAATATCGGCGGTAAAGGCAAGGTGGCGTGGGGTCAGCCGGCCGTGCAGAAAAGTTATAATGGCTTGTTTGAACACTAAATTTGCTGTAACCAATCAAGCCACAACCTACTCCCCCTGTCTCCATCTACCAAGGGGTACACCAAGTCTCCTTCTCCCAGTCCCAGCTCCCTCCCCCCCTCCCGCCATTCAGTTGGCTCTTATCAGTCTTGCATACCAGCCCTGCCTTGCATTTGCCTGGTAGCTTGATTAGTCGAGCCTTGCATGGCAGTCCTGCATTGAACTGCCTAATAGTCCTGTCTTGTATGTTATTCCTGCCTTGCCTCGTCTTGCTTGATTAGATCTGCCTTGCCTCGTAGGTAGTGCTTACATGTGTGCTTAATTAGTCCTAGTAGAGACAGTCTGTCCTGCTCAGCCTTGAGCATTCATTTAGCCATTAAGATGCACCTTATCACGGCCTGCTCTGCAGCCTGTTGGTGCTAGTTATCTAACATGGCCTGTTGAGCACCCTGTAGGCTCAAGATGGCTCACAGCTATAGCTTAAGCGCGCCCCCAACCCGAACCGGTGGTGGTACACGCCTCTCCGCCTGCGAGAGTTACACCATTCAGCTCATGCGCGTACATCTTCGCTGTGCCATCGCGTCGCCTTCGCCATGGTTGGCAGTCAGGCATCGCGAGTTAGTTGCCTTTCTTGAGACGTTCATGGCCACTCCGTCTCGCTGATCGCTCTCGCCCTTGAACCGCGCATCCTATGTCAGCAAGCTCTTTTCTTTGCACCGAGAAACTTCGACCTTCGAGTTATGCTACAGCGCGCGCATGACAAAGCTGACTGGATGAAAGGCCAACTCGCGCCAAACCGACAGCTGGCGGGTCCGACTGGGTAAATGCTTGCGATGGTCGATAAAATGGGAAGAGCTTGCTGACATAGGATGCGCGTTACAAGGGCGAGAGCGATAAGCGAGTCGGAATGGCCTTGAACGTATCAATATAGGCAAATCACTCACATGTCGAAGGCGATGTGCTGGTAGGGCGAGCCGGCGAATGAAGTGCGAGTGCGTTGCTGCCGAAGGGTGGCAGCTGGCAACACTGAAATTTGTGGCGAGGGGCAGCTGTTGGTTTGAAATTGTCGTGCGTCAGGGTGTCCAGTACATGTACTGCCAGAGGGGTATGTGTCAGGCCCTGACGTCAGGTTTCTGGCCGCTCAAGACTTTCCACTCCTCAAAGCCTTCTTACTGGCTTGGAAACAGGGGCTTGGAACTGATGTCTGCAACAGGTCCAGTTGTTTTGAGGAGCAATCACCACTTCTGGGTGGGGGAAAAAAAAAGTGATTCCACTCCTTAGATGCTGTTCCTCACCGCAGCCGGCCAGAAGGTCGCCAGAAGTTGCCTTTGTTTATCAATGATTGTATGAAGAAATTGAAACAATTTTATTTTGATAATATGCATTTGAATTGATAATGTCAACGTGGAAGACGGCGAGCAGCCTTGAAGGCTGCAGCCATTACTTACATGCATGTAACCAAGTTCAAGTTTACAGGCTGGAGCCATGTAACCAGGGTACTTAAGGAGGAACCCCAGCTCAGCTGCCTTAGACACAATTAATCGTATAGCCTGCGCCCTGCGACGCAATGGACCCTTTCTTCTGCCCCCCCCCCCCCTCCTGTCCTGAACAACCCTGCATGCAACCAAGTTCAAGATCCTGCTCCGCCCCTCCAACGGGCTCAGCTGAGGAAAATGCTGCATCAACCAATTTTCTCGTCGCATGTACCTGCATTTTTTTTATTTGCCAATGGAACCACGACGACGCAACGTGTGCGTGTATGTGTGTGTGGGGTCCGTTGACCAAAAGGAAGGGTCCGTTGCGTCGCAGGATGCAGGCTATACAATTGGTTGCGTCTCAGGCAGCAGAGCTGGGGGTCCTCCTGAACAACCCTGCTTCCATTGCTTGCCCTAAAGTTCCTTAGCTGATCCCGATACCCTTTGGGTCCTGTGAAGAACGATCTACTCAGTTACCAGTTGAATATTCCCGGTTTTACTGCCCAAGATGATGAGGAGCTAAATTGCTGACTGGAGCCATGCAACCAAGACCAGGTGTATGCAAGAGGGCCCATTATTTCCCATAATGTTTTCTGCCCCCCGGACTCACATTATATCATCATCACTACAATTATCACAATCATCCGTAGCACCGTCAGTCTAGTTCATGATCCTAACCGAGACACATACAGAATATCTCCATCTCTTACAACAACCATGACATGTGGCCTGTAGCCTGTCGCCTGGTAGTCTAAGCACCTGACGCTGGCTTCTGGCTTGGGCCTTGTGTACCTCTGCCATAGCTAATGCCAAAATGTGGCTCAAGGCACACCTATCGTCACCAGTTTTTGGCATGTCACCTGGTAGTCTAGAGTTGATCTTGATTGTTTGTGGTGGGGCAAGTCCCTTTAGCTTACAAGGCTACCCCTGGACTGAAAAATACATACCCTTTGGCACGCCAGAGGTCTTCAAGGCAGCTAAATTGCTATCGCTCACATGGAGGTTTGCTCCAACTGCTCTTGCTTGCTTTAAACTTAGTCATGGGCGCATGTAGATTGTGTGTACCCCCAGTCGTGGACGCATGTAATTTTTGTTTTACACTCAGTCATGGACACATGTAGATTGCTTTATATTCAGTCATGCGCGCATGTAGATTGTGTTTGTATACTCAGTCATGGATACATGTAGATTGTTTGATACTCAGTCATGCGCGCATGTAGATTGTGTTTGTATACTCAGTCAAGGACACATGTGGATTGTGCTTTATACGCAGTCATGTGCGCATGAAGATTGTGTTTTATAAGCATTTATGGCCTCGTTTAGATTGTTTTTAAATCATAAATGGACTCATGTAGATTGTGTTTTATACTCAGTCAAGGGCACATGTGGTGTTTTATACTCAGTCATGGATGCATGTAGATTGTGTTTTATACTCAGTCATGGACGCAAGTTAATTGTGTTTTTTACTCAGTCATGGGCGCATGTAGATTGCGATTTATACGCATTCATGGCCTCGTGTAGATTGTTTTTAAATCATAAATGGACACATGTAGATTGTGTTTTTTACTCAGTCATGGGCTCATGTAGATTGTGTTTTATACTCGATCATGGACGCATGTAGACAGTGTTTTATACTCAGTCATGGATGCATGTTTATTGTGTTTTATACTCAGTCATGAGCACATGCAAATTGTGTTTTATACTGAGTCATGGACACACGTAGATTGTTTCATACTCTGTCATGCGCGCATGTATCTTGTGTTTGTATACTCAGTCATGGATGCATGTAGAATGTGTTTTATGCGCAGTCATGGATGCAAGTAGATTGTGTTTTATACTCAGACATGGACGCATGTAGATTGCGTGTTTATACTCAGTCACTGGCGCATGTAGATTGTGTTTTATACTCAGACATTGGTGCATGTACATTGAGTTTTATACTCAGTCATTGGTGCATGTACATTGAGTTTTATACTCAGTCATTGGTGCATGTACATTGAGTTTTATACTCAGTCATTGGTGCATGTACATTGTATTTTATACTCAGACATTGGTGCATATAGATTAAGTTTTATACTCAGCCATGGGCGCATGTAGATTGTGTTTTATGCTCAGTCTTGGTCGCATATAGATTGTGTTTTATACTCAGCCATGGGCGCATGTAGATTGCGTCTTATACTCAGTCATGGGCGCATGCAGATTGTGTTTTGTACTCGGCCATGGGCGCTTGTAGATTGTGTTTATACTCAGTCATAGACGCATGTAGATTGTGTTTTTTACGCATTTATGGCCTCGTGTTGATTGTTTTTTAGTCATAAATCGACACACGTAGATTGTGTTTTATACTCAGTTATGGGCACATGTGGTGTTTTATACTCAGTCATGGATGCATGTAGATTGTGTTTTATACTCGGTCATGGACGCATGTAGATTGTGTTATATACTCAGAAATGGACGCATGTTAGTTGTGTTTTGTTCTCAGTCATGGGCTCATGAAGATTGTGTTTTATACTCAGTCATGGGCGCATGTAGATTTAGGTTATACCTAGTCATGGGTGCATGTAGATAAGTGTTTTATACTCAGCTATGGGCCCATGTAGATTGTGTTTTATACTCGGTCATGGGCGTATGTAGATGGTGTTGTTCAGTCAGTCATGGACGCATGTAGATTGCGTTTTAAACTCAGTCATGGATGCATGCAGTTGGTGTAGATGTGTTTGCACGGCCTGTGTTTACTTCGCCTGCAGACGGAGAGCAGCATGAAGGTTTGAAGACCAAGTCATCAATCAAATTCAAAATGTTCCTGAAATCACGCACCACCCTGTCAAAATGTGCCCCGCATCACCAACTTCTCTTCAGAAGCCTGAAGGCTGGCAAAGCATGTAATGAAACCATCCACACTTGACGTCCCCTGCATCACAAATCAGGCGTCTCGGGGTCCTGCAACATTTGTGGGACCTTAGCTGGAATAGGGTCCTGCTGAGGCAGCGCTGCACTTCCAGCACAAGCGATGGACCTTGACAAGTCTTCAAACTGTCTATTCCGCTTAGCATGCTCCCCGATTCCTGTGGGTTTTGCACGTGTGGGCTTGGAAATGGAAGATGGTTAGCAGCCTAGACTTAGCTGAAAAAGCATGCAACAATCCAATCCAGCCCAAGCGGTAGCATCTGTTTGATCGTGCCCTGCATCCTATACCCTACTCTCCTGCTCTGCATCCCCCACTGGCAGCTGTGCTGCTTGTAGCCGATTAGCTACAATCTCAGATACAGCATCTGCAACTGGTCTTGCTGCCCCCCAACAACAGTGATAGGGTCAGAACCAACACCGGTATCTTTCAAGCCCTGCACCGAGTGGTGCACGGGTTAGAAAGGTCACCACAACCGGAGTAGTCCCCGGTTCGAATCTGCAACCCGACATGTGCACTAGAAATCCCTGGTTTCCGTGGTTCTCGCAGGTGGGGTAATTGTTCGCTACAATGTGCAGACAGTTAGACGCCAAACCTGGCGTATAGAACCTTGTAACAATTCAAGCCCTGCAAGGAGAATCTTCCCTACCACTTCCCCACCCTTCCTCTGATCCCTCAGGCTCTTCAACCACCACTGGCACCAGGTCCTGCTGTAGCTGTTCCTGCTGCAGTGGTGGTTCCTGTTTGGACAGCTGCAGTTGCTCTTGCTCTTGCTGATGATGAGGCTCTAGCCTGCTTGCTTCTTCTGGCTGCTCATGCAGCTTGTCAAATAGCAGGCAAGCAGCCTCATCGCGCTGCTGCTGTAGCTCCTGGAACTCTTTCAGCCTCTTCTTTAGTGCCTCCATTGGCGGCAACTGCAGCTCTGTGCCCACGGGGAGTGGGTTGGGAATTCCTTCAAACACATCCTGTTGCTGTTGGGACTGCTGCAGTCGTTGAAATGCTGCTTGCAACCGCTGCAGCTCCTCCCGGAACTCTTTCGGCCTCTTCTCTCGTGCCTCGTGCGAAGGTAGGTGCAACTCTGGACCCATGGGGAGTGGGTTGGGAATTCCCCCAAACACATTCTGTTGCTGTTGGGACTGCCGCAGTCGTTGAAATGCTGATTGTATTCGCTGCTCCAGATGATGATGGTCTTGCTGCTGCTGCTGTTGCATATAATCTGGATGTTGCTGTGCACTTTTTTGACGCAACTGTTCGACCCGCAGCCGGGCCTCTCGTTCGAACTGCTGCTGGTGCTGTTCCTGCGGGTCTAGCTTGCTTACTTGTGGATGCAGCTGGTTCAGCTGTTGAAAAAGCAGGCTACGAGCATGCTGTCCCTGCTGGTGTGGGTCATGAACTGGCTGTTGCTGCTCCTCCCGTGCCTCTTGCAGCGTCTTGATTGTCTCTTGCGGCTGGTGCAGCTTTGGGAAGAGTGGGTTGGGAATTTCCTCATAAACATTCTGCGGACTTGGGGCAGCTGACTGATCCCGGCTGTCTTCATACACAGCCCTGTAAAGAAGGCGGGGAATGTCTGTTGGACACATATACAAGGGGTAGAGGTGTTTGGGCTCCCCGAGCTACACAAGGGGGCCCTTCCTGAACAGAGGAAACTGATCAAGGTCATCTATATTTCTATGTATCTAATCAAATATCGGCTGTTCACGATGTCTTAGGGTGGATTCCCATTGAGCGTGGATGAGTCTGGTGGGGAAATGTTCGCTATGCTACCGCATCGCCTTCGTCAAGGTTTGCAGCCAGTTACCGCGAGTTATTTGAAATTTCGTAAGACCTTCATGGCCCTTCTTCTCCCCGACCACTCTCGCCTTTGCGCCACTCATCCCACATCTGCAAGCTCTTCCCAATGTATCGACTATCGCAAGCATTCACGCAGTTAGACCCGTAAGCTGTCGTTTTGACCCGAGTTGGCCTTTCATCCGGTCAACTCGGGTCACGCCGACAGCGCGCGTTGTAGCATAATTCAAAGGAAGAGGTTTCCTAATGCAATGGGAAGAACTTGCAGACATGGGAAACGCTGAGCAAAGGCAAGAGCGATCAGCGAAACGGAATGACCATGAAGAAAGGCAAGTCACTCACATGAAGAAGGCGGTGCGCTGGCAGGGCAAGGCGGCGACTGAAGTGCGGGTGTGCTGGCCGAATGTATATGGTGGCAACTGGCAACACTAATTAGTGGCGGCGAGGGCAGCTGTTAATTCGAAATTGTCGTGCTTCAGGGTGTCCATTGCAAATGTACTGCCTTAGTATGTTTGTGTGTGGGTTGTGTTTTTACCCTCTGTTTTTACTGATTTGCTCAACTGGTCAAGGGACTGAACTCAAGGTAGCCAGAGAAGAGTGAGACGAAGTTCAAGTAGCTCAAGTGCTACATTATGCACCTTGGTGTTTTGGGGGTGCTACACTTGGGGGATTTCCTTTTTAGTACATTAAGACAACGGTTCCTTTCCGTTGAAAAAAACGTGGCACCGTTACTACCAGTCTGATTTGTTCTGGGGGTCTACAAAATTTTCATCATGAGGCACGGTTTCAAAATCTGTGTCTGCGACGCAGACCCTCTGAGATGCAACGGACCCTCACAAATCTGTGTCTCTGGCGCAACACGCAGCCTGTAGAACATACCTGCTACCCACGTTTGCCCTGATAGCATACGGTGGGCAGCTTGAAGGGGGGTGGAGGCTAATAGACCATATAATAAAAACGAAACAAACTTACAAACAAATCGTAGAGGACACGGCTCATAATGTGCGAGTTGCTGAGGGCGCCACATGTGCACCTCAAAATCACCAAAGAACATGAATACACCTCATCAAATAAACTCGGGGGCTAGGTGCAACCCCAACATATCTAGTGTAGCACCCCCAAGACACGAGGGCGCATAATTTTGCACTTGCACTACAAGTGGTGATCAGGGTTGTCCAGGACGCTGCGTCCTCCGTCGCGAGTCCGTTGGGTTGCAACGTGGGGAGGGTCTGCTGACCAAAAGGACGAGTCCGTATGTATAAAATTGGCTGCGACTCGGGCAGCAGAGCCGGGGGTCCTCCTGAAGTACCCTGTAGGAACAATTTTTTGTGGTGGGGCAAGTCCCTTGTGCGCATTTAGCTACCCCTGGACTATAAAATACATGCACTTGGCATGCCGTAGGTCTACTGGTGACCTATGAGAAGCTTGCTTGCTTTTGCTTACAGGGAATTCGGTCCAAATGCTCTAATTTGTTTTATGCATGCTGACACCCCATGCGCAGCAGGCAGCACAGGGGAGGTCTTACCAACACGATTGTTTGTGGTGGGGCAAGTCCCTTGAGCGCATTTGGCTACCCCTTGATTATACAAAACATGCATGCCGCAGGTGTACTGGTGACCTATGAGAAGCTTGCTTACTTGCTTTCGCTTAGAAGGAATTCGCACCAAGTGCTCAAAATGGTTTTATACTCAGGCATGGATGCACCTGTGTGGTGCTTCATGCATGCCGGTACCCCATGTGGAGCAAGTAACACAGAGGAGGTCTTACCAACAGTCCCTGCTTCTTCCGCTTCCTCTAAGGAGAGACTCTTACTCTCTATCAAGAGGGAATTCGCTCCAAGTGCTCTACTTTGGCTAACCCTGGTCTATAAAATACATGCACTTGGCATGCCGTAGGTCTATTGGTGACCTGTGAGAAGCTCGCTTGCTTTCCCTTTTAAGTGCACTTGACTTTCTGTATAAGATACATTTGTCGCTATTATTTTGGTACCTAACGGTCCCTGCTTCTTCCGCTTCCTCTTAGAAGAGACCCTTACTCTCTATCAAGAGGGAATTCGCTCCAAGTGCTCATATCTGTAGTATACTCAGTCACGGACGCATATGTGGTGTTTTATGCATGACGGTATCCCATGCGCAGCAGACAACAGAAGCCATAAATCTACTAGTGACCTATGGGAAGCTTGCCTGCTTTCGCTTAGAGGGATCTAATTTGTTTTATGCATGCCGGTACCCCATGTGGAGCAGGCAACACAAGCCATAGATCTACAAGTGCCCTATGGGAAGCTTGTTTGCTTTCGCTCACAGAAAAGTTCGCTCCGAGCGCTCTAAATTGTTTAATAATCAGTAATGGCCACATACATGTGGCGTTATGTATCAGTCATGGATGCATGCATTTGTTGTTTTATACTCATGCATGGATGTATGGATGTGGTGTTATATACTCAGTCATAGACGCATGCATTTGTTGTTTTAAAGTCATGCATGGATGCATGGATGTGGTGTTTTATAATCAGCCATGAACATATATACCGGGGTGCGGCGTTCTATATCAGTCATGGATGCATGGGTGTGGTGTTTATACTCAGTCATAGACGCATGCATGTCGTTTTTAATACTCAGGCATGGATGCATGGATGTGATGTAGTGGCGTGTACACTCCCCATCTTCACTCTGCCTGCAGACGGGGAGCAGCCTGAGGGCCTACAGACAAAAAAGTAATGATAACGCCTGGTAGGGCGTGGTATTAAGGGAGCCCCGTCTAACGGCGGTAGGGAATGAGCTGCTATTTTGCCTGGACAAAGCTACCATGGCAGTTTGACAGCGACTGCGAACACTAAAGCGCACCCAGAGGGAATTCAAACCCCGCATCTTCTTGTTTCAACGAGCTCTACCATTGAGCCATTCGTCGAAACGGGATGACTACAGACCCTTTAATCAAACCAACCGCACTTCACGCTGCCCTCATCACGGATCAGTCGTCTCAGGGCCTTGCAACATTTGTGGGTCCATAGCTGGAACAGGGTCCTGCTGAGGTGGCACGGCAGGGACAGGAGCACCCACAGGGCCGTTCCCACGGCCAGCCCAAGCTATAGCATTAGCTCGATCTCGTCCTACATCCTCAACCCTTCCCTCTTGCTCTGTATTGCCCACTTGCAGCTGTACTGCTTGTGGCTGATCAGCTACAATTTCAGCTACGGTATCTGCCCCGGGTCTTACTCCCCCCCCTAAAACAGCGCTAGGGTCAGCACCAGCACCAACACAGGCATCACTCAACCCCTTATAAGGGGAAGCTTCCCCACCACTTCCCCACCCTTCCTCTGCCCTCGCTGTAGGCTCTCCACCCCCCCCTGGCACCAGCGCCGGACCCTTCCCTCCACAGGCCGCAGCATGGCGCTCCTCTTGAGGGGTCCGGCCTGCCTGTGCACCTCCTTGCTCACCCAGCTGCGTGTCATGGGGGGGAAGGCCTCCTCCTGGGCCTGCCTGTGCACCTCTTTGCTCACCCAGCTGGGTCTCATGGGGGGGAAGGCCTTCTCCTGGGCCTGCCTCCTGCTCAGCTTGATCTGCTTGCTCTCTCCCTTGCCCTCGAGGGAACCGTGCAACTTGACCCCTCTGGTACATCGGCTGTCGCTGCTGTGGTTGGTCTTCCTGTGCCGGTTCCTGCTGCTGCGGTGGTGCTTGCTGCGCTGGATCATCTAGAACACCAACTAGCGGTGCTTGCTGCTGTGGCCGTGGTCGCTCCGGGTGGTGCTGGGGCCGTGGCTGAAAATGCCGCATCTGGTTGTGGAAGCGAAGTTGTTGATTGAGCTGTTGTTGCTGGTGCATATGATGTTGGACTAGCTGTCGATGTAGCTGTTGGTGCTGCTGCAGCAGCTCTTGCTGTTGCTGCTGCTGCTGAGGGTCTTGCGGCTGCTGAAGCGGCTGTTGTTGTTGTTGTTGCTGCTGCTGCTGTTGAAGTAGCAGGCGATGAACCCGCTGCTGCTGCTGCTGAAGCTGCTCCCGTGCCTCTACCGGCAGTGGCCCTGCTGGGTTCACCAGCAGGTGCCCCGGGAGGTGGGGGAATGCGAAGTTGACATCCCCCATCAACAGCTGTTGACCTGGGTAAGGTGCCGCTGGCGCTGCGGCGCCATCACCACCCGCAGGTTGTCCAGCTTCACCCTCCACATCTAGCCTCCCACCAGCTGCTGCATCTGCTGCCACAGCACCACCTGCAAGGACAGCGCCACCTGCCACATCCACTCCGAGTCCATCAGCACCAGCAGCAGGACCAGCGACTGCCATAGCTCCCGCCACCACACCTGCCGCCAAGCCTGCTGCAGCAGCTGCAACGCCAGCCCCAAGCCCCACTCCCCCAACCGCAGCACCCGCCCCATCCCCCCCGTCAGCCGCATCCTCCCCAGCAGCCTCTCCCTCCCCAACCACCACAGCCGCCGCTTCGATGATATCCAGATCGCGACCCATGATACGGTCTAACAGCTCATGTGCATGCAGTTGCATATGAACAAGGTCGGTGCGAGCTTCCAGTTCCTCTTCCGTATAGCCCTGACTGGGTTGGTCTACATGGCCCTCCAACCACGCACGGGAGCACCACCAGTACTCACACAACGCCTCAATGGTCACAGAGTTACCCAGTTCCTCCTGCAGTACAAGGGGCAGTACAGAGGACAGTACAGTGAGAGCACAGGACTAACACAATGCCAGAACAAGGGGCAGTACAGATGACAGCACAGGGGGCAGTGCTGGGCCTTCAAATCAGCATATGGTCACAATATCAACCAGTCCCTATTGCAGGCAGAGATAATGGTGAGGTACAGCCATCAGTACAAGGGCAGTACATGGTCTGTACAGCATCACCCAGCTCCTGTAGGCAGATTGGATGCTTCAGTGCGGACCGGCAGTACAGTGGGCAATACACGGCCTGGATATGGCAGTGCTTGCCGTGGGAAAATACAGGGGGGCTGTACTGCAGATGTACAGGAGATGTACAGGGGCACTCACCTGGCTGTACTGCAGCTTGAGGAGGGCGGTAGCAGCATCTCTCTTCTCCCAGCGGTCATCACTGTCCAGTAGCATCTTGGTGAGGGGGCGCAGGGCGTGGCGGCTAAGGTAGACTTTCACCTGAGGCAGGGAAGGGTGTGCGTGTGCGTGGGGGGGGGGAGGGGGGGGGGGGGGGGAGGGGCGCAGGGCGTGGCGGCTCAGGTAGACTTTCACCTGAGGCAGCAGGGCACATGGGAAGGTGTGTGTATATGTGTGTATATGTGTGTGATATGTGTGTGTGTGTGTGTGTGGGGGGGGGGGGGGGGGGGGGGGGAGGGGGGGAGGGGGTGCAGTGCGTGGGGGCTCAGGTAGACTTTCACCTGAGGCAGCAGGGCACATGGGGAGGTGTGTGTATGTGTGTGTGTGGGGGGGTGTGTGTGTGTGGGGGGGGGGCAGTGCGTGGCGGCTCAGGTAAACTTTCACCTGAGGCAGCAGGGCACAGGGGAGGGTGTGTGTGTGTGTGTGTGTGTGTGTGTGTGTGTGTGTGTGGTGGTGGTGGTGTGGGGGGGGGATGTAGAAACCACACCACCACAACAACACGCAAAAAAAAATCACCTAAGGATCCTTGGTCAGAACAGCTAGGGAGGCAGCTGCTCGATCCCGGCAAACAATCCCCCCCCCACCACCACCACCACAACTGCACGCAAAAATAACAAATAATCACCTCCAGAAAAACTCCCCACACCACCACCACCACCACCACCACAACACGCAAAAATAAAAAATAATCACCTCCTCAAACACTCCCCACACCACCACCACCACCACAACTGCACGCAAAAATAACAAATAATCACCTCCAGAAACACTCCCCACACCACCACCACCACCACCACAACAACAACACGCAAAGATAACAAATAATCACCTCCGCAAACACTCCCCACACCACCATCAAAACCACCACAACAACAACACGCAAAAATAAAAAATAATCACCTCCGCAAACACTCCCCACACCACCATCAAAACCACCACAACAACAACACGCAAAAATAACAAATAATCACCTCCGCAAACACTCCCCACACCACCCCCACCCCCACAACATGCAAAAATAGTAAATAAAAACCTCCGCAAACACTCCCCATACCAACACCACCACCACCACAACACGCAAAGATAACAAATAATCACCTCCGCAAACACTCCCCACACCACCACCACCAACACACACAAATAACAAATAATCACCTCCGGATCCTTGGCCAGAACAGCTAGGGTGGCAGCTGCTCGATCCCGGCAGTATCCATACTCAGCCCTGTATAGGGAGCAGGGAACCTGTTTGTTAGGGTCGTGTGTAGGGGAACGGCAATATAATATCATATGATATGTGTGTATTTGTGTGTGTGTGCGTGTGTGGGGGGGGGGTGGGTGGGGGAGGGGGTATTGTGTGTGTGTGTATCAGAGAGAAAGAGAATGTGTGTGTGCGTGTGTGCGTGTGGGCATGTTTGTGTGTGTGCATGGGCGTATGTGCTATACATAGGGAACGGCAATATGATTTTATATAATATCATGTCATCATATGATGCCGGCAGTCTGACTAGGCTAAAGTCACCATTTATGTACAATACCAAATTATGCAATTTGTATGATATCATATGATGTCAAACTTGCCATATCATATAATGTCAACATCATATGATATGCCAGTCCCTACATGTATGTAGACGAGCATGGGTGCATGTTTCATTGTTTGTGTTTGCTAGCTGACACATGCGCAACACCTACCCCATGTAACACCTACCACATGCCCAACACTCAACACATGCCCTACACTACATCACTCAACTCACCACCTACACTACATCACTCAACTCACCACCTACACTACATCACTCAACTCACCACCTACACTACATCACTCAACTCACCACCTACACTACATCACTCAACTCGCCACCTACACTACATCACTCAACTCACCACCTACACTACATCACTCAACTCACCACCTATACTACATCACAACGACTCACCACCTACAATACATCACTCAACTCACCACCTACACTACATCACTCAACTCACCTCAACCCTCACGCACCTAACATACATCCACTCCACCGCACTCACCACCTAACAACTACAATCGCCACCGCCTGCTTGTTGGTCCAACATCATATGATATGCCGGCCCCTGCAGATCTTACCAATCAGATATCCGTAGGTCATGTACATACACATATTATGATATATCCAATATTATCATATTTACGTTACCATATGATGATATATACATACATCAGGGTTAACGTACACATATGATGATATATCCAATATATCATGTACGTACAACATATGGTGAATAATATCCATGTATCATGTAACGTACACATAGATGATATAATCACATATATCCATGTACGTTACACATCTGATATATAATCCCCTATATCAATGTACGTACACATATGATGATATATCCATATATCATGTACGTACACATATTATGATATATCCATATATCATGTACGTACACATATTATGATATATCCATATATCATGTACGTACACATATGATGATATATCCATATATCATGTACGTACACATATGATGATATATCCATGTATCATGTACGTAACATATGTGATATAAATCCATAATATCATGTACGTACACATAATGATGGATATATCCATATACCATGTACGTCCAACATATGATGATATATCCATATATTCATGTACGTACACATATGGATGATTATATCCATATTTCATGTTACGTACACATATTTATGAATAATATCCATATATCAATGTACGTACACATATGATGATAAATATCCCTATATCATGGTATGTACTACATAATGATGATATAATCCATATATCAATGTACATAACACATATGAATGATATATCCCATGTACATGTCGTTACACAAATGATGGAGATATCCATATATCATGTTAACGTACACATATGATGATATATCCATAATTCAGTAAAACGTACACATATGATGATATATCCATATATCATGTACGTACACATATGATGATATATCCATATATCATGTACGTACACATATGATGATATATCCATATATCATGTACGTACACATATGATGATATATCCATGTATCATGTACGTACACATATGATGATATATCCATATATCATGTACGTACACATATGATGATATATCCATGTATCATGTACGTACACATATGAATGCATATATTCCATATATCATGGTACGTACAATTATGAATGATTATTATCCATATATCCATGTAACGTCCATATGATATATAATCCATGTAATCATTTACGTTACACATATGATGATATATCCATTGTTATCATGTAACCGTACACATAGATGAAATATAATCCATATATCATGTTATGTAACACATATGATTATATATCCATAATATCATGTAACGGACACATATGATGATATATCCATGTCATGTTACGTACATATGATGATATATCCCTATAATCATGTACGTACACATATGATGATTATATCCATGTATCATGTAACGTACCCCATATGATGAATATATCCCATGTAATCATGTACGTACACATATTATGATATATCCATGTAATCATTTGGGTACGTACACATACATATTGATGATATATCCATATATCATGTACGTACACATATGATGATATATCCATATATCATGTACGTACACATATGATGATATATCCATATATCATGTACGTACACATATGATGATATATCCATATATCATGTACGTAACATACATATGATGAATAATCCCATCATCCAATGTACGTTAACACATATGATTTGATATATCCATCTTCATGTAACGTACACATATGGAATGATATAATCCATATATCATGTATGTACCACATATGATGATAGATCCCCCAGGTTTTTATCATGTACATAAACCATATGATGATAATCCTGTATCATGACGTACACAATGATGAGAACCATTATATCATGTACGTACACATATGATGATATATCCATATATCATGTACGTACACATGTGATGATATATCCATGTATCATGTACGTACACATATGATGATATATCCATGTATCATGTACGTACACATACTATGATATACAATGATATCAATGGACGTACACATATGATGATATATCCATATCAGACGTACAAATAGATGATATTATCATGTATCATGTACGTACCATATGATGCTATTATCCATGTATCATGTACGGTACAAATATGATGATATTAATCCATATATCAGTACGTAAACATATGATGATTACTATCATTTATATCATGTACGTTACACATTATGATGATATATCCATTGTATCCTTAGTTACACATATGATGATATACCATAATCATGTACGTACACATATGATGAAGCCATATATCATGACGTTAACACATAGATGATATATCCATATATCATGTACGTACACATATGATGATATATCCATGTATCATGTACGTACACATATGATGATATATCCATGTATCATGTACGTACACATATGATGATATATCCATGTATCATGTACGTACACATATGATGATATATCCATGTATCATGTACGTACACATATGATGATATATCCATGTATCATGTACGTACACATATGATGATATATCCATGTATCAGTACGTACACATATGTGATATATCCATGTATCTGGACGTACACATATGATGATATATCCATGTCATCAGTTACGTCACAGATGGTGAAGATCCATGTATCATGTGACGTACCACTATGATGATATATACATGTATCATGTACGACACCATATGATGATCTTATTACAGTATCATGTATGTACACAAGATGATATATCCATGTATAATTACGTACACATATGATGATTATCCATATATCATGTAACGTTACAATATGATGATAATCCATATATCATGATACGTAAACATAGATGTGATATATCCATGTATCATGACGTACACATATGGATGATATATCCATGTATCATGTACGTACAATATGACGATAGATCCAGTATCATGTACTACACATATGATGTAGTATTCCATATATCCTGTACGTCCATATGATGATATATCCATATATCAGAAGTACACATATGATGATTAATCTCCATGTATCATGTACGTCACACATTATGATGATGATATCCGGATCAGTACGTCACCTATGATGATATATTCCAATATCAGTGTTACGTACAATATGATGAATATACCAGTTATATCATGTACCGTATACACATATGATGATAATCCATGTATATGTCGTACAATATGATGATATAGACCATGTTATCATGTAACGGACAATGGTGATATATCCATATATCATGTAATAAACATATGATATAGAATCCTATATATGGTACGGAACATATATGATATAGCCATGATCATGTACGTACAATATGATGATATATCCATTATCAATGTAACGTACACATTATAGATGATATATCCAACATATGTACAGTACAACATATTGATGATTAGATCCATGTTCATGACGGTATACAAACATATGAGATATATCCATGATCATGTAGTACACACGGATGGCATGATATATCCATGTATCATGTAGTACACTATGATGATTATACATGTATCATGTACGTACCACATATGATGATATATCCAGGTATCATGTAACGTTACACATATGATGATATATCAATGTATCATGTACGTACACATTGTTGATAATAAATGTATCATGTACGTACAAATATGAGGATAATCCTGTATCCTGTACGGTACACATATGATGATATACCATGTATTCATGTACGTACATATGGATGATATATCCATGTATCATGTACGTACACATATGATGATATATCCATATATCATGTACGTACACATATGATGATATATCCATATATCATGTACGTACACATATGATGATTATATCCAAGATATTGTACGTACACATTGGATGATATATCCATGTATCATGTACGTACACATATGATGATATATCCATATATCATGTACGTACGCATATGATGATATATCCATGTATCAATGGTGGTGTGTGGTGGGTGGGTCGCCAGCACCAGCCATGCACCTTGCAGTGTGGGGGATTGGGGGGTGGGGGTGGGAAGCAGTCAGTACCGTCATGCACTGTTAGTGTGGGTGTGTGTGTGGTGGGTGGGAGAAGCGGAGCAAGCAACAGTCATGCACCTTTTGTGAGTGTGGTGTTTGTGTGTGTGGTGGGTGGGAGCAGCTCCTGGCATGCACCTGTAGTGTGGTGTGTGTGTGTGGTGGGTGGGAGCAGCACCAGTCATGCACCTGTTGTGTGGTGTGTGTGTGTGGTGGGTGGGAGCAGCACCAGTCATGCACCTGTGTGTTGGTTTGTGTGATGTGGGGTGGGTGGGCGCAGCACCAGTAATGCAACGTTGTGGGTGTGTGTGTGGTGTGGTGGGAGACAGCCCTGTCAGGCACCATTTAAGGAAAGGTCGGGTGGGTGTGGTGTTTGACTGTGGGGTGGGGGGGGGGGGGGGTGTGTTATGACTGTAGGGGGGATGGTAGGGGGGGGGGGGGGGATGGAGGTAGACTGTGGGGTGGGGGTGGGGGTGGTTGTTATGACGGTAGGGTGGGGGTAGGGGGGTGGAGTTATGACTGTAGGGGGTGTGGGGTGGGGGGGGGGGGGTGGAGGGGAGGGATGTGGGTATGACTGTGGAGTGGGGGTATTGGTATTATGGTTATATATATAATATATATATATTATATATATATATATATAATATATATATATATGTGTGGTGCTGTGTGTGTGTGGTGGGTACATATAGTGACTAACGTAGTTTGGAAATGTTCAGCAGTGACTGGACGCAGCAAGCTATTCTGATAGTTCGCCTTTTTCCTTGAACCTCGCTGCCTTGGAGGTTGATGACAGCCCCTGAACAGGTGGTTTGAATCGGTTTGTGTTTTGCCCACTGGCGGGATGCAGGTGGTTTGGAATTGGTTTGTTTATGGCCAAGTGGCTAAACGAAGGTGGTTTGGAATCAGTTAGTGTTTTGCTCACTGGTGGTACGAAGGTAATTTGAAATCATTTAGTGTTTCACCCTCAGGCGGTATGCAGATGGTTTGAAATCGGGCTGTGTCTCACCGATTGACGGGATGCAGATGGTTTGAAATCGGTTCGTGTTTGGCCCACTGGTGAGATGCAGTTGGTTAGAAATCGGTTTGTGTTTGGTTGACCGGCGGAGGACAGGTTGAACAACGTACTGTGTTTGCATTTTATGATTGATACCAAAAGGAGACAGTGTTATGACATGCAACATATGTTTAAACATGCAACATATGTTTCAAACATGCAACATATGATTTAAACATGCAACACATGTATAAAACATGCAACATAAGTTTAAACATGCAATATATGATTAAAACATGCAAAATATGATTTAAACATGCAACACATGTTAAAAACATGCAACATAAGTTTAAACATGCAATATATGATTAAAACATGCAAAATATGATTTAAACATGCAACATATGATTTAAACATGCAACACATGTTTAAAACATGCAACATATGATTTAAACATGCAATATATGATTCAAACATGCAACACATGATTTAAACATGCAGCATATGATTTAAACATGCAACACATGTTTAAAACATGCAACATATGATTTAAACATGCAATATATGATTAAAACATGCTAAGTATGATTAAAACATGCAAAATATGATTAAAACATGCAACACATGATTTAAAATGCAACACATGATTTAAACATTCAACATATGATTTAAACATGCAACATATGATTTAAACATGTAACATCTGATTTAAACATGCAGCATATGATTTAAACATGCAACATATGATTTAAACATGCAACATATGATTTAAACATGCAACATATGATTAAAACATGCAGCATAGGTTTAAAACATGCAACATATGATTTAAACATGCAAAATATGATTTAAACATGTAGCATATGATTTAAACATGCAACATATGATTTAAACATGCAACACATGTTTGAAACATGCAACATATGATTTAAACATGTAACATCTAATTTAAACATGCAGCATATGATTTAAACGCAACAGATTTAACAGCAACATATATTAAACCTGCACATAGGTTAAAACATGCAACATATGATTTAAACATGCAACATATGATTTAAACATGAAACATATGATTTAAACATGCAACATATGATTTAAACATGCAACACATGTTTAAAACATGCAACATCTGATTTAAACATGCAACATATGACTAAAACATGCTAAGTATGATAAAAACATGCAAAATATGATTTAAACATGCAACACATAATTTAAACATGCAACACATGATTTAAACATGCAACATGTGATTTAAACATGCAACATATGATTTAAACATGCAACATATGATTTAAACATGTAACATATGATTTAAACATGCAGCATATGATTTAAACATGCAACATATGATTTAAACATGCAACATATGATTAAAACATGCAACATATGATTAAAACATGCAACATAGGTTTAAAACATGCAATATATGATTTAAACATGCAACATATGATTTAAACATGTAACATATGATTTAAACATGCAGCATATGATTTAAACATGCAACATATGATTTAAACATGCAACATAATGATAAAACATGCACATTGATTACAGCAATCATATGATAAAATGCAGACAATATGATTAAAACATGCAACATATGATTTAAACATGCAACATAGGTTTAAAACATGCAACATATGATTTAAACATGCAACATAGGTTTAAAACATCCAGCATATGTTGTAAACTTGCAACAGACCTATGACAATGGTGTTAAGACACCGTTATGACATGTAACACATGTTTTAAACATGCACAATATTGACATGGCCAAGTGGCTAAACGAAGGTGGTTTGAAATTGGTTTGTGTTTCACCCACTGGCCGGGTGCAGGTGGTTTGAAATCAGTTAGTGTTGCATATGTTTAAACATGCCCATATGGAGAAGTCGTTATATAAAAACTGATCAAGCGGATATATAGATATGAGGCAATATCATTTTATAACATGCACAACATTGAGGTTCTTTTAACACTGATCAAGCGTAGTATATAGATATGATGGCATATCATGTTGAAAACATGCACAACATTGAGGTTCTTTTAACACTGATCAAGCGTAGTATATAGATATGATGGCATATCATGTTGAAAACATGCACAACATTGAGGTTCTTTTAACACTGATCAAGCGTAGAGATAATATGATGGCAGAGTCATTTTTAAAACATGCACAACATTGAGTCTTTTTAACACTGATCAAGCCGTAGTATAAAATTATGGCATATCTTTTGACAACATGCACAACATTGAGGTTCTTTTAACACTGATCAAGCGTAGTATATAGATATGATGGCATATCCTTTGAAACATATCACAACATGAGGTTCTTTAACACTGATCCAAGCGTAGCGTAGGATTATTGATGGCAGATCATGTGGAAAACAGTGCACAAACCAGTGAGGTTGTTTTAACACTATCAAGCGTATGAAGTTAGTATATAGATTATGATGGCATATCTAGGTTGTGAAGACATGCCAACATTGAGGTCTTTAAACACTGTCAGGTTAGCTTTGAGGGAGTGATAAATGGCATTATCAGCGTGTGTCATTGGGACATCTACCATAATAATGATGAGGTATGATTAATGCCGAGCAAGATGATTGGAAGATGATAACTAGAATTAATGAATAAAATGGATGAACATAATTACGCATTAATAAAAACATAAATGGCATAATAATGCACAAGGGTAAATATAAATTGGGGGAACATAATAATAGCATGATTAATAAATGCATGAAGACAAATGATAGCATAAATAATAAACATGACCATAATACTCTGGACAAATAATAATGCCTAAAGACATGCATACTAGATAATATAGAACATGCACCATGAGAAATATGGGGAACAATAGATAACATGAATACAGTTATACAGCATAAATAAACATAGAAATAGCATGATAAAAGGCACAATATAACATGAACATAATACTAGCATAATAACAAGAACAGATGATAAGATAGTCGAGCAATAATATAAATGGATGACAAAATGTAAGGAAGCCAAATAAATGTAAGGCATGAACAAAATAAGAGCACAATAATAAACATTAACATAATGATAGCATAATAATAACATGAACATAATAATAGCACAATAAATGTAAAGCAGTAAAACATAAAACATATATAGATAGCATGAATAATTAAATAATTTAGAATAATAATGATAAATAATAAAATGATGATGATTAATAATAATAATAATATAATAATAATATGAGTAATAATAATACTGACATCACATATAATTTGTGCGTTTGTTTATCGTCGACTACATGATACTGACAGATAAACAGCCCACCTGGGATGTGTAAGTTATCGGGGTGATCATGGAATCAAAAGCGTTGAGCAAGATGGGCACTGGGCGGTGCTGCAAAGCTCATTTTGTACTTGTGCTCAGGTTGGTGTATCGCAGCAAAGGAGCGCAAGGAACATGAGGCTTTGCGTGCCACACCTGAAATGGGTAGCGCAGTCGCCATAGCGGATGTGAGCCCTACCTAAGTGCGGGGTGGAGAGGGGGGGGGTGTGGGGGATGGGAGGGAGGGAGTGGGGGTGGGATGTGGGAGGTGGGTGTTGTTGTAGGCTGTGGTGGGGATGTTGGGTTGGAGGTTTGGGGGGGAGGTAGGGTGGGTTAGGGTTGGATGGATGGTGGTATAGTGTAGGGTGGGGTGGGTGGCGGGGGATTTAAGTGATCAGGCTATCGCAGGACAGAGGCGACATTGCCTGCAGTAGGAGTGCTTCATAGCGGTGTGAGCTTATAACCTAGCGTAGGGGGTGGGGGTGGGTGGTGGGGGGGGGGTTTAGGGTGGGGCGTGGGGGGGGGATAGGGTGGGGTAGGGTGGGTGTGAGTGGAGTGGGGTGGGGGGAAGGGGAAGGGAATTGTAATTCACAGTTGCGGACAGAGGCTGTCAAGCGCGAGGGTTTAGGATTTCGGGTTATGTAGGAGGTTTACACCACCGCTTGATGAGCGCGATGTGTGTGGGTGGGTGGGTGGGGGGGTGTGGGGGGGGGGATGTTTATAATTACATTTTATGCCAGGACAGAGGCTGCCATGCACTGAGGTAGGAGTCTGCCATAGAGGTATGGCTCATAACATAGGTGAGGGAGTGGGGTGAGGGGGGGGGGGGGATAGGCGTGTGTAGTGATGTGTGAGGGGGGGGGGGGGGGGGGGGGGGGGGGGATGTGGGGGGGATTTATACATGATGCGATATCGCAGGGGGCAGAGGCCTGCCATGCCCTGAAGGTAGGAGTCTGCATGAGCGGATGAGCCATACCTAGTGAGGGTGATGTGGTGGTGGCGGTGGAATAGGGGGGTGGAGTCATGTGTGGTGGAGGGGAGGGGGAGGGGGGGACGGGGGGATGGGGGTGTGGGGGGTGTGGTGGGGTGGGATTAGAATGAGGGCGGGTGGGGTGGTGGGGTGGGGGGATAGGGTGGGGGAGGGTGGGATAGGGGTGAGGTGGTAGGGAGGGGTTCGGGTAGGGTGGGGTGGGGGGGAAATGTATAACCTGGGGGGAATTGTAATGATCGAGATATTGCAGGACAGAGGCTGCCATGCCTGATGGTAGGAGTCTCCATAGCGATGAGCCATACTAGGAGGCTGGGGGGCGGAGGGAAGGGAGGGGGGGGGGGTGGGGGGGGGGTGGGGGTGGGGGAAGGGGAATGAAGGGTAGGGTAGGGGTGGGTGGGGGGGGGGGTGGTCGGGGGAAGTGGCGAGGTGGGGGCGGGGGGTGGGGCGGTGGGGGGGGGGGGGTGGGGCGGTGGGGGGGTGGGGGGTGGGGTGGTGGAGTGCAGGGTAGGGTGGGGGCTTGGGGGGTGGGGGGGGGGGGGGGGCGGGGTGAAGGGTGGGGGGGGGGGGGGTGGGGGGGTGGATTGAAGGTTAGGGTGGGGGGTGGGGGGGTGGGGGGTGGTGGGGGTGGATTGCAGGTAGGGTGG